>CM038679.1:426242451-426842451 GCA_021605205.1 Aegilops longissima | reverse complement strand
TCCTTGGCCTCGGCACCCGCTCGCCTCGCCTCTCCTCTCTCTCGACCTGTGGGCCTCGCCCATCTTCCTCCCCCTCGCCCACGCAATGCAGCCGCTGAGATCGCGGATCCCGGGATCCGGATCCCGATCGACCCCGATCGACCCGAAGACGCCCGAGGCCCCGGCTATAAAAGCCGAGCCCTCCGCACCCCATTCCCCCTAGCCTCGCGGAGCCCTCTCCTCTCTCCCCGAGCTCACCGGACGCCTGAGCTCACACCGCCGCCAAAGTCGCCGCCGTCCCCACCCTAGTCCACCCCGACCCCCAACGACGCCACCAGACCACTCACCGACCTCCCGCACCAAGACGGCGACTCCTCGAGCTCACTCGACGCCTGAAGCCCCGACTCTCGCCGCCGCCGCCGCCATCGGGACTCCGATGCGTCGTCGGATCACCTCCCCGTCCGATCTAAATCAACGGCCACGATTAGAACCCAAGGGGTAGGTTTTATTTAGAAAACTGGCGGTTCAATCGGTTTAGTATTAGTTAGGTTTTTTATTTTTAGGCCCGGTTCGTTTTAGTTAACCCTAGGGCCCGTTTAGACTATTTAACATACGAGAGTACGCTTTAGGCCCATTAGGTTTTTTTTTTTATTTTGATTTTCTGTTTTAGCGAATAGTTTCATTTTCAAAATTCATATCTTTTATTCTGTTTAATATTTTTGAGTGATTCTTTTTTTGTTGGATTGCAAATTTTATGTAGTTTCTGTAGAATATATATTTAGCTATGTTAAAATAATAAAAATGCTTTAATTTAGTTTTAGTCAGAATAGTAAATCTGCTATAACTTGAGTTAGAAAAATTATTTTTGCATGATTCCTTTTGCCCCAACTTTATTTTGACATTGCCAAACCCTAGAAATTAACTTGGGTATTTTAGGATTAATAAATAATTAGTTTTAAGCAGAATCCTATTAATCCTAATTAATTAGCTAGATGCTATTTTCCTAATATTTTAATTAGTAAATGAATTTATTTTAACTTGTGATTAGTTATTCTATGTTAGTTTCTGTCACTCTAGTAGATGAACTTTTATTTATAATTAATAAAAGTTTTAATTTATTTTTCTTAATAGAAATTGGATTAGGCCTAATATGAGTTTTATAATAGCTTTTTAATTAATTCTTTTTGCTCCTAGTTGCTTAGTGAAACCTTTTCTGTTAAGTTAACTTAAAACCATGATTAGGTTATATTAAGGAATTTTGTTATATAAAAACTATTTTAGCTATTGTTTGGAGTAGGGAAAACTTTGAGTGGTTTTTTTATTTGAGTTTTCTTTTGGATTTGGTTTTGCTTGTTTTGTTGTGTTATGTTACTTTTGTTATGTTGTGTTAGGTGATCCTATTGCTTTATGCTTATTGTGTTATTGTTTGTCTCGGTAGAGTTTCCGGAGTGCGAAGCTTGCTACTACGACTCTTTAGCTTACGAGGATCATCAGCAAGGCAAGTTTTGATCATGTTATTTCTATACCTATGTTTTTGTGCATTAGTAGTTGTCACCACCCCACCATGCATGCAGTAGTGAAATCTTGAAGTCATTAAACTTGAGTAGTATCATGTGGTAGGATGAACCAATCCCTTGTTACCATGACCCCGGACGTAGTAGTTGTTTTGCTATGCTCGAGACGGATTTGGGATGAGTGAAATTCATAAGCAAGATGTGAGAGTCAATGATGATGAGAACCCCATGAACTACAATGATCAAGATGGACTTCGAAAATCACTCTTGGGTGGAGGATTTGGCGGGCACCTGGAGCACCCAGTGGTGGCGGGATGCATGGAGAAGCGCCATGACATCCTCATGGAAAGCTTCACCCAGCCACAAAGAGAAGGATGGATGCCCCATGACCGAAGCTTACTGTGCAGCCGCAAGCCATTATGGGCTCGCTGGGTTGACCCTAGTAGTGACGCTGGCTGGGCGGTACTACGAGAAGTAGACGAACGGTAGGATTGGATGGGTACCGCAGAGCTAGAAGAACTCTTTGGAAGACCTGTTTATTAGTCCCGCCTTCAAACACCATGAAGTGCGAAGACTTTAAAGGAGGGAATGATTCTTGCGGGAAAGTCGCAACCCTCTGCAGAGTTAAAGATCTAATCGATTAGCCGTGTCCCCGGTTACGGACAATTTGAGCCTCTGGAACTTGGAAGTATTCGGAAATCTCAACACTAAAACTAATGAATTAATTTGAGGGGTTTTATGACTTAATAATTTGGGAATGAGATATTGGTTGGCGGAACCATCTCAATAACTACCAACAATTGTAGTAATTTGCAAGCAAGTCCACTGTAGTAGGGAAAAAATTTGCTTTTCGCAAAATGATGAAACTTAGAGCCCCACAGCCAAAATGCATGTAGTGTTAGTAACTTTATTATTGTTATTCTTCATGTCTTGCCAGCTTATTCAAAAGCTGACCTACATGGCTGCAACGTCTTATGTTGCGAGTATATTCCGATCGGGTGAGGCTACGCCCGCTTGGCGATTGCCCTTTGGAGTCGGATGGACTCGCTTATCTTCGACGCTTCCGCAGTGTTATTAGTTTATTTCTCATGAGTTGGCCTTGAGCCAATTTATTCTCTTGTAATAAAGACTCTATATGAGAACCGTGAAATAATATTCAGGTGTGATTGAACTTTGATTACTTTATCGATGTACCGTGAGTACCAAAGATGATCTTGGGATGGTACAGATACGTAGATTTGACCGATTTTGGGTCAGTCGCTCAGAGATGGTATCGAGCACACGACTGACCGTAGGATCGTAACCCCTAGGATCGGAAAGCCATAAGCGAGACCATTTACTTTCATCCTTTTCATTCCATAATTCTCCCTGCTTAATTCTCGACTCTTCTCCCTTTGCAACATTCTAGATGGCGCGAGTTCACCCCAGTTTTACTACGGAGTTCTGCCACCCGATGAGACGATGCCCTTCGAAGAAAGCTGGTCCAGATGGTGAAGCAGCTGAAGATAGCTCTACCCTCGATCACCGGAAACCCACTAATGCACTTCCGACGGACACCGCTCTGAGGATTGAAGTGCATATCCCAGGAGAACCTTCGAGGACACACGGAGCCTATCAACTTTGAGTTCACCGAGTTCAACTGGATCATCGGAAGGGACGTGGCGATCTATCGAGCACTTGGACATCTCCGAGAGGAGTACAGGGCGAACTCGACCACTCGCACCTCGCCATGGTTTCTCGCAGGGCAAGGAATGGAGATATCATCCGTACCATTGAGGACGATTCCACTCTCTCATACATTCAGACTTGGAGTGTCTTCTCGTGAAACGGAGATTCGCACTCGCCGAACTCAAGACACACGGAAGCTTTTGTTCCGTGAACTGGAATCGGAGGAGAAGGCACGCAGCAGACTTCCTTGGCCATGAGGAAGAAATCACGGACTTCATGGAGATAGTCGACGACCAAGATGAAGCTTGCCGCGATAGAGGAAAAGATGGACTTGGGAGAGGACCTTTACCGAGTGGAGATGAAGCACCCTCGTGAGCAATGATCAGGATTTGAAGGAGTACCACCAAGGAACCCCAAGAGGAGGCGCCACTGATGAAGACTTTTTAGTCGACCACCATGTTATCTTTTACTTTTTCGTCGATCAGTTAGGCCGATGTTTTCCCTTCGATTAGTCATGAGCTTTTGTAATCGAGTTTGAACCATGTTTGAATGGAATGAATAAATGATTGGTGTGTTATGATTGTGCATTCATATGGGTAGTGTTATTCCTCATAGACCATTGTTCTATTCTAATTTTCTCATCCCCTCCAAAACACCAGATGCCTCCGAGACGTGACACTGGTTTCCCTCCGGAGCTCACCCAGCTGCTCCAACAGCAGAATGCACTGATACAGCTCCGTATTCAGAATCAGAACAACACCGCCAACAATCCACCGCCACCGCCAGCACCCACTGTGGACAACTTGACTCGATTTCTGAGGTTGAATCCGCCAGTGTTCTCTAGTAGCACCGAGCCAATTGTGGCTGATGATTGGCTCCATAAAGTCGGAAGAGAGCTAGTCACCGTTGGATGCACCGATGTTTGAGAAGGTGCGCTTTGCACAGATCAACTGGATGGACCTGCAGCTTCTTGGTGGGAGAATTACACCGCCACTTTTCCCATTGGTGCCATCACATGGGATCAATTCCAGCAGGCCTTCAGACTTGCTCATGTCTCACCGGAGCCATGAGTGCAAGAAGCGTGAGTTCCGCAACTTGCGCCAGGGGAACCGTCTTGTGGCACAATGCATGGATGAATTCAGCAAGCTCGCCGCTATGCCCTCGATGATGTGGCCACCGATGCCGCCAAGCGTGAGAAGTTCCTTGAGGGACTCAATGATGAACTGAGCATGCAGCTTATTGTGGCTACCTTCAACAACTACCGGGAGCTGGTAGACAAGGCCACCATTCTTGAAGGCAAGCAGCAACAGATAGAAAGCCGCAAGCGGAAGTACAGCCGGGGAAGCACAATTCAGAGCTCAGCAGAGCCCGCTATGCACCATACTCGGGAGGGCACACCCATCATAACCATGGAGGTCATAACCATGGAGGAAATGGGAACAACCGCATCCAGACAACAAGTCGAGGCCATGGCAATGGCAATGGAAGCGTAATGGCAATCAGCACCGTTCTGCCCGGCCCAAAGATCTCGAGCCACATCACCGCTTCAAGTGCCGTAAGACAGGGCACTATGCCACCGACCGCCCAAGGCCAAGCAGAGGAATGGAAATGGCAATGGAGGCTCAGTGAAGAAGCCCAATCCGCTCCCTCGTGCTCGGTGAACCACATCGACGTGGAGGACGTCTATGATCAGCCGATAATCGTGGTTGGTAAGTTTTATTGAATTCACGCTCAGTTTTGGTTCTCTTTGATTCTCGTGCAATGCATTCATTCATATCAAGGGTAGTTGTGGAAAAGTACGGTTGCGACTAGAACCCTTAGAAGCCCCCTTCGCGTCGCCTCGCGGGAGGAGAAATGATGGCAAAGTGAGGGCTGTCCTGCAACCCTCAACATCGGGAACCACAAATTTCCGTGGACCTCATAGTGTTGGAAACCCAGACCTTGGATGTAATCCTAGGCATGGATTGGTTGTCAAAGTTTGAAGGAACATTGACTGTGCCCAGAAGTCTATTCTGCTCACCACCCCGGAGCGTAAGAGGATCAAGTATGTGGCCAGCACAGCCGGATGAAGAATCAGTGCATTCCCTCACGGAGTTGTTCAGAGGAAGTGCCAGAGTGCAAGACTTTCCGATGTGTTCCCTGAGGAATTACCAGGGAATGCCACCGACAGGGACATTGAATTTCTGATTGAGTTATTGCGGCACAGCCCCAATATCCAAGAGACCTTATCGGATGCCACCGAATGAGTTGAAAGAGACCAAGGATCAAATAAATGAGTTATTGGAGAAAGGATATATTCGTCCAAGCTCATCACCTTGGGGAGCCCCAGTTCTTTTGGTAGAGAAGAAGGATGGAAGCTTGAGGATGGTTGTGGATTATCGTGCTTTGAACGAAGTAACCATCAAGAACAAGTACCCCCTGCCGATGATCAATGACTTGTTTGATCAGCTTGTTGGAGCCAAGGTATTCTCTAAGATCGATCTTCGATCAGGGTATCATCAGTTGAAGATCCGTGAAAAGGATATACCCAAAACAGCATTCACCACTAGGTATGGTTTATATGAGTATACCGTCATGTCATTTGATTGACTAATGCTCCTGCATACTTCATGAATTTGATGAACAAGGTGTTCATGGAATATTTGGACAAGTTTGTCGTGGTGTTCATCGATGATATATTGATATTCTCCAAGAGCGAGGAAGAGCATAAGGAGCATTTGCGCCTAGTTCGGAGAAACTTCGAGAACATCGCTTGTATGCCAAGTTCAGCAAATGTGAATTTTGGTTGAAGGAAGTTGATTCCTCGGACATGTTATTTCAGGAGAAGGAATAGCAGTTGATCCCGCCAAGGTTGAATCACCACCGATTGGCGATCGCCCACCTCGACCAAGGAGATCCGCAGTTTTCTCGGACTCGCAGGATATTATCGGAGGTTCATTGAGAACTTCGAAGATTGCCAAGCCCATGACTGAGCTGTTGAAGAAGGAAGCCAAGTATGTTTGGACCGAGGAATGTGAAGCCAGTTTTCAGGAATTGAAGAAACGGTTGGTCACAGCCCCAGTGTTGATTTTGCCGGACATACACAAGGAATACCAGGTTTATTATGACGCTTCTCGTCAAGGACTCGGAGGAGTATTGATGCAGGAAGGTAAGGTTGTAGCTTATGCCTCCAGACAGCTACGGCATCATAAGATGAATTATGCCACGCATGATTTGGAGTTAGCAGCTGTAGTGCATGCACTCAAGACCTGGAGACATTTCCTCATCGGAAATCGTTGTGATGTCTACAGAGATCACAAGAGTTTGAAGTATATCTTCACGCAGAAGGAATTAAACCTCGAGCGAGGAGATGGCTAGAGTTGATAAAGGACTATGACATGAGATTGCATTACCACCCCGTAAAGCTAATGTTGTGGCAGATGCTTTGAGCCGTAAGAGTTATGTGAATACTCTTACAGCAGGAGGATTACCCCAGAGTTAGTCGATGACCTCGTAGATCTCCGATCGGAGATAGTTCCAAAGGATTTGTTGCAACTCGAAGTTCAGTCCACCTTGACCGAAAGGATTCGTGAAGCCCGTAAGTCGGACAAGGAAATTGATGAGATTAAGCAAAAGATGGATGAAGGAAAAGCTAAAGGATTCCGTAAGGATGAACATGGAACTATATGGTTTGAGGATCGATTTATGTGCCCAATGATCCCGAGCTCGGAAGCTGATTCTTCAGAGGCTCATGATTCACCGATTCGATTCACCCCGCAACACCAAGATGTACCGGATTTGAAGGAAAGTTTCGTGGGCGGTATGAAGAAGGATATTGCCGAGTACGTAGCGATATGGATGTTTGTCAACGTGTAAAGGCGAACATCGAAGCCAGCAGGGTTACTTCAACCTTTGCCGATTCCCGATTGGAAATGGGAGAAACTTGGTATGGATTTCATCACAGATTACCCAGACCCGCTCAGGTTATGATTCTATCCGGTAGTGGTTGATTGTTTGACTAAGGTAGCTCACTTCATTCCGTGAAGACTACCTATACCAGTGCCAAGTTGGCCAAGATATACATGACCAGGATCGTATGTCCGCATGGAGTTCCGAGGAAAATCGTGTCGATAGAGGAACGCAGTTTACCTCAAAGTTTTGGAAGCAGTTGCATGAAACTTTGGGTACGAGGCTGGAATTCAAGACAGCTTTTCATCCGCAGCATGATGGACAGACCGAGAGAGTCAATCAGATTACGGAAGACATGTTGAGAGCTTGTGTGCTAGACTATGGGTCTAGCTGGGATGATAATTTTCCATACGCAGAGTTCTCATACAACAACAGCTATCAATCCAGTTTGAAGATGGCCCTTTCAAGCTCTATACGGAAGGAGGTGCGAAACACCATTCTTTGTGGGATAGTGTTGGAGATCGATCACTTTTCGGGTCCGACCTTATCAAGGATTCCAAGAGAAAGTCAAGCTGATTCGAGACAGGCTCAAGATAGCACAATCGAGACGTAAGAGTTATGCCGACAAGAACGCAAGGAGGTGACTTACGAAGTGGGAGACCGAGCATATCTTCGTGTGTCTCCACTTCGTGGAATCAAGAGGTTTGGAGTCAAGGAAAGTTAGCACCCGATTCATTGGCCCTACAAAATCCTCGAACGTCGTGGAGAAGTTGCATACAAGTTGGAATTGCGGAAGGATTGTCCGGAGTTCATGATGTCTTTCACGCTTCCCGGTGAAGAAGTGCCATGCCGACATGGCCGATGTTCCGCTGAGAGACACAAGACTTAGAGGCCATACAGCTTGACAAAGGATCTGACTTACAAGGAGAAACCCGTCCGAATTCTCGAGACTGCAAGCGAGTCACCCGCAGCAAGGTCATCAAATTTTGCAAGGTGCTTTGTGGAGTCACCACACCGAGGAAGAAGCCACCTGGGAGCGCGAAGAAGATCTTCTTCGAGATCACCCGCACCTATTTGCTAGCCAACCCGAATCCCGAGGGCGAGATTCATCTTAAGGTGGGTAGGTTTGTAACATCCCAAATTTCCTATTTGGAATGTTTTACAATTATAGCTAAGCATCCTATGCATCCTGTTTGAATTTGAATGCCATTTGAAGTTTTCAGGGAATTTTGAGTTTTGAATTTTAATTTCAAACTTTGGCATGTGGGAATCATTTCAAAAACTAAGCCCGATAAATACTTGATCAAAAGTATGAGAGGAGCAAACATGACACTCCAAAATATCGAGGAAACAATGCCAAAAGATTTGGATTCAAATCTGAATTTTATTTGAATTTGGAAAAATAGATTTTTATAAAGTTTGGATTTTGCCTTTGGAAAAATGTTCAAATGAAAGGGAATATTCCCCTGATCATTTTGGTATATATATACCCTATATAAAATATTTATAGATATTGTTTTATTTCTGTTTTGTTTTATTTAAAAAATAAAGTTTTAAAAAGAAAAACCCCTGGGCGCCAGCCAGGCCACCCCAGGCCCAGCCAGCGCCGCACCCTCCCTTTGGCCCGGCCAGCCAAAATACGGCCCACTGCCAGGCTAGCCGAGCCGAGCCGCCCAGCTCAACCCCTCGCACCAATTCCTTGGCCTCGGCCACCCGCTCGCCTCGCCTCTCCTCTCTCTCTCGACCGTGGCCCCGCCCATCTTCCTCCCCTCGCCCACGCGCACGCAAGACGCTGAGATCGCCGGATCCCGGGATCCGGATCCCGATCGCCTCGATCGACCCAGAAGACGCCCGAGGCCCCGCTATAAAACCGAGCCCTCCGCACCCCATTCCCCCCTAGCCTCGCCGGAGCCCTCTCCTCTCTCTCCGAGCTCACCGGAGGCCCGAGCTCACACCGCCGCCAAAGTCGCCGCCGTCGCCACCCTAGTCCACCCCGACCCCCAACGACGCCACCAGACCACTCACCGACCTCCCCCGCACCCGCACGACGACTACCTCGAGCTCACCGACGCCCGGAAGCCCCGACGCACTCTCGCCGCCCCGCCGCCGTCATGGGACTCCGACGCGTCGTCGGGATCACCCTCCCCCGTCCGATCTAAATCAACGGCCACGATTAGAACCCCGAAAGGGGTAGGTTTTATTTAGAAAACCGGCCGGTTCAATCGGTTTAGTATTAGTTAGGTTTTTTATTTTTAGGCCCGGTTCGTTTTAGTTAACCCTAGGGCCCGTTTAGACTATTTAACGCACAGGGCACAGTTTAGGCCCATTAGGTTTTTTTTTTTTATTTTGATTTTCTGTTTTAGCAGAATAGTTTCTGTTTTCAAAAATTCATATCTTTTATCCTGTTTAATATTTTTGAGTGATTCTTTTCTTTGTTGGATTGCAAAATTTATGTAGTTTCTGTAGAATATATATTTAGCTATGTTAAAAATAATTAAAAATGCTTTAATTTAGTTTTAGTCAGAATAGTAAATCTGCTATAACTTGAGTTAGAAAAATTATTTTTGCATGATTCCTTTTGCCCCAACTTTATTTTGACATTGCCAAACCCTAGAAATTAACTTGGGTATTTTAGGATTAATAAATAATTAGTTTTAAGCAGAATCCTATTAATCCTAATTAATTAGCTAGATGTTGTTTTCCTAATATTTTAATTAGTAAATGAATTTATTTTAACTTGTGATTAGTTATTCTATGTTAGTTTCTGTCACTCTAGTAGATGAACTTTTATTTATAATTAATAAAAGTTTTAATTTATTTTCTTAATAGAAATTGGATTAGGCCTAATATGAGTTTTATAATAGCTCTTTAATTAATTCTTTTTGCTCCTAGTTGCTTAGTGAAACCTTTTCTGTTAAGTTAACTTAAAACCATGATTAGGTTATATTAAGGAATTTTTGTTATATAAAAACTATTTTAGCTATTGTTTGGAGTAGGGAAAACTTTGAGTGGTTTTTTTTATTTGAGTTTTTCTTTTGGATTTGGTTTTGATTGTTTTGTTGTGTTATGTTACTTTTGTTATGTTGTGTTAGGTGATCCTATTGCTTTATGCTTATTGTGTTATTGTTTGTCTCGGTAGAGTTTCCGGAGTGCGAAGCTTGCTACTACGACTCTTTAGCTTACGAGGATCATCAGCAAGGCAAGTTTTGATCATGTTATTTCTATACCTATGTTTTTGTGCATTAGTAGTTGTCACCACCCCACCATGCATGCAGTAGTGAAATCTTGAAGTCATTAAACTTGAGTAGTATCATGTGGTAGGATGAACCAATCCCCTTGTTACCATGACCCCGGACGTAGTAGTTGTTTTGCTATGCTCGAGACGGATTTGGGATGAGTGAAATTCATAAGCAAGATGTGAGAGTCAATGATGATGACAACCCCATGAACTACAATGATCAAGATGGACTTGGAAAATCACTACTGGGTGGAGGATTTGTTGACGGCACCTGGAGCACCAGTGGTGGCGGGATGCATGGAGAAGCGCCATGACATCCTGCGGAAAGCTTCACCCAGCCACAAAGAGAAGGATGGATGCCCCATGACCGAAGCTTACACATGCAGCCGCAAGCCATTATGGGCTCTGGCTGGGTTGACCCTAGTAGTGACGCTGGCTGGGCGGTACTACGAGAAGTAGACGAACGGTAGGATTGATGGGTACCGCAAGAGCTGAAGAACTCTTTGGAAGACCTGTTTATTCGTCCCGCCTTCAAACACCATGAAGTGCTAAGACTTTAAAGGAGGGAATGATTCTTGCGGGAAAGTCGCAACCCTCTGCAGAGTTAAAGATCTAATCGATTAGCCGTGTCCCGATTCTGGACAATTTGAGCCTCTGAACTTGGAAGTATTCGAAATCTCAACACTAAAACTAATGAATTAATTTGAGGGTTTTATGACTTAATAATTTGGGAATGAGATATTGGTTGGCGGAACCATCTCAATAACTACCAACAATTGTAGTAATTTGCAAGCAAGTCCACTGTAGTAGGGAAAAAAATTGCTTTTCGCAAAATGATGAAACTTAGAGCCCCACAGCCAAAATGCATGTAGTGTTAGTAACTTTATTATTGTTATTCTTCATGACTTGCCAGCTTATTCAAAAAGCTGACCTACATGGCTGCAACGTCTTATGTTGCATAGGTATATTCGATCGAGGTGAGGCTACGCCCGCGCTTGGCGATTGCCCTTTGGAGTCGGATGGACTCGCTTTATCTTCGACGCTTCCGCAGTGTTATTAGTTTATTTCTCATGAGTTGGCCTTGAGCCGAATTTATTCTCTTGTAATAAAGACTCTATATGAGAACCGTGAAATAATATTCAGGTGTGATTGAACTTTGATTACTTTATCGATGTACTGTGAGTACCAGCATGATCTTGGGATGGTACAGACACAGAGATTTGACCGATTTTGGGTCAGGTCGCTACAATGTGCTTCACTTATATCTTTTGAGCTATATAGTTTTTGCTCTAGTGATTCACGTATATCTTTTAGAGCACGGTGGTGGTTATATTTTATAGAAATTATTGATCTCTCATGCTTCACTTATACTATTTTTAGAGTCCTTTAGAACAACATGGTAATTTGCTTTGGTTATAAAATTATTCCTAATATGATAGGCATCCAAGATAAAAACTGTAAAGTGGATTGAATACTAAGAGAAGTTTGATACTTGATAATTGTTTTGAAATATGAAGATGGTGATATTAGAGCCATGCTAGTTGAGTAGTTGTGAATTTGAGAAATACTTGTTCTAAAGTTTGTGATTCCCGTAGCATGCACGTATGGTGAACCGTTATGTGATGAAGTCGGTGCGTGATTTATTTATTGATTGTCTTCCTCATGAGTGGTGGTCGGGGACGAGCGATGGTCTTTTCCTATTAAATCTATCCCCCTAGGAGCATGCGCGTAGTACTTCGTTTCGATAACTAATAGAATTTTGCAATAAGTATGTGAGTTCTTTATGACTAATGTTGAGTCCATGGATTATACGCACTCTCATCCTTCCACCATTGCTAGCCTCTCTAATACCGCGCACCTCTTCGCCGGTATCATATACCCACCATATAACTTCCTCAAAACAGCCACCATACCTACCTATTATGACATTTCCATAGCCATTCCGAGATATATTGCTATGCAACTTACCAGTGATTCATTTATTATGACACGCTTTATCATTGTCATATTTCTTTGCATGATCATGTAGTTGACATCGTATTTGTGGCAAAGCCACCTTCATAATTCTTTTATACATGTCACTCTTGATTCATTGCATATCCCGGTACACCGCCGGAGGCATTCACATAGAGTCATAATTTGTTCCAAGTGTTGAGTTGTAATTCTTGAGTTGTAAGTAATAAAAGTGTGATGATCATCATTATTAGAGCATTGTCCCATGTGAGGAAAGGATGATGGAGACTATGATTCCCCCCCAAGTCGGGATGAGATTCCGGACTAAAAAAGGAGGCCATAAAAAAAGAGAGAAGGCCCAATAAAAAATGAGAGAAAAAGAGAGAAGGGACAATGCTACTATCCTTTTTCCACACTTGTGCTTCAAAGTAGCACCATGATCTTCATGATAGAGAGTCTCCTATGTTGTCATTTTCACATACTAGTGGGAATTTTACATTATAGAACTTGGCTTATATATTCCAATGATGGACTTCCTCATAAATGCCCTAGGTCTTCGTGAGCAAGCGAGTTGGATGCACACCCACTTAGTTTCTTTTGTTGAGCTTTCATACACCTATAGCTCTAGTGCATCCGTTGCATGGCAATCCCTACTCACTCACATTGATATCTATTGATGGGCATCTCCATAGCCCGTTGATACGCCTAGTTGATGTGAGACTATCTTCTCCTTTTTGTCTTCTCCACAACCACCATTCTATTCCACCTATAGTGCTATGTCCATGGCTCACGCTCATATATTGCGTGAAGATTGAAAAAGTTTGAGAACACCAAAAGTATGAAACAATTGCTTGGCTTGTTATCGGGGTTGTGCATGATTTAAATACTTTGTGTGGTGAAGATAGAGCATAGCCAGACTATATGATTTTGTAGGGATAACTTTCTTTGGCCATGTTATTTTGAGAAGACATGATTGCTTTGTTAGTATGCTTGAAGTATTATTATTTTCATGTTAATATTGAACTTGTATCTTGAATCTTTTGGATCAGAACATTCATGCCACAATAGAGAGAAATGCATTGAAGAATATGCTAAGTAGCATTCAACATCAAAAATTCTGTTTTTATCATTTACCTACTCGAGGACGAGCAGGAATTAAGCTTGGGGATGCTTGATACGTCTCCAACGTATCTATAATTTTTGATTGCTCCATGCTATTATACATTCTGTTTTGGATGTTTAATGGGCTTATTTATACACTTTTATATTATTTTTGGGACTAACCTATTAACCGAAGGCCCAGCCCAAATTGCTGTTTTTTGCCTATTTCAGTGTTTCGGAGAAAAGGAATATCAAACGGAGTCCAAACGGAATGAAACCTTCGGGAGAGTTATTTTTGGAACAAATATGATCCAGAGGACTTGGAGTGGACGTCAAGAAATCACCGAGGAGGCCACGAGGCAGGGGGGCGCCTACCCCTGGCGCGCCCTCCACCTCGTGAGCCCCTCGTGGCTCCACCGACCTACTTCTTCCTCCTATATATACCTCGCACTTCTGCACCATTGAGGAGCACCACGAAAACCTAATTCCACCGCCGCAACCTTATGTACCCGTGAGATCCCATCTTGGGGCCTTTTCCGCGTCTGCCGAGGGGGCATTGATCACGGAGGCTTCTACATCAACACCATAGCCTCTCCGATGATGTGTGAGTAGTTTACCTCAGACCTTGGGTCCATAGTTATTAGCTAGATGGCTTCTTCTCTCTTTTGGATCTCAATACAAAGTTCTCTTTGATTCTCTTGGAGATCTATTCGATGTAATCTTCTTTTGCGTGTGTTTGTCGAGATTCGATGAATTGTGGGTTTATGATCAAGATTATCTATGAACAATATTTGAATCTTCTCTGAATTCTTTTATGTATGATTGGTTATCTTTGCAAGTCTCTTCGAATTATCAGTTTGGTTTGGCCTACTAGACAGATCTTTCTTGCAATGGGAGAAGTGCTTAGCTTTGGGTTCAATCTTGCGGTGCTCGATCCCAGTGACAGTAGGGAAACAACACGTATTGTATTGTTGCCATCGAGGATAAAAATATGGGGTTTATATCATATTGCATGAGTTTATCCCTCTACATCATGTCATCTTGCTTAAAGCGTTACTCCGTTCTTATGAACTTAATACTCTAGATGCATGCTGGATAGCGGTCGATGTGGAGTCATAGTAGTAGATGCAGGCAGGAGTCGGTCTACTTGTCACGGACGTGATGCCTATATACATGATCATACCTAGATATTCTCATAACTATGCTCAATTCTATCAATTGCTCGACAGTAATGAGTTCACCCACCGTAATAATTATGCTATCTTGAGAGAAGCCACTAGTGAAACCTATGGCCACCGGGTCTATTTTCTATCATATTAATCTCCCGCCAACGAGCTATTTCTGGCGTCGTTTCTTTTGCAATCTTTACTTTTAATCTTTATCATAAAAATACCAAAAATATTATCTTATCATCTCTATCAGATCTCACTTTTGCAAGTGGCCGTGAAGGGATTGACAACCCCTTTATCGCGTTGGTTGCAAGGTTCTTATTTGTTTGTGTAGGTACGAGGGACTTGCGTGTGGCCTCCTACTGGATAGATACCTTGGTTCTCAAAAACTGAGGGAAATACTTACGCTACTTTGCTGCATCACCCTTTCCTCTTCAAGGGAAAACCAACGCAGTGCTCAAGAGGTAGCACTACCGAACCTCGTAGGTCAACTAGAGTACGATCCGCACTAGAGTGGTACGGTAATCCTGTTCTGGAAGTCATGTTACTAGACCATGATGAACCTACGAACTATGAGGAAGCGATGTTGAGCCTAGATTCCGCGAAATGGCTTGACGCCATGAAATCTGAGATGGGATCCATGTATGAGAACAAAGTGTGGACTTTGGTTGACTTGCCCGATGATCGGCAAGCAATAGAGAATAAATGGATCTTCAAGAAGAAGACAGACACTAACGGTAATGTTACTGTCTACAAAGCTCGACTTGTTGCGAAAGATTTTCGACAATTTCAAGGAGTTGACTACGATGAGACCTTCTCACCCATAGCGATGCTTAAGTCTGTCCGAATCATGTTAGCAATTGCCGCATTTTATGATTATGAAACTTGCGAAATGGATGTTAAAACTGCATTCCTTAATGGATATCTTAAAGAAGAGTTGTATATGATGCAACCAGAAGGTTTTGTCGATCCTAAAGGTGCTAACAAAGTGTGCAAGCTCCAGCGATCCATTTATGGACTGGTGCAAGCCTCTCGGAGTTGGAATATACGCTTTGATAGTGCGATCAAAGCATATGGTTTTATACAGACTTTTGGAGAAGCCTGTTGTCGGTGTCAAAACCGGCGGATCTCAGGTAGGGGGTCCCGAACTGTGCGTCTAAGGTGGATGGTAATAGGAGGCGGGGGGCACAATGTTTACCCAGGTTCGGGCCCTCTTGATGGAGGTAATACCCTACTTCCTGCTTGATTGATCTTGATGATATGAGTATTACAAGAGTTGATCTACCACGAGATCGTAGAGGTTAAACCCTAGGAGCTACCCTATGATTATGATTGTTGTTGTCCTAGGGACTAAACCCTCTGGTTTATATAGACACCGGAGGGGGCTAGGGTTACACAGAGTCGGTTACAAGGGAGGAGATCTACATATCCGAATTGCCAAGCTTGCCTTCCACGCAAAGGAGAGTCCCACCCGGACACGGGACGAAGTCTTCAATCTTGTATCTTCATAGTCCGACAGTCCGGCCAAAGTATATAGTCCGGCTGTCCGAGGACCCCTTAATCCAGGACTCCCTCAGTAGCCCCTGAACCAGGCTTCAATGACGACGAGTCCGGCGCGCAGATTGTCTTCGACATTGCAAGGCGGGTTCCTCCTCCGAATACTCCATAGAAGATTTTGAACACAAGGATCATGTCCGGCTCTGCAAAACGAATTCCACATTCCACCGTAGAGAGTATAATATCCCACAAATCTAATCTGCTGACAAATTTCATAGTGTGACATCATGCCACGGCCCGGTCATTATTCGAACCGTTTTCTCAACCAGCTACTACACATATTGCGAGGCAGTTTTCTTGGCACGTCTTGTCAAAGTAGAGATCGTTTCCCCTTATCACGGGATTCTCATCAATACGGGTGTGGGTAACCCAACCACGCCATCAATCACGGTGCTTGGGGAATAAGCGAGTTTTACCAGGCAAGTGGGGAGACGCACAGTTTCCACTGCCCTTATAAAGGGACAAGGACTCCTCTTTTTTCATCCATGCCTTCTCCTTCCCTGCCCATCCATTCTTGCACACTCGAGCTCCAGCGTCCAAGTTCGCATTTTCTCTGCAAAGCCATTCCAAACATGTCCAGAGCGGGAGGCAAGTGGACGGTCTCCTCCGTTACGGAGGAGAACATTACGAAGCTCCGGGAAGCCGGATACCTGGCCGCAGACATATCGCACCGGCTCCCAGATGCGGGGCAGATCGTCCCTACTCCAGAACCCCACGAGAGGGTTGTATTCCTTACCCATTTCGTCCGCGGGCTGGGATTTCCCCTCCACCCATTTGTCTGCGGGCTCATGTTCTACTACGGGCTGGACTTCCATGATTTGGCCCCCAATTTCATCCTCAACATATCGGCGTTTATCGTCGTGTGCGAGGCCTTCCTCCGCATCAAGCCCCACTTGACCTTAAACGTGAAACCGAAGGTGGTGGTCGGCCAGCAAGCGGAGTGCGGAGGCGCCATGGTGGGAAAAATGCCCAACGTCACCTAGCTCGAAGGCTCCTATGTGGAGACCGTGAAGGGGTGGCAATTGGGGTGGTTCTATGTCACCGAGCCGCACGACACCAACTGGGTGGCGGCCCCCGAATTTCGATCCGGCATCCCCATGCGGCTCACCTCCTGGAAAGAGAAGGGCCTATCCTGGGGCTCATTGGTGGAGCTGACCGGACTCCAGAACTGTGTTCAAAACATGGTAAGAAAGAAAATCAAGCTTGTCAACGTGGTCTAGGTCATGCTCTTCCGCCGGATCCTTCCGTGTCAAAGACGGGCATTCAATATGTGGGAGATCGACTCGGCCAAGCACCAGACGCTGCGAGAGCTTTACGACACGACGCACCAAGACGTTTGGAAGGTGTTGTTCAAGGCCGCCAAGGTACCTCCTCCCCTTACTGAGGATCGCGGACTCAGCGCAAAGCGCCCTGCCAATCGAGTAAGCTCTTTATATCTCATAAGATATTACTTTCCCCAGTATAATCATGTGAGGGATCTGAGCCTCCACGCCATTTAAAAGGACTGGGTTGCGATAGCGGAGCGGATCGATTGTCCGGCCCCACTGCCCGAAGATCCAGCAAGGGCTCTCTTAACGGAGATGCTGGTTCCGGCGCCCTATGAGGCACCGGAGAAGAAGGCCAAGAAGAAGGCCGCGGGGACCAGGAAAGGTCTCCGGCGTAAGGTTGTATCGGACTCATCGTCCGATAACACCGAGGTGCCCTCTTCCCACGAAAACGAGGAGGAGGAAGAGGAAAGTCCCCCCCCCCCCCAGCCGGGGGAGACAAGAAAAGGAAGGCCGCCCCATCTGGGGAGGCCGAAGGGTCTAAGAAGGGAAGGACCCTCCTTCCGGACTACTCCACAACAACCGCTTACAGCGACGAGGAGTGGTTGCCCAGGGACAAGCCCTTGGCGAAGTCGTAATTATCCGGATACCATAATAGTTCAGGTATGTTTTGTTTTATTGCTTCTTATCATGCCAAACATGATCATGCAGTCCCTCCAAAGCCCATATCGACGTATCCTCCTCGGATGAGTCTTTGGGCCAGTCGGTGATGAACAGCGATTCACTCCCGACCGCCACCTCCCCCCGCCCTACGGACGACGTTGAGGTGTTGTCTCAAAGGGCACTGAACCAAGGGGAGATAGTTCTGGAGGCGCCCCGAGGCGACATCCCAGACGCTGGGAGCATGGGGGGCAAGACTCCCATGGGCTCTAATGACAGGGGCAGTAAGTTTGGCCCCACTGAATCTCGCGCGGTAACCTCCAAAGGTTCCGGACTCTGTCGGCGACCCTCGCTAAGGGGGCGAGCCGATCGTGCCGATGGCCTTTGTCCATCCAGAGGCATCGACAACTTGTCGGAAGCGCTCATGGCGCTTCCATTAACGAAGAGCACCGCACTATCATGAGTGCGGTGGTCGAGAAAGTTCGGTCCGCCAAAAGTGGACTGACTAAAGCATGTGCCAGCCTCCTAACAGGCTTTGAGGTAAGTAATAAATTTATGAGAAAATGTTACAGCATAGACAGTAGCCCCTGATGCTCTGTTTGGTGTTCGCGAAGAAAGGCCGAACAGAGGATCAAATGACAATCACAGGAGTCTAATCATAATATGTCTATGTGAATAAGCAGGCTTCGCTGCTGGCCGCTGCCGCTCGTACTGCGGAGGTCTCCGCACTGAAGCGGGACCTTGAGCGGTCCGAGCAAGAGCTCAGCCTTACCAAGAGGCATCTCGAAGAGAACAAAGGTAAGTGATACTCCGTCTGTATATTGATAAAGAAAAAGGAAGGTGGTTGTTAGATCATAGGATCGTCATGAATTTTGCTAGGGGCCACGACCGAAGTGGCGGCCCTGAAGAAGGCGTCGTCCGAGGCCGAAAACAAAGCGGCCAAGGAGCGCACCGAGTGCAAGAAGCAAGAGGCCCGAGTCGGCGAGGTTCAGCAAGAGCTCCAGGATTTTGTCAAGAAATACGAGTCCTTGGAGCGTGACTCGAAGACACAAGGGTCCGAGCTTGCGAAGGCCCTCGAGAACCCAAAAAATGCCAAGGCCGAAGCCCAAAGGCCCTCCAGGAAATTCAGGCGGTCAAGAAGATAGCAGCGGGTAAGGCATTCATTATGCAAAGCAAGCATGTGAAGGAAACTTTCCTTTTACTTACCCGAATTCGGAGCTCTCCAGGAGCGTTCGCAGATCTACCCAACAGCGTGTAGGATGCCGCGGAGTTCTACCGGGCCGAGGAAGGGAGCTCGACGGAGAAGTTGTTCTGGTCTCAGTATACTGGGACCGAACATCCGATGCCCTTGAGCGACCAGTTGAAGCAACTGGTCGAGCTTCACAAGGCGGCCGAACTGGCCATGAGGGGTCTCATAGTCCGGATGTGGCATGGCGAGCCCCTGCCTGGCAGCTACTTCGGTCTGGTAAAGCATCTTGTGAATGCCTGCCCATGGTTTGAAGTCATCAAGCGGTCCGTCTGTATTGAAGGTGCGTGCAGGGCCTTTGCCCGGGCGAAAGTGCACTGGGCGAAGATGGACACCGAAAAGCTGGTGAAGGAGGGGCCACCGAAGGGCAAGGAGCATCGCCACCCCGAAAAGTATTACAACAGTGTCCTGAAGGGTGCTTGCCTTGTGGCGGAGGAATGTGCTAAGGATGTGATATTTGAATGAATGTACTCATGTGATCCTGTAATATGAAAACGAGTTCATGTGCGCGATATAACGCTTCTTGATTTAAAATATTACCTTCTGTGCGGCCGTTTATAAAATCTGAGAGTTGGCTAGTCGTTGGCTTCTGCCCCCATGTAACTAGTACTGAGGTGTTCGTGATAAACCTGATCACTCTTTATCCCAGTTTTGGGTCCTTCGAAGGAGGTGTTCAGCACAACAAACCAGGCAATCGGACTATAAAGCTTTATCACTCTCACTTAGCCATAGAAGTCTACAATTTTAAATTTTGGCGAAGCCCCTTGTATTCGGAAGGCCGAACTTGGGGCGCTATGTACGCCTAAATCGGACAAGGCCGACTCCTTGTCCAAAGAGGGAAAAGTCTTTAAGGATTTGAGACCTCTCGAACAGCGACCAGCTCTCGCTGCATCATGACAGTCAGTTTTCGGCTTTCTCTACTGAGGTGCTCGTCCGGAAGAACCGGGACACAATCATAGTAGTTCTCCCAGTGCTACCTTAGCCGATATAGCGGAACGTAAGGTACCAAAACATGGGAGCCGGGCAAACCCAACTATTGACCCAAGACATGATCCGGAGTTGATGCATATAATGCTATAAGTTTGGGGTGCCGCACTGTCAAAATTGTTCGGACTTTTCATGCCGTATTATGGGGTACACTGAAGCCCCTGGCGCACTGTACATATCAGAATATACGGGTGCAATTTGTCGTAAATAAGCAGACAAGGGAAAAAGATGAAGGAATGCAATAATGAGCTAATGTTGTACATTGTTATTTAAATGATACGTCAAAGCGTATGTATACAAGTAGTGCAATAAGTAAAAATAGGACTATTTGACATGTCCTATCCAAGGGCAAGCTGCGTGTGGGTATGTAAAACAGGTATATCTATCGTTATCAGAGACCACCTGAGGATTCCCTTGTACGTCAAAGCTTCTTGCTTTCTTGGTGTTTCTTTCCCATGACGGGTCCGATAATCAGGCGATCGGAGAGGGCCTTCAGAGAATAAGGGCAGGAAAGGTAGAAAATGTTAAAGGTATATGGGTCCTGAGGCGGTTGAGCCGCATTGTGGGTCATGCCATAGTCGTGCCTCCGCCTACGCCCATGGTATCTTGAGTGTGTAATTATGTACGCGTGGCGTAAATTTTGCCGCTTGACTGGGACTAGGACGGAGGCCGAATTGCTAGGCGAGCTCTGAATGTGCCTGGCAATCCTGTTGCGGGGTACTCCGGACTCGCTTGAAGGTGTCCGGGGTTTTTTTCCGCCGAATTGGCGGTTTGCCTCAAAGGGCTGCTTTGGACTTCTGCTGCGAGGGCCGCAGTGTGCTCCTCTGTACGGAGCGAGCGTTCTGTGTTTCCATTAAATGTTATAACCCCGCGAGGTCCTGGCATTTTGAGCTTGAGGTATGAATAATGCGGTACCGCATTGAATCTGGCGAATGCGGTTCGTCCGAGCAGTGCGTGATAGCCACTACAGAAGGGGACGATATCGAAGATTAACTCCTCACTTTGGAAGTTGTCCGGAGATCCGAAGACCACTTCCAATGTGATTGAGCCCGTACAGCAGGCCTCTACACCTGGTATGACACCTTTAAAGGTGGTTTTTGTGGGTTCGATCCTCGAGGGGTCTATACCCATTTTGCGCACTGTATCCTGATAGAGCAGGTTCAGGCTGCTGCCAGCGTCCATGAGGACTCAAGTGAGGTAAAATCCGTCAATGATGGGGTCAAGGACCAATGCGGTAGAACCGCCATGACGGATACTGGTGGGGTGGTCCCTGCGATCGAAAGTGATCGGGCAAGAAGACCATGGGTTGAACTTTGGGGCGACTGGCTCCATCGCATAGACGTCCCTTAGTGCACGCTTCCGTTCCCGCTTGGGAATATGGGTTGCGTATATCATGTTCACCGTTTTCACTTGGGGTGGAAACTTCTTCTGTCCTCCTGTGTTTGGCGGCCGGGGCTCCTCCTCGTCGTCGCTATGCAGCCCCTTTTCCTTGTTTTCGGCATTTAACTTGCCGGCCTGTTTGAACACCCATCACTCTCTGTTAGTGTGGTAGGCTGTTTTATCGGGGGTGCCGTGAATTTGACATGAGCGATCGAGTATGCGGTCCAAACTGGACGGGCCCGGATTGCTTCTTTTGAACGGTTTTTTCCGCTGACCGGATTTAGAGCCACTTAATCCGGCGTTAACTGCCGCGTCTTCGGCGTTGTCGCCGTTGTTGCGGCGCTTGTGTCTGTTGCGACGTGGCCTGCCGTTGCTATCTTTGGCATTTGAATTGCCAGGATTTCTTGATGTGTTGTTGCTGCGAGCCAGCCAGCTGTCCTCGCCCGCACAAAAGCGGGTCATGAGTGTCGTGAGGGCTGCCATGGACTTCGGCTTCTCTTGGCCGAGGTGTCGGGCGAGCCACTCGTCGCGGATGTTATGCTTAAATGCCGCTAAGGCCTCGGCATCCGGACAGTCTACAATTTGGTTCTTTTCAGTTAGGAACCGAGTCCAGAATTTCCTGGCTGATTCTCCTGGCTGTTGGGTTATGTGACTCAAGTCATTGGCATCTGGTGGTCGCACATAAGTGCCCTGGAACTTGTCAAGGAATGTGTATTCCAAATTCTCCCAACTGCCAATGGAGTTTGCCGGCGGGCTATTCAGCCATGCCGAGCCGGCCCTTTGAGTTTTAGTGGGAGGTACTTGATGGCATGTAGATCGTCACCGCGGGCCATGTGGATGTGGAGGAGGAAATCTTCAATCCATACCGCGGGGTCTGTTGTACCATCATATGATTCAATGTTCACGGGTTTAAAACCTTCTGGGAATTCGTGATCCATTACTTTGTCAGTGAAGCATAGGGGGTGTGCGGCGCTTCTGTGCCGGGCTATGTCACGACGCAGTTAATACGAGTCTTGTCTGCTGTATTTGGCCCCGACCGGATTTGCTTTTAGTATATCCAGCGTGACGGTCGTCATCACGCGTTGGGGCGCGCCCCCGTGATCCGTAGATCGATCTTGTAAGTCCTGCTTTGTTTTCCAAGACGTCTCTCAGGTCCTGCGTGTTGCCCCGGGCCTTGGTGTTTTTGTTTGACTGGCGACGGGGTGCGGGCTGGACTTCGGGCTGATATGCCGCTTTGTGTCGGCCACGGGGTGGCCGGTCAGTCGCATCATACGCTAGTAGTGTAGGCTTTAATGCTTCCTCTTCGAGTTGGGTTAGCAACCTGCACTTTGGGTAACTTTTGGTTGGGCATTCGAGTTCGTATTCCTCAGCTGCCAGGACCTCGGTCCATCTATCCGCTATCAGATCTCGATCAGCCTGAAGCTGCTGTTGCTTTTTCTTCAGGATTTTTGTAGTGGCTATAAGCCGGCGCATGAAGCGCTCCTGCTCGACGGGATCCTCAGGCATGATAAGTTCTTCGTCGCCGAGGCTAGCCTCGTCTTCGGAGAGAGGCATGTAATTGTCATCCTCTGATTCTCCGTCTGCTGCTTGTTTCTTAGGGCTGGCTTGCCCATCCTCCCGCTCGAAGCCTGGCTTGAGGGGATTGTCTTCGTCTTCGGCACTATCCGCAGCGTTATTGTCTCTTGTGCCGGTATCGCTGCTTTTGCTATGGCGGGGCTTAGAGCGGCGCTGATGACGCCGGTGCTTAGATTGCTTCTCGAGGAGATTATCCTCTGTTGCCTTATTGCCATCGCTTTCTTTGGGGGTGTCCACCATGTATATATCTTATGATGAGGTGGCAGTCCAGTGCCCCGTGGGCGGTGGTTCCTGTTCTTCTCCTGCATCGTCGTCCATACCGTCGATGTCTTCGGAGCCGAAATCAAGCATGTCGGTTAAGTCGTCGACAGTGGCTATTAAGTGGGTGGTGGGTGGGGAACGAGTTTCTTCGTCGTCCGCTTCCCACTCGAGCCGGACATAGTTCGGCCAAGGGCCTCCTGACAAGGAGAGAGACCTTAATGAGTTCAGCACGTCGCCCAAGGGTGAGTGCTGAAAGATATCTGTGAAGGAAAACTCCATGGTCGGTGCCCAATCGGATTCGATAGGCACGGGCGTAGGCGGTTCGGAGCCCGTGGCCGGGGACAAATCCAAGGGTCCGGCAACATAGGTCTCATAGGAGGTGAAGTCAGTATTCGGCTCTATCGCCGCTTAGTGCGCGGCCTCCGTGGCGGGGTCCATCCACCCGTCCTCGGACGGCGCACCTGCTCCGGATTGAGGGCCGGAGTAGCCACATGTGTGATCTCCCGAACACCGTCCGACGGTAGAGCTAAGCCATGCTCGTCATGACTGTGTGGCGCACCTGACATGGGCTCGAATCCGTCGAAGATCAAGTCTCCGCGATGCCGCATGAAGTTTGTTTCAAACCTGACCGACGGCCAGGGTGTAGCTCTTGATCTGCTCCAGATGGCTGCGAGTTGGCCCGCAATCTGGCTTACGCCCAATACGAAGATTTGTCCGGGGAGAAAAACCTCACCCTAGATCGCATCATTGCTGATGATCGAAGGAGCCATCAAGCCTTTGTCGTGACAGCACAGTGGAACTCTCAATGAAAGCACCAATGTCGGTGTCAAAATCGGCGGATCTCGGGTAGGGGGTCCCGAACCGTGCGTCTAAGGCGGATGATAACAAGAGGCGGGGGGCACAATGTTTACCCAGGTTCGGGCCCTCTCGATGGAGGTAATACCCTACTTCCTTCTTGATTGATCTTGATGATATGAGTATTACAAGAGTTGATCTACCATGAGATCATAGAGGCTAAACCCTAGGAGCTAGCCTATGATTATGATTGTTGTTGTCCTACGGACTAAATCCTCCAGTTTATATAGACACGGAGGGGGCTAGGGTTACACAGAGTTGGTTACAAAGGAGGAGATCTACATATCCGAATTGCCAAGCTTGCCTTCCACGCAAAGGAGAGTCCCACCCAGACACGGGACGAAGTCTTCAATCTTGTATCTTCATAGTCCAACAGTCCGGCCAAAGTATATAGTCCGGCTGTCCGAGGACCCCCTAATCCAGGACTCCCTCACCTGTATTTACAACAAAGTGAGTGGGAGCTCTGTAGCATTTCTAATATTATATGTGAATGACATATTGTTGGTTGGAAATAATACAGAATTTCTGGATAGCATAAAAGGATACTTGAATAAGAATTTTTCAATGAAAGACCTCGGTGAAGATGCTTATATATTGGGCATCAAGATCTAGAGATAGATCAAGACGATTAATTGGACTTTCACAAAGCACATACCTTGATAAAGTTTTGAAGAAGTTCAAAATGGATCAGTCAAACAAAGGGTTCTTGCCTGTGTTACAAGGTGTGAAGTTGAGTCAGACTCAATGCCCGACCACTGCAGAAGATAGAGAGAAAATGAAAGTCATTCCCTATGCCTCAACCATAGGTTCTATCATGTATGCAATGCTATGTACCAGACCTGATGTGTGCCTTGCTATTAGTTTAGCAGGGAGGTACCAAAGTAATCCAGGAGTGGATCACTGGAGAGCGGTCAAGAACATCCTGAAATACCTGAAAAGGACTAAAGATATGTTTCTCGTTTATGGAGGTGTCAAAGAGCTCGTCGTAAATGGTTACGTCGATGCAAGCTTTGACACTGATCCGGATGACTCTAAGTCACAAACCGGATATGTATTTATATTGAATGGTGGAGCTGTCAGTTGGTGCAGTTCCAAACAGAGCATCATGGCGGGGTCTACGTGTGAAGCAGAGTACATAGCTGCTTCGGAAGCAGCAAATGAAGGAGTCTGGATAAAGGAGTTCATATACGATCTAGGTGTAATACCTAGTGCATCGGGTCCAATGAAAATGTTTTGTGACAATACTGGAGCAATAGCCTTGGTGAAGGAATCCAGATTTCACAAGAGAACCAAACACATCAAGAGACACTTCAATTCCATCTGCGATCAAGTCAAGGAGGGATACATAGAGATTTCCAAAATACATACGGATCTGAATGTTGCAGACCCGTTGACTAAGCCTCTTCCACGAGCAAAACATGATCAGCACCGAGACTCCATGGGTGTTAGAATCATTACTACGTATTCTAGATTATTGACTCTAGAGCAAGTGGGATACTGAAGGAAATATGCCCTAGAGGCAACAATAAAGTTGTTATTTATATTTCCTTATATCATGATAAATGTTTATTATTCATGCTAGAATTGTATTAACCGGAAACTTAGTACATGTGTGAATGCATAGGCAAACAGAGTGTCCTTAGTATGCCTCTACTTGACTAGCTCATTAATGAAAGATGGTTAAGTTTCCTAACCATAGGCATGTGTTGTCATTTGATGAACGGGATCACATCATTAGACAATGATGCGATGTACAAGACCCATCTATTAGCTTAGCATTATGACCGTTTAGTTTTACTGTTATTGCTTTTTTCATGACTTATACATGTTCCTCTGACTATGAGATTATGCAACTCCCGAATATCGGAGGAACACCTTGTGTGCTATCAAACGTCACAACATAATTGGGTGATTATAAAGATGCTCTACAGGTGTCTCCGAAGGTGTTTGTTGAGTTGGCATAGATCAAGATTAGGATTTGTCACTCCGTGTATCGGAGAGGTATCTCCGGCCCCGCTTGTAATGCACATTGATACGTCTCCAACGTATCTATAATTTTTGATTGCTCCATGCTATATTATCTTCTGTTTTGGACATTATTGGGCTTTATTATTCACTTTTATATTATTTTGGGACTAACCTATTAACCGGAGACCCAGCCCAGAATTGTTGTTTTTTGCCTATTTCAGAGTTTCGTAGAAAAAGAATATAAATCGGAGTCCAAACGGAATGAAACCTTCGGGAACGTGATTTTTGGAACGAACGTGATCCAAGAGACTTGGACCCTACGCCAAGGAAGCTTCCAGGATGCCACGAGGTAGGGGGGCGCGCCTACCCCCCAGGCACGCCCTCCACCCTCGTGGGCCCCATGTTGCTCCACCGACGTACTCCTTCCTCCTATATATACCTACGTACCCCCAAACGATCAAATACGGAGCCAAAAACCTAATTCCACCGCCGCAACCTTCTGTACCCACGAGATCCCATCTTGGGGCCTATTCCAGAGCTCCACCGGAGGGGGCATCTATCACGGAGGGCTTCTACATCAACACCATAGCCTCTCCGATGAAGTGTGAGTAGTTTACCTCATACCTTCGGGTCCATAGTTATTAGCAGGATGGCTTCCTCTCTCTTTTTGGATCTCAATACAATGTTCTCCCCCTCTCTCATGGAGATCTATATGATGTAATCTTCTTTTGCGCTGTGTTTGTTGAGACCGATGAATTATGGGTTTATGATCAAGTTTATCTATGAACAATATTTGAATCTTCTGAGTTCTTTTAGGGACATTTACATTCATGTGTTCTAACTCAACCCACTACTCATATTTGCCCCTAATTTTGAAGCATGTCAAATTTGCCTCTCCAAGTTAAGTCACTACTCAGAAATGCCCTATTGTACAAGATCGTAGAACTTTCCGTCTAATATCAGTAGCACTTTCCGTGCCATAAGACACATGGGCCTTTGATGGTCAAAGGCCTTTGATCGACGGAAGGGCATTTCTGAGTAGTGAATTAACGGCAGAGGGGCAAATTTGAGCATGATTTGAAATTAGGGGCAAATCTGAGTAGGTGGTTCGAGTTAGGGGCAGAAATGCAAATGGCCCATTCTTTTATGTATGATTGGTTATCTTTGCAAGTCTCTTCGAATTATCAGTTTGGTTTGGCCTACTAGATTGATCTTTTTGCAATGGGAGAAGTGCTTAGCTTTGGGTTCAATCTTGCGTGTCCTTTCCAAAGGATGAGGGGCAAAGGACGTATTGTATTGTTGCCATCGAGGATAACAAGATGGGGTTTTTATCATATTGCATGAATTTATCCTCTACATCATGTCATCTTGCTTAAGGCGTTACTCCGTTCTTATGAACTTAATACTCTAGATGCATGCTGGATAGCAGTCGATGTGTGGAGTCATAGTAGTAGATGCAGGCAGGACTCGGTCTACTTGTCTCAGACGTGATGCCTATATACATGATCATACCTAGATATTGTCATAACTATGCTCAATTCTGTCAATTGCTCAATAGTAATTTGTTCACCCATCGTAAAATACTTATGTTCTTAAGAGAAGCCACTAGTGAAACCTATGGCCCCCGGTTCTATCTTCTATCATATTAATCTTCCAACACTTAGTTATTTCCGTTGCATTTTACTTTGCTTTTATTTTACTTTGCATCTTTATCATAAAAATACCAAAAATATTATCCTATCATATCTATCGATCTCACTCTAAGTGACCGTAGGGATTGACAACCCTTATCGCGTTGGTTGTGAGGATTTATTTGTTTTGTGTAGGTGCGAGGGACTCGCCAGTAGCCTCCTAATGGATTGATACCTTGGTTCTCAAAACTGAGGGAAATACTTACGCTACTTTGCTGCATCACCCTTTCCTCTTCAAGGAAAACCAACACAAAGTTTCAAGAGGTAGCACACATCACTATAAGCCTTGCAAGCAATGTGACTAATGAGTTAGTTACGGGGTGATGCATTGAACGAGTAAAGAGACTTACTGGTAATGAGATTGAACTAGGTATGATGATACCGATGATCGAATCTTGGGCAAGTAACATATCGATGACAAAGGGAATAACGTATGTTTTTATGCAGTTTGACCGATAAAGATCTTCGAGAATATGTAGGAGCCAATATGAGCATCTAGGTTTCGCTATTGGTTATTGACCAAGATGTGTCTCTACCATGTCTACATAGTTCTCGAACCTGTAGGGTCCGTGACGCTTAATGCTCGATGATGATTTGTATTATGAGTTATGTGTTTTGGTGACCGTAGTTTGTTCGGAGTCTCGGATGAGATCACGGACATGACGAGGAGTCTCGAAATGGTCGATAGGTAAAGATTGATATATTGGACGAAGGTATTCGGACACCGGAAAGGTTTCGAGACGTTTCGGATATTTATCGGGGAACCGAGGGGTTACCGGAACCCCCCGGGGGAGTTATGGGCCTTAATGGGCCATAAGGAGTAGGAGAGGGCATCCCACAGGTGGCGCCCCAAGGGCAGTCCGAATTGACTAAGGGAGGCGTGGCCCCTCTTTCCTCTCCCTCTCCTCTCCTTCCTCCTTCCCCTCTTGGCGCCCCCTCATGGCCGCCGGCCTCCTCCCTCTCCTCCTTTATATAGGACAAGATGTCACCGCCGCCTTACTCCCCTTCGACCAAGGGTGATGACGAGGAAGGCCCCAGGGCCTCCTGACCGAGGGAGGCCCCGAGATCATCAGGTGGCGCCCAGATGACTCCTGCCGCCGGATATATGGGGGAAAACCCCATGGAGACGGGACTGTGGGCCGAGTTCTTCACCTCACCGGATTCTATTTCAAGACCTATGCTCCGGAGTCCGCAAATGGTCCTTCCCAAAAGGAGGGTGAGCTACCGATGACCTCTGCCCAACCCGGAGGCGCCAGACGCTGCCCACGAAAGCGCTGCAAGGCGCTCCATTAGGATGAGCACCGTGCCCATATGGGTACGGTGATTGAAAGGGTTCACCACAAAATGGATTGACCGAGGCCTCGCACTCAGCCTTCTAGCAGGCTTTGAGGTGAGTAATGTAAGAATATCACAGATAGACAGAGTCCTCGATGCTTTGTTCGTGTCCTCAAGAAAGAGCCAACAGAGGATCAAAAATAATTATCGCAGGAGTCTAACAAAAGGTGTCTATGTGAATAAGCAGCCTCTTTAATTGCTACCCAACAAACTGCTGGAGGTCTCCCACCAAGCAGAACGAGCTGGCCGAGGAAGAGCTCGGCCTCGAAGAAGCAGTGGAGGATAGCCAAGGTGTTGAGGATATAGCACGAGTGTAAACCGCCAGAGGCCCTCACCTCGACCATGTCAAGCCCATGAAGATCCGTAAGATGGCTTACTAACGGCTTAGAAGCCCGCAACCCAAAGGCGGATTAGGGACCATAGTGGTAAACCGCCATGACTATGTAAACTTGTAATATGTTAGGAAGGAGAGACCGAGCTGACACTTTGTATGAGTCGGCCTTGGGCTCAGACCGCCGGCATCAACTCGCGGTATATAAAGGGACACCCGACGGCGCGTTCAGTGACGAGAGAAACAACTCGAGACTCGTAAGCGATTTCGCCTCGGTCATCGAAACCCAATCAATCCCATCACAACTAGACGAGGCTTTACCTTCATCAAGGGGAACTAGTATAAACTCCCGTGTCTTGTCCTGCTTAACCCTTCTGCTAACCCGCTATATGGCTCGACTCAAGTCCTTTCACGAACATCCGACGGTTAATTCCACGAAAGTTGGCGCCACCGTGGGGCTATCGCACGATGCTGCCGAAGTTCTGAAGGGCTGCTCAAGGACTTAAGGGCAACGTGATTGGCCGGATGACCAAAAAGCCGCGGCAAGCTCTACATCAACGACGGCGATGGGGCCCCGAGGTGGCTTGATCGAGTACGGTACCGGGTCCCTTCGCGGAGTTCATGTCTTCATCGGCAAGATCGCCGAACCGGCCTTGAGCCGACATCTGCACCGACCTCGCCGAGACGGCTCAGCGTACAGTCCAGCCCGGGTTAAGCCCGCCGTGAAGCGCGGCGCCGATGTGTCCATGGATCGGATTCGAACCGTGTCTGGTTAGACGGCCAGATACTCCGACGGCGAAGTCATCCATCGCTAAACTCGAGTCCTTGTACCAGATTCATAGCGTGTTCAAAGGATATTCGATGGCAACAGATTCCGACCTCCTTGAACCGCCAAGTCGGGTCGCTGTTTACATGGCCGTAACACAACCCATGTTGCGCTTTCATCCACCGCAGCGACGAACACCGGATCAGCAGCCGCAGAGTCCCGGCCATGTCCGGCAAGTCCTTCCGGTTTGATGGACGCCTGCGATTTTGTTGACCGCAACAACCCCGGAGACGCTGGATCAGCACAATGCGGACGCTATAAACTGAAGGACCAAATAGCATGTGCTAAGGAGGACCCGCACGAGGATGCTAGGATGGTCAAGAACGGGCCGCTGGATGCTCAATCACAGCGGATACAGTATTGCATTACCAGCCTGCTGGATCGGACCGCATCAGAGGATGTAATGAGAAGGATGAAGCCGCCGTTTATTAAGGGTTAAAATCTTCGATGCGCCAGCGCTGGGCCGAGCGATCCCAAGAAATGAAACCGACGGAGGCGCTTAGGAGCTCCGGATCAACTACGGATAATAGAGCCACCCGGACGTATCGATAACCCGACGCAATATGTGCCTACACCACCGGTCACCGAGCCCTCCGATAACATGATTGCCGCACCGGGCGCCATTCCGATGGAAGGTGATTCAATAGCAGCAGCTTGAAACGCGCGGGCAGAGATCTTCTCCAACCGCGGTGCAGCAGCAGTTTATTCATATAGTCGGATAGAATTCATTCAACCCTCATCCGAGCCCAAGTTATAGCAAGCGATGGATGAACCGGAGGTGTCTAGTAGCGCGCATCGCAATGCTCAAGATGTGGTGGATCGGCAGGCAAAGGGATGCCGCTGGTCGTTATCAACCTGCCCTGCTCAGCCAGCGCCGCTACCGACCGAGGCACCGGCTTGCCTTCGCCTTGGGAGTGCCGCGGCCTTATTCCTCTCCGTAATGTGCGCTGCCCAAAGATTTCAAGGGTCCACGCAGTGCCTAACTACATGGCGGATCAGCCACCGAGGCGGGTCGAGAGTTATGAGATGGCAATGGAGATGCTAGATGTAGATGAAGCAGCCAGTGCAAAGTACTTCACGATGATGTTGAGGAACAGTCGCACTTGGTTGAAAAATCTGCCGCCTAATTCCATCGAGGCATGGGATTAGTTGAAGGCCCGGTTTATAGCCAATTTCAGGACACGCAAGCAGCCCATGTCCATTGTGGATCCGATGCTTGTGTTCAAGGAGAGAACGAGTCCACAACTCATTGGGTACGCCTGGTTTCGAAGTTTTACACTCGTCTCGACCGGATTAACGCCGTCAAGCGATTATCACATCCGGAGCGCAATTGCCGCTTAAGTCATCAAGATGAAGTTGGGACGTTTCGCGCCACCGCAGGACATGGGAACCCTCATGGCAGCCTTGGTAAAGTATGTTGATTCTGATACCAAGGATCCCGACTGGATGATGAGAAACCGAGAAGGGAAAGAAGAATGGCGTGCAAAGGGACAGCAAGACAACCAAGGAGGCCATGGGAATAATGGTAAGCGAAGTTGATTCAGATTTTGTGGCTAATGCTAATGTGCAGCTACCGAAGTAAATCACTCTCATACAAGGGGGCTGAATCTGGAGCGTTGTTGAGCCCTGTCCAAGCATGGGACCAAGGAGGCCTCGCAACGCATCTCCGAAGGATTGTAACATTATGAAGGAGTTCAAAACTCGATCTTTTCCGTATGATCATGGTCCGTCATGTGTTCAGTCCGTGTTTCCATGGTGGCGGCGGTTCAAACTCCGGGTTTCGTGAGTAATCATGGCAACCAGAGCAACCAAGGTGGTAATAACCAGCAGAATCAGGGAATCAAGTAGTTGGTTACCAGAGTCACCCAAAGCAGCTTGAATGGTAAGATCATGTGTTCACCACTAGTCCGTGCGTGATCAAGCTTCACAAGAGGGCAACATGCTGTTGAACCGCAGTTCCACGCTATCCGCGGTGGTCGGAATAGCCTATTGTGGAGTAGGAGGATCATCCGCCTGTTGACAATCCGGCCATCTAGCTCGTGGTGGCGCTCGTGGAGGTTATAAGTTCACCAAAGTACTCATGGATGGAGGAAGCAGATCAATATTCTGTATTATGAGACATTCCGTCGCATGGGGTTGACAGATAAGAATCTTAAACCGGCCCAACACTGTTTTTCATGGTGTGGTACCTGTAAATCGGCGATCCTGTGGGTAAGATCACTTTGAAGTTGTGTTTGGTGATGAGCATGACTTAGGTCCGAGACATTGACCTTTGAGGTAGTAAGAATCCAGAGCCTGATTATGCAATCGCTTTGGGGCCGCTTACGCAAAATTCATGGCAAGGCCTTGTTATATTTATTTGCAGCTCAAGATGCCGGGTCATAAAGGGACTATCACGATTCATGGAAGTTGAAAATCACGTTGATTGCGAGGAAGGTAATGCGCCTTATGCCGAGGCGTTTTTAGCTATGTAGAGCTAAAGTTTTATAAGGAGAATGTTGATCCGCAGATATGACCCTCTTAAGTAGCCCACCACCGAGCATGACCCAACCTCATTTCAAACCGGCCGATGAGACTAAGCTTGTTGACTTCAGACCGCGATTCGGCCCAAGCAGTCAAAGATCGCGACCAATCTGGATCCAAAATAGGAAAGCACGCCATCGAAGTTCATCCGTGAGAACCGGGACATTTTTGCATGGAAGCCTTCGACATGCCTGTGTACCGAGGGAACTCACGAGCACACTCTTAATATTGATCCAAGTTTAAACTAAAGGAAGCAATTTCTTCGCGCTTAATGAAGAAAGACGCAAGGCAATTGGTGAAGAGGTAGCCCGCTGTTGGCTGGTTTTATCGTCAAGTGTTTCATCCCAATGGTTGGCTAATCCGTGCTGGTTCTAAGAAAATGACACTTGGCGATGTGTGGACTACGACTTGAATAAAGCTTGCCGGTTGATCCCTTTGCTCTCCCGCAGCATTGATCGATCATTGATGCGACGGCGGGTTGTGAGCACTCGAGTTTTTGATGCTTATTCAGGATATCATCGATCAAGATGGCGCTAAGGACCAGAGAAGACAGCCTTCATCACTCCTTTTGGAGCCTTCGCTATGTCTCTATGCCCTTTGGGCTCAAGAGTGCTCAGCAACTATATCGCTAGTGCAAAATTGTCTTCACACGCAGATTCGGGCGAATGTTCATGCTTATGTAGATGACATTGTGGTAAAATCCAGAAGAAGGAAACACCGATCGATGACCTCAAGGAGACGCTTGACAATCTTCGGATTTACAAGATGATGCTTAATCCGGATAAATGTTTTGGTGTTCCGCAGCAAGCTTCTCGGCTTCGTATCCAACAAGGCATTGAGGCTAACCCTAAAAATTAAGGCAATCACATTCCTGCTAAACCAAGTGTATCAATGATGTTCGCCCCGCAAGTCGAATTCGCGCATCTTAGCCGGTTTATCACCGCTTGGGAGAGAAGGCAATCCTTTGTATTAGATGTTGAAAAGACGGATAACTTTGTTCCGAGTGACGAGCCAATGTGGCCTTTGAGGAGCTAAAGCGGCAGTTGGTTGAACTGCCGGTTCTGCAGCCCCGCTGATCATGAGCCTTGTCGTTATATCGGCTGCCAATGCCCGAGCGGTCGTTGTGGCAATTGTGGTTGAGCGTAAAGAAGCTGGAAGGAATATCCGTTCAACGACCAGATACTACATCGTGAAGTCGATCGAAGTCAAAACAACGCTATCCACATTGGCGTAGTTGGTGTACGGGTTTTATGGCCAATAAAACTCAAGCAATATTTTCAAGGCCATCCAATCACAGTGGTTAGTTCTCGCCCTTGGGCGATATAACTCAAAAAGGGAAGCAATCGTCAAGGCAAAGTGGCAATCGAGCTTGACCACGTTTAAAGTATGTACTTTAACAGCCATCAAGTCTCGTGCTCTTGTGGATTTTATCAATGATCGGACCGAGCTGCAAGCACCGGAAGATAAACCGATAATACGATCGACCATTCATTTTGATGGATCCAGCAGTTGAAGGCTCTGGGGTGGAGTTGTCCTTACTTCTCGATAAAATTTGCTATGTCCTCCGCTTGATGTTTCTTGTACTAACAACGCAGCTGAAAAGTAAGCTTTACTCCATGGTCTCCGTGGCCAAAGAGATGAACTTAAGTCGAGTTCGTTGTTTCGAGATTCTCGACCGTGGCTCAGCAAGTTTCGTACTTGGGATTCTAGGATCCACCATGGCTTACAAAGCCGAGGTAGATATTGTGGGTTATTTCAAAGGGTATCGTTGAGTATATCGATCGCGCAAAAACAAGCAACAGACGCTTTGAGCCGCTTGGATCTCGCCAGAACCGTACCTCCTAACACCTTTTTAGATATCTTCATAACCCGTCTGCTAAGGTGCCTACAAGAGGATTTGGTTGTTCCGATCCGAGGCTCTTGGTGGCCGCTAACGCTATACCAGATTGACGGTTCCATATCCGGGCGATATGAGCCGGGAAGCACAAATGATAAAGTGTCGCTTGATGATAGTCCTGAGGTTATTCACAATGGCGAAGTTACACCGCTGTAGCGCCTGGCGATTTCAGCGCTAGGTTTCTCCGAAGAAGGCCAAGAGATCCTACGGGAAATTCATGAAGGGATTGTGGTCATCATGCGGTTCAAAGTCCTCGTTGCAAAAGCTGTCATTGTTTTACCGGTTGACAGCTCATGCGCCGATGCGAGGATCCGTAAAGCGATGATGTCAAAAAATTCACGAGAGCTCATATTCGCCTCAGAACTACGGATGATTCCTATTACTTGGCATTTTGCTACTTGGGGCTTGATATGGTGGGACCCTTTAAACGCTCCCAGACAAGAAGACCCACCGTTGGTGGCGCTTGATAAATTCACCAAGTGGGTTGAAGCGAGCCCGCAAGTGTGATGCAGCTACGCAGCGTTCAGCTTCTCAAAAGATTATCTTCCGCTTTGGCTTTCCACACAAGATCACGGATAATGGTACCAACCTTTCCAAAGGTGAGATGGAGGATTTCTGTCGAGAAGATCCGCTCGACTCTAGCATCCGGCACACCCTCAATCCAACGGTCGCTTTGAGCGAGCTAATCAAGAAATTTAAAGGGTCTTAAACCCCTCACGATTCCCTGCGCGGACGCCGGTTGTTGGGTGGAAGAATTACTTCTGTGTTGTGGAGTATCAATACCACCCCAATCGATCAACAGGTTACACGCCTTTCTTTATGGTATACGGGCAGAGGCGGTTCCCAAGTGATATACGCCATGACTCGCCACGGGTTGCTAATTATGTTGGCGACAACGAGCAAGCTCGCTAAGAGGCACCGGACCTGTTAGATGAAAACAGGATATGGTTCGCTCGATCGGCGGTTTATCAACAAGATCTACGGCTATATCACAGCCACTGGTTAGGACAAGAACCTTTCAAGAAGGTGACTTGGTGCTCGCTCATCCAGATCGTAACGACATGCACAAGTTATCCCTCGCTTTGGGAAGGACCTGTGGTCAGCAACCTGACAACGGATCATACTACCTCATTGACGCTTGAGACAACTCACGAACTCGAGGAGGAGACCCGCGCCATGGAACATAGCTCTCCTCCGCCTTATTACACTTGAGCCATAGGCTCTTCTTATGTACATATTTCAACAATGTATATATTATCAATAAATAAATTAGCATCCTTGCTCTAAGCGGGCCTCGCTATTTTTTCTAAAATATCCTTTGAGTTACCTGGGGATTCGGCCGACAAAGCGGAGTACTACTCCGTTAAACCGGCTATCAAGCCACAAAGCTTGGGAGCTTCACACCCAAGGGGCCTAAGAGAGTCTGGATGCTATGCACAACTCACAATATAGGCACCCAATGAGCACAGCTCATCACCTTACTTGGGGGCTTCTTTGTGTCAAATACCAAGGAGTTTGAATGGACCCTTGTAGTCGGTATCGACCCACTTGAAGCCGGGTATATTTACCTAAAACCCCGTTAACCTTCCTTCATCAAGTAAGACACTCCTATCCAGTCATCCTGCACGGCCCTCCTAACGCTTGATGCCACTTTCATTGAGACCCCGCACTTGTCAAAGTTAAACAGTGATTGGTTAGTTGGAGGTCCATCTTAAAAGGTTTGTTAAATGGTTCAACTCAGCCGCCCGGCAGCCCACAAAGCTTCAATTTGGGCCCTGCAGCCTCAAAAAGCCTCGACTACACGGTTTTATTTATGCTTTGTTGAATTTTATGTTAAACCGATTTTCTTGGCTCGGTCGTCATTTTATTAGCCCGTATTCTTAAACTGCTTGGTTTTGCAAATACACGCTGATGCATTTTATTCTTAAACCGAGTTTGTTAACCCGCCCGGCGTTGACTACTACCACCGCTTTTGATCATCCGTGTGCATCATCACCCGTATGACTTACTATACAACATCGCATATGATGGGGTTATACAAAGAATTTCAGACGGTTTTCACCCTTATTACAATCAAAGTTACCAGCCAACTAAACAGGGATATTACATCAGTGTATGAATCATTTCATATTTTTACGGCTTGATTATCAATCAGCCCTTTCAGTATTGACTGTCTGGCGGTAAACCGCCAGACCTCTTTCTTTTTATGCACACACAGAGTTGCATATTATGATATCTCGAACCAAAATTGGCATTGACATGGAGGATCACGTAAAGTATCTCCTCCGCATCGATGGCAGCAGATCAAAATAGTTTTTGCTACCCTATTACAAGGCATCAGAGACCTAAAATATGGAATTGTTTCACAACGGACAGCTCGACGATCAACCGACTTGACGGATTAAGCTTCATCGCCGTTGATGTGGAGTAGATGGGTCAAGGCCGGTTCAGCCTCCTCCTACCCATCCAATGGCCGAAGTCATTGGTGGTCCAACAATCCGGTTAAAGCTCAAAGACAGCCTCTTCACTTATAAGCTCAGCCGATCAACGCTGTATGGCGTGCTTACGGATTGGTGGAACAAGGTTTTGCACTTCAGGAATAAAGCTTCAACCCATTTGTTGTTTGCATCAGAGAAGGATCGGTGAACCGTCAGTTAGCCTTTCTTCGCTAACCGATTCGCCAGAGGACGATCTCCCTTGTTACCCGCTTGAGGGCGCTGTCAACATCACCGCTTCTTTGTGCACTGAAGTTCATATCACCGGATCAAGATCAGCTATCCATGCCTTGGCTCGAGTCGCTAGTAAAGCGCCACCGGCAGTGATCGCTTAACTCTTCTATCTATACGGCGGCCATAGATAGCCGTCCATCGCTGGCCTGATCGCTGTTGGAGCCACATTGTCATAAGAAGTGGCGCAGATAACCTGTTGACGCGGTATACAACTGCTCAATCAACGATACGCTGCCTTGAGTTTCTTCCACATATCGTAACCCGTATGAGCAATGCGCTACCTATAGCGGTTTAAGAAGTTCATGTTAAACCCGAGGAAATTTCAAAGCGAATATTCATAAACCTTGGTAAAAGTATTACCAAATATTGCGCAGGTCATGGCATTGACTTGGCGCTTTAATCCAAAGAAGCTCTTCTACCGTTTAAGAGCTGATTCAGCCGCTCCGCCTCGGCAAAGAATCCAGCCTTTCAAGATCCCATGGCCTGCCTGCTTGAACCATTCCTTGAGCTGCTCCATGGTGGTTAAGGCTTTTCAACTCATCCTTGGCCTTGGTGGTTTCTGCTTGTTGGGATTTCAGATTTTCTTGAAGGTTAGCAATTTGTGAGACTTGTTGGCTTATCTCACTCGCAACAGAGAGCATGTTAATATTTTTGTTAAAGTCCCAAGCATCTAACCAGCTATACACTTGGCACTTGGGGGCTAATGCGATCATCTTTATGTTGATTATTGAAGTCCCAAGGATTAATACAAGTTTTAATCATGGCACTTGGGGCTAATGCGATCATTTTATGTTAATTATTGAAGTCCCAAGGATTAATACAAGTTTTAATCATGGCACTTGGGGCTAATGTGTGTTTGATCAAAAATACACAAGGAAATTTCATAAAGTACAAGATGGAATATAAAGTCCTGCTTGACTTTCTAAAGTCAAACCGCCCTTTGGGGCTACAATGCAATGAAGGTACAGAGCAAAGAGCAAAATTGTTTACCTCATAGCGCCCTTCATCAGATGATTAAACCGCTTCATAATCACGGCCAGGTAAAGCCGGTTCAAGAAGCCGAGTGAAGGTCTTGAGCGTAAAGATCGACATGTCGACAAATCAGTTTTTCCTTCCCTGCTCATAGCAGCAAATTCATCCTTGGCGTGTGCTTTGATAGCAATCGATTACTGTGGGCGGTATATGCGCATCAAGAACAACAACGCCATCATCTTTGGCCTGACCGATGAATTGACATTCTTAACAGTGGCTTGCCTTTGCAGTGGCTTGCGGTTTGTTAGTGGGCTTTGATTGAAGCGCTGAGCCCCGCTGTTCCAATCGCGGACTTGAGGGCAGAGGATGTGAAGTATCAACCTACATTCGTTCAACCTTGGCGGTTAGCATCAACATCTTGGTTTTCCCAGCAGAAGCTTCTATAGCGACTTCGTGGTCTTCATGATGCTCGAGTTTTCTCCGATCAACATCAACAATAGGGTCACCGTCTTGGCTTTCTTACTTAATCGAGCCTTGGCACTACAACATCGGAAGGTTAGAATATGGTAAACCGACAAATAAAAGAAACAAATTAAGGAGTAATATACTTACCCAAATGACGAGTTTGAGAGGAGGCAGCTGGAGTGGTTGATGAACCGCATTTGAGTTGGAAGAAGCCTGTACTCGGGTCGACGGATTGAGAGGGCATCGAAGAAACGCTTTCAAAGGATAACGTTTCAGAGAACAGTCACCTCGACGACGTCCGGTTGGCGACGCTAAACCGCAGACGACGGATTTGTTGACCGCTATGCCGGTTGTGCGACGTTTTCATCTTGCCGTGTCTCCAAAGAAAATTTTGGATCCAAATGAGCAAGGGGTGAGATTGTTTTACTTTCCGGATCAGGCGAATTCTTTGAACCGTACAAGATCTGAATTGAAGAAAGAAGGATTACCTCAACATGTTCTGCATGGTCGGCCTCAAAGATCATCCTCGAATCATAATTGTCAATAAGATGAACGAAAAAGGAACCAAGTGAGTCAAGTTCTACCTCAGCGCCTCGATTCTTCATCTTCCGCGGATCAAGACTCGGTGGTTTTCTTCTTGCCGCCTTTTCTTGGTGGCCTTTGTCTTGCACGAGGAGCCCGGGCCGGTTTAGTCCGCTTCAAAAGGAGCTGTTAGCCTGAAATTAAGACAAGGAAAGGTTAGTACACCAATATAGAAGCAAATCAAGAAAGTATTTAGATGAACTTTATCACGGGCGGTTTATTGAGACGCAAAACGAGCCAACCCGGTTTGGCTACATGCAGATCGGTTCATCAAGCATTTTCTTCACCGATTCAAGAATCTCAAGATCGGTTATTACTATTTCGTGATATCGTTGAGGGTCTTTGACATCACCAAGATATTCATGCATCAACTGGGCGGCGCTTAAAGGTAAATGCCCCAAGAAACCCAAAGCATGGACAAGATCAATGCCATTAACTACAATATCGAGTTCTGAGCCTTGCAGATGAGGTGCAAAATTCTTCCGCTCGCCAAGCCGTTTAAAGGTAATGGGTGGCTGTTGCTTCGGTGAAGGCGATAACCCGCAAAGGATTTTCTCCATCAGGCAGTGTTCCGCAAAGAAACCAGGTCCGATTCCAATCTTTAGGATGGCTATGATGTTTTGCATGAGGAAGTCAACTTTTCCTTTTCTCGAATTGGAACACCGCCAAGCTCTATGTTGGGACCATCTGAGAATTCTCAGACGGCGGTTCAAATGAAAGAAGTCCCGAAATAGCTCCATAGCTGGCTCTTCTGAAGATAGACTTGCAGCATTACTTGAAAGTTGCATATTGGACACAGAAGTTCGACCAATATCTTGCGGATGGAGTTGAAGCATGAGACATCCCGAAATTTTGATCCCGCATCAATCCCCGGTCTAAGTGTTATAAAACAATCACCTCCTTCTTGAGGTTTAGGTGGACATTCCACTGAACTCGCCAAAGGAAGAACCCATTTTGAGGCTAAAACACATGGTGACATAACCGCTGATTTGTGTTTGATCGACGAAACCCAATTGCAAGCAGCGAATTGTTTCATTTCCGAAGGGGAACTGAAAGGAAAACAAGTGCCGGTTTTACAATTTACGGTTTAAGGTGTACTTTAGTGTTAAACCGAGAAAAAACTATGCAAGGTTCAGCTTACGTGTTTAAGAGAGGGCTGATATATATGGATTGGCTATCAAAGGTTAAACCGCCTATAGGCGTATGGGCCAAGATTCAAAATTTCTACTAAGTGTTGATGAAAAAAAGTTTCACACAATGCTCAAATTTATTTGGATCTACCGCACATCTCAGAAGCAATTTTTTCGGATCTCTAAAGGCTAAGGAACAGGAGGTCGATATTCTGTAGAAGAAAAGGAAGATCTGCTAGCATTAAAAACTGATGGAATAACTACCGCATGAGATCTACATCGCTATTGGATCAAAACCGAGATCTACACCGCTATTGGATCAAAACTACCGCGCGAAGGAAGGACGAAGAGGAAGAATGAAGAATCTGACATATGAGCTCGCGAACCTTAAACATGATCTAAAGATGAAGGAAAGAGGAAACTTACCATCGAGATTTATCATGGAGGGTGCGACGAAGTTTCGATCTGCCAAAGTTGATGCGCCGCCTTGTCGATGCAGTCTCAAGGGTCGCGGATGGCGGGAGCTTCGAGCTTTGCGTCGCGAGGAAGAAGAAGGCACGTAAGAGAGAGAAGGCCCTCCGCCTTATTTATAGAGGAAAGAATAAATGGCAGGTCCGAGAATCAAGGAGCCTTGCTGCAGTGGGTGCGCCTGTCACCGATTTTCTGGATAGCCATTAGTGAAGGGAATCTTTTAATCTTTTATACGAGATGATGTCATGATGGGCTGTTGTTGTGTTCGTAAGATGACGCCATGTTTACAAAATTTACGTGAGAAGACAATATATGGCGGTTTACTTAAAATACAAGAGGACGCTACAAGATATTTGAGTATTGAAGATTGACATGAACAAATTCAAATCAATCTGGGCCTAATGTTGAGGATATAGCTACTAGTGTAAATCGCCAGAGGGCCCGGTTCACCTCGACTATGTCAAGCCCATGAAGATCCGTAAGATGGCGCTTACTAACGGCTTAGAAGCCCGCAGCCCAAAGGTGGATTAGGCCCATAGTGGTAAACCGCCATGACTATGTAAACTTGTAATAAGTTAGAAGGAGAGACCGAGCGACACTTTGTACGAGTCGCACTGGCTCAGAGACCGGCCAAGGCCAACTCGTATATGAAGGGACAACCCAAGTGTTCGTGGACTAGAGACAACAACTCAAGACTCAGCAAGCGTATTTCGCCCCGGTCATCGAAACCAATCAATCCCATCACAACTAGACGAGGCTTTTACCTTCATCAAGGGCCAACTAGTATAAACTCCCGTCCCTTGTCTGTTTAACCCTTCAAGCTAACCTGCGATGGCTCCACGCCTAAGTCCTTTCACGAGGACATCCGCGGTTAATTCCACTTATTAAGGTATGCAAGAACTCATGTGTATATTGAAGAATAAATTGTTCAAGCTAACTAAAGTGCCATGAGCTTTATTAGGGCCACGACCGAGGTGGCGCCCTCAAGAAGGCGCTAGCCGAGGCCGAGGACAAAGCGCCAAGGAATGCGCCACGCGTGAGAAGCACGAGGCCTCGTTAGCAAGGCTCATCAAGAGCTCTAGGACGCCGCCGGAAGCTCGAGTCCTTGAGCGTGATTTTAAGACGCAAGATTCGAACTTGCGAAGGCCCGTCAGAAAGACAGATGCCCGAGCCGAAGCTCAAAGCACCTCCAAGAAATTCAAAGTGCCAAGAAGATTATGGAGGGTGTCTTTGCTATGCAAAGCCAGAGGAGAGGGAAACATTCCTTGTACCGACCTGAATTTGGGTTCTGTGGCTGCCATTTAATCGCCGCTAAAGATATCGATGTTGCCGAAGTTTTATCGAGTCAAGAGGGATGTCTATGGAGAAGCTTATTCTGGTCTCAATATTTTGGACCGTAATATCCGTGCCTTTAGCACCAACCAAACAATCGGTCGAGTTGCACTAGTCGGCCGAGCTAGCCATGAAAGACCCGATAGTCCGTTGTGGCTCCGAGCCTGCACTCCAGCAGCTACTTTGACTTGTGAAGCTGCTCGTGAGTGCTCGCCCATGGCTCAAGACGGAAGCATTGGTTTGTGCTACCTCTTGAGCATCATGCTGATTTCCTTGAAGAGGAAAGGGTGATGCACCACAAGAGAGTAAGTATTTCCTCTTTTGAGAACCAAGGTATCAATCCAAAGAGAAGGCCACAGTCCCCTCATACCTACACAAAACAAATAGCTCAACGCAACCAACGTGATTAGGGGTTGTCAATCCCTCACGGTCACTTACTAGAGTGAGATCCGATAGAGATGATAGATAATATTTTGGTATTTTGGTATAAAGATGCAAGGTAAAATAAAAGGCAAAGTAAAAAGCAAAGCAATAATAAAGTGACGGAGATTGATATGATGAGAATAGACCCGGGGCCATAGATTTCACTAGTGGCTTCTCTCAAGAGCATAAGTATTTTACGGCAGAACAAATTACTATTGAGCAATTGATGTAATTGAGCATAGTTATGAGAATATCTAGGTATGATCATGTATATAGGCATCACGTCCGAGACAAGTAGACGACCTCTACCGATCTACTACTATTACTCCACCATCGACCACTATCCAAGATGCATCTAGAGTATTAAGTTCAAGAAAACAGTAACGCCTAAGCAAGATGACATGATGTAGAGGAATAAATTCATGCAATATGATAAATACCCATCTTGTTATCCTCGATGGCAACAATAATACGTGTTTTGCTGTCCAGATCACACCGAAAGGACACCGCAAGATTGAACCAAAAGCTAAGCACTTCTCCCATTGCAAGAAAACCAATCTAGTAGGCCAAACCAAATTGATAATTCAAGAGACTTGCAAAGATAACCAATCATACATAAAAGAATTCAGAAAATTCAAATATTGTTCATAGATAATCTTGATCATAAACCCACAATTCATCGGTCTTAACAAACACACCACAAAAAGAAGATTACATCGAATAGATCTCCACACACTAGAAAAAAAAGACACATCCGTGACATTTTGGGTCAACGATTTTTTTTCTCACATACATATGACACTTCTATGACGATAATTGTGACAAACCCGTATCATCATAGATGTGGTGGGATCTACTTATGACAAAAATCATGATGAATGGGCCTTCCGGACGGGCCGGAGACGAGCCGCATGACATTCTTTGGGCCTTCCATGACGGAAAAAAACTGTGGTAGAAGCACGCCGGACTTGCTATCTATGGGAGTATGATCCGGCCAAGCACCGGACGCTACTAGAGCTCTTGACACGACACGAAGACATCTCGAAAGTGCTCTTCAAGGCGGCGAGACACCCCGCCTACGACCGGGGATCATGGGCTCCGGTTTAAACGTTAGGCCAATTTGGTAAGTTGTTTCATGTTTTCAAGGCATACCCTTACTAGCATATTTTGAGGAAAAAGCCTAAGCCTTCCTATCCATGTTTTTAGGCCTGGATCGAGGTAGCAGGGGGGATTGACTGTCCAGCTCCGCCACCCAAGACCCAGAATTTCCATTCTTGACAAAATGCTATTTCCAAAGCACCTTATGAGGTGCCGGAGAAAACGGCCAAGAAAGCGCCAAAGGGACCCGGAGGGACTTTTGCCGAAAAAAGCGCTCGGACGTGATGTCCAAAAGCGAAACTTCGCTTCTTCGTCTGCCGAGGCGATGGCGAGGAGGAGGAAAAGAGACGACTCCCACCCGAGGTGGGGAGGAAGAAGAGAACGACCTCCACGCATCACGGAGGCGAAGCACCCAAGGGGAAGACTTCCTCGCTGGATAAATCCAGCGTGGGATGTCGACAGAGTCCGGAGGCGACCTTCCGCCAAGCGTCGGGCCGCATCGTGAGTATCAAAAATCTTTATTCACGCCCGAACGTCCGTCTTGTCCGCCTTATAATATTGATATGTTTGAGTCGTGTTATTATAGTCTGGCTTGGGACAGTTCTCCGCGATCTTCATCGGAAGGTTATTTGGACCCCAAGGCGGACCAGCATGTCACCGCCCGGCTCGCCTACTCCCCTTGCGACCAAGGGTGATGGCGAGGAGCGTCCCAAAGGGCCTCCTGGGACCGAGGGAGGGCCCAGGAGATCATCAGGTGGCGCCCAGGATGACTCCGGCCGCCGGATATATGGGGAAAAACCCCATGGAGGACGGACTGTGTGGCCGAGTTCTACTCGACCCTCAGCCGGATTCTATTCCGAAGACCTATGCGGCTCCGGAGTCCGGCAAATGGTCCTTCCCAAAAGGAGTGGGTGAGCTACCGATGACCTCTGTCCAACCGGAGGCGCCAGATCGTCTACTGGAAGCGCTGCAAGGCGTCTCCATTGTGGATGAGCACCGTGCCCATATGGGTACGGTGATTGAAAGGGTTCAGTCCGCCAAAAATGGATTGACCGAGGCCTGCACTAGCCTTCTAGCAGGCTTTGAGGTGAGTAATGTAAGAATATCACAGCATAGACAGTAGTCCCTGATGCTTTGTTCGGTGTCCCTCAAGAAAGAGCCGAACAGAGGATCAAAAATAATTATCGCAGGAGTCTAACAAAAAGGTGTCTATGTGAATAAGCAGGCCTCTTTGCGGGCTGCTACCGCTCAAACCGCGGAGGTCTCCAGACTGAAGCAGAAACTGGAGCGGGCCGAGGAAGAGCTCGGCCTCGTGAAGAAGCAGCTGGAGGATAGCCAAGGTGTTGAGGATATAGCTACTGAGTGTAAACCGCCAGAGGGCCCGTTCACCTCGACTATGCTTGAAGCCCATGAAGATCCGTAAGATGGCGCTTACTAACGGCTTAGAAGCCCGCAACCCAAAGGCGGATTAGGGACCATAGTGGTAAACCGCCATGACTATGTAAACTTGTAATATAAGTTAGGGAAGGAGAGACCGAGCCGGACACTTTGTATGAGTCGGCCTCGGGCTCAGAGACCGCCGGGCATCAACCTTGTGTATATAAAGGGACGACCGACGGCGGTTCAGTGGACGAGAGACAACAACTCGAGACTCGTGCAAGCGTATTCGCCTCCCGGTCATCGAAACCCAATCAATCCCATCACAACTAGACGAGGCTTTTACCTTCATCAAGGGGCAACTAGTATAAACTCCCGTCCCTTGTCCTGTTTAACCCTTCAAGCTAACCCGCTATGATGGCTCCTCGACTAAGTCCTTTCACGAGGACATCCGACGTGTTAATTCCACGAAAGTTGGCGCCACCGTGGGCTATCGCACGATGCCGTCGAAGTTCTTGAAGGGCTGCTCAAGGACTTAAGGGTACGTGATTGGCCGGATGACCAAAAGTCGCCGCGCAAGCTCTACATCAACGACGGCGATGGGGCCCGAGGCTGGCTTGATCGAGTACGGGTACCGGGTCCCCTTCGGCGGAGTTCATGTCTTCATCGGCAAGATCAGCGAACCGGGCCTTGAGCCGGACATCTGCACCGACCTCGTCGAGACGGCTCAGCGTCGAAGTCCAGCCCGGTTAAGCCCGCCGTGAAGCGCGCCGTAGGATGTGTCCATGGGATCGGATCTGAACCGTGTCTCAAGGCGAGACGGCCAGATACTCCGACGGCGAAGTCATCCATCGCTAAACTGAGTCCTTGTACCAGATTCATAGCGGTGTGTTCAAAGGATATTCGATGGCAACAGATTCCGGACCTCCTTGAACCGCCAAGTCGGGTCGCTGTTTACATGGCCAGAACACAACCCATGTTGCAGTCTTCATCCACCGCAGCGACGAACACCGGATCAGCAGCCGCGGCAGGAGTCCCGGCGCGCTGTCCGGTGCAAGTCCTCTCCGGTTTGATGGACGCCTCGGCGACCTTGTTGACCGCAACAGTCACCCCGGAGACGCGGGATCAGCACAATGCGGACGCTATGTAAACCAAGGACCAAATAGCACAGTGCTAAGGAGGACCCGCAGCCGAGGATGCTAGGATGGCTGAAGAACGGGCCGCTTTGGATGCTCAATCACAGCGGATACAGGCACAGAATTACCAGCTCATGCTGGATCGGACCGCATCAGAGGATGTAATGAGAAGGATGAAGCCGCCGGTTTACGAAGGGTTAAATCTCTTTCAGATGCCAGGCGCTGGGCCGAGCGATCCGGCAGCTGCAAACCGGACGGAGGCGCCTAGGACAGCTCCGGATCAACTACGGATAATAGAGCCACCCCGACGAACAGATAACCCGACGCAATATGTGCCTACACCACCGGTCACCGAGCCCTCTGGATAACATGATTGCCGCAGCTTCACGCCTGGCGGCCATTCCGATGGAAGGTGATTCAATAGCAGCAGTTGAAACGCGGCGGGCGAGAGATCTTCTCCAAACCGCTGTGGTGCAGCTGCAGGCTTATTCATATAGTCGGGATAGAATTCATTCAACCCCTCATCCGAGCCCAAGTTATAGCAAGCGATGGATGAACCGGAGGTGTCTAGCAGCGCGTGGCATCGCAATGCTCAAGATGTGGTGGATCATGGCAGGCAACGGCGATGCCGCTTTGGTCGTTATCAACCTGCCCTGCTCAGCCAAAGCAGCGCCGACCGACCGAGGCACCGGCTTGCCTTCGTTCCTTGGGAGTGCCGTGCCTTATTCCGGCTCTCCGTAATGTGCGTTTGCCCAAAGATTTCAAGGGTCCACGCAAAGTGCCTAACTACATGGCGGATCAGCCACCTGAGGCGTGGGTCGAGAGTTATGAGATGGCAATGGAGATGCTAGATGTAGATGAAGCAGCTTGTGCAAAGTACTTCACGATGATGTTGGAGGGAACAGCCCGTACTTGGTTGAAAAATCTGCCAGCTAATTCCATCGAGGCATGGGATTAGTTGAAGGCCCGGTTTATAGCCAATTTCAAGGACACGTGCAAGCAGCCCATGTCCATTGTGGATCTGGATGCTTGTGTTCAAGGAGAGAACGAGTCCACAACTCATTGGGTACGCCGGGTTTCAGAAGTTTTACACTCGTCCGACCGGATTAACGCTGGTCAAGCGATTATCACACTGGAGCGCAATTGCCGGTTTAAGTCACTGAAGATGAAGTTGGGACGGCTCAAGCGCCACTGCAGCGACATGGGAACCCTCATGGCAGCCTTGGTAAAGTATGTTGATTCTGATAATACCAAGGATCCCGATTCTGATGATGAGAAACCGGAGAAGGGAAAGAAGAATGGCGGTGCAAAGGGACAGCAGCACAACCAAGGAGGCCATGGGAATAATGGTAAGCGTAAAGCGGATTCAGATTTTGTGGCTAATGCTAATGTGCAGCGCCGAAGGTAAACCGCCCAGCATGCAAGCGGGCGATGAATCTGGAGCGTTTGTTGAATCAGCCCCGTCCAAGCATGGGACCAAGGAGGCTCGCAACGCATCTCTGGAAGGATTGTAACATTATGAAGGAGTTCAAAACTCGATCTTTTCCGTATGATCATGGTCCGTCTTCTGCGGTTCAGTCCAGGTTTCCATGGTGGCGGCGGTTCAAACTCTGGGTTTCAGAGTAATCATGGCAACCAGAGCAACCAAGGTGGTAATAACCAGCAGAATAACCAAGGGAATCAGCAGTAGTTGGGTTACCAGAGTCACCCAAAGCAGCTTGAATGGTGGGCGAGATCATGTGTTCACCACTAGTCCGTAAAGCGTGATCAAGCTTCACAAGAGGGCATCAATGCTGTTGAACCGCAGTTCCACGTTATCTGCGGTGGTCGGAATAGCCTATTGTGTGGAGTAGGAGGATCATCCGCCCGGGTTGACAATCCGGTCAACTAGCTCGTGGTGGCGCCTCGTGGGAGGTTATAAGTTCACCAAAGTACTCATGGATGGAGGAAGCAGATCAATATTCTGTATTATGAGACATTCCGTCGCATGGGGTTGACAGATAAGAATCTTAAACCGTCCAACACTGTTTTTCATGGTGTGGTACCGTGTAAATCGGCGATCCGTGGGTAAGATCACTTTGAAGTTGTGTTTGGTGATGAGCATGACTCTAGGTCTCGAGACATTGACCTTTGAGGTAGTAAGAATCCAGAGCCCAGATTATGCAATCGCTTGGGCGGCCGGCTTACGCAAAATTCATGGCAAGGCCTTGTTATATTTATTTGCAGCTCAAGATGCCGGGTCATAAAGGGACTATCACGATTCATGGAAGTTGAAAAATCACGTTGGATTGCGAGGAAGGTGATGCGCCTTATGCCGAGGCGGTTTGTGCTCTGTAAGAGCTAAAGTTTTATAAGGAGAATGTTGATCCGCAGATATGACCCTCTTAAGTAGCCCACCACCGAGCATGACCCAACCCTCTGCATTTCAAACCGGCCGATGAGACTAAGCTTGTTGACTTCAGACTGGCGATTCGTCCAAGCAGTTCAAAGATCAGCACCAATCTGGATCCAAAATAGGAAAGCACGCCATCGAGTTCATCCGTGAGAACCGGACATTTTTGCATGGAAGCCTTCCGACATGCCAGTGTACCGAGGGAACTCGTGAGCACACTCTTAATATTGATCCAAGTTTAAACCAGTGAAGCAATTTCTTCGCCGCTTAATGAAGAAAGACGCAAGGCAATTGGTGAAGAGGTAGCCCGGTACTGCTGGCTGCTGGTTTTATCGTCAAGTGTTTCATCCTGAATGGTTGGCTAATCCGTGCTGGTTCTAAGAAAATGACACTTGGCGTATGTGTGTGGACTACACGACTTGAATAAAGCTTGCCCGGTGATCCTTTGCTCTCCCGCGTATTGATCGATCATTGATGCGACGGCGGGTTGTGAGCACCGAGTTTTTTGGATGCTTATTCAGATATCATCGATCAAGATGGCGATTAAGGACCAGGAGAAGACAGCCTTCATCACTCCTTTTGGAGCCTTCGCTATGTCTCTATGCCCTTTGGGCTCAAGAGTGCTCAGCAACTTATCGGCGCTTGTGTGCAAAATTGTCTTCACACGCAGATTCGGCGAATGTTCATGCTTATGTAGATGACATTGTGGTAAAATCCAGAAGAAGGAAACACCGATCGATGACCTCAAGGAGACGTTTGACAATCTTCGGATTTACAAGATGATGCTTAATCCGGATAAATGTGTTTTGGTGTTCCGCAGCAAGCTTCTCGGGTTTCTGGTATCCAACAGGGGCATTGAGGCTAACCCAGAAAAAATTAAGGCAATCACATTCCTGGCTAAACCGAAGTGTATCAATGATGTTCAGCGTCTCGCAAGTCGAATTGCAGACCTTAGCCGGTTTATCAGTCGTTTGGGAGAGAAGGCAATCCCTTTGTATTAGATGTTGAAAAAGACGGATAACTTTGTCTGGAGTGACGCAGCCAATGTGGCCTTTGAGGAGCTAAAGCGGCAGTTGGTTGAACCGTCGGTTCTTGCAGCCCCAGTTGATCATGAGCCTTTGCTGTTATACGTGGCTGCCAATGCCCGAGCGGTCAGTGTGGCAATTGTGGTTGAGCGTAAAGAAGCTGGGAAGGAATATCCGGTTCAACGACCTGTATACTACATCAGTGAAGTCGTGATCGAGTCAAAACAACGCTATCCACATTGGCGAGAAGTTGGTGTCACGGGTTTTTATGGCCAAATAAAACTCAAGCAATATTTTCAAGGCCATCCAATCACAAAGGTTAGTTCTGCCCTTTGGGCGATATAACTCAAAACAGGGAAGCAATCGTCGGGTTGCAAAGTGGGCAATCGAGCTTGGACCATACGGTTTAAAGTATGTACCTCGAACAGCCATCAAGTCTCGTGCTCTTGTGGATTTTATCAATGATCGGACCGAGCTGCAAGCACCGGAAGATAAACCGGATAATACGTCTCGGACCATTCATTTTGATGGATCCAGGCAGTTGGAAGGCTCGGGGGCTGGAGTTGTCCTTACTTCCCCTCGAGGGGATAAAATTTGCTATGTCCTCCGCTTGATGTTTCCTTGTACTAACAACGCAGCTGAGTACGAAGCTTTACTCCATGGTCTCCGTGTGGCCAAAGAGATGAACTTAAGTCGAGTTCGTTGTTTCGGAGATTCTGATCTGGTGGCTCAGCAAGTTTCTGGTACTTGGGATTCTAAGGATCCACTCATGGCGGCTTACAGGCGCGAGGTAGATATTGTGGCGGGTTATTTCAAAGGGTATCAGGTTGAGCATATCGATCGGCGCAAAAACGAAGCAGCAGACGCTTTGAGCCAGCTTGGATCTCAGCGTAAACCGGTACCTCCTAACACCTTTTTAGATATCTTGCATAACCCGTCTGTTAAGGTGCCTCTGAAGAGAGATTTGGTTGTTCCGATCCGGAGGCTCGATTAGCCAGGCCGCTACACGTTATACCAGATTGGACGGTTCCATATCCGGCGATATGAGCCGGGCGAGCTACCAAATGATAAAGTGCTGGCTTGACAGATAGTCCGGCAAGGGTTATTCACAATGGCGAAGTTACACCGCTGTAGCGCCGGAGCGATTTCAGCGTTGTGTTTCTCCGAAGAAGGCCAAGAGATCCTACGGAAATTCATGAAGGGATTGTGGTCATCATGCCGGTTCAAAGTCCCTGGTTGCAAAAGCTTTTCGTCATTGTTTTACCGGTTGACAGCTCATGCCGATGCGGAGGATCCGTAAAGCGATGTGATGCTTGTCAAAAAAATTCACGAGAGCTCATATTCCGCTCAGAACTACGGATGATTCCTATTACTTGGCATTTTGCTACTTGGGGGCTTGATATGGTGGGACCCTTTAAACGCTCCTCAGACAAGAAGACCCACCTGTTGGTGGCGCTTGATAAATTCACCAAGTGGGTTGAAGCGAGCTGTTAGCAAGTGTGATGCAGCTACAGCGGTTCAATTTCTCAAAAGATTATCTTCCGCTTTGGCTTTCCACACAAGTATCATCACGGATAATGGTACCAACCTTTCCAAAGGTGAGATGGAGGATTTACTGTCGAGAGAGACATCCGCTTGACCTAGCATCCGTGGCACACCCTCAATCCAACGGTCAAGCGGAGCGAGCTAATCAAGAAATTTTAAAGGGTCTTAAACCCCGGCTCACGATTCCCTTGCAGCGGACGCCGGGTTGTTGGGTGGAAGAATTACCTTCTGTGTTGTGGAGTATCAATACCACCCCCAATCGATCAACAGGTTACACGCCTTTCTTTATGGTATACGGGGCAGAGGCGGTTCTCCCAAGTGATATACGTCATGACTCGCCACGGGTTGCTAATTATGTTGAAGCGGACAACGAGCAAGCTCGCCAAGAGGCACTGGACCTGTTAGATGAAAAACAGGATATGGTTCTGGCTCGATCGGCGGTTTATCAACAAGATCTACGGCGTTATCACAGCCGCCGGGTTAGGACAAGAACCTTTCAAGAAGGTGACTTGGTGCTTCGGCTCATCCAGGATCAGAACGACATGCACAAGTTATCCCCGCCTTGGGAAGGACCCTTTGTGGTCAGCAAGAACCTGCACAACGGATCATACTACCTCATTGACGTTTGAGACAACTCACGCAACTCTGAGGAGGAGACCCGGCGGCCATGGAACATAGCTCTCCTCCGGCCTTATTACACTTGAGCCATAGGCTCTTCTTATGTACATATTTCAACAATGTATATATTATCATCAATAAATAAATTAGCATCCTTGCTCTAAGCGGGGCCTCTGCTATTTTTTCTAAAATATCCTTTGAGTTACCTGGGGGATTCGGCTGACAAAGCGGAGTACTACCTGTTAAACCGGCTATCAAGCCACAAAGCTTGGGAGCTTCACACCCAAGGGGCCTAAGAGAGTCTGGATGCTATGCACAACTCACACATAGGCACCCAATGAGCACAGCTCATCACCTTACTTGGGGGCTTCTTGTGTCAAATACCAAGGAGTTTGAATGGACCCTTGTAGCTGGGTATCGACCCACGGCTTGGAAGCCTGGTATATTTACCTAAAACCCTGGGTTAACCTTCCTTCATCAAGTAAGACACTCCTATCCAGTCATCTCGCACGGCCCTCCTAACGCTTGATGCCACTCTCATTGAGACCTCTGCACTTGTCAAAGTTAAAACAGTGATTGGTTAGTTGGAGGTCCATCTTAAAAGGCTTTGTTAAATGGTTCAACTCAGCGGCCCGGCAGCCCACAAAGCCTCGAATTTGGGCTGGCAGCCCTCAAAAAGCCTCGACTACACGGTTTTATTTGCGTTTTGCTGAATTTTATGTTAAACCGATTTTCTTGGCCTGGTCAGTCATTTTATTAGCCCGTATTCTTTAAACTGGCTTGGTTTGCAACTACACGCTGATGACCTTATTCTTAAACCGAGTTTGTTAACCCGGCTGGCGTTGACTACCACCACCGCTTTTGATCATCCGGTGTGCATCATCACCCGTATGACTTACTATACAACATCGATTACATGATGGGGTTATACAAAGAATTTCAGATTTGGGTTTTCACCCTTATTACAATCAAAGTTACCCAGCCAACTAAACAGGATATTACATCACGGTATGAATCATTTCATATTTTTACGGTTTGATTATCAATCAGCCCTTTTCTTGGGCATTATGATCCGTCCGTGATAAACCGCCAGACCTGCTTCTTTATGCACACACAGGAGTTGCATATTATGATATCTGAACCAAAATTGGCATTGACATGGAGGATCACGTAAAGTATCTCCTCCTGCACGATGGCAGCAGATCAAAATAGTTTTTGCTACCCTATTACAAGGCATTCAGAGACCCAAAATATGGAATTGTTTCACAACGGACAGTTTCTGACGTATCAACCGACTTGACGGATTAAGCTTCATCGCCGGGTTGATGTGGAGTAGATGGGTCATCTGGCGTCGGTTCAGCCTCCTCCTACCCATCCAATGGCCAGAAGTCATTGGTGGTCCAGTCAATCCGGGTTAAAGCCTGAAAGACAGCCTCTTCACTTATAAGCTCAGCCGGATCAACGTCAGGGGCGTAAGTGTGCTTACGGATTGGTGGAACAAGGTTTTGCACTTCAGGAATAACAGCTTCAACCCATTTGTTGTTTGCATCGTAGAAGGATCGGTGAACCGTCAGGTTAGCCTCTTCTGCCAACTGATTCGCCAGAGGACGCATCTCCCTTGTTACCCGTTTGAGGGCGTCGTTGTCAAATACTTCACCGTTTTCTTGTGCACTGGGGAAGCCCTTGGCTATATCAGCCGGATCAAGATCAGCTATCCATGCCTTGGCTCGAGTCAGTGCTAGTAAAGCGCCAGCCCGGGCAGTGGATCGCTTCAACTCTTCTATCTGCGCTGGCGTCATAGATAGCCGGTCCATCGCGTCCTTGATCAGTGTTGGAGCCACATTGTCATAAGAAGTGGCGCAGATAACCCGTTGGACGCCGGTATACAACTGTTCAATCAACGTATACGCGGCCTTGAGTTTCTTCCACATATCAGAACCCAGATGAGCAATGCGCCTACCTATAGCGGTTTAAGAAGTTCATGTTAAACCGGAGGAAATTTCAAAGCGGAATATTCATAAAACCTTGGTAAACAGTGCTTACCAAATATTGCAGAGGTCATGGCATTGACTTGGCGCTTTAATCCAGTAAGCTCTTCAGTCGCCGGTTTAAGAGCTGATTCAGCGCCTTCCGCCCGCTTGAAAGAATCCAGCCTTTTCAAGATCCCAGCTTGGCCTGCTCGGACTTGAACCATTCCTTGAGCTGCTCCATGGTGGTTAAGGCGGTTTTCAACTCATCCTTGGCCTTGGTGGTTTACGCTTGTTGGGATTTCAGATTTTCTTGAAGGTTAGCAATTTGTGAGACTTGTTGGCTTATCTCACTGCAACAAGAAGAGAGCATGTTAATATCTTTGTTAAAGTCCCAAGCATCTAACCAGCTATACACTTGGCACTTGGGGGCTAATGCGGATCATCTTTATGTTGATTATTGAAGTCCCAAGGATTAATACAAGTTTTAATCATGGCACTTGGGGCTAATGCGCATCATTTTATGCTAATTATTGAAGTCCCAAGGATTAATACAAGTTTTAATCATGGCACTTGGGGCTAATGTGTGTTTGATCAAAATACACAAGGAAATTTCATAAAGTACAAGATGGAATATACAAAGTCCCGGTTTGACTTTCTAAAGTCAAACCGCCCTTGGGGGCTACAATGCAATGAAGGTACAGAGCAAAGAGCAAAATTGTTTACCTCATAGCGCCCTTCATCGATTTACTAAACCGCTTCATAATCACGGCTTGTGTAAAGCCGGTTCAAGAAGCCGGAGTGAAGGTCTTGAGCGTAAAGATCGACATAAGTCGACAAATCAGTTTTCTCCTTCCCTTGCTCATAGCAGCAAATTCATCCTTGGCAGTGTGCTTTGATAGAGCAATCGGATTACGAGGCGGTATATGCGCATCAGAATAACAACAACGCCATCATCTTTGGCCCGACCGATGAATTGACATTCTTAATGTGGCTTGGCGCCTTGGTAGCGTGGCTTGGTGGTTTGTTAGCGGGCTTGGCGGATCGCCAGCTGAGCCCGCTGTTCCAATGTTGGACTTGGAGGGGCAGGAGGATGTGAAGTATCAACCTCTACATTCGGTTCAACCTTTGGCGGGTTAGCATCAACATCTTGGTTTTTCCCAGCAGAGCTGTCTATAGCGACTTCAGGGTCTTCGCCATGATGCTCTGGAGTTTTCTCTGGATCAACATCAACAATAGGGTCACTGGTCTTGGCTTTCTTACTTAATCGAGCCTTGGCACTACAACATCGAAGGTTAGAATATGGTAAACCGACAAATAAAAGAAACAAATTAAGGAGTAATATACTTACCCAGCGACGAGTTTGAGAGGAGGCAGCTGAGTGGTTGATGAACCGCCAGACGAGTTGGAAGAAGCCTGGTAATTCGGGTCAGACGGATTGAGAGGGCATCGGAAGAAACGTTTCAAAGGATAACGTTCTTCAGGAGAACAGGTCACCTCTGGACGACGTTTCCGGGTTGGCGTATCAGCTAAACCAGACGACGTGATTTGTTGACCGCTATGCCGGGTTGTGCGACGTTCTTCAACTTGCTGTGTCTCCAAAGAAAATTTTGGATCCAAATGAGCAAGGGGGTGAGATTGTTTTACTTTCCGGATCAGTCGGCTAATTCTTTGAACCGTACAAGATCTGAATTGGAAGAAAGAAGGATTACCTCAACATGTTCTCGCATGGCTGGCCTCAAAGATCATCCCGGGAATCATAATTGTCAATAAGATGAACGAAAAAGGAACCAAGTGAGTCAAGTTCTACCTCGCGCGTCGATTCTTCATCTTCCGCGGATCAAGACTCGGTGGTTTTCTTCTTGCCGCCTTTCTTGGTGGCCTTTGTCTTTGCACGAGGAGCCCGGGCCGGTTTAGTCCGCTTCAAAAGGAGCTGTTAGCCTGAAATTAAGACAAGGAAAGGTTAGTACACGGTCAATATAGAAGCAAATCAAGAAAGTATTTAGATGAACTTTACACTGGCGGTTTATTGAGACGCAAAACGGAGCCAACCCGGTTTGGCTACATGCGAGATCGGTTCATCAAGCATTTTCTTCACCGATTCAAGAACTTCAAGATCGGTTATTACTATTTCGTGATATCGTTGAGGGTCTTTGACATCACCAAGATATTCATGCATCAATCGGGCGGCGGCTTAAAGGTAAAATGCCCCAAGAAACCCAAAGCGGACAAGATCAATGCCGCTTAATCCGTTGGCCATCGAGCCGGAGCTTGGCGAGATGAGGTGCAAAATTCTTCCGCTCACGCGGCGGTCAAGCGTAAAGGTAATGGGTGGCTGTTGCTAAGCGGTGAAGGCGATAACCCGGCAAAGGATTTTCTCCATCAGGGGCAGTGTTCCGGCAGTAAAACCAGGTCTGATTCCAATCTTTAGGATGGCTATGATGTTTTGCATGAGGGAAGTCAACTTCTTTCCTTTTCTGAATTGAAACACCGCCAAGCTCTATGTTGGGACCATCTGAGAATTCTGTACGGCGGTTCAAATGAAAGAAGTCCCGAAATAGCTCCACAGTTGGCTCTTCTTGAAGATAGACTTCGCAGAATACTTGAAAGTTGCATATATTGGACACAGAGTTCGGACCAATATCTTGCGGATGGAGTTGGAAGCTTGCGAGGACATCCCGAAATTTTTGATCCGGCATCTGAATCCCGGTCTAAGTGTTGCATAAAAACAATCACCTCTCCTTCTTGAGGTTTAGGTGGACATTCCGATTCTGGAACTCGCCAGTGAAGAACCCATTTTGAGGCTAAAACACCAGTGGTGACATAACCGTTGATTTGTGTTTCCGTGATCTGGGACGAAACCCAATTGCAAGCAGCGAATTGTTTCGCCATTCCGGAAGGGGGGAACTGAAAGGAAAAACAAGTGCCGGTTTTACAATTTACGGTTTAAGGTGTACAGTTTAGTGTTAAACCGGAGAAAAAAACTATGCAAGGTTCAGTTGGCGGTTTAAGAGAGGGCTAATGATATATGGCGGATTGGCTATCAAAGGTTAAACCGCCCATAGGCGTAAGGGCCAAGATTCAAAATTTCTACTAAGTGTTGATGAAACAGGTTTCACACAATGCTCAAATTTATTTGGATCTACCGCACATCTCAGAAAGCAATTTTTTCTGTGATCTCTAAAGGCGTTAGGCGAGCAGGGAGGTCGATATTCTCTGTAAGAAAAGGAAGATCTGCTAGCATTAAAAACTGATGCGGAATAACTACCGCATGAGATCTACACTGCTATTGGATCAAAACCGAGATCTACACTGCTATTGGATCAAAACTACCGCGGCAGAAGGAAGGACGAAGAGGAAGAATGAAGAACTGTACATATGAGCTCGCGAACCTTAAACACAGATCTAAAGATGAAGGAAAGAGGAAACTTACCACTGTAGATTTACTGCGGAGGGGTGCGACGAGTTTCTGATCTGTTTCAGGTTGATGCAGCGGCCTTTGTCGATGCAGTCTCAAGGGTCGCGGATGGCGGCGGAGCTTCAGAGCTTCGGCGTCGCGAGGAAGAAGAAGGCACAGAAGGGGAAGAGAGAGAAGGGCCCTCTGGCCTTATTTATAGAGGAAAGAATAAATGGCAGGCCCGAGAATCAAGGAGCCTTAAGCGGCAGAGTGGGTGCGCCTGTCGCCTCGATTTTCGGGATAGCCATTAAGTGAAGGGAATCTTTTTAATCTTTTTATACAGAGATGATGTCATGATGGGCTGTTGCTGTGTTCAGAAGATGACGTCACGGCGGTTTACAAAATTTACAGGAGAAGACAATATGGCGGTTTACGAAAATACAAGAGGACGCCTACAAGATATCTTTGAAGTATTGAAGATTGACATGAACAAATTCAAATCAATCTGGGGCCTAATGTTGAGGATATAGCTACTAAGTGTAAATCGGCCAGGAGGGCCCGGTTCACCCTCGACTATGCTGAAGCCCATGAAGATCCAGAAGATGGCGTTTTACTAACGAAGCTTAGAAGCCCGCAGCCCAAAGGTGGATTAGGGCCCATAGTGGTAAACCGCCATGACTATGTAAACTTGTAATATAAGTTAGGGAAGGAGAGACCGAGCCAGACACTTTGTACGAGTCGACCTCGGGGCTCTGTAGACCGGCCGGGCGTCAACCTGTGTATATGAAGGGACGACCCGGCGGCGGTTCAGGGACGAGAGACAACAACTCAAGACTCAGGCAAGCGTATTTCGCTCCCTGGTCATCGAAACCCAATCAATCCCATCACAACTAGACGTAGGCTTTTACCTTCATCGAAGGGGCCGAACTAGTATAAACTCCGTGTCCCTTGTCCGTTTAACCCCTTCAAGCTAACCCGCTGCGATGGCTCCACGCCTAAGTCCTTTCACGAGGACATCCGGCGTGTTAATTCCACGACACAAGGTATGCACGATTCCTGCGTGTATATTGAAGAATAAATTGTTCAAGCTAACTAAAGTGCCATGAGCTTTATTAGGGGCCACGACCGAGGTGGCGTCCCTCAAGAAGGCGTTAGCCGAGGCCGAGGACAAAGCGGCCAAGGAATGCGCCACGCGTGAGAAGCACGAGGCCCTGGTTAGCAAGGCCCATCAAGAGCTCTAGGACGCTGTCGAGAAGCTCGAGTCCTTGGAGCGTGATTTTAAGACGCAAGATTCGGAACTTGCGAAGGCCCGTCAGAGCGCACAGGATGCCCGAGCCGAAGCTCAAAGCACCCTCCAAGAAATTCAGGCGGCCAAGAAGATTATGGAGGGTAAGTCTTTTGCTATGCAAAGCCAGTAGGAGAGGGAAACATTCCTTGTACTGACCTGAATTTGGGTTTTCGAGGCGTTTTAATCTGCCGCATGATATCGATGTTGCCGAAGTTTTATCGAGTCAAGAGGGATGTCTATGGAGAAGCTATTCTGGTCTCAATATTTTGGACCGTAACATCCGGTGCCCTTTAGCGACCAACTGAAACAACTGGTCGAGTTGCACTAGTCGGCCGAGCTAGCCATGAAAGACCTGATAGTCCGGTTGTGGCCTGCCGAGCCCGTACCAGCAGCTACTTCGGACTTGTGAAGCGGCTCGTGAGTGCTCGCCCATGGCTCAAGACGTGAAGCGATTGGTTTGTGCTACCTCTTGAGCATGCGTTGGATTTCCTTGAAGAGGAAAGGGTGATGCACCACAAGAGAGTAAGTATTTCCCTCGTTTTTGAGAACCAAGGTATCAATCCAAAGAGAAGGCTACGCCACGAGTCCCTCATACCTACACAAAACAAATAGCTCAACGCAACCAACGTGATTAGGGGTTGTCAATCCCTTCACGGTCACTTACGAGAGAGATCGATAGAGATGATAGATAATATTTTTGGTATTTTGGTATAAAGATGCAAGGTAAAATAAAAGGCAAAGTAAAAAAGCAAAGCAATAATAAAGTGACGGGAGATTGATATGATGAGAATAGACCCGGGGGCCATAGATTTCACTAGTGGCTTCTCTCAAGAGCATAAGTATTTTACTGGGTGAACAAATTACTATTGAGCAATTGATGAATTGAGCATAGTTATGAGAATATCTAGGTATGATCATGTATATAGGCATCACGTCCGAGACAAGTAGACCGACTCTGCCTGCATCTACTACTATTACTCCACTCATCGACCACTATCCAAAGATGCATCTAGAGTATTAAGTTCAAGAAAACAGAGTAACGCCTAAGCAAGATGACATGATGTAGAGGAATAAATTCATGCAATATGATAAATACCCCATCTTGTTATCCTCGATGGCAACAATACAATCGTGCCTTTTGCTGTCCAGATCCACCTTTGGAAAGGACACCGCAAGATTGAACCAAAAGCTAAGCACTTCTCCCATTGCAAGAAAAACCAATCTAGTAGGCCAAACCAAATTGATAATTCAAGAGACTTGCAAAGATAACCAATCATACATAAAAGAATTCAGAGAAAATTCAAATATTGTTCATAGATAATCTTGATCATAAACCCACAATTCATCGGTCTTAACAAACACACCACAAAAAGAAGATTACATCGAATAGATCTCCACACACTAGAAAAAAAAAGACACATCCGTGACATTTTGGGCCGAACGATTTTTTTTTCTGTCATACATATGACACTTCTATGACGATAATTGTGACAAAACCCGGTATCATCATAGATGTGGTGGGATCCTACTTCTATGACAAAAAATCATGACAGAAAATGGGCTTTTCGTCCTGGACGGGCCGGAGACGCAGCTGCATGACATTCTTTGGGCCTTCCATGACGGAAAAAAAACTGTGGTAGAAGCGAGGGGGAGGAAAATTTCAGGGAGTTCCCGGTTACGGTGGGAGGTCGGGGGCCGAGCAATGCACGTTTCTCTCATACACGTCTGCTGCGTGTGTGCGGCGTTAGCTCTAATCAACCCGAAGAGGCGTTGGGCTTAATCGAACCCGGCGATTGCACTTCGTGCTACGCTTTCTCGAACCCGAGCGATCGATCGATGGTCGTTAATCGAACCCGATCGAGCGATTCTTCGCTCTGCTGCTAATCAAGCCGATCGATTGGATGAGCAGTGAGTGTTGCGGGGATTTGGATGAACAAGGAGCGGTGGCGTTGCCTCTGGATGAACAGGACCCGTGGTGTGGTGGAGGGCTGGATGAACAATGAGACGGTGGAGGGTGCCCGTGGAGGGTGGTTGAACAGACCCGTGGTGTGGAGGGCTGGATGAGCAGAGATGGTGGAGGGGTGCCCGTGGAGGGTGGTTGAACAGACCCCATGGTGTGGAGGGCTGGATGAACAGAGACGATGGAGGGTGGTTGAGCAAGAGCGGTGGAGTAAGCGGTGGTGGAGGCTGGATGAACAGGAGCCCATGGAGGCTGGATGAACAAGAGCCCGTGGAGGCTGGATGAACAGGAGCCCGTGGAGGCTGGATGAACAGGAGCCCGTGGAGGCTGGATGAACAGGAGCCCATGGAGGCTGGAGGAGGTCGACGGTGGAGATGAACAGATATCTGTTTAAATCTGCTTTTGATGCGCCACAGCCCTCCCGATGAACAGGACTCCCGCCGACCGTGGCGCTCCAACACAAGTCCGTTTAAATCCGCTTTTGCGATGCCGCCACACCCTCCCAATCGAAAGGACCCCGTTTTCGACCGTAGGAGGTCCGTTTAAATCCGCTTTGCGGCACGCCACACCCTCCCGATCAACAGAACCCCCGTTTCGACCATAGGAGGTCCGTTTCCTCTGTTTTCCGGTACGCCAGACCCCTCCCGATCAACAGGACCCCGTTCCGAACGTAGGAGGTCCGTTTCCTCCATACGCCAGGCCTCGTTTCCATCGCCTGCTCCGTCCAAGCCCTCCCGATGAACACGACCACGCATTCCGTTCCGACCCAGCCGGTTGGCTCCCACGCATTCCGTTGCCTCCCGATGAACACGATGCATTCCGTTGGCTCCCCATGAACACGACGCATTCCATTGCCTCCCCATGAACACGACAATGACGTTGTTTCTCCGTTCCGACCCAGCCATGTACATGAGCCTTGGCCGTACGTATGCGCAAGTAGGCGTTCGAGACCCCGCCCGTATGTACACATACATGGCCGTATTTTCTTTCTTGCACCACGGCGGCTGTGTATGCGTGTACACGCTATGCGCACCTCTACTACGACACGTCGCGTCTCTACTACGACACGTGCGCCGCTCTACATCCACTAGTATATATGTACGCATACGTTCGCGACCGTAATGACAACGTGCTACCTCTTGAGCACTGCGTTGGATTTTTCCGAAGAGGAGAGGATGATGCAGCAAAGTAGCGTAAGTATTTCCCTCAGTTTTTGAGAACCAAGGTATCAATCCAGTAGGAGGCAACGCACGAGTCCCTCGTACCTACACAAAACGGATAGCTCAACGCAACCAACGCGATTAGGGGTTGTCAATCCCTTCAGGGTCACTTACGGGAGTGAGATCTGATAGAGATGATAGATAATATTTTGGTATTTTTGTTATAATGATGCAAGGTAAAATAAAAGGCAAAGTAAAAAAGAAAAGCAAATAATAAAGTGATTGGAGATTGATATGATGAGAATAGACCCGGGGGCCATAGATTTCACTAGTGGCTTCTCTCAAGAGCATAAGTATTTCTACGGTGGGTGAACAAATTACTATTGAGCAATTGACAAAATTAAGCATAGTTATGAGAATATCTAGGTATGATCATGTATATAGGCATCACGTCCGAGACAAGTAGACCGACTCTGCCTGCATCTACTACTATTACTCCACTCATCGACCGCTATCCAAAGATGCATCTAGAGTATTAAGTTCAAGAAAACAGAGTAACGCCTTAAGCAAGATGACATGATGTAGAGGAATAAAATCATGCAATATGATAAATACCCCATCTTGTTATCCTCGATGGCAACAATACAATATGTGCCTTGCTGCCCGTACTATCACTAGGAAAGGACACCGCAAGATTGAACCCAAAGCTAAAGACTTCTCCCATTGCAAGAAAAACCAATCTAGTAGGCCAAACCAAACTGATAATTCGAAGAGACTTGCAAAGATAACCAATCGTACATAAAAGAATTCAGACAAGATTCAAATATTGTTCATAGATAATCTTGATCATAAACCCACAATTCATCGGTCTCAACAAACACACCGCAAAAAGAAGATTACATCGAATAGATCTCCACACACTACAAAAAAAAGACACATCCGAGACATTTTGGGCCGAACAAATTTTTTTTCTGTCATACATATGACACTTCTATGACGATAATTGTGACAAAACCCGGTATCATCATAGATGTGGTGGGCTCCTACTTCTATGACAAAAAATCATAACAGAGAATGGGCTTTTCGTCCTGGGCGAGCCGGAGACGCAGCTGCATGACATTCTTTGGGCCTTCCATGACGGAAAAACCGTGGTAGAAGCGAGGGGGAGGAAAATTTTGGGGAGTTCCCGATTACGGTGGGAGGTCGAGGGCCGAGCGATGCGCGATTCTCTCGTACACGTACGCACGTGTGTGCGAGGCGTTGGCTCTAACTGAACCCGAGCGATTGCACTTCAGGCTACGCGTTATTGAACCCGAGCGATCGATCGATGGTTGTTAATTAAACCCGATCGAGCGATTCCTTCTCTACTGCTGCTAACTGAAGCCGATCGATTGGATGAACAATGAGTGTTGCGGGGGGGTTGGATGAGCAATGAGCGGTGGCGTTGGCTCTGGATGAACAGGACCCTGTGGTGTGGTGGAGGGCTGAATGAACAGTAGACGATGGAGGGGTGCCCGTGGAGGGGTGGTTGAACAGGACCCTGTGGTGTGGAGGGCTAGATGAACAGTAGACGGTGGAGGGGTGCCCGTGGAGGGGTGGTTGAACAGGACCCCATGGTGTGGAGGGCTGGATGAATAGTAGACGGTGGAGGGGTGGTTGAACAGTAGCCGGTGGAGTAGCACCGGTGGAGGCTGGATGACCAGGAGCCCGTGGAGGCTGGATGAATAGGAGCCCGTGGAGGCTGGTTGAACAGGAGCCGTGGAGGCTGGAGGAGGTCGATGGTGGAGATGAACAGTATCCCGTGGAGTCCCGTTTTGCGGTACGCCACACCCGTCCCGATGAAAAGGACCCCCGTTTTGATCGTAGTGCTCCAACACAAGTCTGTTTCGTCCGTTTTGCGGTATGCCACACCCCTCCCGATCAACAGGACCCCCGTTTCGATCGTAGGAGGTCCCTTTCGTCCGTTTTGCGGTACGCCACACCCCTCCCGATCAACAGGACCCCTGTTTCGACCGTAGGAGGTCTGTCTCCTCCGTTTTGCGGTACGCCAGACCCCTCCCGATCAACAGGACCCTGTTCCGAACGTAGGAGGTCTGTTTCCTTCGTACGCCAGGCCTTGTTTCCATCGCCTGTTCCTTCCAAGCCCTCCCGATGAACACGACCACGCATTCGGTTCCGACCCAGCCGGTTGGCTCCCATGTGTTATGTTGCCTCCCGATGAACACGATGCATTCCGTTGCCTCCCCATGAACACGACGCATTCCGTTGCCTCCCGATGAACACGACAACGATGCTGTTTCTCCGTTCCGACCCAGCCATATACACGAGCCCTGGCCGTACGTATGCGTGGGTAGGCGTTCGAGACCCCGCCCTTATGTACACATACGTGGCCGTATTTTCTTTATTGCACCCTGGCCGCTGTACGTACGTGTACACGCTAAGTGCGCACCTCTACTACGACATGTACGCGCCTCTACTACGACACGTGCGCGGCTCTACATCCACCAGTATATATGTACGTACACGTTCACGACCAGAATGACAACGTGCTACCTCTTGAGCACTCCGTTGGATTTCCCCGAAGAGGAGAGGACGATGCAGCAAAGTAGCGTAAGTATTTCCCTCAGTTTTTGAGAACCAAGGTATCAATCTAGTAGGAGGCCACGTGCGAGTCCCTCGTACCTACACAAAACGGATATCTCAACGCAACCAACGCGATTAGGGGTTGTCAATCCCTTCAGGGTCACTTACGAGAGTGAGATCTGATAGAGATGATAGATAATATTTTTGGTATTTTTGATATAAAGATGCAAGGTAAAACAAAAGGCAAAGTAAAAAAGCAAAGCAAATAATAAAGTGATTGGAGATTGATATGATGAGAATAGACCCGGGGGCCATAGATTTCACTAGTGTCTTCTCTCAAGAGCATAAGTATTTCTACGGTGGGTGAACAAATTATCGTTGAGCAATTGATGTAATTGAGCATAGTTATGAGAATATCTAGGTATGATCATGTATATAGGAATCACGTCCGAGACAAGTAGACCGACTCTGCGTGCATCTACTACTATTACTCCACTCATCGACCGCTATCCAAAGATGCATCTAGAGTATTAAGTTCAAGAAAACGGAGTAACGCCTTAAGCAAGATGACATGATGTAGAGGGATAAATTCATGCAATATGATATAAACCCCATCTTGTTATCCTCGATGGCAACAATACAATACGTGCCTTGCTGCTCCTACTGTCACTGGGAAAGGACACCGCAAGATTGAACCCAAAGCTAAGCACTTCTCCCATTGCAAGAAAAACCAATCTAGTATGCCAAACCAAACTGATAATTTGAAGAGACTTGCAAAGATAACCAATCATACATAAAAGAATTCAGAGAAAATTCAAATATTGTTCATAGATAATCTTGATCATAAACCCACAATTCATCGATCTCAATAAACACACCGCAAAAAGAAGATTACATCGAATAGATCTCCACGAAATAGGGGGAGAACATTGTATTGAGATCCAAAAAGAGAGAATAAGCCATCTAGCTACTAACTATGGACCCGAAGGTCTGAGGTAAACTACTCACACTTCATCGGAGAGACTATGGTGTTGATGTAGAAGCCCTCCGTTATCGATTCCCCTTCCGGCGGAGCTCTGGAATAGGCCCCAAGATGGGATCTCGTGGGTACAGAAAGTTGCGGCGGTGGAATTAGGTTTTTGGCTCCGTATCTGATCGTTTGGGGGTACGTAGGTATATATAGGAGGAAGGAGTACGTCGGTGGAGCTTCGAGGGGCCCACAAGGCAGGGGGTGCGCCCTAGGGGGGGCGTGCCCTCCACCCTCGTGACCGCCTCGTGGCTTTCTTGACGGAGGGTCCAAGTCTCCTGGATCTTATATGATGAGAAAATCATGTTCCCGAAGGTTTCATTCCGCTTGGACTCCGTTTGATATTCCGTTTCTTGAACACCGAAATAGGAAAAAAAACAGCAATTTCAATGGGCCTCCGGCTAATATGTTAGTCCCAAAAGTAATATAAAAGTGGAAAAATAAAGCCCAATATGGTCCAAAACAGTAGATAATATAGCATGGAGCAATCAAAAATTATAGATACGTTGGAGACGTATCACAGGTGGGTCCCGACTGTCAGGCACTTCCTTGCGTGCGAAGATGTAGCTGGTGGGTCCCAGCAGTCAGGGGGGGTGAATTGTTTTGTTTTTTTTTTGCCCGGACGCACTTCCTTGCGTGCGAAGGTGTAGCTAGTGGGTCCCAGCAGTCAGGGGGGAAACGTTATTTTCGCGAAATACGGTGGCCCGTCCGGTGGGTCCCCGCTGTCAGGTGGAGGAATAATTATTTTGCGCGTAATAAGGAGGCACTTCCTTGCTGCGCGCCGTGGACCCACCGTCGCCGTCTCCACGCGCAGACTCTTCCGATGGAAGTCGGTCGTTGACCACATTGACCACGCCGCGCCGAGAGCACCACGGCGGTGGACGACGGCGAGGCCTAGGAAGGGGACGACACGGAGGCAAGGAAGGCTCGGCAGTTGTTTCCCACGCGGAGGGGAGTACGACTGTACGAGGGTTTACAGGTTCGTCTGCCGTCGCCGGAGAATAACAGCAGGTGTGGGTGAGTAGAGGGATGGCTAGGCCAGCGATGGGAGTACGGTGGGGTAGTGAGGCCTACGCGGCAGCACAGCCGGCCGCGGGGAGGAGGGAGCATCCAGTCCCGCCGGCGCTTGTTTGAGCGGCTGGAGCAGGAAGAGCAGAGATTGAAGAAGCACGTCGGCCGACATCCAACTGTCAGTGCTTGTGTGTCAACTTTTTTTAGGAAAGCCTCAAATCTGTGGAAAACAACATACAACCCATCTGCCATTATTTATAATAATTTAAAGCCCATTTGCTAATTCTTAAGGTTTTTTTTGGAGCCCATATTCTTTTTGTTAGCATTACAGCCCATATTGTGGCCACGGTTAAAAAATTATACGAAATTTTGCATATTTCGGTGCGGTCCGAACTGTTTTTAATCCCGAAATTTCGACTCACATTCAAACTAATTTTAAAAATAAATGTATACAAAATAAAATCCAACAAATTCTCCGCGTAAAAATTAATCTAATTTAAAATCTTGAAATGAAAAAAAAGGATATTTGAAACTAATTGCCGGTTTGATGTGTTTTAAAAATGTACAGCCCATTTCTCATTACTGATAGGCCATTTTCTCGGCTAGCCGAATGAAAGCTCTCCTCGTCTTGAAAGATTTGCAGCCCAACAGGCCTGACAAAGCGACTTACTTGGCAAATCACAAAAAAACTGGGTTTTGGCCGTGGACCCAGCTGTCAGCCTCTCCATGTACAGTACTCTTCCGATGGAAGTCGTTCCTTGACCACGTTGACCACGCCGCACGGAGAGCACCACGGCGGTGGATGACGACGAGGCCTAGGAAGGGGACGACACGGCAGTGGAAGCCCGCGCGGAGAGGAGTACGAGGGTTCACTGGTTCGGCTGCGGTGTGAGGCTGCCGTCGCCGCAGAATAACAGGGGTGTGGGTGAGTGGAGGGATGGCCTGGCGATGGTGGGAGTAGTATGGGGCGGTGAGGCCTCATGATAGCACAGCCTGCCACGGGAGGCAGGAGCAGGCGGCACGACCGGCGCTGCTTTGGGCGGCTGGAGCAAGAAGGCCAGAGGTTGAAGAAGCACTATGGTCGTTGGATGGACATCATACGGTCACTGGAGTATTGACTAAGTTGACAAAGCCCTCCGTCCCCGTCAACTTAGTAGGCCCACAAGTCAGCCCAACAATATGGTGGGTCCCAGCTAGCAGGTGGTATTAATTTTTTTGGGCGTAATAAGGAGGCACTTCCTTGCGTGCGAAGATATAGCTGGTGGGTCCGACCTCATCGGGGGAACATTTTTTCACGAAATACTGAGGCCCTTCCTGTGGGTCCTAGCTGTCGGTGGAGGAATCATTATTTTGCACGTAATAAGGAGGCATTTCCTTGCGTGCGCCATGGACCCACTGTCGGCCTCTCCAAGTACAGATCCACTTCGATGGATGTCGTTCATTGACCACGCTGACCAGGCCGCGCCGAGAGCACCTGGCGGTGGACGACAACGAGGCCTAGGAAGGAACGACATGGTGCTAGGGAATACTCGGCGCTTGTTTCCCACGCGAGGAGTACGAGGGTTCTTGGTTCGTCTCGACGTCGCGGAGAATACCAAAGATGTGTGGGTGAGTAGAGGGATGGCTAGGCCAGCGATGGGAGTACGGTGGGGCCGTGAGGCTCACAAGCGGCAGCATAGCCGGCCATGGAGGAGGGAGCGAGCAGTCTCACGGCGCTTGTTTGAGCGGCTTGAGCATGAAGAGCAGAGATTGAAGAAGACGACACCGTTGGATGGACATCCAACGATCCTTGCTCTCGTGTGTTGACTAAGTTGACAGTATGCGTTGCGTGTGCGCCAACCTTTTTTATGAAAGCATACGCGTCAACCTGTAGTAGGCGCACAAGTCAGCCTCAAATCTGTGGAAAACAGATACAGCCCATCTGCCATTATTTCTAATAATGTACAACCCATTTGCTAATTCTTAAGAATTTTTTTGGAGTCCATCTTCTTTTTGTTATCATCACACCCCATATTGTGGCCACGGTTAAAAAGTATACAAAATTTTGCATATTTCAAAAGCGGTCAACTATTTTTAATCTAGAAATATCGATTCACATTCAAACTATTTTGAAAAATTATTTATATAAATATAAAATCCAAATAATTGTCCACGATAAAAATCAATGGAATTTAAGATCTTGTAATGAAAAAAAATTGAAACTAATTCCGGTTTGATGTGTTTTAAAATGTACACCCCATTTCGGGCAAACCAATGAAACTCTCCTCGCCTTGAAAGATTTGCAGCCCAATAGGCCGATAAAGCAAGTAGGCCTTGTTTGGGTATTTCTTTAAAAAAAAAAGAACTAGGCTAGCCATTTTCAGCAAGAAAAAAACACAACTGGGCTCATGATGTGGTAAACATAAATAAAACCCTGGCTAGAAGGGCCACAGCCCCCGCACAACCCCGTTGTTACCCTGATCCGTCGCTAAAACTAGTATAAATTACAACTGCTTGTTCCTCAAAAAAAAACTGCGCGACTTGCTGGGGTGGTTTGGTTTGGGCGGCTGGAGGAAGAAGAAGACAAGAGATAGAAGATACACGACAGATGTTGGATGTCAATCCAACGGCTGATAGGCAGAATCATTTGTTGACTGGCTAGTAAGTCGACAGCACCTTGGATAGGCTATTTCCTCGCGGGTCCCAAATGTCATAATCCAAATCTGTCACGGTCATGCAGCCTTTCCTATGAAAATTTACAGCCCATTTGATGTGCTAGTTCAAATAAGTTTGTGGGTGCTGGTGGGGCTAATCACTTGGTTTCAGAATGCACAAAGTGAGCTCAAGCAGCCAAGCGAGAGTGATGTTATTTCCTTTGTTTGGATTTGTTACAATATTTCACTCTAAGTTAAACGAATGGCAAGCCATTTTCCTTGTTTCAAAGAAAACATGACAGTCACAAATGAGTTGAAAAGGGCAGAACATCTAACTCCAGCTTACAAACTGTACAAAAGCACGAGGGTTAATAGTTCATCGTGTTTACAAAAAATAGATTGAAAAGGGCAACAACATCTAACTCCAAAGACTGCTTTTGGCAGTCACAATCAAATGGATCGGTCAGTCCATAGAATGAACATCCCGGTCGTAAAATTTATCGGATTATGACCACAATATGTTGTAAATAGAAGCCCGACACGCTCGTAAGCTCTTTTGCCCACCAAACTCCTTTTTTTGCTCTTCGACATACCCATCCGTCAAAACCATGCCGCTGATAAACTTAAGCCTGATGGACAATCGTAACCTCGCAGCAGGAAGAATGTGACAAATCTTGTGTTTGCACGGTTGGCTACATATCGTTCTAGCGTTATTGTCTTCAATCGAATCTCATGAGAAGTGAGAAAATCCCGATGCTTACGAATCCACCGATTGGTTATAACTTTCTTACCCCGTCCTGTTGCCTAAATAGACATGAAGATTGAAAACAATTAAGGTCTAAAAGAAGAGTGTCGAAAGAGCAACAGTTGAACGGTTAATTCTAGTACACTATATGCGGGCTTCCAATGTGCGTGAAATTATCACCTTTATATACAACTTCTCCAGACATGGAAGCATTGCAACAAGCCAATAATCTTGTTCAGATCAAAACTATTCATTTGGATATATAAGATCTTGACAGAATCCAGCACCATTGATAGGCCATCCATGGAGAAACTCTTCTGTGAGCATAGAACATAATATTAGTACAAAATGTGTACTCCAAGATGATATATAAATTATACGCAGAAATTTAAAATGCAGCTTATGGTTACAAGTGCAGATGATAATATAAAGTACCTGAAGAACTGTGGAGCCAAACACCATATTGAAATGAGCACAGAGATCATGTATTACACCCAAGGTCTCCAGTTTAGGCGCATAGAGGACGGTTATTTGCAATGGTGAATAACTAGAATCAAGGATCAACCTTTCAAGTGAAGGGGCATCTTGGATGATGAGCTGCCTTCCGTCAAAAGAAATTCCAATTCTTACAAGGTTAGGCGATTTTATTTGGAGACAACCGATTCTAATCTGAAAACAAGCACCAAGCACTCCAAATAGCAGGCAACTGGAGTGGATGATGCTGTGCAATGAGGCCTCCGATATACGAACCCGCACAAGTGAAAGTTTCTTGAGAAATGGGAGTCAAGGTTTAGTACCAGTTGTCCGTTGGTAGCATCAAGCAAAGGTGGCGGTGTGGAGAGAGGACGAAAACCGTGAGATGGACATCGGTCTTTGAGGGCACAAGTTCATGGCGTTCGGTATGTGGTATGTGATTTCGGGGAATAGTAGAACTCAAGCAGCTGTAGTTCTATGAATTCGGGGATTTCAGCCAAAGTCCCACCGTGCAGGCATGGTATGCTTGCTCGGTAGCATGACGGGATGCAGAGGCTTTGAACGGAGCCTGGTGGGAGGAGATGATGGCTCTGGGGATTTCAAAATCATTGAAGAGAGATAGCTGACGACAGTCGAGATTAAGGGGCATGGCGCGCCATAGAGGGCGCCACCGAATTGAGAGGATTTGGGTGCGGCAGCAATCCTTGGTGGGGAGAAGCGAGATGATCTCCCCAAGGACGACGTCCGGGAGATCGCTGATGCGGTCCACCCGAGATTCTACGGGTTCCTGGGTTCCGGTGGGGGAGGGGTCGCTGCTTCTCCCCGCGCTGCCGGGAGCGGGATATACAACAAAGGCGCCGTGGCGAGCCTCATCTTCTTAACCTTGGGGTCAGCCGACTCCATTTTCCTCAAGGCGTCGCGTCAAGCTCACGGATTTGAGCAGAGTAACTAATGACGAGCCTAGTTGTAGTCGAGCAAAGAAGAAGGGAGCTGGGAGTTTTCAGTAGGAGTGAGGAAGAAGGGAGCTGGGGTTGTTTGTAGGAGTGAGGTGAGGAATTTGGGGTACGAGTGGAGCGAGTGGCGTGAGGTGGGTGGGAGCAAGGAGGAAGAAGAGCACCCAGTGTTTTTTGGGGGGGCGGTGTGTTCTTTGGGTGTGGGTAGCGCCTCTCATTCAAGAAATATATGGGCTTTTGAATTGATTTTACTATTTACTAGTGTGGATGGGCTGTTTTGTCTTGGGCCCAGAGAAACAATTACTACTAGTACAGTGGAGACACTCTACAGCTACCCAGAAAAACAATTACTACTAGTACAGTGGAGACAGTCTACCGCTTCTGGCTCCTCCTAGGTCATTGAAACGTCTCCCTGTACTGAATTTTTTCTGAGTAATGTCTCCCTCTACTGAATGTTGTTATACTTTTGTTCACCGACATGCGAGCCATGCAGTGCGCGGGCCGAAATTCCATCCACCAAATTAGAAGGCAGTATGCAGGCGGAGAGTCACCCGGTCGTGGCCGGCGATGAACGAGCCGTCGTATCACAAAACCCCACCTCCCAGCAGTCTAAGTTTGACGGACGAAGCAACCATCATTTCAATCTTCGCTGAATCCCTTCTCCTCACCGTCTTCAAGAAAGGCAACACTCGTGATCTGCCACTGTTCTTCTCTCCGAGCGAAGGGAAGGTAAGCGGATCCGTGATGTTGGTATATTTTCGCTCGAGAGAAAAAAAAGAACTTTTGCAAAGCAGCAACCGATCCTCACTCTCTTTTTTGTTTCATTGTCATTGCGATTGTGTTTTCCTTTCAGTGATCTCCTAGTATTCGTAAGTTTCATGATGGACCAAGGAGAACCAGGCAAAGATCTGCCGATATTGGAGCAGACGCGGGAGGCTGATCCCCACAGGACAGAGAGCTCCAAGAAGATGGAGGCAACCGCCAAGGCGACCCCAGATACTGAGATGGTCAACGCCCCGTTTGAGGTTACAGCCCCCGTGGCACTGCAGGAGCAGTTTTCCCCCTTCGAGGATGCCCCCCCCCCCCCGCTGAGCTAGCCAAGGTGATTTCCTTCTTTGCCGATCTCGATTGTGGTTTTTCATCTAAGTATGTGGTGATTTTTTTAGAAAAGGAAGTATGTGGTGATTAATAATGCAAAATTTTATTAGCTTCGATGCCATGCTATACATAGTGGTTTAAATAACTTGTGTTTCTTATACTGAAAAGTAATTCAGAATTTGTTTCTGTTTCAATTAGAGCCCTGATGTAGACAAGGATTGTGTGGTTGTACATGTCACTCACTATGAGGCAGATGACTTGAATATACGCACTGGGAAAACACAGTTCTTAGGCTGTTGGATCCTGGAAGCCATTTGTGGTTATACCAATGAAGAGTTGTATTCCAGCCTCACTGTTGTCAGGCGTGTTGTCCAGGGTGTACTGAAGCACAAGAAGTTCAAAGCTACTCCTTCGTTTGTGAGGAATACTGTTCTTGTCAAGCTTACGTTGGAAGATGATGTGGCATGCCTCCACAAACAAGTTTATCAGTGGCAAGGCCACAAGGTTGTCTTCATGAAGGTTCACAGGATTGAGCTGCTGTGGGACGTCCTCGATGATGTTCATGGCAAGGTCCGTCTTGTGTCCAGCCCAAATTAGATCGAGGCATGAAATAGTTGCCCCAGCTAGTGTTTAATAGTAGTTTGGATTGTGTCTAATTATCCGAACCTTGCCTATTATCGACCCCTCTGGGGCTAGTACTCTGTTTGAATCCGTCTATGGGAACTGCTGCTACTTTTGTGTGCCCGTGAATCATGTGAGAACCATCATAATTGTTGCCGAAACAGATGCGTCCTCACTAGTTTTTTCATGAATATGGCATGGTAAGACATAAGTTGTCACGGTTTATCATCTGAGCAGTGTGTGTTTTGATGAAATAGAGCACTGTTCGAGAACCGTCTTGTTGACGTATACATAAGTACTTGTAAACACTGTTGGTGCTACCCCACTTGTAAGCAGTTGTGCAAAACACGGCACATTGGCTCAGCTCACTTCAACACTAGGCTATCGACCAGCTAACAATCAACAATCTGCTGTCTGACATATAAGCAACTATGTATCTTATTACAGTGGTTCATGCAGTTAATTGAGGCCACAATGTAATAAATTCCAAACGTACACACGCTAGTCCAGCGCTCATGTGGAACACTCACATTAAACTTGTCTTCATAAAAAACTTGAAAAGCATAAGTTAAGCAATTTTATACATCTCAATGATTCATAGAACATAACAAACATATACTAGTTCACATCAAGAGACAAAGTTGTGAGAAGGTTTACAAATCAGGAAAAAACAAGCAAGGCTTCTCTGAGCAAAGGGCCTCCCGGCAGGCTTAAATTTCCTGGAGTTCACTCTGGTTTTTTCTTGTTGCCACCATTTAGGGTTAGGTTCTCTCATTCCAGAATAACCAATTATAATTGTGGTCTCAGCTGGAATGCTGAACTGAACCATGAAGTGTACTGACCAGCTGAAATGCTTGTGCATTCCACTAAATTTAAGCACCGCTATTTGCAGAAATAAGCAGACCACAATGCCTCTTGTCCGCGCACCTGTCCAAACAACCGCCGTGCAGCCGTGCTAGCTAGTTCTTGGTCCATGGATGAACTGGTAGAAAGTGCATTCCGGACTAGGGTGCAGTTTTTTTCGCTCGTCCTTCACTGCAATCAGGAAGTAAAACGTACGAATCAGCTTCTTTTAGATTGTGTTGGTCATTCTACCTTAGTTACTACCAATGTAGGGATACCTTGAAGACGGGAGGTTAGACGACGGCAACGAGGGATAGCCATCTCATTTTGCGCAGTTGTACTAAAACTGAGGTGTGTGCTTTTGATTGCGCAGATAGAAACGGTACGGAGATAGACATCCCGAAACGATATGGAGACAGACATCCCTGTTTGCACAAATAAGAAATACGGTTATTTAAAAAGTGACAGATATTACTACTTTCCCCCGTTTCCTCTTAGAGCCAGGTCGTAGATTCATGCTACAGCTTTCCCACTTTCTTCCCTGTTTGAACCAACGCTTTGAGTCGACTATATGAACTAGCTTTACTTCTAATAATAGTAGAAGTCTAGGTGGCTTTGGAACAGCGGACGGAAGTAGAAAAGGATCCACACAAAGGGAGCTGGGGCAGTAGAGCAAGGCAGGTTTTGAAGGAATATATACCTGAGGGTCGTCGGCATGTGGCAAAGACGGCATCGGGAGGCCGCATCTTGGCCACAATACCGCAGGGAGGAAGAAGGGGTCGGAGGCCCTCCCGAGCCGGTGCTCTCTCGGAGAGAACAGCACGGCCGTCGATCGGGACGCGCAGGCAGCCGTTGGTCTCCTCCCTCGCCGCCGACGACAGCGTGAACGATGCACCTACACCCCTGCCCCGGTCGAGGTTTTCCGGCCGGATTTGTGACCAGCCGTGAGCTGAGAGAGAGTGTGGCCACCTATGTGTTGCTTAGATCTGGAGAGCATGAGAGAGTGAACGAGAGGAACCCTAGTAAAGCAAGCGCTAAGGCTCCTGCTTTTATATATAGTGGAGTGATTTTGTTGTACCAGCTTCAAAAAAATGCGCTCCTACGTGTACCATGAGTGGGTGTGAGAGAACTAGTGCGTGCGTGCACCGCTTCTCTTCGTGAGAGTACAATATACTATGCCCAAAGAACATTCACCGCAAGAGTAATAGTATAAGTGTGTGACGTGTGAGCTAAAATAAAATGTGCGCGCCGTCTTTTGTTTTTTAGAAGTTCTGAGGGTAGGGTGTGAAGAGCACATATGTGCGTGGCGTCTACCTGCAGATAGACGGTGGGTGCGACGTGCGAGTCTGCGAGAGGACTCGGGAGAGTCGTGACTCGTGAGGGTGCGTGTGCGTGAGAGGGAGGGGGCACGTATCAATGCAATGCATGTGTCCGTAAATCATTATCCGACAAACGTTCCCCACAAGACTTTTCCTGACGAACGCCGTAAGAACCGTTAGATCGGCATCCGGCAATGTCAGTTTTGCCATGTCATTTAACAGAACAGCCACTCCTCCTACACACAAATCTTCCACATGAGTGTTAGCAACTGCCGTATGCTCCCTCCGTTCTGAAATGCAGTGCATATAGCTTTATTGAAAATTCGAACCTCGCAAACTTTTACCGAGTTTTCGTGTACCAAATTGCACATGTAGAATACCATGTATATTTCATTTCATTCATCTTCGAGAGGTAACTATAAAGATGGGCGAGGAGTCTACAAAGAAAGACCATCGTATCACCCGCAACAATTTCAAGCATCCTTTAGTGTCGAGGAATATCATAGGAACTCTATATGATATGATTTTTATAGGATTTTTTTCCTTTAGAGCCAATTGGTTCATAGGAATAGATTCATATACTCCACATTTCAAAGGAAATAAACATGATATCATTTCTATAACTTTAGATCCACTTGGTTCATATGAATGGATTCCTATACTCCCTTAATTTCAAAGAAAATAAACATTAGCGTATATTCAATAGAAAAGTTCCTATGATATGAACCAAATTACATCTCTTTTCTAATTCCTCCTCATAGGAATTGAGATACATGTCATCTCTAGATTCATTATAAAAGTTCCTATGATGTGAACCAAATGACATCTCTTTTCCAATCCCTACTCATAGGAATTGAGATGCTCCATGTCATCTCTTTCCCTACAACTTCCATGTATACATCTTCTATTCCTAAATAGATAGTACAACCCACTAGTAGCTTTTTTCCAAAACATGCAACTATGGCACAAGAACTATATAGTGTGCCAATAACTTTGAAAGATGGTCGCTGGATGAAGCTAACATGACAGTGCAGAGATAGGCAAATCCGAGAACTACTGGCCGTTGGATATCATCAACATTCCACCAGATCTGCCACATGTACAATTTAGAAGACTCCATGGTTGAACTTAAGCATAATGCACAAACCTCAAAACACAAGCACTTCTCCTTTGTTCTAGAATCTTCTGTATCATAATTGATTATTTTTTCTAAATGAATTGCCATTATTTTTTTTACTTTATGATTTACAATGCACAACCCCATGAATCTTAACATTTTTATAAAACTAATTGATTTTGAATGAGATGAACTATAAGAACTAAACGAACATCTACATCATGCATATATGACCTAAAGCTTTACATGCTATAGTGTGTATTTATTCATAATTTGGTTTCAAAATCTCATGCGTTCAATACATGTGTACCTTACTAGTTTTGAGTAGAGTAGCAAATTTCACGTGGCCCCGGTTATATCAAAATGCAGGGCCCATGCACCATTGCCTTTTGGTCGAACCTACGTCCACAATTTTTTGTACGTACTATATCTCCACTTGTCCCCGAACCCAAAATGTTGCATCGTTCCCGTAAAACCAAGCAGCCCACACATATTTAAGGCGTCGACTCGAACCCGTTTACTACGACGTGGCCCCGCACGCCGTAGTACTCCTACAAACCCTACCGCCGCACTTATCATCGGTTTTCTTCAAGAGGACTAGGGAGAAGCCGATTTGTAGTGGAGGCGCTTTCAAAAAAGGATTTGTAGTGGAGACCCCTACCCTAGGGTGCCCTAGGTAGCTGCCGCACGCATCATTGGTTCCTCTTTTCTTTATGCTCTTGCGCCCTAGAGTGAAATGATGGTTGCTTCGTCCGTCCAGCTTAATGCGGGAAAGGTGGGGCTTTGTGATTTGACCCCTCGTCGCTCATTTTCTACTACTGAGGCGCTACGACCGGGGTGCCTCCAATTCCAACCGCTGCTCCGAACTGTAATTTGGTGCATCGCACGTGGAACAAGACGGTGGATGAGCCACATGTCAGCCAAAGGGGTCCTGTTAAGTGTGTCGCCATTTCGTGTGCGGAATGACCCTGCTTGAGTTGCTACGCCAACACGACAGGAGCAGCCTACCACTTGGTTTTGCTCCTTGGTGAATCCCGACTATATTGATCTAAAAATATAGGTGCTGAACTACCCTCTTCGTCTCGGATTTTTTATTTTTAGGCGTCTCGGTTTATAGGGCTTGCACGTAGTTCTAGGTCATCCATTTGACTAACTAAATATGAGTTACTATGTTACAAAAAGTATATCATTGTATTCTTAAGCGGATGTAGTTGTATTTAAAAGTCGAGGGCGGGGCTTTTCCTGTGCGGTAGGCGGGGCAGTTCCACCTAGTCGGTTCGACAGATATGCGAGAAGACGAGGGAGTAGGCTGCTGCAAACGTAGGGCTGTGTGGTTTGACAACGAGTTACTGCTGGACAGGTGGGGCCCCGTGATTTGACTTGTCATTATCATTTTAATTGCGGCGCTACGACCGGCGTGAGTCTCCCAGATTCCTGACCACCTCCATACAGGTGCCTCTCCCAATGCTCCACCATGTAGTAGAGGCTGGCTCTTGCATGAGAGCCCACTTCTCCACTTTTTCCTTGCCTCTCTTCCCTCCACATATGCAAAAATGCCATGTAAAACACACTATTGTACTTACTTTTACTTTCTCCTACAGGTGCTTAAGCTTGCCACATAGGCATAAAGTCTGATGTGGCAAGTTAATCAAGAAGAGAGAGACTAGTTTGGTGACCCAAGGAACAAACGGTGCTAAGCGCGTGTACCTAGGTGAAAAGACAATTTTGAGTCTATAGCTAATTAAATGAAGCAAACTTAGCAACACCATTTCATTGGAAGAGGTCACTCCTTGGCAAATGCAATAAATACTAGTACTCCCTGTGTCCCATAATATAAGAACGTTTTTGGCACTGCACTAGTGTCAAAAATGTTCCTATATTATGGGATGGAGGGAGTACGAAGAAAGAGACAGAGAGAAGTAATATAAATAAATACACTTATAGCCAACCTTATAGCCAAAACCTTGTTGTCGTATGAGTGACTAAGTGATGACTATGTATGACATGCCAACATCAGATAGCCTAACGCACCATGTTAAATCTCCAAGGGAGCGACCGCACGAGCGACGTGACGGTCGTGGTAGGCGCGACCACGATACGGGCTGCTGGCAGCCCTTGGATCTGAGATCAAACGGTCGCATGCTAAGTTGCTGAAAATTTGCAGAATAACCCTCCAGGATAGGATATTCACCCATAGGTCTAGAATCACGCCATGCAATCGTTCGATCTCAGATTTAAGGGCTCTCGGAAGCCCGTATCATGGGAGAATGGAAAGCCACTACCCTGCCGTTCACACGCTGGCAGTTTGCTCCTACTCGTCCCCGCACGTCCTTCAATACTACGGCGGTTCGCTCCTAGTCGTCCCGTCCATTCACATTACGGCAGTTCCACTAATCCTAACCCTCGTCCCAAATCCATGGCGTCCCAAATCTCCACGATTGGCGGTGACTACAAGGTTAGAACCATCACCGGCGATGAGTTCGACGTCATCTACACCCGTTCTTCCGCGACGGTGAAAGGATGCCTTTCTCGCTTCAGACGCATGTTCGAAGACTCAGATGATGAGTGGGTCGCTGGGCTAGATGTTGAGTACACCACAGTCCGGGGCGAGAGAAGGATCTAAAGGACGAAGAGAGGAAGAAGCCCGCCGTGATCCAGGTTTGCGTGCATGACTTATGCTTGGTCTACCACATATGCCATGCCGACGTTGAGTGCCGAGATTTTAAGGACTTCCTCGAGAGCAACCTAGTCAAATTCGTTCTCAGAGACTTTGGTAACGACAAAGAAGTCTGCGTCGGATAGGCCTCGTTGTAGGCAACACCTTTGACCTCCAGAAGAATCGGCTGGTGTCCTCTCATCAGCCTTCAATGCTGACCCTGGCAGGAGACATGGTTCATCCTTCGTACGGTAAACTGGAGAAACCTCCATATATGTTTCATCGTCATCCATGGCAGCGGAATGTACTAGATATAGACCACATCCACTACGCTGCAATGGATGGCTACCTTTGTTTCAATATCTACAAGGGTTGGATGAAGAGCAACATGTACCAAGGCGATGCGCGTGTCCCTCTTGAGGCAGAAGCAATACTAGTACGTGGTTTGAGATGATGGCGAACCGAAGTGTGAAATAATGGTTGTTTAAATGCGTCTAGGAAGGTGCGGCATTGTGATTTGACGTCTCATTGCTCATTACTACTCTTCGGGCGATGCGAGTGGGGTGCGTCCCCTGCTGTTCTGCAGCTTTGTTATTTGGTGGTTGACACGTCGACCCGGTTGCTATATGTCCCACATGTCAGCGACAGGAAGTACAGAATTCATGAAAGGGAGCGTCGACGGAGGAGTATACTACAGAATTCATGAAAGGGAGCGACTTAGTTTTGGAAAATTTTGTTTTTATGGAGTACGTACCCACTAGGGTTTATAGGGCTCATCTAAAAAACATTCGTTTTTCCGTTTGATAAGTCTCAATTCTACTATACTAGTAGTAGTACCATTGCATGTTGGATTTCGAGGTGCGTTAGATCACCCGACGCAAGCAGTGTCAAGAGGAAACTAACCAATGCATGTACAAGTTCATGGAAATTTAGTGGTCATTCATGCATTCGTTCTAATTAATGCCTCAGTAAACATAACTTCTTGAGAAAAACGAGCGTACTAATTACTTGTGCAAACTAAGAAATTAATTCGACCACTCACCGTCTACCTTGGTTGGAGAGATTTTGAAATTGAGCCATAAACTGGAAAGGAGGGAGTAGTAACTTTTGTCTCGATTACTATTTGTGGCCTTGTATAGATGCAAAATGTATTTTTTTATAGTGGCCTTGTATAAGTAAATGGAGGGAGTACTAACCAAAGTACGTAGTAGGGACGAGGAATAAACGGAGGGAGTAGTAAAATTTTCTCCTCGTCTTGCGAGCCACCACTGCAGCGTGGGGAGCGGCGCGTAAGGCGCATGAGGGGCGGGGAGACGGCGTACTAAGCAAGCTTCACGTCATCCTGCGAGCCACCGTGCCCGTGGGCGGGGGAGACAGCGTACAAGCAAGCTTCTCCTCGTTCTGCGAGTTGACGGGACACATCAAAAGTACTCCAATGTATAGAGCCTTGCCTCTAAGGTAGGCCCCACATGGTTCGCCTCTTTTTTTAATTTAACATAACGCATCAAGTCGCAATTTGTTTGTTCACCCGTGGTAGATGATCCTCCCTCCACCAAGTGGACAACCAGTACACGTGCCAAATTACCACGTGGGCTGCCTTTTTGTACAGAAATGAGCTCCACCGTGTACCCGCGCGGGTGTGGTTGGGAAAGAGACGGGAGTACGTGCACCGTGCGTGCGCCTCTTCTCTTCGTGCACGTCCCCCACCTACGTGGGTGTGTGTGAGAGAGATACAAACCTAGACATAATGTGTTGTCCATCCCCACTCCTCCTCACCTTATCTCTCATCTTTCCCCCTCCATTTTTATATACAAGGGGCCACTATCAAAATTACAATTTGCAGATATACAAGGCCACTAACACTAATCGATGCAATATTAATGGTGTTTGCCTCATGGTACTAGCAAAGGAGGACATTAATTATCCCTTGCATGCATGCGGGAGTTTGTAAAAAATGCATCTTGATGTTCCGTGCAATGCACGGGCATCTTGCTAGTCCATGAAAACAACGCATGGCAAAATTCCACAGCGAACGAGGGATTTGAATCTGTTGGGAGGGGCTGTTTGGATCTTGCCGGGGGTAGCCAAAATATTGGTGACCCTTTTGTCCACCGGTGCCTTTGCCACCGATGAACGAGGAATGGCTCGGGTGCTCATGCTGTCATGCATCCTCCAGTAGCGACGTTGGAGCGAACTTCGCACGAGCTGTGTTTTTTTGTCCCACAACGCCGCCCGAGCCGCCCGCAGACCGACCGGCGACCCGCAAATTACGCCATCCAACCGTAGCCGCACACATTATGACAGTAACTCAACCAACCGGATGAAATTAACGCAAACACGTAGACAAACTAATATTTCATATAAACAACGACGGAAATCATATAAATACCGGATTTTCATACAAACATGACGGATTTCATTACATTCAAATGAACTACGCGGTGTTAGTTCTGGACAGCACAGGTATATAATACCTCGCCTAAATGGTCGCCCGCCGATCGATTTGTGTTCCTCATGTCCGGCAGCACGATCACCGGACTACCGGGAGCCCCGGAGGTATATGCTTCAACGCAAAGGACGGCTCACTTCCCCAGTGCCCAACTAATATCATTGGCTGGTGCCGAAGATGATGGTGGCCGGCACCGGTTCGAGTTCATCACCGGCCACTACTTCGCCATGGCCGGCACCGGCTCGAGTTCATCCTAACATTCCCCTCTTCCGTGGAGCCCATGCGGGGTCGACGAAGGTCCTCGCAACAAAAGGATCCGGCAAGACACCTGCTGTGTACGCCGGCATCGCCTCCGCGGTGGACTTCATGGGACCCAGGCGGCGGCGGCCTCCCGTGTTCTACTTATCCTCGATGATGGCGGCGGACGCGGAGGCGCTGGCCACCGACTCGTCGCTGTCCGCGCACCCGGCTTCTGTCGCTGCTTGCATGGCGCGGCCGCCGGCATGGGAGTCTCGGCCACAGAAACGGGAGACGCGGTACGAGGCAGCGGCATGGACGGCAGCAACGACGCCCGTGCGCTGCTCCTCGTCGAGCTGGCCTGGAGCGGCGAGTTGCTGAACCGTGCATCGGCTTGGGGCGGCAACTGGCTTCGTCGGGCGAGGGGAGGGAGGTGGATCAGCGAGCTGCATAGCTCATATCCGGCGGGCTACCTAGCCGACTTGGATGCGGAATAACTACTCTTCGTAAGCCATTGTAAGAGTGGACAAAATGGTGGAGGAGATAGGGGAGCGGCGGAGGTGTGCGATTCTTGGCCGGCGTTTGTCCTCGTTTAAATAGGAGATTAGATAGACGGCGGACGGGAGGAGCTCGGCCGGCGTTGCGTTTAACGCCGGCCCGGTCATGAACGGACGTGTGTCCAGAGTGGGTTTCTCGGCTTCCACACGGGCGGGTTTGATGGAGGCGTTTGAATGCGGCACGGAGACGTGTTCAGCCGGGCGTGCCGCGAGTGGCGCCCTCGACTCTGACCTAGGACACTGCGCCGTTCTTCCACTGATGTGTGGGCTCTTTGGGTGCATGGCCTGCATGTCAGTGACCCAACGCAGGCAGCGCACAGCAGAGGAACCTTTGGTGGGCCAGGGCGGTCAGAAGCGGGCATTTCATAAACCGATGATTGTTCATTGAGTGTGACGTCATCTTTTTCATGTAGATAAGCCTACTATGTTGATAGCCCGTTCGATACGTTGTGATTCATAAAGACCGCTGCAAACATCAATGTTCTGCTTATCACAGATAAGATTGATTAATACCCGTAACAATCCATGTGCTTAACAAAGGGTGCATGTACGTATAGGTTGAGCGTGTGTCTTGCGTCGTGTGCTGTGTGCATGCAGGCGTGCGAGTGTTGCGTGCGTGCAAGGGTACGTTTCAGTGTTGCATGCATGGGTGCGTACGTGCGTGTGTTCGTGAGTGCATGTGTACGTGTCAGTGTTGCACGCCATCATGCGTGCGTGTGTATGTGTCAGTGTTGCACGCCTACATGCATGCGTGTCTTACATGCGTGCATGTGTACGTGCGGGGTGAGGCTACACGTCAGTCGACTGACTTTTTCATCTCTGGTCATTAGATTTTCCAGCTGTTGGATACGAAATCAAGGGCCTCCAGTTCATCATCAAACTCCACCCCCCCTGAGCCGCCAGCCACCACCAGCCGAACCGCCAGCCCCCGCCGTCGGCGGCCGGCCCGCCATCCCTGAAACCACTCCCCACCGCCGGTCCGCCGCCGCACCGGCCATCCCTCTAGCCCCCCCGCCGAGCTTTTTCTCCGGGGATCCCCACCCCACCGCCCAATGAACGCCCCCCAACCACCGGTGACTGCCAACCAGAGGTCTCATGACTTCGAATACCCACCGACCACTAATTTATTACCATTTCTATCCTTCATATACGCGCTGACGGGTGGGCCCTATGGTAATGTGCGCTGCTGAATGTGGACCGTTTGACTGGTCAATTGATCGTGTTATCAACAAATTACGGAGCTGTATGGTGAGCCAGTGACCGTATGATCACCCTAAATGTACTCCTATTTTATTAACACAGTACAGACTCAAACTACCATTTCTTTCTTTCATATACGGGTTGATAGGTGGGCCCCACGGTTACGCGCCCCGATGGTGCAACACTAGTTGCGCCGCGTGGAACGTTTGACTGGTCAATTGCTTGTGTCATCAACAAAATACGAAGTTGTTCTGGTGAGATAGTGACCGTATAATCATGATATGTATTTGTTTAACACGGTATAGACGCAAGGGCTCATATATACGCACAAGCACTCACAACTATAAGAGCACACACGCGAACCCTGCCCCTATGAGCACCTTCGAGAGAGTGGGCCAGCATATATGATCTTGAGATTTTACGAAGTCACCATAGGCGCCTCGTAGTCGAGTGGAACATCTCCTCCCACTGAACGTACATCGCCGGAAAATACTGAAATTAACACAATATAAATGCGAGCACCGGGACTTTAACCTTGGTGGGCTCGAGAAACCACTGTCCTCTAACCATCCAACAACATGTTGGTTAGCACGACAAAATGTATGTGGTGACCGTGATGAGCTTATTCTGAAGTCCAGTGACCATATCGTGCTTTCGCTTCAAATACAATGACCGTAAGTGTCGTCAACAAAATATGAAGCACGCATCAAATGCAAAGTCCGTCAATGTCATCAACAAAATATGGAGACGTATCATGAGCTAGATACCGTTGTACTATTGTATATGCTTATTTTCTTAGTGGCCGATTGCGTGTGTGGTGTGGTGGGCACATCATTTCTAGTTGTGGTGGGTCAACATGAAGACTCATGGGTCGGTTCCATCCTGCGCCACATATAGGTTGGACCGTGACGTGTTATACGAAGACCCATGTGGAGGACTCGGCGTACAACACAAAGCTACCAGAGTCGCGGAGGACTCTATCCCCACTGGTGATAGGCCGACTATATATGATTTATAACCCTAGGCCCTTAGTATGTTATACAAGCTTGAGGGCTAGTTCATCGATAGTATACTCACACGCACAATGCCTGGTATTCACGTGTACTTTGTACACACCCCTATCACTAATATACAGTACCAGGAGTAGGCTCTTTCTTCAATTGCAATTGAATTCTAGCATGTGCATGTGTTTATTTCATATTATCGATCCATAGAGTGAGAGCGGTTTGAAATACAGGCAATGGATGCTTTTGTAATTCATATATAAACATTAATTAGTGCACTCCATGTTGTTAGTGTGAAGCACTATATACATTTGTCACTTGCATGGATACATTCCAAATTGCTAGCTACGAAATAGAATACATGTCGAATTCAACATAAAGGGGGTTTCGAAGATTTGAATTCGTAGGAAGTGCATTCATCTATTTGAACCCGAGATAATGGCATTTGTATATCAGATGTAAAAGGGGGCATCAATCTTTGTTGTGAGTTTGAACATGCTATATATATTCATACGCATATCTAACTTTTTTTTTGCAACCAAGGAGATTATATCTGGAACCATGCATGAACTGAGGTAAGTTGCACATTTTTTTATATATACTCGTGTACAATGTATATTCAAATGTACCCCCTCCATTCCAAAATAATCGTAGCTTTAGGATTTTCAAGAGTAAAGATTTGTGAAGTTTGACAAATCCTGAAAGTTCAATTCAAGAGAACCGAAAATGTTAATGCTTCGCTCCCAAATATTGAGCGGCACCAAATAGGCCTCTGGTCACCCGAAACCGCGCGAGACTAATGTTTTGGTGGTAGGAAATTACTGTCCTGACTCTGGCCCGTGTAGCCTATCGGCCCGATGTCCAAAGGTCTAAACCGGGGTAGGTTTGTAACTTCACCAAGACACCAGAGAAGCATTCATACGCCGTGGGCGCCTACCCATGCGCTCGGCCGAAATCTATCCCGCCCACATTTGGGACACCTGACATGACTTCCTACCCCCAACTCACAATATGTCTGAAATTTTAGATGGGGGCAAAGTTTGTAACTTTCCCCAAATTTCAAACAAGCGCGTCTCAAACCAAAACATTGTTCCCCCTTAGTTGCCCGCCTCCCTCCGTTTCCCCATTCATACTCCGTGTGCGCGAAAACGCCCTCTCCACCAGCCGCGAAACCCCAGCCTCCTCTGTCCTCCACCCCATAGCGGCCAATCCACCGCTGCCCTCCTCCATCATGCCGGAGCCGGTACCCCGACGTCGTCGTCCAACACAACCGCAACCACAACACCCTCAAGGACTTAGCAGCTGAAGCCGAGGCAGAGCTGCCTCCACGACGCCGACGCCGACGTGCGCCGTACCAGAACCACTCCGACCACGCTGTCCTGCGCCTCACTGCTGCGGCTCCACTGTTGCAACCGTCCACCGCACCGGAGCTGTTCCCGCTACGCCGTCGTTCGCCGCCTCGGATCTCCTTCCCCACCGCCGACAGACGGCCACCGCACCACACTCAACAACTTGGCCATGGGTTCGTCCAAGGCTGCAACATCCTCCACAACTTCTGGTTTCCGGCAAACAACAAGAAGATCGTCGGAAAAACAGAAGGAGGACACAGCACTGCCAGCAGAAAGAGGTACTCCTCTTCCCTTATTCGTGCAAATCTTACGTCTCCGCTCACACCGTATTCATCCGACGAAAGAAACTAATTGAGCGCTTCTTACTGCATCTTCTTCGTGATACTAAATGCATAAGGTTTCCTCCCTTTTACTATTTCACCTTTGCTAGAGGTCAGTAGCCCGCCTAGATTTAAATTCAGGGTCAGTCGAACCGCAATTAAAAGAAGCAGCACCCGCTTAGGCGCGCGGAGCACCTAGTCCGCATGTTCCCCAGGGAAGCGGCGCATCGGTGTCTATCATAGGGGTGTGGGGTGCAAGAGCTGCTTGCGCCCGATCTGGAGGTCGGCGGGGCTTGAATGGATGGCCGGGGGGTGGTGCCAAGCACAGCGGTGCGGTGAGGTCGAGGGGAGGGCGCGGGCAGGGGAGGAATACTGGGCCGGTGGTTGCTGGCGTTTCGAGGAAGATCGTCAACACTGACTGGCTGGAGGTAGATGAAGGCGATCTGCCCGTTCTTTGTACATCGTACGGTGCAGAAAAAATGGACTGGCCTATTTGCTTTCAGTCGACTGTTATTTTCATAGTATCCTGTAGTAATTTAGTGTGCCATGCATGTTGTAGAGCTATCATATGTCTCCCGTCATTTATTTCTCACCGACCTGCTATCTGCTACCTTTACACTATACTAATTGTGCACACACTTCACCCATACTCACACTATTGTTTTTTATTCACGGGTATTTCAGACTCAACGTAGTGTTGATGAATGCATAAAAGAAAAGACAGAAGTCGCTCAAAGGTAATTTGAAGATAAGCACTAAGCGTTCCCAATCTAACGGGTGCAAATGTCGCAGATTGGAGACGATAAACATAGATCTGCAGTTGATGATCTCAATTGCCACACACAACCAACCCAGTGTGCTTGCTTTAACTTCACATGTCAAATGTGGTTGCATGTTGCATATGGTGTCTAGCTTGTATTGCTTCCAATTTGGTTAAATTGCATCTGCTACTTTACACATTATACCTTTGATAATGACATGCCTTCCTGTTTTGATACATACTACATATGTCTATTAACCATGTTCATACATCAAACTAATGCTCTTTTGTATCCTCGTCAATCACTTATGATGAGACAACACCGGGTGGGTTCTTGTGAGACGCCATACTGCTTTAAAGAGTGTAGTGTCATCCTCCCACATGATTCTCAAGAAACAAAGAAGGCTAAATGAAGATAGTCAACGTAGCTCTCTAGTTGATCACCGCAATTCCCCACACCACCATCGCAGTGCTTGCTCTTACTTGGCAAAGTGATATGTGGTTGCATGTTGCATATGGTGTCTACCTTGTAATGCTTCTAATTAGGGTAAATTGCATCTACTTAGTTAACACATTATACCTGTGAATATGACATGCCTTCCTGTTTTTGGTACATACTACGTCTTTCTATTAACCATGTTCTTGCATCAAACTACTTTTCTTGTGTATCCCTCATCAATGCTCCTAATTTGTTAAATTGCATCTCCTTATCTTACACATTATACATGTGAATATGACACGCCTTCCTGTTTTTGGTACATACTACATCTGCCTATCACACCATGTTCTTACATCAAACTACTGTTCTTGTGTATCCTGTGTCTATCGCTTATGATGAGACAGTCACGCGCGTTGGTTAATATGAGACGCAATACTCTTATAAAGAATGCAATTTCATCCTCTCCACGTGATTCTCAAGAAACAGCAAGCCTAAATGAAGATATTGAACGTAGCTCTGTACCTGAAGACCGCACTTCCCCTACACCACCATCACAGGTGCTTGCTCTAACTTCGCAATGTGATATGTGGTTGCATGTTGCTTACGGTGTCTAGCTTGTAATGCTTCTAATTAGGGTAAATTGCATCTGCTTAGTTTACACACTATACCTGTGAATATGACATGCCTTCCTATTTTTGGTACACACTACATCTATGTGTTAACCTTGTTCTTACATGAAACTACCTCTCTTCTGTATCCTGCATCAATCACTTACGATGAGTCACCTTTATTCGTTGCATATTGCATATTATTTCTAGCCTGTTGCCATGTATTGCTTCTAATTTGGTCAAATACATTTGTTAGGGCACCCTTTTAATTTGGCAGAGTGATATTGGTTTCATCTTTCATATGGTTTCTAGCTTGCATCGATTCTAACAAGTTCAAGCACCTTGTGCTTAGTTTACACTTTATACATCATACATGTCAATATGTCACACCGTCCTGTTTTTCATACATATTCCATCCTCCTATCATGCGGCTTCCTTACATGAAAGTAGTGTTCGTCAGTATCATGCATCAATGAGTTCTGAAGAGCAAATTTTATTCCTTTTTCTTGTGGGTTTAACTTGACAAGGCAAAATCAAGAAAGAGGAAGGAAAAGAGTAAGGAAGGCGATGATGGTGGTCCTCTGCAGCAACGTAAACGGAGCATCTGTACCGATTCTCCTTGTACTGATAGTGCATTACAAGGTCCAAGTCTCCGCTCCCCTACTCCACCATCCAAGGTGCTTGCTCTAACTTGGCAGTGTGATATCTGGTTGCATGTTGCATATGGTGTCTAGCTCGTATTGCTCCTAGTTAGTGTAAACTGCATCTGCTTAGCTTACACATGATACATGTGAATATGACACGCTTTCCTGTTTTTGGTACATACTATATCTTATGATAAGGCACCTTTAAGTCGCCACTGTGATATTGGTTGTGTCTTGCATATGATTTCTAGCATGTACTGCTTCTAATTTGTTGAAACACCATACAGTTTGAACTTGGCAGAGTGATATTGGTTGCATCTTTCATATGGTGTCTAGCTTGCAGTGCTTCTAATTTGTTGAAATGCCTTCTGCTTAGTTACCACATCATAGGTGTGAATATGTCACACCATCCTGTTTTTCATACATATTCCATCCTCGCATCATGTGTTTGCCTTTCATCCTAGTAGTGTTCGTGAGTATCATGCATGAATGAGTTACAAGAGCGAATTTTATTCCTTTTCTTATCGGTTTGACTTCACAATGCAAAATCATTACAGCTGAAGGAAATTAGTCCGGCGAAGGATGATGGTGGTCCTTCGGAGAAACTCAAACAGGGGTCTCTCTGATTCTACTCCGCCATCCTCCCAACAAGATTCGCAAGACAACACAAGGTCTGGACAGTCAACGTAGCTGTGTAGATGATGAGCACATCTCCCTACTCCACCATCACAGGTGCTTGCTCTAACTTCACACTATTATATGTGGTTGCATGTTGCATATGATGTCTAGCTTGTATTGCTTCTAACTTGAATTGCATCTGCTTAATTTACACATAATGCCTGTGAATATGACACGTGTTCCTGTTTCTAGAACATACGTGTACATGATGAGCACATCTCCCCTACTCCACCATCACAGGTGCTTGCTCTTACTTGGAACTGTTATACGTGGTTGCGTTTTTCGTATGATGTCTAGTTTCTATTGCTTCTGATTATGTTGAATTGCATCTGCGTAGCTTACAACTTATACCTGCAGCGATCACTTGCCCATAAGACACATTTAACTTGGGACTATGATGTAGGTTGCATCTTCCATTGTCTTCTAGCTTGTACTGCTTCTAATTTCTTGAAATGGCACTTACGAAGAGACACTTTTTACCTGATAGAGTGATATTGGTTGCATGTTCATATGGTGCCTAGCTTTCATTTCTTCTAATTTTGTTGAAATGCCTTCCGCTTACTATTTTTTCGTACATATTCCATCCTCCTATCGTACGTGTGAATATGAAACGCTGTCTTTTTTTGTATATATTCTATCCTCCTATCCCGCGCTTGCCTTACATCAAAGTAGTGTTCGTCTGTATCATGCATCAACCAGTTATCCAGAGCTAATTTTATTCATCTTCTTGTGGTTTTGACTTCATAAGGCAATATCAGAAAATAGGAAGGAAAAGAGTAAGTTAGGGGATGTTGGTGGTCCTCCGCACCGACGCAAACAGAGACTCTCTAGATTTGCCACTGGTACTGCTAATGAAGTTGAAGTCCCAAGTCTACATGATGAGGTCATCTCCCGTACTTCACCATCGCAGGTGCTTGCTCTAAGTTGACAGTGTGATAATTGGTTTCATGTTGCATATGTTGTCTAGCCTGTATTTCTTCTATTTTGATTAAATTGCACCTGCTGAGTTTATACGTTATACATGTGCATATGACATGGCTTTACGTGTCTAGAATACATCGCATCTATCTATCATACCATGTTCTTACATCAAAGTACTGCTGTTGTGTATCCCGCATCACCACTCATGATTGGACGCTTTTAACATGGCAGTTTGATAGTGGTTGCATCTTGCATTGATTTCTATGTTGTATTGCTTCTAATTTTTCGAATTGCCACTTATGACAAGACACTTTTAACTTGGCGAGTAATATTGGTTGCATCTTTCATATGGTGTCTATCTTGCATTACTTCTATTTTCTTGAAAATCCTTCCTTAGTTTGCACATCGTAGCTGTGAATATGTCATGCCGTCTGTTTTTCTTACATATTCCATCCTCATACGGTTGTCTTACATCAAAGTATTGCTTGTCTCAGATCATGCATCAATGAGTTCGAAGAGTGATTTTATTCTTTTGTGTTGTGGGTACATCTTGACATGGCAAAGTCAAAAAGAGCAAGGAAAATAATATAGTAGGGAGTCTTGTTACTTGTCGGGTGAAACGAAAAGGTTCTGCCATCGAGATTCTGCTGGTACTTATAGTGCAAGAGAAGGTCCAAGTCCACCGCTAAATCTACAAACACAAGATCACCGCTCCACCAGCCGCAAAGATCCGCTTCAACTGTACCAACATCTCAACCAGTTACTCATTCGTTTGCTCGAATCTGGCGAGTTCCCAAGCTGCCTTCACACCTAACACTACTTCGAAGCATCTGCGACACAACAGACTTGGCAAGATCAGATGAACCTCATGAGCATCAACACAAAGATGGTACTGACCGAGTCAAGTTGCGCTTGCATGCTCCTTTATATGTACTCTCACGGTTTGATGTACACTAACACTTTCCATATTCGTTGTTGAACTAGCACCACGGCGCAAGCGGAAACAGACATCGGGGATAATGCTTGACAGATTAACAAAATCTAAAGGAGGAAGAATGGAGATCCATTTTGAGGCAGGATTAAAAAGGCCACGTGATGCTACAGAGTCAGCCAAGTTAGTATCAGAGGCAGCCGTTGCCGTTAGGTGTCATGCACGTATCCTCCCAACGTGGATCCAGTAAAGGAATGAGAAAGACAATACCCAGTTTAACACCTTCCTTGACCATTTATCCCTAAGTAATGTTATTCATCACAATTAGTAATATTGTCTTGCTATGTCCCATACTTTCTAGCTTCCTCCTAATAAGACTCACATTCTTTTTCAATGATGAGGTTCAAGTTGGATCCGAAAGATGATGCAACTAAACAAGCATGCACTCATGTTTTTCAGTCTACTCTGCAACAAATGATCGGTACCACCTTAGAAAATCTCACTTTGAAGGCAAGGCTAACAATGAAATCGCCCAAACATCTCCAAAGGAATATATTACGATGAAGACTCGACAGCCCTCGTTAAACACCGGTCGATCCAAAATATCGTAGGCTATATGTATTTGATCGCACCACATATTGAACTTGTATTTATGTATGTGCCTTACAAGTGTATCTTCTTCTAGGCTAACTGTTTGAAGAACAAAACCAACCGTTCTAAAGTGAAATTCCAATAGACAACAGGATCTCATAGCTATATTGCACACTGCGAGGCTCTTGTAAATAGCCGCTACTTCCTTCTTTTTTTTGTGCCATATTATCGTATCTATATTGACTTGTTCCAAATACAGAGGATTGTGTGGACCAAAAAGAACCTGAACCGAATGCAGTGCAAATCTTCAAGGATTGCCACACCAGCAAGATGAAGGGCATGAGCACACTAGTTCAAGCCGCTGTTGTAAGTCCTTACTCCTCCTGCCTTGAACTGATTGGTACTGTGATGTGTTCATTTAACTACTTGGTTTGCAGCCAATGTCAGTTACTCTGTTCACTTTTATTCATAGTTGTCTCAACGTATCATTTCACCTTACATGGTTTAAAAGAGATGAAGGATATTCTTTTGGTCTTGATCTGTAATCTAGTTGTTATGTTCACGTGCGCACACAATGATAAAATAGCCTGTTTGTTTTATATCTGTTTGCCCATTATATGAATGATGTCAAACTATGTTCATCCTACTTTAAACCATGTCTCTTTATCCTTAGATGTCAACGAATGTGAGGAAATAGACAATACAGTAGTCATGCTACATGGACATATGTTCCGAAAGTGATTTTATTATGTAGTTGGAACTACAATACATGCTAATGTATTACAGTAGTTCACCAAAATAAGTTATGTATAAACGTTTAACCTACTTTGTTTGTTTTTATCTCATTAGTAACTTATCTGGTACACTAATGTACAAGTTCAAACTTTCGGAAGCTATGGAACAAATGATTGAATAGCCACAACCACCGAAGGTGGCGAGGCTACTACAGGCACAATGTCACCTCTTGCTGCGGTCGTCGGTATCTCTCCACTAACGATGCAAAAACACCTTCTGCGTAATTCGGGTTGGTTGTCAAGGTAACCTCGTCCAAATCGCCCTCTTGAACAAAATCTTCCTGCTAGAAAGAGTGATATATCTGTGCTCCGCACACAAGTCCAATCCCTAATGGACGTTGTTTCGAAACAAGAATAGTGGTTGAGAAATGTCATCAAGATATGAATGGTTTTGAAACCGGACTATCGGACATTAACCGTTGTCCAAGAGCAATGGCGGAAAAAGGTGGAGATCGTCTTTGCTCCATCGATTCTACAGACTGAAACATTAGCACTCAGGTCAAATGATCTGTACTTCTATACATCCGATGGTGCTTTTATCCGAAGGATCAAAACTTTATGCCAACAGGCCTTTTGTTGTATGGTTGGAATTTATTTTGTTGTGATACAACATTTATGATGTTGCCTCAGGCTGCACTAATTACGACGCTATTTTTGTATAGTGTAGGTTTATCTTAGTGATGTATTCGGCCAAAAGCTTCGTAGGAGCCTAACATGCCAACATTCATCGGTCCCATTCCAATTGGGCTAAAAATGATTACGGGCCGAAATTGGCATGTAGCCCACTAAAAATATCTGGGCCTAAATCAGCATAAGCTTTCATATTTTTCTGGTAGGCATGTGCCCATAGTGGGCCTTTAATGAGCCTAAACATAATTTGGGCCCTCGGTAAAATAGGCCATTTACAGTGTAAATATCTCGATCCCATAAAAACATGGGCCTTTAATAGACCGAAAGTGAGATTGGGCCCGATTGTATAAATAACCCATTTGGACTTAGCAGGCCAAAATGGTGGCCCATTTACGATCGCGGATCTTTGACAGTCGAATTTGGACGGGCAGTAAATGCGCCGACCTAATACACGGCCTTTAACAGGCGGAACTTGATCGGGCTAGATTATCGTCATTTTTATATGGGCCGTTAATGGGCCCGATATGACGTTGGGCCACATATGGCCCATGGTTTACGTCCGGCGTTAATAGGCCGAAAATGACAACAGGCCGAAAGTGGCCCAAAGCTATAGTGGGCCTCTAACAGGCCGAATGTCAGACATGGCCGAATATGACCCAAATCCTTCACGGTCGTTTATGGGCCGAAAGTTTTGACGGCCTGTAAATGGGCCCAAATGAAGTCGGACCTTTAACAGGCCGGAAATACACCGGGCCGTAATTGGGCCCAGTTACTTAGCGGACTGTTAACGGGCCAGAAGTGACCATGGGTTGCATTGATGAAAAGTTTAGGACAGGTTGTTGACGGGCCGATTTGACATAGAATGTTGGGCCTTTCGCTAGGCCGGCCCATTATGGTCTGCGGAATCTTGTGGGCCTTTAGCTGGGCCGGCCCATTGTGGTCCGCAAAATCTTGTGGGCCTTTAGCTGGGCCGGCCCATTATGGTCTGCAAAATCGTGTGTGCCTTTAGCTGGGCCGGCCCATTATGGTCCGCTAAATTTTGTGGGCCTTTAGCTGGGCCGACCCATTATGGTCCGCTAAATCTTATGGGCCTTCGGTTGGGCCGGCCCATTTAAACTTTGTGGGCCACTTTTGGGCCAGTCCACGTGTCAACATATCATAGGCCCATCTCGACCGTTGGATGAGTGACACCTGTGCCAACGCGGAGCTGACGCGTGGATCCGTCAGCCAATGAGAATTTTACACGTGGAAAATCGGCATTGGTCGTGGCTATTAACGGGTTATCGGATCCAAAATCCGACCCGATAGCTTAACGGCGTTCCGTTACGGTCGATGCCACGTGTCGGTCACCCTTGACGAAAGCACTTCTGTGACGCGCGATTAATCGTCATGGAAGTGGACACTTCCGTGATGATAATTTTGGCAATGTCATGGAACACTTATACGACAGCACATGTATGACTATCTTGATTCTGTCATAAATTTGTCATGGATGTACATGCATGACAGAAAACGTGACCTACTGTGACAAACACTTATCATCACGGAAGTGTTTTTTTTTGTAGTGACAAGAGAGGGGGAGAACATTGTATTGAGATCCAAAAAGAGAGAAGAAGCCATCTAGCTACTAACTATGGACCCGAAGGTCTGTGTAGCGACCCGACCCAAAATCGGTCAAGTCTCTATGTCTGTACCATCCCAAGATCATGCTGGTACTCACAGTACATTGATGAAATAATCAAAGTTCAATCACACCTGAATTTATTACACGGTTCTCATATCGAGTCTTTATTACAATAGAATAAATTCGGCCGAAGGCCAACTCATGAGAAATAAACTAAGTAAAGTTGCGGAAGCGTAGAAGAATAGCGAGTCCATCCGACTCCATAGGGCAATCGCCAAGCGCGGATCGTAGCCTCAATCTGATCGAATACTCCTCTGCAACATAAGACGTTGCAGCCGTGTAGGTCAGCATTTTGAATATCTTGGCAAGTCATGAAGAGAGAATAACAATAAAAGTACTAACACTATATGCAATTTGGTGTGGGGCTCTAAGTTTCATCATTTTGCGAAAAGCCGCTTTTTCCCTACTACAAAGGACTTGCTTGCAAATACTACAAAATTGTTGGTAGTTATTGAGATGGTTCCACCAACCAATGTCTCATTCCCAAATTATTAAGTCATAACCCCTCAATTAATTTATTAGTTTTAGTGTTGAGATTTCCGAATACTTCCAAGTTCCAGAGGCTCAAATTGTCCGTAAATCGGGACACGGCTAATCGATTAGATCTTTAACTCTCTGAGAGGTTTATGACTTTACCCGCAAGAATCGTTCCTCCTTTTAAGTCTTCGCACTTCATGGTGTTTGAAGACGGACGAACAACAGGGTCTTCCAAGAGTTCTTCCGCCACCGCCGTACCCATCCAATCCTACCGTTCTTCTACATCTCGTAGTACCGTCCGCCAGCGTCACAACTAGGGTTGACCAAGCGAGCCCATAATGGCTTGTGGCTGCAGAGTAAGCTTCCGGTCAATGGGGTATACATCCGTCTCTTTGTGGCTGGGTGAAGCTTTCCGCAAGATGTCATGGCACTTCTCCATGCATCCCGCCAACCAATGGGTTCTCCAGGTGCCCACAACCGTCGTCCACCCATGAGTGAATTCAAGTCCATCTTGAGCTTGAAGTTCATGGGGTTGTCATCATCTTTGACTCTCATATCTCCTTACGAATTCACTCAACCAATCCGCCTCTGAGCATAGCAAAATAAACTACTTCGTCCGGGTCATGGTAACAAGGGAATTGGTTCATCCTACCTCATGATACTACTCAAGAACATAACTTCAAAATTTCAACTACTGCATGCATGGTGGGGAGGTATAATTCTAATGCAACAAAATCATAGGTATGTAAAGAAACATGATCAATGACTTGCCTTGCTGACGATCCTCGTAAGCTAGGGACTCGTAGTAGCAAGCTTCGCACTCCGGAAATTCTACCGACACAAACAATAATCACAATAAGCATATAGCATATGATCACTTAACACAATAGCATTGTAACATAACACACCAAAACAAACGAATCAAAACCCAAAGGAAAACTCGAAGAAATCCAACTCAAAGTTTTCCTACATCAAGCAACAACTAAAAAAAATAGTTTTACATAACAAAAATTTTCTCAACATAACCTAAGCATGGATTTATGTTAACTTAACAGAAAAGAATGCATTAAGCAACTAGGAGCAAAAAGAATCAATTTTAAAAGCTATTATAAAACTCCTATTAGGCCTAAAGCAAATTATAGTAAGGAAAATAAAATAAAAGTTTTATTTATTATAAATAAAAGTTCATGCTCTAAAGTGACAGAAACTAACCTAGAATAATCAATCACATGTGAAAAATAAATTTATTTACTAATTAAAATAATAGGAAAACAGTAGCTAGTTAATTAATTAAGAATAGCATGATTCTGATAGAAACTATTTTTTATTAATCCTAAAATGCCCAAATAAATTCCTACGGTTAGACAATGTCAAAACAAAGTTGGGACAAAAGAATCACTAAAAATAATTTTCCTAACTCATTTTATAGCAGATTTACTATTCTTACTAAATCTAAAATAAAGCAATTATAAATAATTTTAACATAGCTAATTATATTTTCTATAGAAACTATAAGAAATTTGCAAACCAACAAAAAAAGAATCACTTAAAAATATTAAGTAGATTAAGAGATATGAATTTTTCAAATCTGAAACTATTCTGTTAAAACAGGAAACGAAAATAAAAGAAAAATGGCCTAATGGGCCTATATAACGCTTCGGCGTAATATAACTAAACCGTGCCCTAGGGTTTAAAACGAATCGGCCGGTTTAAATAAAACCTAACTAAACCAACTAAACCGATCTGAACCGGTTTTTTTATAACTAAACCTAATAATAAAACATACCCCTTTGGGGTTCTAATCTAAGCCGTTGGAATAGATCGGACGGCGGGGGAAGACTCCGGCGACTTACCGGACGTCGACGGCGATGGCGGCTCGGGCGGCGAGTGTTCCGGCGTCTCCGGTGGTCGGGGGCGACGGCGGGGAGCTCCGGCGGGTGCGGCGCGGCGAGGTAAGTGGTTTGGTAGGGTTGGTGGAGCTCGGGGGTGACCGGGGCGTGCTTGGGGTGGGAAATGGCGGCGGCGCTCGCCTCTCGGTGAGGCTTTGCGGCGAGAGGAGAGGTCCGCGAGGGGCGAGGGGGAATGGGGTGAGGGGAGGGTATTTATAGGGCGGGGCACGGCTTGGACGAGGGGCAAGCCGGGCTAGCGAATCATGGCGGATCCGGATCCGGTGGGATCCGACAATGGCGGCGCGGGCGGCGCGGCGTGGCGAGGAAGAGGAGGTGGGGGCCCTTTGTCGAGAGAGAGAGGAGGGTGCGTGGCGCGTTGGTTGGCCGGTCGAAACCGATTCAGGCGAGGGAAGTCGGTCGGACGGGCGGTGGCGTGGCTGGGCAGGGCCAGGCACTGGCCACACTGGTGTTGGTTGGGCAGTTGGCTGGCCGGCGCCCAGGGGTTTTCTTTTTCCATTTTATTTTTTTTTGAAAAATAAAAACAGAGAGAAATATAAATATTTATATAAGACATATATATATCAAAATGATCAGGGGAATATTCCCTATCATTTGAACATTTTTCCAGGGGCAAAATCCAAACTTTATAAAAATTCATTTTTTTCAAAATTCAAATGAAACTCAAATTTGAATTCAAAACTTTTGGCAATGTTTTCCTCTGATATTTTTGGAGTGTCATGTTTACTCCTCTCATACTTTTTCTCAAGTATTTATCAGGCATAGTTTTTGAAATGATTTCCACTTGCCAAAATTTGAATTCAAATGCCAACAAGTCCAAAACTTCTGAAACTTCAAATGCCACTCAAATTCAAACAGAATGCATAGATGCTTAGCTATAATTGTAAAACATTCCAAATAGGAAATTTGGGATGTTACAAACCTACCACCTTAAAATGAATCTCCCTCGAGATTGGGTTAACTAACAAATAGGTGCGGGTGGTCTCGAAGGAGGTCTTCTTCTCGCTCCCGGTGGCTTCTTCCTCGGAGTGATGACTCCACAAAGACCTTGCAAAACTTGATGATCTTGCTGCGGGTGACTCTGTTCGCAGTCTCGAGAATTCGGACGGTTTCTCCTTATAAGTCAGATCACCGTCGAGCTGTATGGCCTCTAGGGGCACCTTGTGTCTCTCAACGGAATATCGGCCATGTCGGCATGACACTTCTTCACCGGGAAACATGGAAGACATCATGAACTCCGGACAATCCTTCCGCAATTCCAACTTGTAAGCAACTTCTCCACGACGTTCGAGGATTTTGTAGGGCCAATGAATCGGGTGCTAACTTTCCTTTGACACCAAACCTCTTGATTCCACGAAGTGAGGACACACGAAGATATGCTCGGTCTCCCGCTTCGTAAGTTACTTCCTTGCGTTCTTTGTCGGCATAACTCTTCTGTCTCGATTGTGCTATCTTGAGTCTATCCCGAATCAGCTTGACTTTCTCTTGAAATCTCCGATAAGATCGAACCGAAAAGTGATCGATCTCCAACACCATCCCATAGCAATGGTGTTCGCACCTCCTTCCGTATAGAGCTTGAAGGGGCCATCTTCGATCGGATTGATAATTGTTGTTGTATGAGAACTCTGCGTATGGCAAATTATCATCCCAGCTAGACCCATAGTCTAGCACACAAGCTCTCAACATGTCCTCCGTAATCTGGTTGACTCTCTCGGTCCATCCATCATGCGGATGAAAAGCTGTACTAAACTCCAGCCTTGTACCCAAAGTTTCATGCAACTGATTCCAAAACTTTGAGGTAAATTGTGTTCCTCTATCTGACACGATACTCCTCGGAACTCCATGCAGACATACGATCCTGGTCATGTATATCTTGGCTAACTTAGCACTGGTATAGGTAGTCTTCACGGGAATGAAATGAGCTACCTTGGTCAATTGATCAACCACTACCCAGATAGAATCATAACCTGAACGGGTCCTGGGTAATCCTGTGATAAAATCCATTCCAAGTTTTTCCCATTTCCAATCGGGAATCGGCAAAGGTTGAAGTAACCCTGCTGGCTTCTGATGTTCTGCCTTTACTCGTTGACAAACATCGATACTGCTATGTACTCGCAATATCCTTCTTCATACCGCCCACGAAACTTTCCTTCAAATCCAGATACATCTTGGTGTTACCGGGTGAATCGAGTACGGTGAATCATGAGCCTCCTGAAGAATTAACTTCCTGAGTTCGGGATCATTGGGCACATAAATACGATCCTCGAACCATATAGCTCCGTGCTCATCCTTACGAAATCCTTTGGCTTTTCCTTCATTCATCTTTTTCTTTATCTCATCAATTTCCTTGTCCGACTTACGGGCTTCACGAATCCTTTCGCCAAAGTGGACTGAACTTCGAGTTGCAACAAATCCTCTCGGAACTATCTCCGATCGGAGATCTCGAGGTCATCGACTAACTCCTGGGGTAATCCTCCCGCTGTAAGAGTATTCACATAACTCTTACGGCTCAAAGCATCTGCTACAACATTAGCCTTACATGGGTGGTAATGCAATCTCATGTCATAGTCCTTGATTAACTCTAGCCATCTCCTCTGCCTGAGGTTCAACTCTTTCTGCGTGAAGATATACTTCAAGCTCTTATGATCTGTGTAAACATCACAATGGTTTCGGATGAGGAAATGTCTCCAGGTCTTGAGTGCATGCACTACGGCTGCTAACTCCAAATCATGTGTGGCATAATTCATCTCGTGCGGTCGTAGCTGTCTGGAGGTATAAGCTACAACTTTTCCTTCCTGCATGAGTACTCCTCCGAGTCCCTGATGTGAAGCGTCACAATATACCTGGTAATCCTTGTGTATGTCCGGCAAAATCAGTACTGGGGCTGTGACCAAACGTTTCTTCAATTCCTGAAAACTGGCTTCACAATCCTCGGTCCAAATGTACTTGGCTTCCTTCTTCAACAGCTCAGTCATAGGCTTGGCAATCTTCGAGAAATTCTCAATGAACCTCCGATAATATCCTGCGAGTCCGAGAAAACTGCGGATCTCCTTGGTGAGGTGGGCGATCGCCAATCGGTGATGATTCAACCTTGGCGGGGTCAACTGCTATTCCTTCTCCTGAAATAACATGTCCGAGGAATCCGACTTCCTTCACCAAAATTCACATTTGCTGAACTTGGCGACAACCGATGTTCTCAAGTTTCTCCGAACTAGACGCAAATGTTCCTTATGCTCTTCCTCGCTCTTGGAGAAAATCAGATATCATCGATGAACACCACGACAAACTTGTCCAGATATTCCATAAATACCTTGTTCATCAAATTCATGAAGTATGCAGGGAGCATTAGTCAATCCAAATGACATGACGGTATACTCATATAAACCATACCGTAGTGAATGCTGTTTTGGGTATATCCTTTTCACGGATCTTCAACTGATGATACCCTGATCGAAGATCGATCTTTGAGAATACCTTGGCTCCAACTAGCTGATCAAATAGATCATTAATCATTGGCAGAGGGTACTTGTTCTTGATGGTCACGTCGTTCAACGAACGATAATCCACAACCATTCTCAAGGTTCCATCCTTCTTCTCTACCAAAAGAACTGGGGCTCCCCAAGGTGATGAGCTTGGCCGAATATATCCTTTCTCCAATAACTCATTAATTTGGTTCTTGGTCTCTTTCAAATCGTTTGGTGGCATCCGATAGGGTCTCTTGGATATTGGGGCTGTGCCGGGTAATAACTCAATCAGAAATTCAATGTCTCTGTCCGGTGGCATTCCTGGTAATTCCTCCGGAAACACATCGGGAAAATCTTGCACTACTTGCACCTCCTCCTGAACAACTCCCGTGAGGGAATTCACCTGATTCTTCATTTGGCTACGTCTGGATACATACTTGATCCTCTTCTGCTCCGGGGTGGTGAGCAGAATAGACTTGCGGGCACAGTCTATGTTCCCTTCAAACTTTGTCAACCAATCCATGCCTAGGATTACATCCAAGGTCTGGGTTTCCAATACTATGAGGTCTGCGGGAAATTTATGATTTCCGATGTTGAGGGTTGCATGACAGCCTAAGCCTGCCATCATTTCTCCTCCCGCGAACCGACGCCAAGGGGCTTCTAAGGGTTTTAGTGGGCAACCTGCATTTTTCCACAACTACCCTTGATATGAATGAATCGTTGCACCGTAATCAAAGAGTACCAATACTGAACGTGAATTCAATAAAAACTTACCAACCACAGTGTCTGGCTGATCATAGACGTCCTCCACGTCGATGTGGTTCACCTGAGCACGAGGGAAAGGGTTGGGCTTCTTCGCTGAGCTTCCATTGCCGTTTCCATTCCTCTGCTTGGCCTCCGGGCAGTCGGTGGCATAGTGCCCTGTTTTCTGGCACTTGAAACAGGTGATGTGACTCAGATCCTTCGGAGCCGGGGCAGAACGATGCTGGTTCCCATTACCGTTTCCATTGCCATTGCCTGACTTGTTGTCCTGGTTGCGGTTGTTCCCATTTCCTCCATGGTTATGTCCTCCATGGTTGTGATGGGTATGCCCTCCTGAGTATGGGGCATAACGGGGCTTCTGCTGAGCTCCTGAGTTGTGCTTCCCCTGGCTGTACTTCCGCTTGCGGCTATCAATCTGCTGCTGCTTGCCTTCAAGTATGGTGGCCTTGTCTACCAGCTCCTGGTAGTTGGTGAAGGTAGCCACCATAAGTTGCATTCCCAGCTCGTCATTGAGTCCCTCGAGAAACTTCTCCTGCTTTGCGGCATCTGTGGCCACATCATCCGGGGCATAGCGAGCTAACTTGCTGAACTCATCCACGTCTTGCACAAGACGGTTCCCTGGCGTAAGTTGTGGAACTCACGCTTCTTCAGACTCATGGCTCCAGCTGAAACATGAGCGGTGCGAAAAGCCTGCTGGAACTGATCCCACGTGATGGTGCCGATGGGATAAGTGGCGGTGTAGTTCTCCCACCAAGAAGCTGCAGGTCCATCAAGTTGATGTGCGCAAAGCGCACCTTCTCTGCATCGGTGCATCCAACAGTGATTAACTCTCTTCCGACCTTGCGGAGCCAATCATCGGCCACAATCGCCTCGGTCTGCTAGAGAACACCGGCGGATTCAGCCTTAGGAATCGAGTCAAGTTGTCAACAGGGGGTGGTGGCAGTGGATTGTTGTTGTTGTTGTTCTGATTCTGGATGAGTATCTGCATGAGGGCATTCTGCTGCTGGAGCAGGTGGGTGAGCTCCGGCGGAAAGCTGGTGTCACGTCTCGGAGGCATCTGGTGTTTTGGAGTGGATGAGAAAATTAGAATAGAACAATGGTCTAATGAGAAATATTACTACCCATATGAATGCACAAACATAATCACACCAATCATTTATTCAATCCACTCAAACATGGTTCAATCTCGATTACAAAATATCTCACAACTAATCAAAGAAATAACGGCCTAACTGATCGACGGAAAAAGTAAAATAACATGGTGGTCGACTAAAAGTCTTCATCAATAATCCTTGCGTCCTCTGGTGGGATGTCCTCCGGTGTGGCGTCCTCTGTTGCGGCGCCTCCTCTTGCGGCTTCCTCCAGTGGAACTCCCTTCATAATCCTGGTCATTGCTCACGAGAGGTCCGTCATCTCCACTCGGAAAAAGGTCCTCTCCCAAGTCCATCTTTTCCTCTAATGCGGCAACCTTCATCTTCAGGTCGTCGACTCTCTCCATGAAGTCCGCGATTTCTTCCTCATGGTTAAGGAAGTCTGCGTGTGCCTTCTCCTCCGTTCAGCTTCACGGAACAATAGCCTCCTGTGTACCTTCGAAGTTCTGGCGAGTCCGGATCTCCGCTTCTGAGGAGACACTCCAAGTCTTGGACATAAGAGAGAATGGAGTCGCCCTCTGATGCGGATGATATCTCCATTCCTTGCTCTGCGAGAAACCATGGCGAGGTCGATGGATCGAGCTCGCCTGTACTCTTCTCGGAGATGTCCAAGTGCACGATATATCGCCATGTCTCTTCCGAGGATCCAGTTGAAGTCGGTAAACTCAAAGTCAATAGGCTCAGATGTCCTCCGAAGGTTCTCCTGGAATGTGCACCTCAATTACATGGCGGGTATCCGCCGGAAGTGCATTGGTAGGCTTCCCGGTGATCGAGGGCGAGCAATCTTCAGCTTCTTCACCATCTGGACCAGCTTCTGCGCCAAGGGCATCGTCTCATCTGGTGGCAAAACTCCGTAGCAAACTGGGTGAACTCGACGCCATCTAGAATGTTGAAAATCGGAGAGAAGTCGAAATGAACAGGGAGGATTATGGAATGATAAGGATATAAAATAAGTAGTCTCTTCCTATGGTTTTCCGATCCTAGGGGTTACGCCCCACGGTCAGCGTGTGCTCGATACCATCTCTCAGAGCGACCCGACCCAAAATCGGTCAAGTCTCGTGGTCTGCATACCATCCCAAGATCATGCCGGTACTCACAAGACATTGATGAAGTAATCAAAGTTCAATCACACCTGAATTTATTACACGGTTCTCATATCGAGTCTTTATTACAATAGAATAAATTCGCCAAGGCCAACTCATGATAAATAAACTAAGTAAAGCTGCGAAGCGTAGAAGAATAGCGAGTCCATCCGACTCCATAGGGCAATCGCCAAGCGCGGATCGTAGCCTCAATCTGATCGAATACTCCTCTGCAACATAAGACGTTGCAGCCGTGTAGGTCAGCATTTTGAATATGCTGGCAAGTCATGAAGAGAGAATAACAATAAAAGTACTAACACTATATGCAATTTGGCTGTGGGGCTCTAAGTTTCATTATTTTGCAAAAAGCCAGTTTTTCCCTACTACAGTGGACTTGCTTGCAAATACTACAAAATCTTTGGTAGTTATTGAGATGGTTCCACCAACCAATGTCTCATTCCCAAATTATTAAGTCATAACCCCCTCAATTAATTTATTAGTTTTAGTGTTGAGATTTCCGAATACTTCCAAGTTCCAGAGGCTCAAATTGTCCGTAACCAGGGACACGGCTAATCGATTAAATCTTTAACTCTGCAGAGGTTTGCGCACTTTACCCGCAAGAATCGTTCCCTCCTTTTAAGTCTTCGCACTTCATGGTGTTTGAAGACGGACGAACGAAACAGGTCTTCCAAGAGTTCTTCCGCCACCGCCGTACCCATCCAATCCTACCGTTCTTCTACATCTCGTAGTACCGTCCGGCCAGCGTCACAACTAGGGTTGACCAAGCCAGAGCCCATAATGGCTTGCGGCTGCATAGGTAAGCTTCCGGTCAATGGGGTATACATCCGTCTCTTCGTGGCTGGGTGAAGCTTTCCGCAAGATGTCATGGCACTTCTCCATGCATCCCGGCCAACCACTGGGTTCTCCAGGGTGCCCGTCAACCGTCCTCCACCCAGTAGTGAATTCCGAAGTCCATCTTGAGCTTGAAGTTCATGGGGTTGTCATCATCTTTGACTCTCATATCTCCCTTCTGAATTCACTCAACCAATCCCGTCTACGAGCATAGCAAAAATAAACTACTTCGTCCCGGGTCATGGTAACAAGGGGAATTGGTTCATCCTACCTCATGATACTACTCAAGAACATAACTTCAAAATTTCAACTACTGCATGCATGGTGGGGAGGTATAATTCTAATGCAACAAAATCATAGGTATGTAAAGAAACATGATCAATGACTTGCCTTGCTGACGATCCTCGTAAGCTAGGGACTCGTAGTAGCAAGCTTCGCACTCCGGAAATTCTACCGACACAAACAATAATCACAATAAGCATATAGCATATGATCACTTAACACAATAGCATTGTAACATAACACACCAAAACAAACGAATCAAAACCCAAAGGAAAACTCAAGAAATCCAACTCAAAGTTTTCCTACATCAAGCAACAACTAAAAAAATAGTTTTACATAACAAAATTTTCTCAACATAACCTAAGCATGGATTTATGTTAACTTAACAGAAAAGAATGCATTAAGCAACTAGGAGCAAAAAGAATCAATTTTAAAAGCTATTATAAAACTCCTATTAGGCCTAAAGCAAATTTTAGTAAGAAAAATAAAATAAAAGTTTTATTTATTATAAATAAAAGTTCATGCTCTAAAGTGACAGAAACTAACCTAGAATAATCAATCACATGCGAAAAATAAATTTATTTACTAATTAAAATAATAGGAAAACAGTAGCTAGTTAATTAATTAAGAATAGCATGATTCTGATAGAAACTATTTTTTATTAATCCTAAAATGCCCAAATAAATTCCTACGGTTAGGCAATGTCAAAACAAAGTTGGGACAAAAGAATCACTAAAAATAATTTTCCTAACTCATTTTATAGCAGATTTACTATTCTGACTAAATCTAAAATAAAGCAATTACAAATAATTGTAACATAGCTAATTATATTTTCTACAGAAACTATAAGAAATTTGCAAACCAACAAAAAAAGAATCACTTAAAAATATTAAGTAGATTAAGAGATATGAATTTTTCAAATCTGAAACTATTCTGTTAAAACAGGAAATGAAAATAAAAGAAAAATGGCCTAATGGGCCTATATAACGCTTCGGCGTAATATAACTAAACCGTGCCCTAGGGTTTAAAACGAATCGGCCGGTTTAAATAAAACCTAACTAAACCAACTAAACCGATCTGAACCGGTTTTTTTATAACTAAACCTAATAATAAAACATACCCCTTCGGGGTTCTAATCTAAGCCGTTGGAATAGATCGGACGGCGGGGGAAGACTCCGGCGACTTACTGGACGTCGGCGGCGACGGCGGCTCGGGCGGCGAGTGTTCCGGCGTCTCCGGTGGTCGGGGGTGACGGCGGGGAGCTCCGGCGGGTGCGGCGCGGCGAGGGAAGTGGTTTGGTAGGGTTGGTGGAGCTCGGGGGTGACCGGGGCGTGCTCGGGGTGGGAAATGGCGGCGGCGGCGCTCTCGGGCTCCGGTGAGGCTTTGCGGCGAGAGGGAGAGGTCCGGCGAGGGGGCGAGGGGGGGGGAATGGGGTGAGGGGGAGGGTATTTATAGGGCGGGGCACGGCTTGGACGAGGGGCAAGCCGGGCGAGCGAATCGCGGCGGATCCCGGATCCGGTGGGATCCGGCGAGCGGCGGCGCGGCGGCGGGCGGGCGAGGGAAGAGGGAGGTGGGGCCCGCCTGTCGGGGAGAGAGAGGAGGGGTGCGGCGCGTCGGTTGGCCGGTCTGAAACCGATTCGGCGAGGGGGTCGGTCGGGCAGGCGGGCGTGGTGGGCTGGGCAAGGCCTACTGGTGGGCCACACAGGTGTTAGTTGGGCAGTTGGCTGGCCGGCGCCTGTGGGTTTTTTTCCATTTTTTTTTGAAAAATAAAAACAGAGAGAAATATAAATATTTATATAAGACATATATATATATATCAAAATGATCAGGGGAATATTCCCTATCATTTGAACATTTTTCCAGGGGCAAAATCCAAACTTTATAAAAATTCATTTTTTTCAAAATTCAAATGAAACTCAAATTTGAATTCAAAACTTTTGGCAATGTTTTCCTCTGATATTTTTGGAGTGTCATGTTTACTCCTCTCATACTTTTTCTCAAGTATTTATCAGGCATAGTTTTTGAAATGATTTCCACTTGCCAAAATTTGAATTCAAATGCCAACAAGTCCAAAACTTCTGAAACTTCAAATGCCACTCAAATTCAAACAGAATGCATAGATGCTTAGCTATAATTGTAAAACATTCCAAATAGGAAATTTGGAATGTTACAGTCTGAGGTAAGCTACTCACACTTCATCGGAGAGGCTATGGTGATGATGTAGAAGCCCTCTGTGGTGGATTCCCTTCCCATGAAGCTCTAACAGCCCCAAGATGGGATCTCGTGGATCTGTAAGGTTGCGGCGGTGGAATTAGGTTTTGGCTCCGTGTCGATCGCTTGGGGGTGCGTGAGGTATATATAGGAGGAAGGAGTACATCGGTGGAGCAAAGGGGGGCCCACGAGGCAGGGGCGCACCCTAGGGGGGCGCCCTCCACCCTCGTGGCCGCCTCCCTTCTTTCTTGATGGGGGGTCCAAGTCTCCTGGATCATATTCGGTGAGAAAATCACGTTCCCGAAGGTTTCATTCCGTTTGGCCTCCGTTTCTTCGAAACACTAAAATAGGCAAAAAACAGCAATTCTGGGCTGGGCCTCCGGTTAATAGGTTAGTCCCAAAAGTAATATAAAAGTGGAAAATAAAGCCCAATATGGTCCAAAACAGTAGATAATATAACATGGAGCAATCAAAATTATAGATACGTTGGAGACGATCGCATCCCAAGCTTAATTCCTGCTCGTCCTCGGTAGGTAAATGATAAAAAAGAATTTTTGATGCGGAGTGCTACTTGGCATAATTTCAATGTAATTCTTCTTAATTGTGGTATGAATATTCAGATCCGAAAGATTCAAGACAAAAGTTCATATTGACATAAAAATAATAATACTTCAAGCATACTAACAAAGCAATTATGTCTTCTCCAAATAACATGGCCAAAGAAAGTTATCCCTACAAAATAATATAGTCTGGCTATACTCTATCTTCACCACACAAAGTATTTAAATCATGCACAACCCCGATGACAAGCCAAGCAATTGTTTCATACTTTTGACATTTTCAAAACTTTTTCAATCTTCACACAATACATGAGCGTGAGCCATGGATATAGCACTATATGTGGAATAGAATGGTGGTTGTGGAGAAGACAAAAAGAGGGGAAGATAGTCTCACATCAACTAGGCGTATCAACGGGCTATGGAGATGTCCATCAATAGATATTAATCTGAGTGAGTAGGGATTGCCATGCAACAGATGCACTAGAGCTATAAGTATATCAAAGCTCAGCAAAAGAAACTAAGTGGGTGTGCATCCAACTCGCTTGCTCACGAAGACCTAGGGCATTTTGAGGAAGCCCATCATTGGAATATACAAGCCAAGTTCTATAATGAAAAATTCCCACTAGTATATGAAAGTGACAAAATGAGAGACTCTCTATCATGAAGATCATGGTGCTACTTTGAAGCACAAGTGTGGTAAAAGGATAGTAACATTGTCCCTTCTCTCTTTTTCTATCATTTTTTTATTTGGGCCTTTTTCTTTTTTTATGGCCTCTTTTTTTTCGTCCGGAGTCTCATCCCGACTTGTGGGGGAATCATGGTCTCCATCGTTCTTTCCTCACTTGGGACAATGCTCTAGAAATGATGATCATCACACTTTTATTTTTCTTACAACTCAACAATTACAACTCGATACTTATAACAAAATATGACTCTATTTGAATGCCTCCGGCGGTGTACCAGGATATGCAATGAATCAAGAGTGACATGTATGAAAGAATTATGAATGGTGGCTTTGCCACAAATACTATGTCAACTACATGATCATGCTAGCAATATGACAATGATGGAGCGTGTCATAATAAGCAGAACGGTGGAAAGTTGCATGGCAATATATCTCGGAATGGCTATGGAAATGCCATGATAGGTAGGTGTGGTGGCTGTTTTGAGGAAGGTATATGGTGGGTGTATGATACCGGCAAAAAGTGTGCGGTATTAGAGAGGCTAGCAATGGTGGAAGGATGGGAAAAGTGAGTATAATCCATGGACTCAACATTAGTCATAAAGAACTCATATACTTATTGCAAAAATCTAGAAGTTATCAAAGCAAAGTATTACACGCATGCTCCTAGGGGGATAGATTGGTAGGAAAATACCATCGCTCGTCCCCAACCGCCACTCATAAGGAAGACAATCAATAAATAAATCATGCTCCGACTTCATCACATAACGGTTCACCATATGTGCATGCTACGGGAATCACAAACTTTAACACAAGTATTTCTCAAATTCACAACTACTCAACTAGCATGACTCTAATATCACCATCTTCATATCTCAAAACAATTATCAAGCATCAAACTTTTCTTATTATTCAACGCACTCAAAAGAAAGTTTTACAAATCTTGAATACCAAGCATATTATTATTATTATTAAGCAATTACCATGCTATTTAAGACTCTCAAAATAATCTAAGTGAAGCATGAGAGATCAATAGTTTCTACAAAACAAATCCACCACCGTGCTCTAAAAGATATAAGTGAAGCACTAGAGCAAAACTATATAGCTCAAAAGATATAAGTGAAGCACATAGAGTATTCTATCAAATTCCAATTCATGTATGGCTCTCTCAAAAGGTGTGTACAGAAAGTATGATTGTGGTAAACTAAAAAACAAAGACTCAAATCATACAAGACGCTCCAAGCGAACACATATCATGTGGTGAATAAAAATATAGCTCCAAGTAAAGTTACCGATGGAAGTAGACGAAAGAGGGGATGCCTTCCGGGGCATCCCCAAGCTTTGACTTTTTGATGTCCTTAGATTATCTTGGGGGTGCCATGGGCATCCCCAAGCTTAGGCTCTTTCCACTCCTTGTTCCATAATCCATCAAAAGATTTCACCCAAAACTTGAAAACTTCACAACACAAAACTCAACAGAAATCTCGTGAGCTCCGTTAGCGAAAGAAAACAAAAGATCACTTCAAGGTACTGTAATGAACTCATTCTTTATTTATATTGGTGTTAAACCTACTGTATTCCAACTTCTCTATGGTTTATAAACTATTTTACTAGCCATAGATTCATCAAAATAAGCAAACAACACACAAAAACAGAATCTGTCAAAAACAGAATAGTCTGTAGTAATCTGTAACTAACGCAAACTTATGGGACTCCACAAAATCAGCCAAAATAGTAGGACTTAAGCGATTTGTTTATTGACCAGAAGCAATTGGAATCAGTATTTTATCACGTTCTGGTGATTTTTAATAATTGTTTTCGTGAACAGAAAGTTTCTGGAAATTACAGCAAGATCAAATAACTATCATCAAAGAAGATCCTATAGGTTTAACTTGGCACAAACACTAATTAAAACATAAAACCACATCAAAACAGAAGGTAGATGGATTATTTATTCCAAAACAGAATAAAAAGTAAAAAAACTAACAATAAAATTGGGTTGCCTCCCAACAAGCGTTATCGTTTAACGCCCCTAGCTAGGCATAAAAGCAAGGATAGATCTAGGTATTGCCATCTTTGGTAGGCAATCCATAAGTGGATCTCATGATAGATTCATATGGTAATTTTATTTTATTTATAGGGAAGTGTTCCATGTCTTTCTTTAATGGAAATTGGAAACTAATATTCCCTTCCTTCATATCAATAATTGCACCAATCGTTCTAAGGAAAGGTCTACCAAGAATAATAGGACAAGAAGGATTGCAATCTATATCAAGAACGATAAAATCTACGGGCACATCCTATTTGCAACAATAAGAACATCATTAATTCTTCCCATAGGTTTCTTAATAGTGGAATCCGCAAGGTGCAAGTTTAGAGAGCAATCATCAAAATCACGGAAATCTAGCAAATCGCACAAAGTTTTGGGAATAGTGGAAACACTAGCACCCAAATCACATAAAGCATAAAATTCATGATCCTTAATCTTAATTTTAATAGTTGGTTCCCACTCATCATAAAGTTTTCTAGGGATAGAAACTTCCAACTCAAGTTTTTCTTCATAAGATTGCATCAAGACATCAACGATATGTTTGGTAAAGGCTTTATTTTGACTATAAGCATGAGGAGAATTTAGCACGGATTGCCACAAGGAAATACAATCAATTAAAGACCAACTTTCATAATTAAATTCCTTGAAATCCAAAATAGTGGGTTTAGCAACATCTAGGGTTTTATTCTTTTCAATCCCACTTTTATCAATTTCATCATCAAGATCTAAATACTCCGAATTTTTGGAACGCCTTCTAGCTAAAGGTGGATCATATTCAGTCTCATCAAGATTCATATTGCAAAACAAAGATTTAATAGGGGACACATCAATAACTTTTAGATCTTCATCTTGATTTTCATAGGAATTCGGTTTAGCGGCCATCTCATTGACCAAGGTAGCCTGCTTATCCGAAATTTCAGCAGTCAACTTCTCAAGACGAGCAATTTGGGATCTTATACCATCAAATTCTTTAGACATATCATCGAGCTATTTATTCATATAACTCATAAAACTTTTTTGTTCTTTAAGCTCATTTCTGAAGAAATTATTATGCTCAAATTGTAAAACAATAAAACTCCTGACATTACTTTCGATCTCTTCTAACCTTTTAAGGTGGAGATCACTAAATCTAGGTAAAGCCATCGGGACAGACAAGCAATCCAGCACACAAGCAAACAAAAAGCAAGCGAGAAAAAGGCAAACGGAAAAGAGAGGGCGAATAAAACGGCAATGGTGAAGTGGGGGAGAGGGAAACGACAGGCAAATGGCAAATAATGTAATGCGAGAGATAAGGGATTGGATGGGTACTTGGTATGTTGACTTTTGCGTAGACTCCCCGGCAACGGCGCCAGAAATCTTCCTGCTACCTCTTGAGCACTGCATTGGATTTCCTTGAAGAGGAAAGGGTGATGCAGCAGAGTAGAGTAAGTATTTCCCTCAGTTTTTGAGAACCAAGGTACCAATCCGGTAGGAGGCTACGCGTAAGTCCCTCGTACCTGCACAAAAAAAATAGCTCAACGCAACCAACGCGATTAGGGGTTGTCAATCCCTTCACGGTCACTTACGAGAGTGAGATCTGATAGATAATATTTTTGGTATTTTTGGTATAAAGATGCAAGGTAAAATAAAAGTCAAAGTAAAAAAGCAAAGCAATAATAAAGTGATGGGAGATTGATATGATGAGAATAGACCCGGGGGCCATAAATTTCACTAGTAGCTTCTCTCAAGACCATACGTATTTTACGGTGGGTGAACAAATTACTGTTGAGCAATTGACAGAATTGAGCATAGTTATGAGAATATCTAGGTATGATCATGTATATAGGCATCACGTCCGAGACAAGTAGACTGACTCCTGCCTACATCTACTACTATTACTCCACTCATCGACCGCTATCCAGCATGCATCTAGAGTATTAAGTTCAAGAAAACAAAGTAACACCTTAAGCTAGATGACATGATGTGGAGGAATAAATTCATGCAATATGATAAATACCCCATCTTGTTATCCTCGATGGCAACAATACAATACGTGCCTTGCTTCCCCTACTGTCACTGGGAAAGGACACCGCAAGATTGAACCCAAAGCTAAGCACTTCTCCCATTGCAAGAAAAACCAATCTAGTAGGCCAAACCAAACTGATAATTCGAAGAGACTTGCAAAGATAACCAATCATACATAAAAGAATTCAGAGAAGATTCAAATATTGCTCATAGATAATCTTGATCATAAACCAACAATTCATCGTTCTCAACAAACATACCACAAAAAGAAGATTACATCGAATAGATCTCCACAAGAGAGGGGGAGAACATTGTATTGAGATCCAAAAAAAGAGAAGAAGCCAACTAGCTACTAACTATGGACCCGAAGGTCTGAGGTAAACTACTCACACTTCATCGGAGAGGCTATGGTGATGATGTAGAAGCCCTCCATGGTGGATTCCCCTTCCATGAGCTCGGAACAGGCCCCAAGATGGGATCTCGTGGATACGTAAGGTTGCGGCGGTGGAATTAGGTTTTTGGCTTCGTATCTGATCGTTTGGGGGTACGTAGGTATATATAGGAGGAAGGAGTACGTCGGTGGAGCAAAGGGGGGCCCACAAGGCAGGGGCGCTCCCTCCACCCTCATGGCCGCCTCCCTTCTTTCTTGATGGGGGGTCCAAGTCTCCTGGATCATATTCGGTGAGAAAATCACGTTCACGAAGGTTTCATTCCGTTTGGCCTCCGTTTGATATTCCGTTTCTTCGAAACACTGAAATAGGAAAAATACAGCAATTCTGGGCTGGGCCTCCGGTTAATAGGTTAGTCCCAAAAGTAATATAAAAGTGGAAAATAAAGCCCAATATGGTCCAAAACAGTAGATAATATAGCATGGAGCAATCAAAATTATAGATAAGTTGGAGACGTATCAGTCTACACTGAAGGTGCACGGATGGCATTTGTCCGCGTCAAGACGCATTGGGCGAAGCTAGATGCCAAGAAGCTGGTGACCGTGGGGCCGCCTGAGGGCAAGGAGCATCGTCGACCCGAGCTATATTTTGATAGTGTCCTGGAGGGGTCCCGCCTGGTGGCGGAGCAATGTGCGAAGGATGTTATTTTCCCATGGAAACATTCATATTGTCTTGTCCTGTAGGATGAAACAATGATGTTATGTAATATAATGCTTATGATTTTTAAAATTTTACCACTTGTGCGGCCGTTTATGAAATATGAGGGTTGACCAGTCGTCGGCTTCTGCCCCCACGTAGTTAGTACGGGGGTGTTCGGGATAAATCTAAACACTCTTTTCTCCATGTTTTGGTCCTTAAAGGAGGTGTTTAGCACAACGAACAAGGCAATCAGACTATACGGCCTTTATCACCCTCACTTAGCCATAGGAGTTTGACAATGAAAATTTTGGCGAAGCCTCTGGTGTTCGGAAGGCCGAACTAGGGGCGCCATACACGCCTAATCGGAGAAACACCGATTCCTTGCGTAAAGCGGAAAAAAACCTCTAAGGATTTGAGACCTCTCGAACAGCTGACCAGCTCTCGCTGCATCATGACAGGCAGTTTTCGGCTTTCTCTACTGAGGTGCTCGTCCGGAAGAACCGGGACACAATCGCAGTAGTTCTTCCTTTTTTACTACCCTAGCCGATATAGCGGAACGTAAGGTAGTAAGCACAGGAGCCGGGCAACCCAACTATTGACCAAAGACATGATTCGGAGCCGATGCATATAATGCTATAAGTTCGGGGTGCCGAACTGTACTGTAAAAAGTGTTCGGACTTTTGTTGCCGTAATTCAGGGCGTGATGAAGCCCCTGGCGCAGTAATACGTACCAGAGTGTACGTGTGCGATGAGTAATAAATACAAAGGTAGGGAGACAGAGAAAATTAAATAATAAGCTGACACTACCATTCATTTACCATTCTGGTGTTATTAGTACGTCGAGGTGTATTTGTACAAGTAATGCGATAAGCAAGCAAGGCTATTTATTATGCCAAGACCAAGGGTGAGCTGAGTACATGTATGTAAAACAGGTATAGCAATTGTTAGTAGAGACCACCTAGGGATTCCCTTGTATGCCAGAGCTCCTTGCCTCCTTCGTGTGTTCTTCCCGCGGGTCTTCTGAATTGACCTCGAAAAGAGAAAAATCCGAAATGAAAAGGAAAAGTAAAGGTGTGCGATTCCTAGGGGCGCTTGAGCCACACTGTGGATCACGAGCTAGTTATGCCACCGTCAGCACCCCTGGGGTTTTCAGTGCGTAGTTATGTACGTGTGGTACGAATGCCACTGGATGAAGGGGGCTGGGGTGGAGGCCGGATTGCTAATCGAGCTCTTGACGAGCCGAGCTGTCCTATTGCAGCATAGTCCGGACCTTCTTGACGGTGTTCAGGGGCTCGGCAGCCGGATTATGGTTCTGCTTGAGAAGGCCGCTCTGTACCTCTACTGCTAGGGTGGCTATGTGCTCCTCTGTTCGGAGGGAGCGTTCAGTGTTGCCATTGACTGTTATGACGCCGTGTGGACCGGGCATCTTAAGCTTGAGATAAGCATAGTGTGGCACTGCATTGAATCTAGCAAATGCAGTTCGTCCGAGCTGTGCGTGGTAGCCGCTGCGGAAGGGGACGATATCGAAGATTAACTCTTCGCTTCAGAAGTTGTCCGAAGAACCGAAGACCACTTCCAGCGTGATTGAGCCCGTACAACGGGCCTCTACGCCTGGTATGAATCCTTTAAAGGTAGTCTTTGTGGGCTTGATTCGTGAGGAATTAATGCCCATTTTGCACACTGTATCCTGATAGAGCAGGTTGAGGCTTCTACCACCATCCATTAGGACTCGTGTTAGGTGAAATCCGTCGACGATTGGGTCGAGGACCAGTGCGGCCGAACCGCCATGGCAGATACTAGTTGGATGATCTCGACAATCGAAGGTGATCGAAAATGACGACCACAGATTGAATTTTGGGGCGACTGGCTCTACCGCGTAGACGTCCCTGAGTGCTCGACTGCGCTCCCTTTTTGGGGATGTGTGTAGCGTATGTCATGTTCACCGTTTTGACTTGAGGGGGAAATTTCTTCTGCCGCCCAGTGTTCGGCTGCCGGGGCTCTTCGTCGTCGTCCTCGCTTTGCGATCCCGTTTCCTTGCTCTCGGTATTTGACTTGCTGGCTTGCTTGAAAACCCGGCAATCTCTGTTGGTATGGTTGGCTTGTTTGCCTGGGGTGCCATGTATCTGGCACGGACGATCGAGTATGCGGTCCAAGCTGGATGGTCCCTCGTTGTTCCTTTATAGGGTTTCTTTCGCTGGCCAGGCTTGGAGCCACTAAATCTGGCGTGAACTGTAGTGTCATCGGTGTTATCACCATTACTTCGACGTTTGTGTCTATTGCGCCGGGTCTTGCTGGTGCTGTTCTTGGCCTCGGAGGGGCCTGCCTCGTTGGCTGTGTTTTTGCTACGGCCAGCCAGCTGTCCTCACCCGCGCAAAAGCGGGTCATGAGTGCTGTGAGGGCTGCCATAGATTTTGGCTTTTCTTGGCCGAGGTGGCGGGCGAGCCATTCGTCACGGATGTTGTGTTTGAAGGTTGCTAGGGCTTCGGCACCCAGACAGTCAACGATCTGGTTCTTTTTGGTTAGGAACCTAGTCCAGAATTTTCTGGCTGATTCTCTGGGTTGTTGGACTATATGACTTAAGTCATCGGCATCTGGTGGCCGGACATAAGTGCCTTGGAAGTTGTCAAGAAAAGCTTCATCCAAGTCCTCCCAGCTGCCGATAGAATTTTCAGGCAGGCTATTTAGCCAGTGTCTAGCTGTCCCTTTTAATTTTAGTGGGAGGTATTTGATGGTGTGGAGATCGTCTCCTCGGGCCATATGTATGTGGAGAATAAAATCTTTGATCCACACTGCGGGATCGGTTGTTCCGTCGTATGATTCAATATTGACGGGCTTGAACCCCTCGGGGAATTCGCGATCCAGTACTTCATATGCGAAGCAGAGAGGGTGTGCGGCGCCTCTATATCGGGCTGCGTCACAGCGCACCTCCGATGAAGTTCATCTGCGGTTATTGGCCCGGGCGTGACTAGGTTTGTCACGTCCGAATAGGTAGCCGTCATCCCGAGTCGGGAAGCGTCCTCGCAATCCGTAGATTGATCTGGTGTGTCCTGCTCTACTGTCTAGATCCTGCCGAAGGTCGTATGTATAGTCCTGAGCTGTTCTGTCCCTGTTTTTATGAGGCGGTGGGGCAGGCTGTTGTTTGACCTGAGTTGCCATTTTGTCCCGACCGCGGGGTGGTCGGTCCGCCACACTATCCCGACCACGTGGTGGTCGGTCCGCATTGCGTGAGGGAGGTATGGGATCTGGCGCCTCCTCATCAAACTGAGGTAGCATTATGTGCTTTGGGTAACTCTAGGCTGGGTGCTTGAGGTCGTATTCTTCGGCTACCAGGACATCGGTCCATCTATCAATGAGTAGGTCTTGATCGACTTGGAGTTGTTGCTGCTTTTTCTCCAGGCTTCTTGTAGTAGCTATTAGCTGGCGCTTGAAGCGCTCCTGCTCGAGGGGTGCCTCAGGCATGATGAAATCCTCGCTGCCGAGGCTCTCCTCATCCTCGGAGACTGGACGATAACTATCGTCATCCGGGTCATTGGGCATGACCTGTTTATCAGGGTTATCTTGCCCGTTGTCTTGTTCCTCCTGTTCGGATGCAGCTCCAACAGGGTCTTCATTGTTTTCGGCGTCGCCTGGAGTACTATTTTCTCCAGTGTCGGTGTTGCCATCTTTTGAGCGACGAGGCTTAGAACGGCGTTTAGGGCGCCGACGCTTGGACTGTGTCTCAGAAGGTTTATTCGCAAAAGGATATTCTTTGTCATCGTCGCTAGCTTTTTTAGGTGTGTCAACCATGTACACATTGTACGAAGAGGTGGCCGTCCAACATCCAGTGAATGGCGGGTCTTGGCCTTGCTCCTTTTCGGCATCGTCGTCCATACCGTCGATGTCTTCGGAGCCATAATCAAGCACGTTGGTTAAGTCATCATCGGTGGCTATGAAGTGGGTGGCGGGTGAGGAGCAAAATTGCCCATCATCAGCCTCTAGCTCGAACCGAACATAGTTCGGTTGTGAGTCCTTCTCCAAGGACATGTTCTTTAAAGAGTTTAGCACATCACCCAAAGGTGAGTGCTGGAAGATGTCCACAGCGCTGAATTTGAAAATCGATAACCGATCCAGCTCGGTGTCCGCGGGCGTACATGGTCCGGAACTTATAACCGGAGACGAGTCCGGAGTTCCGTTGATGCAAATATTGTAGGGTGTCGAGTCCGTGAGCGGCTCCAACGCCACGGACTCTGTGGCCTCGGATGGCATGATCTGCTCCGGTTCTAAGGCCGTTGCAGCAACAGGAACCATCTCCCGGATGTGATCCGATGACAGATTTAAGTCATGTTCATCGGAACGAGGGGGAGCGATCATCACGGTCTCGAATCTGTCGAAGATCAAGTCTCCGCGGACGTCCGCGACGTAGTTCAAGCTTTCGAATCAGACCTGATGGCTAGGGCGTAGCAATCGATCTACTCCAGATGGCCAAGCGAGTAGGCCCGCAGTATGAAGCCACCGAACACGAAGATCTGTCCGGGGAGGAAGGTTTCTCCTTGGACGGCGTCACTATCGACGATTGCAGGGGCCATCGAACCTTTCATCGACGGCACAGTGGAACTCTCAACGAAAGCACCAATGTCGGTGTCAAAACCGGCGGATCTCGGGTAGGGGGTCCCGAACTGTGTGTCTAGGGTCCATGGTTGCAGGAGACGGGGGACACGATGTTTACCCAGGTTCGGGCCCTCTCTATGGAGGTAATACCCTACTTCCTGCTTGATTGATCTTGATGGATATGAGTATTACAAGAGTTGATCTACCATGAGATCGTAATGGCTAAACCCTAGAAGTCTAGCCTGTATGACTGTGGTAATGAATATATCCTATCCGGACTACGCCCTCTGGTTTATATAGACACCGGGGGGTCTAGGGTTACACAGAGTCGGTTACATAAGAAGGAATCTTCATCATTGGTCGCCAAGCTTGCCTTCCACGCCAAGGAGAGTCCAATCCGGACACGGGTACAGTCTTCGGCCTTCATGTCCTCACAGCTCATCGGTCCGGCCCATGGATAATAGGCCGGACGCCCGAGGACCCCTTAGTCCAGGACTCCCTCAGAGATCGTCAGTTGTTTGGACCAGATTTAATTAAGGAGTCCAAAGACAAGGTCAAGTTGATTCAAGACAGATTGGAGGTAGCTCAGTCCAGGCAGAAGAGTTATGCGGATACAAAACGCAAGGAGGTAGTCTACGAAATCGGAGACAGGGCATATCTTCATGTGTCACCTCTGCGAGGAGTTAAACGATTTGGAGTTAAGGGAAAGTTAGCCCCGAGATTTGTAGGACCATACCGAGTTTTGGAGCGCATGGGAGAAGTGGCCTATAAGTTGGAGTTACCCGAAGGACTGTCAGGAGTTCATGATGTGTTTCACGTTTCCCAGTTGAAGAAGTGCCATGCTGAGATGGCCGATATTCCTCTGAGAGATACAGTGCCCCTGGAAGCAATTCAGTTGGATAGTGATCTGACCTACGAGGAGAAACCCGTCAAGATTCTCGAGTTTGCCAGCCGAGTTATGCGCAACAAGGTTATCAAGTTTTGCAAAGTTCAGTGGAGCCACCATACTGAGGATGAAGCCACCTGGGAACGAGAAGAAGATCTACGGAAAGACCACCCACATCTATTTTCTAGCCAACCCGAATCTCGAGGACGAGATTCATCTTAAGGGGGGTAGGTTTATAACATCCCAATTTTCAATTTGGATGTTATACATAGGTAATCATATGCATATCATATTTTATTTGCATTTTGGTTGTGATCCAAGAAATCTTAAGCAACTCAAGGACCCAAGGAAAGAGTTGGGGATTTCGTTTATTTTCATATTTGAATTTTCTCAAATTTGAAAAGAGGATCAACTTGGTTTTAATCTTTTTCTCTCCAATTAATTCCAATATTAAAAATAAATAAGAGGAGATAATATGACTTCTCCAAAAAAAGGAATATCGGAGGAGAAAATTTTAAAATCAAATAAATATTTTATTTGGATTTTATTCGAGATTTTATTTGAATTAGAAAAATATGCATTTTTTTAAATTGCATCCTAGGCCAGAAAAATGTTCGCTTTGTTCTAAATATTTTATTTAGACGGAGAAAATTGTTTTTGCATGTTTAGAATTTGTTTATATTTTATTAGGATTTTTCTTCAGCGGAATTTATTTTTAAAAAAATATCTTCGGGCCGACCGAATCGGCCGCGGCTTTCAGCCCCCTGCCCAAAGAAGCCGCCGCCGTCCTTCCCAGCTGGAACCACCCGCCGCCGCCAGTAGTGTCCGGCTTGGGCACACCTCCCGAGGCCGTGCCCCTCGCCTAAGCCACCCCGCCGCCGCTTCTCTTTATAAGGCCCCGCCCCCTCTCCTTCCTGCCGCCAGCCGCCGCCGCCGCGCCGCTTCGCTTCGCCGTTGTTTCGCGGATCTCAACGCCGCCGGTCTTTTTCGACGAACCGGTAAAAACCACCGCCGTCGCACGATTTTTTTCTGGTTTTCGTTTGGATCGCTCAAATCGTTTTTTTTTGTTTCATTTTTTATCGGACGTTCACTCGAATGCCTCTATTCGCGAATGCGTTCGTTTGTTTGTCTCCGATAACGAACGTTCGTTCGTTAGTCTTTTTCTTTTTATTTTATTTTCGGCCAGGGACCTATCTGCTATTATTTTTATCGCAGATTAGCCCCTGATCTTCAAGCGCTCGCAACTTTTTGCTCGTTTATCCAAATCCAGTGAAACCAACGCCAAAATCTTTGTGTCGAACCCCTCTTTGCTGTTAATCAACTTGAACATGATTTTGACAAATTAGAATTTGGTGGCAAGCAGATTTGAATTCGAACTTCTTTTGATCGTAGTTTGAGTTTCGTAGCTCCGATTTGATTGATTCTTTTTGCAAATCGAAGCACTTCAGTTGAACTTTCAGTTTGGATATTTTTATCTGAGTTTTACCCTTGCATCTATGCTTGATTGATTATGTATGATATTGTTTGTTTGCGATAGAATTTCTGAAGTGCGAAGCGTGCTACTACGAGTCTCTAGGATTTGCAGATCGCCAGCAAGGCAAGTAGCACATTAATCATATTCTTTCATACCCAGTTTTTATGCATTAGTTACAATCCTCAAACATTGCATGATTAGGATGTGATTAACATGTGGGTATTGGGAAGTAGTTGATGAGGTAGACCCTATTGCCCTGTTTATTATCAAACCCATGGGAGTTACTTCTACGTTATGCTTATATTGTTATGCTATGATCGTAGACGTGGTTTGGTTTGAGAGATCCATGACAGATGTGAGTGTTTAATTAATTGTTAACTTAAGGTGGAAACTTTAATACACATCTGGGTGGATTGCTTGTGGGCACCTGGAGAATCCAGTGTTGTCCTAGGATATCCCGGAGTACCCGTGTGATCATCCTACGGTCCGCCACCCAGGCTCAAAGGGATCATAAGGTTATTCATGCTAGAAACTTCCGTGTGCAGCCACAAGCTATTATGGGCTCTAGCATAGTTGAGTATGTCGCATGACCTCTTCCAGTGGTAGGCTAGCAGATGTAGGGGATGTAGGTTGGTACTGTCTACCCGTGGTTAGAGTTAATGCTTCGAAAGATCGTGTCTCGGCCATCCATTTCTCAAACACCATGTAGTGCGAGAAATCCAACGGAGGAGATCGAGTCTTGTGGGGAAAAGTGCGCAAACCTCTGCAGAGTGTACAAACTAATCATGGTTAGCCGTGTCCCCGGTTATGTACATCTTGAGTATCTGGTGCTTGGATTATTATGATGATCTCATCACTCTTAATTAACTTGATGGGTTATTGATTATTAATTTTGGAATTGAGATATTTAATAGCAGCATGGTCGGTGTGAACGATGACTTTAGAGTCAACAATGTAAGATCTTAATTTATCACAAACAAACACGAATTCTTTTTCAGTAGTTGCATAATTCCGTTGTGTACTGTCTAGAGTTTTACTAGCATAATGAAATACATTCAGTTTCGTATCAACTCTTTGTCCTAGAACAACACCAACAACATAATCACTAGCATCACACATAATTTCAAAAGGCAAGTTCCAATCAGGTGTTGAACAATAGGTGTAGAAATTTAGGCTTTCTTGGGTGTTTCAAAGGCTTCTAAACAATCATCATCAAAACAAAAGGAACATCCTTTTGCAAAAGGTTTGTAAGAGGCCTAGAAATTTTAGAAAAGTCTTTGATAAATCTCCTATAGAAACCAGCATGACTAGGAAACTACGAATACCTTTGATATCTTTAGGACATGGCATTTTCTCAGTTGCACCAACTTAGCTTTGTCCACTTCAATACCTCTTTCAGACATTTTATGACCCAAGATGATACCTTCATTAACCATAAAGTGACACTTCTCCCAATTCAAGACAAGATTTGTTTGTTCACATCTCTGCAAAACTCGATCAAGGTTGCTTAAAAAATCATCAAAAGACTTCCCATAAACAGAGAAGTCATCCATGAAAACCTCTACAATCTTTTCACAAAAGTCATATAATATAGCAGTCATACATCTTTGAAAGCTAGCAGGTGCATTGCATAAACCGAAAGGCATACGTCTATAAGCATAAGTTCCAAAGGAACAAGTGAAAGTGGTTTTTTCTTGACCAGGTTGAGAAACAGGTATTTGTGAAAAACCAGAATATCCATCAAGGAAGCAAAAGTGTGTCTGCTTAGATAATCTTTCTAACATTTGATCAATAAAAGGCAGAGGGTAATGAACTTTTATAGTTGCTTTATTTAATTTTCTGAAATCAATTAACATTCTATAGCCTCTAACAATTCTTTGTGGAATAAGTTCATTCTTATCATTAGGAACAATAGTAATACCTCCTTTCTTAGGGACACAATGAACAAGACTTACCCATCTACTATCAACTATAGGATAGATTATACCTGCTTACAGAAGTTTTAATATCTCCGTTCTTACCACTTCCTTCATTTTCGGATTTAACCGACGTTGGTGATCAACAACGGTTTAGCATCAGGTTCCATATTAATCTTGTGCTGACATAGAGTCAGACTAATGCCCTTTAAATCATCAAGAGTATACCCAATAGCAACTCGGTGCTTCCTTAGAACTTTCAATACCTTTCTTCTTCATGTTCTGAAAGGTTAGCACTAATAATAATAAGATATATCTTATTTTCATCAAGATAAGCATATTTCAAAGTGTCTGGCAATTGTTTTAATTCAAACACAGGATCACCTTTAGGTGGAGGAGGACCTCCTAGAGTTTCAATAGGTAAATTGTGTTTAAGCAGAGGACGTTGTTCAAAGAAAATCTTATCCATTTCATTTCTCATGCATATGTAAATCATTTTCATGGTCTAGAATATATTCTTCTAAAGGATCAGTAGGAGGCACAACAATAGAAGCAAGACCAATTATTTCATCCTTACTAGGCAATTCTTTTTCATGAATCTTTCTACTAAACTTGGAAAATTTAAACTCATGAGACTCATCACCAAAGCTAACACTGACAGTTTGTTTCTCACAATCTATCTTAGCAGTAACGGTGTTCAAGAAAGGTTTACCAAAGATAATGGGACAGAAGTCATCTTGTGGGGAACCAAGAACTAGGAAATCAGTAGGGTATTTTATTTTCCCACACAAGACTTCAACATCTCTAACAATCCCAATCGATGATATAGTGTCTCTATTAGCAAGTTTAATAGTAACTTCTATGTCTTCTATCTCTGCGGGTGCTATGTCATTCATAATTTATTGATATAAGGAATAAGGAATAGCACTCACACTAGAGCCTATGTCACACAGACCATGATAACAGTGATCTCCTATTTTAACTGAGACAACAGGCATGCCAACAACAGGTCTATGATTATCCTTTTAATTAGGTTTGGAAATTATAGCAGCTTCTTCACAGAAGTAAATAACATGCCCATCTACGTTTTTTCCAGGAGATCCTTAATCATAGCAACACTAGGTTCTACTTTAATTTGTTCATTAGGTTTACGTGTTCTAATATAACTTTTGTTAACCACAGTTGAAACTTTAGCATGTTCCTTTATCCTAACAGGGAAAGGTGGTTTCTCAATATAAGCAGTAGGAACAACTGGATCAACATTATAAATTATGGTTTCCTCTTTAATAGGTACCGGTTCTTTAATTTCTTCTTTAATAGGTGGGTGATATTTGAACCACTTCTCCTTAGGGAGATCAACATGAGTAGCAAATGATTCACAAAAGGAGGCTACTATCTCAGAGTCAAGTCCATATTTAGTGCTAAATGCTACCTCTTGAGCACTGCGTTGAATTTCCCCGAAGAGGAAAGGATGATGCAGCAAAGTAGTGTAAGTATTTCCCTCAGTTTTTGAGAACCAAGGTATCAATCCAGTAGGAGGCTACGCGTGAGTCCCTCGTACCTACACAAAACAAATAACTCCTTGCAACCAACGCGAATAGGGGTTGTCAATCCCTTCACGGTCACTTACGAGAGTGAGATCTGATAGATATGATAGATAATATTTTTGGTATTTTTGGTATAAAGATGCAAAGTAAAATAAAAGTTAAAGTAAGAAGCAAAGCAATAATAAAGTGATGGAAGATTAATATGATAAAGATAGACCCGGGGGCCATAGGTTTCACTACTGGCTTCTCTCAAGAGCATAAGTATTCTACGGTGGGTGAACAAATTACTGTTGAGCAATTGACAGAATTGAGCATAGTTATGAGAATATCTAGGTATGATCATGTATATAGGCATCACGTCCGAGACAAGTAGACCGACTCCTGCCTACATCTACTACTATTACTCCACTCATCGACCGCTATCCAACATGCATCTAGAGTATTAAGTTCAAGAAAACAGAGTAACGCCTTAAGCAAGATGACATGATGTAGAGGGATAAATTCATGCAATATGATAAAAACCCCATCTTGTTATCCTCGATGGCAACAATACAATGCGTGCCTTGCTGCCCCTCATCACACCGGGAAGGACACCGCAAGATTGAACCCAAAGCTAAGCACTTCTCCCATTGCAAGAAAAACCAATCTAGTAGGCCAAACCAAACTGATAATTCGAAGAGACTTGCAAAGATAACCAATCAAACATAAAAGAATTCAGAGAAGATTCAAATATTTTTCATAGATAATCTTGATCATAAACCCATGATTCATCGGTCTCAACAAACACACCGCAAAAAGAAGATTACATCGAATAGATCTCCACGAGAGAGGGGGAGAACATTGTATTGAGATCCAAAAAGAGAGAAGAAGCCATCTAGCTACTAACTATGGACCCGAAGGTCTGAGGTAAACTACTCACACTTCATCGGAGAGGCTATGATGATGATGTAGAAGCCCTCCGTGGTGGATTCCCCTTCCGGCGGTGCTCCGGAACAGGCCCCAAGATGGGATCTCGTGGATACAGAAAGTTGCGGTGGTGGAATTAGGTTTTGGCTCAGACGATCGCTTTGGAGGCACGAGGTATATATAGGAGGAAGAAGTACGTCGGTGGAGCTTTGTGGGGCCCACGAGGGTGGGGCGCGCCCTAGGGGGGTGGGCGCGCCCCCTACCTCGTGGCTTTCTTGACGTATGGTCCAAGTGTCCTCGATCATTTTCGGTGAGAAAATCACGTTCCCGAAGGTTTCATTCCGTTTGGACTCCGTTTGATATTCCGCTTTCTTGAAACACCAAAATAGGCAAAAAAACAACAATTCTGGGCTGGGCCTCCAGCTAATAGGTTAGTCCCAAAAATAATATAAAAGTGGAAAATAAAGCCCAATATGGTCCAAAACAGTAGATAATATAGCATGGAGCAATCAAAAATTATAGATACGTTGGAGACATATCACTAAACTTTTGAAAAGCTTCGATATTCATAAAAGATTTAACACAATCATACATAAGCTTAATACCTGACTCTTTACCTTCGTCGAGTTCCCAATCTTCAGAGTTGCGTTTAATTCTTTCCAAAAGATCCCACCGGAATTCAATAGTCTTCTTCATAAAATAACCAGTACAAGAAGTATTAAGCATGGATTGATCATCACGAGAAAGCCGAGCATAAAAGTTCTGGATAATAATTTCTCTTGAGAGCTCATGGTTGGGGCATGAATATAACACTGACTTAAGCCTCCCCCAAGCTAGATCGATACTTTCCCTTCACGAGGCCATATATATATATATATATATATATATATATATATATATATATATATATATATATATATAAATATAATTCGATCACGATGAACTAGATGCATAGGATAAAATTATTGGTGAAACTCCAATTTCAATCAATTCCAATTGCAAGATCCAATATTCCGATCACGATGAACTAGATGCATAGGATAAAATTATTGGTGAAACTCCAATTTCAATCGATTCCAATTCCAAGATCCAATATCATCGCATAGCCTGTACCATGCCAATGCTTTTCCCTTCCAAGATAAAGGGAAAACCTTTTTCATAACTTAATCTCCGGGTAAACCTGCAACCTTAAACAGTCCACAAATTTGTTCCACATATATCAAGTGCATATCAGGATGTTCGGTTCCATCTCCTGCATAAGGATTAGCTAGCAGTAGTTCTATCATACCCTAAGGAATTTCATATTCAATATTTTTAGTAGGTGCAGCAGGTTGAGGGGTAGCTAATTGTGGTTCCGGTCGAGGTGAAGATACCCCGAACAAACCCCTCAAAAGATTGTTTTCCATAGTAACAAGTGAAAATAAATTTCAGCACACTATATAAATGTTTCCTTACCAAAGGCGCTTCACTCCCCGGCAACGGCGCCAGAAAATAGCCTTGATGACCCACAAGTATAGGGGATCAATTGTGGCTCTTTTGGATAAGTAAGAGTGTCGAACCCAACGAGGAGCAGAAGGAAATGACAAGTGGTTTTCAGCAAGGTAATGTCTACAAGTGTTGAAATTGTAAGTAACAGAGTAGTTTGATAGCAAGATAATTTGTAACGAGCAAGTAATGATAGTAGTAACAAAAGTGCAGCAAGGTAGCTGATACGTCCATTTTGCATCATGCTTTTATATCGATATTTGTCGCATTATGGGCCGTTATTACACGTTATTTCACAATACTTATGCCTATCCTCTCTTATTTTACAAGGTTTACATGAAGAGGGAGAATGCCGGTGGCTGGAATTCTGGGCTGGAAAAGAAGCAAATATTAGAGACCTATTCTGCACAGCTCCAAATGTGACGCCCTCGATTCAATTGTACACTAATCATGCACGCAAATGTGTACGATCAAGATCAGGGACTCACGGGAAGATATCACAACACAACTCTAGACACAATTCAAAAATAATACAAGGTCTGAGGTAAACTACCACACTTCATCGGAGAGGCTATGTGTAGCGACCCGACCTCAGACGGTCAAGCCTCTGTGTATCCGTGCCATCCCTGGATCAGTATGCTGGCACACACAGTACATCAATGTATATATCAAAGTGCAATCACATGTATAAATAACGAAACTGATATATACCTCATAAGTCTCAGCCGAAACAAGTAATCGGGTGTGGAGTCCCATCAACGCCATCGGCAGGTTGAGTGTAGACCGTAACCTCAGTATCGTAACTCTTACTGTCGAGGAAATATCTGCAACATGATACGTTGCAGCCGTGTAGGTCAGACATTGAATGTACCGCAAGATCACAACATGAATAAACAGATGGTAAAACTATACTATATGCAATTTGGCTTTACGGCTCAGATCTGAGTTTTGTTTGCGTAAAAGCTGATTTTATTTTCCCTACATCAAAGGAATAAATGAAGTCTGTACTATGGAGTTTTCTATCATGACATGGTTCCGCCAACCGATGTCTCATAGCCCAAAATCATCATAAGTTGCCCACAATTAAGTTATCAATCCGTGTTGAGAGTTCCAGATAGATCCAAGTCCAGAGGCTCAAATTGTCCGTGAATCGGGACACGGCTAATCGATTAGGTTTAAACCCTCTGCAGAGGTTTGTACACTTTACCCGCAAGATTCGATCCTCTTTTACGTTCTCGCACTTCAGAGTGTTTGAGAACAAGATGACCAAACATGGTCTTCCAAAGAGTTCCTCCGACCACCGTCCGTACCCATCCAATCCTACCGTAGTTCTACATCTGCTAGCACCGCCCCAGCCAGAGTCACAACTAAGGTCAACCAAGCCAGAGCCCATAATGACTTGCGGTTGCACAGTAAGCTTCCGGTGTGAAGTATTCTTCCGTCTCTTTGAGTCTGGGTGAAGCTTTCCAAAGATGTCATGGCGCTTCTCCATGCATCCCGCCAACCACTGGTTTCTCCAGGTGCCCACAACCGCCCTTCACCCAAAGAGTGTGTATTGAATTCTTGTCTTGAGTCTTGAAGTCTTGAGGCCTTGAAGATGCAGTCCTTGCAGATTCCATCATGGAGTTGTCGCCATTGACGAGAGCCTCCATTCTCACACCACTCCGAGCACTCATACCAAACCCCGCCTACTATAGCGTAGCATTAAATAAAATATCGCCCGGGCTTGGTAACAGGGGGATGGGTTCCTACCTCATGCATACTACTCAACTACAAGGATTCAATAACACTACTGAGGGGTGGTTGCAAGGGTGCCACTAAATGCAATAAAACATAGGTATGAAAGCATGGTCAAAGTGAACTTGCCTTGTTGACGATCTTCGAAAAACTAGGGTTTCGTAGTAGCAAATCTTCGCACTCCGGAAATTCTACCGAGGCAAACAATAACTATAATAAGCACATAGCATAACATAACATAACAAAGTAACACACCAAAACCAACAAAGCAAAACCCAAAGGGAAAACTTAAAGAAAAAACAACTCAAAGTTTTCCTACTTCAAATAACAACAAAATAGTTTTATATAACAAAAATTTCTTAACATCACCTAATCATGGTTTTATGTTAACTAAACGAAAATATTTCATTAAGCAACTAGGAGCAAAAAGAATTAAATAAAATCTATTATGAAACTCCCGGAATAAGCAAAACAAGCTTTAATTCAAATCTGATCTAACTCAATTTTATAAATCCAAACATAGACAAATTATATATTTTTGGAAACTACAAGAAAATTGTGATCTAACGCAAAAAGAATCAGCATCATTGGACTTCTAGATCAAAAGTTATAGGCTAAACAAGAACGGAACTAAATCTGTTACGGGAATAAATCTGAAAACGAAAACGGAGTTACCTGTACGTGAGGCAGAGATGGCAGGAAGGAGATGGCGATGTGGAGGGCTGCTCCGGCGAGGGGGCGAGGTCGCCGGCGAGGGTGGGGGTGGCGGAGGAGGGGGTCAGCGCTTGGGGAGGTGGCGCTGGGCGATGGGGAGGTTCCAGAAGAGCTCCTGGTGGGCGTTTCTAGGCAGGAAAAGGAGGACGGTGGCGAGAAGGCTACGGGCAGGGAGGGGGCGTGGTGATGGGAAAAATGGAACGAGGAGAGGGAGGGGGTTTTATAGGCGGTCTCGGGAGGCGTTGGGATGGAAAGACGAGGGAGATCGGGAAGGTGGAGATTCCTGTCTCCATGGATATGGAAAGCTTCAGAACGTGAGAGGAAACAGAGGAAGGAGATGATCTCTTGTTGGGCTAGAATAGGAAAGTGCTTAATGGGCCAGCAGGTTTTTCCTAATAAAACGATTCCATTCCTATTTTTAAAATTAGGAAACTAAAACAATAAAAGGAAATCAAATCAATTCGAATAAAGAGTTTTATATACTAAAATTATCAGAAAAATAAAATGTAGATGATGAGCATTATTCCACGGCCAAAATAAAAACTTAAAAAATGTTTTTCAAAAAATCCCTAAAGGCTTTATTTCTTTTTGCAAATAATTTTAAATAAAAACTTTGGTTTTCTTGGCTCAAATATTTTCAAAATGCCCCTGATTTTGGAGGGTCATTTTCCTCCACTCTTTCTTGCTTGCAAGAATTTATTTTCGGGTATTTCTGGGAAGAAAAATAGAGAAGCAAGTGCAAATATTTGAAAGAATTAAATTGCAAAACTCCGCTCAAATTCTTTATAGTTGAAGAAGTCATGTCATCTTCTCTCATTGATTTTAATAGGATGAATTTGAATTTACGAAGAAGGGAAAGTCATTTTATTCCTCTCTTTCAAAAGTTTTTGAAAAGGTTCAAATTTCACTCAAGTTTAATTCACTCAAGCAAACAAACAAACAATTCAATTAATTATATTAACATTCCAAAATTTGGGATGTTACAAACCTACACACTTAAAATGAATCTCGCCCTCGAGATTCAAAAGGCTAGCAAGAAAGAAGTTAGGGTTGGGGTCTTCTAGCAAATGTCTTGGTCGAAGGTCGGGTGCTACCACACTTAAAAACAAGGTCATGGTTCCAATAAACTCAGATATTTCCTCCGGAGGGCTGACAATGTATGTCTCTTCACATATCTTACAATAGCTCCTTCATTAAAGCTCTTCATCGTCGAAGCATAGAGTTTTCCTCAAAAGCTTGGGTCGGTTCGTCAAGTTGAAGTTCGTCCGAGACCGGATCTTCTTAGCTGATGGGTCTGTGTCCATTCTAAACAACTATCGAAACACTCATGGTGGTCTACAATTTATGGTTTTCTCCTGCAGAAAACGGGTCTGGTTGAACCTCACCGTATAACCTACGCTTGGCAACGGTTGCCTGTAATGGGGTTCCATCGTCCTACCATTTTATGGTTTTATGGCTTATCGCGTCGACACTCTTCTAAGTTTTTCAAGGCTCTCGATTTTCCATCAACATATGATAGTTCATGATAGAAGTCTCCGTATGGGGCCAATCCATCCCGCATTTGAATCATTACCACATATGTAAATATCGAATCACGATTTTAACACTTGGGCATACTCACAAGCATTGCAGAATTTCTCTTGTTCTCGAACCGAGTTCAGATAAATCCATGGTTTCGCATGCCAAACAAAACATCTATCGTTACTTCACCACTCTTAGGTTTTTGCGTAACCTCCTACGAAACGTAGGCTGATTGGATCACAGATTCTTCCAAATTTATTCCTTTTATCAAGGTTACATCAGTTCCTTCTCAAAATCCTGGGCCTGTGGGTTAAGGCCCACTTCAACACTAGTGCAGCTTTAACTTCATCCTTGGAGTAACTCTCTTGTTCCATATTACACCTCCTTTAAATCCAGTAGTACTCTGTTTCTTCATCATATCAAAAGCAAAATTCCAACTTATTTTGTCCAGCTTCCTACTATGGACCGTCATGGATAACCCAATTTCTTTCTTCATTGATCCTATGGTTTTACAGAGTACTATGACCAAAATGCACAAGTTTATCCATAACATCTCATTGTTCTCATATCAATCTTTCATTACATCCTTAACCATTTTCGTAAATTCAAATTTCAAAAAAATACTTTGTTACAAATGCTGCCACCCACATGATTTGGTATGGTCAGACATTACTTCCAACTTTATTCATTTTTCCTCCTTGAGGATTCTTCAGTCCCACTGGAATTGTGCGACATGTGCCTTGAATTCTTCAATCTTCTGTTTCATTGTGGTGGCCTTGAGCTTCACCTCCATCATCTCAGTATGCACTTCGCTTAGGTATTCCTGAGTATAACGGAGTCTTGCTTCAAGTATTTCTCGATCCGACGATGGCTTCCATGGCTGCTTCACGAACAGCATCAAGAAAGTTGCTTGTGGCACACGTGAAATGAAAAGTACTGCCCCATCATCTTTGGGCAAACTCCTTTCAAATGGTGGAGGTGTACCTCCACATACCAAAGTTCCACTCCTTATGCTTGAAGGGTAGCCTTTGTAGACTGCATCTCCTTCAAGGTGAATATGCTTCATCATGTCCTTCAAGATCTTCGGTAATCATGATCACTTGTCGTGGTCATGATCGTTTCAGGCCCTTAAGGAAAGACTCATAAAGGGTCGTCATCTGCAGTTAGAAACAGAAATGTTGCTCGTAATTAAGGTACTTAACTCCGGGCACACATTCATATCATCCAAACAAAACTTCAATCTCAATTCCAATTTCCTGTTTATGCATCACAACTCACTTTCTTCCATGTTCATCCAGAATATTAATTTCCAAGATAAAATATGACAACTCCTTAAAGCTTGTCAGCATGTGACATTACAACTTTATTGAATCATGAACTATTACAATCTCAGGGTAATCTATTACATAACTCAACTCATTGTACTCATGAAAAAAATTGGTTTCTACCACTCTTATTATCCATATCAAATTTCCAACTACTCAACTCCAGCTTTCATCTTGTCGGGACATTTAATAGCATAATGTCCTGCCTCCTTGCAGCGAAAACAAATGACTTCCGACATGTCTCGGGGCTTCTTTGTGATTATGCGGGCCCCTTGGATTCTTGGCTTCTTTTCTGGGCATTTACTAGCGAAATGACCTAAATCCTTGCATCTGTAACAAGTGATATGACTTAGGTCCTTCTCTGCAAAAATTGCGTTGTTCTCGGGTTGCCTTCTTTTTCTCTTCCTGGATTTCTCTGTAATGATCGAGTTTCTATCTCCGAGGGTCAAACTTCACTTCTGTCGGAAATATCCCGGATGCTCTTTTCTTTCCTTGGTGCAATCTCGCGAAAAATGTCCTTCTTCTCCACATGAATAGCAGGCATTGGAGAAAAATCTGTTGAGGCCCTCTCCATCGTGGTCTTCAACACATTCCTTCATCACAGTTCTTTCATAACTTCTGGAGGGCTTCTTTCATTTCTCCTTCCTGCTCCTGAATAGTTTGTTGCACCATGGGGTAAATGTGACACTTGAGTCGGGTAGTGGGTGGTTCCTTCACACAAGAAACAAGTCACCCGACTAGTTGGGCATTCCTCAGCTGGGTGTTTCTCCTCACAATGAGGGCATCCATCCTTGTGTTCCTCATGGGTGTGTCCTATTTCTCCGCAAATCTTGCAGGCACAAGGTTTCTTCTTCGGGTTATCATAGTGCTTCCGGATGAGACGTGATCTCATCAGGGTCTTCTTGAATTCCTCCCAAGTTCTTGCTCCACTAAATCCTTGTATGGCTTGATGCATTTTCCACCAGGTTGCAGCACTTTCTGTAAAGTACTGAAGAGCGTATTGGACCTCATACTTCCTTGAAACCAAATTGCTCCCGAAGTGATTTTCCATGTTCTGCATCCATAGCTCTGCCTCGGGCTGAGTCTTCGGTCCAGAGAATATCAGTCCAACTTCATTCATCATCTATGGGGTTCAAGGGTTTTAGGATGAGATGAGAGAGGTGGGGAGGGATATACACACAATACAAACAATAGTTTTTGAAGAAACAAGTTTTACTTTGTGGCTGTCAGAAAAAACATCAAACAAATGACAGCTCACAAATCATCGTATCTAACGTAAGTGTATAACAGGGGTTTGGTCTTCTAAAGGTCTAATAATTCTTCAGATCTTTCCAAGTCTTCGGAGTCTTCAACTGTTCTAGCTTCTAATACCTGGTGAAATCCTCTTTACTCAAGGGGCCATCAGTTCTCCGATATCAAGTCCTTCTTGGGCGTCTTCATTGATCCTCCGGTGATCAAAGGATAAGGGTATATTCTAACTATTTGAGGTGAGAGGGTCTATTTGATAAAATCAGAAAAGATGAGAAGTAAGAGTCTTTTGTAAATAAAGTTTTGAGATATCCTGTCCTAGGGCTTTTCGATTTCTAGGTCACGTCCTCACACCAACATGTGCTCGATACCATCTCTCAGAGCGACCCGACCTCGAGACGGTCAAGCCTCGTATCCGTGCCATCCACGGATCAGTATGTTTGGCACACACAAGACATCAATGTATATATCAAAGTGCAATCACATGTATAAATAACGAAACTGATATATACCTCATAAGTCTCAGCCGAAACAAGTAATCGGGTGTGGAGTCCCATCAACGCCATCGGCAGGTTGAGTGTAGACCGTAACCCAGATCGTAACTCTTACTCGTCGAGGAAATATCTGCAACATGATACGTTGCAGCCGTGTAGGTCAAGACATTGAATGTACCGCAAGATCACAACATGAATAAACAGATGGTAAAACTATACTATATGCAATTTGGCTTTACGGCTCAGATCTGAGTTTTGTTTATGTAAAAGCTGATTTTATTTTCCCTACATCAAAGGAATAAATGAAGTCTGTACTATGGAGTTTTCTATCATGACATGGTTCCGCCAACCGATGTCTCATAGCCCAAAATCATCATAAGTTGCCCACAATTAAGTTATCAATCCGTGTTGAGAGTTCCAGATAGATCCAAGTCCAGAGGCTCAAATTGTCCGTAATCGGGACACGGCTAATCGATTAGGTTTAAACCCTCTGCAGAGGTTTGTACACTTTACCCGCAAGATTCGATCCTCTTTTACGCTCTCGCACTTCAGAGTGTTTGAGAACAAGATGACCAAACATGGTCTTCCAAAGAGTTCCTCGACCACCGTCCGGCACCCATCCAATCCTACCGTAGTTCTACATCTGCTAGCACCGCCCCAGCCAGAGTCACAACTAAGGTCAACCAAGCCAGAGCCCATAATGACTTGCGGTTGCACAGTAAGCTTCCGGTGTGAAGTATTCTTCCGTCTCTTTGAGTCTGGGTGAAGCTTTCAAGATGTCATGGCGCTTCTCCATGCATCCCGCCAACCACTGGTTTCTCCAGGTGCCCACAACCGCCCTTCACCCAAGAGTGTGTATTGAATTCTTGTCTTGAGTCTTGAAGTCTTGAGGCCTTGAAGATGCAGTCCTTGCAGATTCCATCATGGAGTTGTCGCCATTGACGAGAGCCTCCATTCTCACACCACTCCGAGCACTCATACCAAACCCCGTCTACTATAGCGTAGCATTAAATAAAATATCGTCCCGGGCTTGGTAACAGGGGGGATGGGTTCCTACCTCATGCATACTACTCAACTACAAGGATTCAATAACACTACTGAGGGGTGGTTGCAAGGGTGCCACTAAATGCAATAAAACATAGGTATGAAAGCATGGTCAAAGTGAACTTGCCTTGTTGACGATCTTCGAAAAACTAGGGTTTCGTAGTAGCAAATCTTCGCACTCCGGAAATTCTACCGAGGCAAACAATAACTATAATAAGCACATAGCATAACATAACATAACAAAGTAACACACCAAAACCAACAAAGCAAAACCCAAAGGAAAACTTAAAGAAAAACAACTCAAAGTTTTCCTACTTCAAATAACAACAAAATAGTTTTATATAACAAAAATTTCTTAACATCACCTAATCATGGTTTTATGTTAACTAAACGAAAATATTTCATTAAGCAACTAGGAGCAAAAAGAATTAAATAAAATCTATTATGAAACTCCCGAATAAGCAAAACAAGCTTTAATTCAAATCTGATCTAACTCAATTTTATAAATCCAAACATAGACAAATTATATATTTTGGAAACTACAAGAAAATTGTGATCTAACGCAAAAAGAATCAGCATCATTGGACTTCTAGATCAAAAGTTATAGGCTAAACAAGAACGGAACTAAATCTGTTACGGGAATAAATCTGAAAACGAAAACGGAGTTACCTGTACGTGAGGCAGAGATGGCAGGAAGGAGATGGCGATGTGGAGGGCTGCTCAAGCGAGGGGGCGAGGTCGCCGCCAGGGTGGGGTGGCGGAGGAGGGGTCAGCGCTTGGGGAGGTGGCGCTGGGCGATGGGAGGTTCCAGAAGAGCTCTGGTGGGCGTTTAGGCAGGAAAAGGAGGACGGTGGCGAGAAGGCTACGGGCAGGAGGGCGTGGTGATGGGAAAAATGGAACGAGGAGAGGAGGGGTTTTATAGGCGGTCTCGGGAGGCGTTGGGATGGAAAGACGAGGAGATCGGGAAGGTGGAGATTCCTGTCTCCATGGATATGGAAAGCTTCAGAACGTGAGAGGAAACAGAGGAAGGAGATGATCTCTTGTTGGGCTAGAATAGGAAAGTGCTTAATGGGCCAGCAGGTTTTTCCTAATAAAACGATTCCATTCCTATTTTTAAAATTAGGAAACTAAAACAATAAAAAGGAAATCAAATCAATTCGAATAAAGAGTTTTATATACTAAAATTATCAGAAAAATAAAATGTAGATGATGAGCATTATTCCACGGCCAAAATAAAAACTTAAAAAATGTTTTTCAAAAAATCCCTAAAGGCTTTATTTCTTTTTGCAAATAATTTTAAATAAAAACTTTGGTTTTCTTGGCTCAAATATTTTCAAAATGCCCTGATTTTGGAGGGTCATTTTCCTCCACTCTTTCTTGCTTGCAAGAATTTATTTTCGGGTATTTCTCGGGAAGAAAAATAGAGAAGCAAGTGCAAATATTTGAAAGAATTAAATTGCAAAACTCCGCTCAAATTCTTTATAGTTGAAGAAGTCATGTCATCTTCTCTCATTGATTTTAATAGGATGAATTTGAATTTACCAAGAAGGGAAAGTCATTTTATTCCTCTCTTTCAAAAGTTTTTGAAAAGGTTCAAATTTCACTCAAGTTTAATTCACTCAAGCAAACAAACAAACAATTCAATTAATTATATTAACATTCCAAAATTTGGGATGTTACAAACCTACACTTAAAATGAATCTCGTCCTCGAGATTCAAAAGGCTAGCAAGAAAGAAGTTAGGGTTGGGGTCTTCTAGCAAATGTCTTGGTCGAAGGTCGTGGTGCTACCACACTTAAAAACAAGGTCATGGTTCCAATAAACTCAGATATTTCCTCCGGAGGGCTGACAATGTATGTCTCTTCACATATCTTACAATAGCTCCTTCATTAAAGCTCTTCCGCCGAAAGCATAGAGTTTTCCTCAAAAGCTTGGGTCGGTTCGTCAAAGTTGAAGTTCGTCCGAGACCGGATCTTCTTAGCTGATGGGTCTGTGTCCATTCTAAACAACTATCAAACACTCATGGTGGTCTACAATTTATGGTTTTCTCCTGCAGAAAACGGGTCTGGTTGAACCTCACCGATAACCTCGCTTGGCAACGGTTGCCTGTAATGGGGTTCCATCGTCCTACCATTTTATGGTTTTATGGCTTATCGCGTCGACACTCTTCTAAGTTTTTCAAGGCTCTCTGATTTTCCATCAACATATGATAGTTCATGATAGAAGTCTCCGTATGGGGCCAATCCATCCTGCATTTGAATCATTACCACATATGTAAATATCGAATCACGTATTTTAACACTTGGGCATACTCACAAGCATTGCAGAATTTCTCTTGTTCTCGAACTGAGTTCGTATAAATCCATGGTTTCTGCATGCCAAACAAAACATCTATCGTTACTTCACCACTCTTAGGTTTTTGCGTAACCTCCTACGAAACGTAGGCTGATTGGATCACAGATTCTTCCAAATTTATTCCTTTTATCAAGGTTACATCAGTTCCTTCTCAAAATCCTGGGCCTGTGGGTTAAGGCCCACTTCAACACTAGTGCAGCTTTAACTTCATCCTTGGAGTAACTCTCTTGTTCCATATTACACCTCCTTTAAATCCAGTAGTACTGCTTTTCTTCATCATATCAAAAGCAAAATTCCAACTTATTTTGTCCAGCTTCCTACTATGGACCGTCATGGATAACCCAATTTCTTTCTTCATTGATCCTATGGTTTTACAGAGTACTATGACCAAAATGCACAAGTTTATCCATAACATCTCATTGTTCTCATATCAATCTTTCATTACATCCTTAACCATTTTCGTAAATTCAAATTTCAAAAAAATACTTTGTTACAAATGCTGCCACCCACATGATTTGGTATGGTCAGACATTACTTCCAACTTTATTCATTTTTCCTCCTTGAGGATTCTTCAGTCCCACTGGAATTGTGCGACATGTGCCTTGAATTCTTCAATCTTCTGTTTCATTGTGGTGGCCTTGAGCTTCACCTCCATCATCTCAAGATGCACTTCGCTTAGGTATTCCCGAGTATAACGGAGTCTTGCTTCAAGTATTTCTCGATCCGACGATGGCTTCCATGGCTGCTTCACGAACAGCATCGAAGAAAGTTGCTTGTGGCACACGTGAAATGAAAAAGTACTGCCCCATCATCTTTGGGCAAACTCCTTTCAAATGGTGGAGGTGTACCTCCACATACCAAAGTTCCACTCCCTTATGCTTGAAGGGGTAGCCCTTGGTAGACTGCATCTCCTTCAAGGTGAATATGCTTCATCATGTCCTTCAAGATCTTCGGGTAATCATGATCACTTGTCAGGGTCATGATCGTTTCAGGGCCCTTAAGGAAAGACTCATAAAGGGTCGTCATCTGCAGTTGTGAAACAGAAATGTTGCTCAGAATTAAGGTACTTAACTCCTGGGCACACATTCATATCATCCAAACAAAACTTCAATCTCAATTCCAATTTCCTGTTTATGCATCACAACTCACTTTCTTCCATGTTCATCCAGAATATTAATTTCCAAGATAAAATATGACAACTCCTTAAAGCTTGTCAGCATGTGACATTACAACTTTATTGAATCATGAACTATTACAATCTCAGGGTAATCTATTACATAACTCAACTCATTGTACTCATGAAAAAAATTGGTTTCTACCACTCTTATTATCCATATCAAATTTCCAACTACTCAACTCCAGCTTTCATCTTGTCGGGACATTTAATAGCATAATGTCCTGCCTCCTTGCAGCGAAAACAAATGACTTCCGACATGTCTCGGGGCTTCTTTGTGATTATGCGGGCCCCTTGGATTCTTGGCTTCTTTTCTGGGCATTTACTAGCGAAATGACCTAAATCCTTGCATCTGTAACAAGTGATATGACTTAGGTCCTTCTCTGCAAAAATTGCGTTGTTCTCGGGTTGCCTTCTTTTTCTCTTCCTGGATTTCTCTGTAATGATCAGAGTTTCTATCTCCCGAGGGTCAAACTTCACTTCTGCTGTCGGGAAATATCCCAGATGCTCTTTTCTTTCCTTGGTGCAATACTGCGAAAAATGTCCTTCTTCTCCACATGAATAGCAGGCATTGGAGAAAAATCTGTTGAGGCCCTCTCCATCAGGGTCTTCAACACATTCCTTCATCACAGGTTCTTTCATAACTTCTCGGAGGGCTTCTTTCATTTCTCCTTCCTGCTCCTGAATAGTTTGTTGCACCATGGGGTAAATGTGACACTGAGTCGGGTAGTGGGTGGTTCCTTCACACAAGAAACAAGTCACCTGACTAGTTGGGCATTCCTCAGCTGGGTGTTTCTCCTCACAATGAGGGCATCCATCCTTGTGTTCCTCCTGGGTGTGTCCTATTTCTCCGCAAATCTTGCAGGCACAAGGTTTCTTCTTCGGGTTATCATAGTGCTTCCGGATGAGACGTGATCTCATCAGGGTCTTCTTGAATTCCTCCCAAGTTCTTGCTCCACTAAATCCTTGTATGGCTTGATGCATTTTCCACCAGGTTGCAGCACTTTCTGTAAAGTACTGAAGAGCGTATTGGACCTCATACTTCCTTGAAACCAAATTGCTCCCAAGTGATTTTCCATGTTCTTAGCATCCATAGCTCTGCCTCGGGCTGATCTTCGGTCCAGAGAATATCAGTCCAACTTCATTCATCATCTATGGGGTTCAAGGGTTTTAGGGTGAGATGAGAGAGGTGGGGAGGATATACACAATACAAACAATAGTTTTGAAGAAACAAGTTTTACTTTGTGGCTGTCGAAAAAACATCAAACAAATGACAGCTCACAAATCATCGATCTAACGTAAGTGTATAACAGGGTTTGGTCTTCTAAAGGTCTAATAATTCTTCAGATCTTTCCAAGTCTTGAGTCTTCAACTGTTCTAGCTTCTAATACCGGTGAAATCCTCTTTACTCAAGGGGCCATCGCCTCCGATATCAAGTCCTTCTTGGGCGTCTTCATTGATCCTCCGGTGATCAAAGGATAAGGGTATATTCTAACTATTTGAGGTGAGAGGGTCTATTTGATAAAATCAGAAAAGATGAGAAGTAAGAGTCTTTTGTAAATAAAGTTTTGAGATATCCTGTCCTAGGGCTTTTCGATTTCTAGGTCACGCCCTACACCAACATGTGCTCGATACCATCTCTCAGAGCGACCCGACCTCAGACGGTCAAGCCTCGTGTATCCGTGCCATCCTCGGATCAAGTATCTTTGCACACACAAGACATCAATGTATATATCAAAGTGCAATCACATGTATAAATAACGTAAAACTGATATATACCTCATAAGTCTCAGCCGAAACAAGTAATCGGGTGTGGAGTCCCATCAACGCCATCGGCAGGTTGAGTGTAGACCGTAACCTGTATCGTAACTCTTACTGTCGAGGAAATATCTGCAACATGATACGTTGCAGCCGTGTAGGTCAAGACATTGAATGTACCGCAAGATCACAACATGAATAAACAGATGGTAAAACTATACTATATGCAATTTGGCTTTACGGCTCAGATCTGAGTTTTGTTTATGTAAAAGCTGATTTTATTTTCCCTACATCAAAGGAATAAATGAAGTCTGTACTATGGAGTTTTCTATCATGACATGGTTCCGCCAACCGATGTCTCATAGCCCAAAATCATCATAAGTTGCCCACAATTAAGTTATCAATCCGTGTTGAGAGTTCCGAGATAGATCCAAGTCCAGAGGCTCAAATTGTCCGTAATCGGGACACGGCTAATCGATTAGGTTTAAACCCTCTGCAGAGGTTTGTACACTTTACCCGCAAGATTCGATCCTCTTTTACGTTCTCGCACTTCAGTGTTTGAGAACAAGATGACCAAACATGGTCTTCCAAAGAGTTCCTCCGACCACCGTCCGTACCCATCCAATCCTACCGTAGTTCTACATCTGCTAGCACCGCCCCAGCCAGAGTCACAACTAAGGTCAACCAAGCCAGAGCCCATAATGACTTGCGGTTGCACAGTAAGCTTCCGGTGTGAAGTATTCTTCCGTCTCTTTGAGTCTGGGTGAAGCTTTCCAAGATGTCATGGCGCTTCTCCATGCATCCCGCCAACCACTGGTTTCTCCAGGTGCCCACAACCGTCCTTCACCCAGAGTGTGTATTGAATTCTTGTCTTGAGTCTTGAAGTCTTGAGGCCTTGAAGATGCAGTCCTTGCAGATTCCATCATGGAGTTGTCGCCATTGACGAGAGCCTCCATTCTCACACCACTCCGAGCACTCATACCAAACCCCGTCTACTATAGCGTAGCATTAAATAAAATATCGTCCCGGGCTTGGTAACAGGGGGGATGGGTTCCTACCTCATGCATACTACTCAACTACAAGGATTCAATAACACTACTGAGGGGTGGTTGCAAGGGTGCCACTAAATGCAATAAAACATAGGTATGAAAGCATGGTCAAAGTGAACTTGCCTTGTTGACGATCTTCGAAAAACTAGGGTTTCGTAGTAGCAAATCTTCGCACTCCGGAAATTCTACCGAGGCAAACAATAACTATAATAAGCACATAGCATAACATAACATAACAAAGTAACACACCAAAACCAACAAAGCAAAACCCAAAGGGAAAACTTAAAGAAAAAACAACTCAAAGTTTTCCTACTTCAAATAACAACAAAATAGTTTTATATAACAAAAATTTCTTAACATCACCTAATCATGGTTTTATGTTAACTAAACATAAAATATTTCATTAAGCAACTAGGAGCAAAAAGAATTAAATAAAAATCTATTATGAAACTCCCGGAATAAGCAAAACAAGCTTTAATTCAAATCTGATCTAACTCAATTTTTATAAATCCAAACATAGACAAATTATATATTTTTGGAAACTACAAGAAAATTGTGATCTAACGCAAAAAGAATCAGCATCATTGGACTTCTAGATCAAAAGTTATAGGCTAAACAAGAACGGAACTAAATCTGTTACGGAATAAATCTGAAAACGAAAACGGAGTTACCTGTCGTGAGGCAGAGATGGCAGGAAGGAGACGGTGATGTGGAGGGCTGCTCGGCGAGGGGCGAGGTCGCCGGCGAGGTGGGGGTGGCGGAGGAGGGGTCAGCGCTTGGGGAGGTGGCGCTGGGCGATGGGAGGTTCCAAGAGCTCTGGTGGGCGTTCTAGGCAGGAAAAGGAGGACGGTGGCGAGAAGGCTACGGGCAGGAGGGGGCGTGGTGATGGGAAAAATGGAACGAGGAGAGGAGGGGTTTTATAGGCGGTCTCGGGAGGCGTTGGGATGGAAAGACGAGGGAGATCGGGAAGGTGGAGATTCCTGTCTCCATGGATATGGAAAGCTTCATAACGTGAGAGGAAACAGAGGAAGGAGATGATCTCTTGTTGGGCTAGAATAGGAAAGTGCTTAATGGGCCAGCAGGTTTTTCCTAATAAAACGATTCCATTCCTATTTTTAAAATTAGGAAACTAAAACAATAAAAGGAAATCAAATCAATTCGAATAAAGAGTTTTATATACTAAAATTATCAGAAAAATAAAATGTAGATGATGAGCATTATTCCACGGCCAAAATAAAACTTAAAAAAATGTTTTTCAAAAAATCCCTAAAGGCTTTATTTCTTTTTGCAAATAATTTTAAATAAAAACTTTGGTTTTCTTGGCTCAAATATTTTCAAAATGCCCTGATTTTGGAGGGTCATTTTCCTCCACTCTTTCTTGCTTGCAAGAATTTATTTTCGGGTATTTCTCGGGAAGAAAAATAGAGAAGCAAGTGCAAATATTTGAAAGAATTAAATTGCAAAACTCCGTTCAAATTCTTTATAGTTGAAGAAGTCATGTCATCTTCTCTCATTGATTTTAATAGGATGAATTTGAATTTACCGAAGAAGGGGAAAGTCATTTTATTCCCTCTCTTTCAAAAGTTTTTGAAAAGGTTCAAATTTCACTCAAGTTTAATTCACTCAAGCAAACAAACAAACAATTCAATTAATTATATTAACATTCCAAAATTTGGGATGTTACACTATGATGATTATGTAGAAGCCCTCTGTGGTGGATTCCCCTTCCGGCGAAGCTCCAGAACAGGCCCCAAGATGGGATCTCGTGGATACAGAAAGTTGCGGGGGTGGAATTAGGTTTTTGGCTCCGTATCTGATCGTTTGGGGGTACGTAGGTATATATAGGAGGAAGAAGTACGTCGGTGGAGCTTCATGGGGCCCATGAGGGTGGGGGGCGCTCCCTAGGGGGGTGGGCACGCCCCCCTACCTCGTGCCCACCTCGTGGATTTCTTGACGTAGGGTCCAAGTCTCCTGGGTCATGTTCGGTGAGAAAATCACGTTCCCGAAGGTTTCATTCCGTTTGGACTATGTTTGATATTCCGTTTCTTCGAAACACTGAAATAGGCAAAAAAACAGCAATTAAGGGTTGGGCCTCCGGTTAATAGGTTAGTCCCAAAAATAATATAAAAATGGAAAATAAAGCCCAATATGGTCCAAAACAGTAGATAATATAGCATGGAGCAATCAAAAATTATAGATACGTTGGGGATGTATCAGGCATCCCCAAGCTTAATTCCTGCTCGTCCTCAAGTAGGTAAATGATAAAAACGAATTTTTGATGCGGGGTGCTACTTGGCATAATTTAAATGTAATTCTTCTTAATTGTGGTATGAATATTCAGATCCGAAAGATTCAAGACAAAAGTTCATATTGAGATAAAAATAATAATACTTCGAGCATACTAACTATGCAATTATGTCCTCTCAAAATAACATGGCCAAAGAAAGTTCATCCCTACAAAATTATATAGTTTAGTCATGCTCCATTTTTGTCACACGAGAATGCTCTCATCATGCACAACCCCGATGACAAGCCAAGCAATTGTTTCATACTTTAGTAATCTCAAACTTTATAAACCTTCACACAATACATGAGCGTGAGCCATGGATATAGCACTATGGGTGGAATAGAATATGATGATGGGGGTTATGTGGAGAAGACAAAAAAGGAGAAGATCGCACATCAACGAGGCTAATCAATGGGCTATGGAGATGCCCATCGATTGATGTTAATGCAAGGAGTAGGGATTGCCATGCGACGGATGCACTAGAGCTATAAATGTATGAAAGCTAAACAAAAGAAACTAAGTGGGTGTGCATCCAACTTGCTTGCTCACGAAGACCTAGGGCACTTGAGGAGGCCCATTGTTGGAATATACAAACCAAGTTCTATAATGAAAAATTCCCACTAGTATATGAAAGTGACAAAACAAGAGACTCTCTATCATGAAGACTATGGTGCTACTTTGAAGCACAAGTGTGGCAAAGGATAGTAGCATTGCCCCTTCTCTCTTTTTCTCTCTTTTTATATTTTTTTGGGCCTTCTCTTTTTTTTCTTTGGCCTTTCTCTTTTTTTTATATTCCTCACATGGGACAATGATCTAGAAAATGATGATCATCACACTTCTATTTATTTACAACTCAATGATTACAACTTGATACTAGAACAAAGTATGACTCTATATGAATGCCTCCGGTGGTGTACCGGGATGTGCAATGAATCAAGAGTGACATGTATGAAAGAATTATGAACGGTGGCTTTGCCACAAATACTATGTCAACTACATGATCATGCTAAGCAATATGACAATGATGAATGTGTCATGATGAACGGAATGGTGGAAAGTTGCATGGCAATATATCTCGGAATGGCTATGGAAATGACATAATAGGTAGGTATGGTGGCTGTTTTGAGGAAGATATAAGGAGGTTTATGTGTGAAAGAGCGTATCATATCACGGGGTTTGGATGCACCGCTAAGTTTGAAACAACTCTCAATGTGAGAAAGGGCAATGCACGGCATCAAGAGGCTAGCAATGATGGAAGGGTGAGAGTGCGATAATCCATGGACTCAACATTAGTCATAAAGAACTCACATACTTATTGCAAAAATCTACAAGCCATCAAAACCAAAGCACTACGCGCATGCTCCTAGGGGGATAGATTGGTAGGAAAAGACCATCGCTCGTCCCCGACCGCCACTCATAAGGAAGACAATCAGAGAACACCTCATGTTTCAAATTTGTTACATAACGTTTACCATACGTGCATGCTACGGGACTTGAAAACTTCAACACAAGCATTTCTCAAATTCACAACAACTCAACTAGCACGACTTTGATATTATCACCTCCATATCTCAAAACAATCATCAAGCATCAAACTTCTGTTAGTATTCAACGCACTCAAAAGAAAGTTTTACAAATCTTGAATACCAAGCATATTATTATTATTTAAGCATATTACCATGCTATTTAATACTCTCAAAATAATCTAAGTGAAATATGAGAGATCAATAGTTTCTTTAAAAAAAATCCACCACCGTGCTCTAAAAGATATAAGTGAAGCACTAGAGCAAAACTATATAGCTCAAAAGATATAAGTGAAGCACATAGAGTATTCTAACAAATTCCAATTCATGTATGGCTCTCTCAAAAGATGTGTAGAGCAAGGATGAATGTGGAAAACTAAAAATCAAGGACTCTAATCATACAAGACGCTCCAAGCAAAACACATATCATGTGGTGAATAAAAATATAGCTCCAAGTAAAGTTACCGATGGAAGTGGACGAAAGAGGGGATGCCTTCCGGGGCATCCCCAAGCTTTGACTTTTTGATGTCCTTAGATTATCTTGGGGGTGCCATGGGCATCCCCAAGCTTAGGCTCTTTCCACTCCTTGTTCCATAATCCATCAAAAGATTTTACCCAAAACTTGAAAACTTCACAACACAAAACTCAACAGAAATCTCGTGAGCTCCGTTAGCGAAAGAAAACAAAAGACCACTTCAAGGTGATGTAATGAACTCATTCTTTATTTATATTGGTGTTAAACCTACTGTATTCCAACTTCTCTATGGTTTATAAACTATTTTACTAGCCATAGATTCATCAAAATAAGCAAACAACACACGAAAAACAGAATCTGTCAAAAACAGAACAGTCTGTAGTAATCTGTAACTAACGCAAACTTCTGTAACTCCAAAAATTCAGCCAAAATAGGACGACATAGGCAACTTTTTATTGATCAGAAGCAATTGGAATCACTATTTTATCACGTCCTGGTGATTTTTAACAATTGTTTTTGTGAACTGAAAGTTTCTGAAAATTACAGCAAGATCAAATAACTATCATCCAAGAAAATCCTATAGGTTTAACTTCGCACAAACACTAATTAAAACATAAAACCACATCTATACAGAAGGTAGATGGATTATTTATTCCTAAACATAAGCAAAAACTAAAAAAACTAAAAAATACAATTGGGTTGCCTCCCAACAAACGCTATCGTTTAACACCCCTAGCTAGGCATAAAAGCAAGGATATATCTAGGTATTGCCATAATAGTGGTATGCCAAATCATGAAAACTTCTCTCATATTCTCTACGTTCAGCAGCAAGTTTTCTTTGAGGCAAGCAAAAATAATCAAAAGGGCTAAATTTAATGTTACAAAAGTCCCCAAGATCAATCTCGGGAGATATGGGTTCCTCCCTAGGCCCTCTGTATTGCACAACCAATTCATCATTAAGAGCATTCTTTTGGAAAAAATCTACAAGCCTTCATTCAAGAGGAAAACCTAGTCCATTATTCTGAATAGCAAAATCATCATTAAGCTCGGAAATTTTATCAACTAGAACTTCGGCAGGAACCTTTTTCCTAAGATTTTCATTATAAGCAATATGATCTAAAGATTGTAAACGCATCATGTCTTCTTGATTAAAAAGGATAGCTTCAATGGGAGGATGACTAGCATCTACCCTATAATGCGCAAAGATTTCTTTGGCCTCTTTTATTATAAATCTAAACTCATGAGCCAAAGAGATAGTGGCGGCACGCTTAACAGAAGAATTCTCAATATTAGAAAATTCTAAGAAAATTCTTTGTATGCAAGGATGCATGTGCATAAATTGCCTTTCAAGTTCAACTATAAGCATGGCAATAGCGTCTGCAAGACTACTAGTTCTATGAAGAATAGAACCGCCCCATAGAAGATAAAGCACCGGCACAAGTAAAGAAATCTTGAATAACCCCTTTTCCAATAATATTACCACTACCAACTCGAATTTTTTTTGTATGCAAGGTAGGGGGTTCTTCAGCAGGAGCATCAGAATTTTCCATGATATTATTATTGTTCTTATCGGCAATAATTTCCCCAAATCCAGACATAACGGCAAGCAAGCAAGAAAAAGGCAAATGGAAAAGAGAGGGGGCAAGGGTGAAGTGGGGGAGAGGAAAAAGAGAGGCAAATGGCAAATAATGTAATGCGAGAGATAAGGGATTGTGATGGGAACTTGGTGTGTTGACTTTTGCGTAGACTCCCCGGCAACGGCGCCAGAAATTCTTCTTGCTACCTCTTGAGCAATGCGTTGGATTTCCCAGAAGAGGAAAGGATGATGCGGCAAAGTAGCGTAAGTATTTCCCACAGTTTTTGAGAACCAAGGTATCAATCCAGTAGGAGGCTACGCGCGAGTCCCTCATACCTACACAAAACAAATAACTCCTCGCAACCAACGCGAATAGGGGTTGTCAATCCCTTCACAGTCACTTACGAGAGTGAGAACTGATAGATATGATAGATAATATTTTTGGTATAAAGATGCAAAGTAAAATAAAAGGTAAAGTAAGAAGCAAAGCAATAATAAAGTGATGGAAGATTAATATGATAAAGATAGACCCGGGGGTCATAGGTTTCACTAGTGGCTTCTCTCAAGAGCATAAGTATTCTACGGTGGGTGAACAAATTACTGTTGAGCAATTGACAGAATTGAGCATAGTTATGAGAATATCTAGGTATGATCATGTATATAGGCATCACGTCCGAGACAAGTAGACTGACTCCTGCCTGCATCTACTACTATTACTCCACTCATCGACCACTATCCAGCATGCATCTAGAGTATTAAGTTAAAGAAAACAGAGTAACGCCTTAAGCAAGATGACATGATGTAGAGGATAAATTCATGCAATATGATAAAACCCCATCTTGTTATCCTCGATGGCAACAATACAATACGTGCCTTGCTGCCCCTCACACCGGGAAAGGACACCGCAAGATTGAACCCAAAGCTAAGCACTTCTCCCATTGCAAGAAAAACCAATCTAGTAGGCCAAACCAAACTGATAATTCGAAGAGACTTGCAAAGATAACCAATCATACATAAAAGAATTCAGAGAAGATTCAAATATTGTTCATAGATAATCTTGATCATAAACCCACAATTCATCGGTCTCAACAAACACACCGCAAAAAGAAGATTACATCGAATAGATCTCCACGAGAGAGGGGGAGAACATTATATTGAGATCCAAAAAGAGAGAAGAAGCCATCTAGCTACTAACTATGGACCCAAAGGTCTGAGGTAAACTACTCACACTTCATCGGAGAGGCTATGATGATGATGTAGAAGCCCTCCATAGTGGATTCCCCTTCCGGCGGAGCTCCGGAACAGGCCCCAAGATGGGATCTCGTGGATACAAAAAGTTGCGGCGGTGGAATTAGGTTTTTGGCTCTCTTTCTGATCGTTTGGAGGTACGTAGGTATATATAGGAGGAAGAAGTATGTCGGTGGAGCTTTGTGGGGCCCACGAGGGTGGGGGCGCGCCCTAGGGGGGTGGGCGCGCCCCCCTACCTTGTGCCCACCTCGTGGCTTTCTTGACGTAGGGTCCAAGTGTCCTGGATCATTTTCGGTGCGAAAATCACGTTCTGAAGGTTTCATTCCGTTTGGACTCGGTTTGATATTCCGCTTTTTGAAACACCAAATAGGCAAAAAACAGCAATTCGGCTCGGCCTCCGTTAATAGGTTAGTCCCAAAATAATATAAAAGTGGAAAATAAAGCCCAATATGGTCCAAAACAGTAGATAATATAGCATGGAGCAATAAAAAATTATAGATACGTTGGAGACGTATCACTAAACTTTTGAAAAGCTTCGGTATTCATAAAAGATTTAACACAATCATACATAAGCTTAATACCTGACTCTTTACCTTCGTCGAGTTCCCAATCTTCAGAGTTGCGTTTAATTCTTTCCAAAAGATCCCACCGGAATTAAATAGTCTTCTTCATAAAAGAACCAGTACAAGAAGTATTAAGCATGGATTGATCATCACGAGAAAGCCGAGCATAAAAGTTCTGGATAATAATTTCTCTTGAGAGCTCATGGTTGGGGCATGAATATAACATTGACTTAAGCCTCCCCCAAGCTATAGCGATACTTTCCCTTCACGAGGCCATATATATAAAATTCCGATCACGATGAACTAGATGCATAGGATAAAATTATTGGTGAAACTCCAATTTCAATCGATTCCAATTCCAAGATCCAATATCATCGCATAGCCTGTACCATGCCAATGCTTTTCCCTTCCAAGATAAAGGGAAAACATTTTTCATAACTTAATCTCCGGGTAAATCTGCAACCTTAAACAGTCCACAAATTTGTTCCACATATATCAAGTGCATATCAGGATGTTCGGTTCCATCTCCTGCATAAGGATTAGCTAGCAGTAGTTCTATCATACCCTAAGGAATTTCATATTCAATAATTTTAGTAGGTGCAGCAGGTTGAGGGGTAGCTAAGTGTGGTTCCGATCGAGGTGAAGATACCCCGAACAAACCCTCAAAAGATTGTTTTCCATAGTAACAAGTGAAAATAAATTTCATCACACTATATAAATGTTTCCTTACCAAATTCCACTTACCAAAGGCGCTTCACTCCACGACAACGGCGCCAGAAAATAACCTTGATGACCCACAAGTATAGGGGATCAATTGTAGCTCTTTTGGATAAGTAAGAGTGTTGAACCCAACGAGGAGCAGAAGGAAATGACAAGTGGTTTTCAGCAAGGTAATGTCTACAAGTGTTGAAATTGTAAGTAACAGAGTAGTTTGATAGCAAGATAATTTATAACAAGCAAGTAATGATAGTAGTAACAAAAGTGCAGCAAGATAGCTGATACGTCCATTTTGCATCATGCTTTTATATCGATATTTATCGCATTATGGGCTGTTATTACACGTTATTTCACAATACTTATGCCTATCCTCTCTTATTTTACAAGGTTTACATGAAGAGGGAGAATGCCGGCAGCTGGAATTCTGGGCTGGAAAAGAAGCAAATATTAGAGACCTATTCTGCACAGCTCCAAATGTGACACCCCCGATTCAATTGTACACTAATCATGCACGCAAATGTGTACGATCAAGATCAGGGACTCACGGGAAGATATCACAACACAACTCTAGACACAATTCAAAAATAATACAAGCTTTATATTACAAGCCAGGGGCCTCGAGGGCTCGAATACATAGCTCAATACACAAGAGTCAGCGGAAGCAACAATATCTGAGTACAGACATAAGTTAGACAAGGATGCCTTAAGAAGGCTAGCACAAACATCAACGATCGAAGAGGCAAGGCCTCCTGCCTGGGACCTCCTAACTACTCCTGGTCGTCGGCGGTCTCCACGTAGCAACATCCGTCGGCGGTGGCATCTGGCTCCAAGGATCCACCAACTGGTTGCATCAACTGGAAAGAAGAAGGAAGGGGGAAAAGGGGTAGCAAAGCAACCGTGAGTACTCATCCAAAGTACTCGCAAGCATCAGATCTATACTAAGTATGCATTGGTATCAAATGGAAGGGCTGTATCTGTGGACTGAACTGCAGAATGCCAGAAAAGAGGGGAAGGCCTAGCCTATCGAAGACTAGCATCTTCAAGCATCTCCAAGCATCTTGCAACATGTAGAAGAGTAAAGAATAGCATTTTAATTAACAAGCATGTTGTAACAATAAAGCCCAGAGATCCTTCCTCGACTCCCTGCGAGAAAGCAATCCCGGAGCCACATATCCATCACATATCAAGTATCCATTTCTAGTTGTATAAGATCAGGATAAAAGTCTGAACGTCCATTACCGTGGACACGGTATTCGAATATATATCTTCCCTACAGGGGTGCACCACGTTACCCAACACGCTCGATCACTCTGGCCGGACACACCTTTCTGGGGTCAATGCTCGGCCTCGGAAGATCAACACGTCGCAGCCCTACCTAGGCTCAGCAGAGAGGGCCCCGCCACCTACATCCTAAGCACCCGGGGTCTTGGGCCCATCGCCGCCTGCAGACTCGGTCGCTATGCAGGGTGGATACCAGACCGCCTCGGGGGCAAAGACGATCCGACCGTGCCGCACTGCTGAACTGGACATCTGACAAAGCTTTGGCTGATACCACGACGCCGAGGCCCATAACTATTCTCGCGTGGTGGTTAGTGTGTAAAGGCCAGAGGCCAACTCAGAAAAAATACCCAAACCTATTAGTGCATTAACAATTAAAAGTAGTGATGGCTGTCGGGACAAGTCCGGAGCTATCACCCTCCCGGGTGATACCGCTAAACAGCCAGCCGCCACTGTCACATCGCACAGGTGCTCTCCGGGCCCACCCGGCTTTCACAATGGTCCCCAGTAAAGTCAAGGTAACTGTGTGTCCAGACATCAAGCGGAAACCTCGAGGAATCACCCCCGGAGGATTCCACTCAATGTAATCATCAAGGTGAACGTAAGAGGAACCACCCTCGAGGTTCACACTTGAGGTGTTGCACGACAGAGCCGTATCGGGAATGGTGAAAGAGGAACCACCCTCGATGACCACACCGAATAGCTACACTACAGAATTATTATCAGGAGTGCGTTAAGAGGGATCACCCTTGGCACTCGATAGTACCTCTGCAGACTCGAGCAACTAAAGGGGCGTGATGTGATGTGAGGTGTCAGGCTCTGGTCGTCGATCACGCTGATCGAGGCGTCGATGATGAAGCAGGGGCAACAAGGACAAGTGGGGGTCACTGATGGATCTCTAACCAACCTATACTAAGCAGTTTAGGATAAGCATGTTACAAAAGCAGGCTATGCATTAGAATAGAAGCAAACAATAACAGTAGCAAAATCTAATGCAAGCATGAGAGAATGGAATGGGCGATATCGGGATGATCAAAGGGGGGGCTTGCCTGGTTGCTCAGACAAGAAAGAGGGTCATCGGTGACGTAGTCGATCACAGGGGCATCAGCAGCGGTCTCGGGGTCTATCAGAGAGAAGAGGGGAGAAACAGTAAATACATAGCAAGCAAGAGCATAACAGGACAACAGGCAGAGCTAGACGTGTTCTAACGCGGTGCTACACGTTACAGGCGAAGGGGGATAACATCCGGGAATGTTTCCCCAGGTTTAGCATTTTCGGACAGATGAAACGGAGAGGAAAAGTTGCATGTTCAGGTAGTTAGGGGCATGTAGCAAACGAACGGATCACGTATTCGGATTCATCTCGTTGTTCTGAGCAACTTTCATGTAGAAAACTTTTTCATCCAAGTTACGGATTATTTTATATTAATTTCTAAAGTTTAAAGGATTTTTTAATTTATTTAATTCAAATTATAAACCGTGAAATGTTTTTTTAACTCAACAGGGGGCTAGTCACACTCAATGACATGTGGGGTCAAGGAGCTGGGTTGACTCAATCAACACCTTTACTAGTCAACCAATGAACAGTGTATTGGGCCCTACTTGTCATTGGCACACACTATTACTTAGGCTTTTAAAAATAAGGGGCCACATGCCATCTGTACTAGACAATTCTAGCCATTAATTAACACCTAATAGTACTAATCTAAGCAAGGGCCGGCCACTACTCCGGCCACGTGCACGACGCACACACACAGGACACACAAGTTAGTAGGCTAGGAGTTATTAACATAAGATGTCATTTTGTGATTTTTGTAGGATTTAATCTATTCATCAAATAGATTTGGTCCAATGGGATGGAATAGAGTTTGTCAAGCACACATTCTACTCATATTATTTTCAGCCATGTTAACCGTTGTTCGACGCTGTTTAAGGGCTCACTAGAGGGTCGACCATTGTAGAAAGTAAAAGCTAGCAAGTAGCAGCACATAACCAGCAGTAGCACAACAGAGTACAAGCAGAGCAACGCTGGGTTGTGGCGTGGCGGGCGTGCACGAGAGATAGCGGCGGATGGGCGACATGCGCATGAGCACGGCAGAGGCCGCCACGGCGCTGGTCGAGAAGGAGCGGCGCTGAGCGGCAGGCGACGCGGCAGCTGGCGCGATCTTGCGTGGCGGCGATAGCAGCAAAGTAGTCGGGCAGCAAACAACAGCGACGGAGGGTAGCGGCGGCGAAAGTCTCGGCGTGTGGCAAAGCAGGATGCAGCGCTGGCGCAGCGGGTGACGCGGCTGGCCACGGCAGCGGGTGGAGCACGCGGGCGCAGCATCTTGTGAGGCGCGCCGGGCGCAGCCGGTCGCGGTCGTGGTGCGAGGACAGGGCCCGGGACGCGAAAGCAGATGCGGTGTGAGGTGAGCGCGGCACCGGTCGTGGTAGCGAGTGACGGTGCGCTTCGGTCACGACGGCGATGCAGCTACGAGCACGGATGCACAGCACAAGGAAAAGGATTTCAAGAGCGGGCTCACAGTGGAGGCGCACGTAGGCCCGATGGACGTTTAGGAGCAGTAGAGCGGCCGGAATCGAAGGCAATCGACGGCTACCTCAGATGAAGATGACTCGCGCGATCCGGCGATGAGGGACTCTCGAGCTCGATTTGATCCTCGAGGACGGTGTAGTGGACGACGACGGAGTGGCCGGATACGTCCACACGGCGGGTGGGTTACCGTGTCTACGTGGGCAGCGAGGCCATTGCGATGGCGCGCTTTGGTTCGTTGCCGGGAAGAGAGAGACATGGCAACCAGGGGAGGGGAATGAGAGGGAGGCTAGGGTTTGGCCAGAGAGGTCAACAGCGACCTTATAGGGCGCCGGGGTGGTCTGGATGGTCGCCACGCGGCGGATCCGCGACATGGACACACAGCCGGCGTCCAGCACGCACCGTGAACAGGGAGGACCATGGAGGGGGCAAGTTGGGTTGGGCTGCACTGTTCACGGTGGGCCAAAGTGCACAGAAGAATCTTATTTTCCTTTGCTGTCAAATCTTTTGTCCCAGTTTTCTAATTATTTTAGGCAGTAGATGATATTAGTTCTACAAGATACTCTACATATAATTCAACTATAATATTTTTGGTGCTACACACAAGGTTTCATTTTATTTGGAAAAGTTTAAACATTTGTTTATTTTGAAAAGGTCATTTTATTTTCTGATAGACCACTAAATAATTTCCTATGAATTTATTTCTGAGACCAATGAAGTTGATTTCAACATGAAGATGGTCAGGGGAATTTATCGGATTATTCGAACATTTTTAGTTTTGACATCTGAAAACTTTTAATTTTGACTTTAAATTAAATTTGAATTTGAACCGGTTTGAGACTAAGCGAGATTAGCAACAGTAACAGTGGTGATGTGGTATCATTAACAAGGGATTACTGTAGCTTAATTATCCGGGCGTTACACCAAAAGTCCTGAAACTTCACGGAAGTCACTTTTGGAATTAATAAAAAATACTGAGCGAAGAAAATACCAGAGGGGCCACACCACAGCCACAAGGGGGGGCGCGCCAGAGGGCGCGCCCCTGCTCGTGGGCCCCCTGGCAGGCCTTCGGTGCCCATCTTCTGCTATATGAAGTCTTTCGTCCGAGGAAAAATCATAAGCAAGCTTTCGGGAAGAAACTCCGCCGCCACGAGGCGGAACCTTGGCGGAACCAATCTAGGGCTCCGGCAGAGCTGTTCTGCCGGGGAAACTTCCCTCCGGGAGGGGGAAATCATCGCCCTCATCATCACCAACGATCCTCTCATCGGTTCTCCATCAACATCTTCACCAACACCATCTCCTCTCAAACCCTAGTTCATCTCTTGTATCCAATCTTTGTCCCAAAGCCTTAGTAGTGTTGATTACTCCTTGTAGTTGATGCTAGTTGGTTTATTTGGTGGAAGATCATATGTTCAGATCCATTATGCATATTAATACCCCTCTGATTATGAACATGAATATGATTTGTGAGTAGTTACGTTTGTTCCTGAGGACATGGGAGAAGTCTTGCTATAAGTAGTCATGTGAATTTGGTATTCGTTCGATATTTTGATGAGATGTATGTTGTCTTTCCTCTAGTGGTGTTATGTGAACGTCGACTACATGACACTTCACCATTATTTGGGCCTAGAGGAAGGCATTGGGAAGTAATAAGTAGATGATGGGTTGCTAGAGTGACAGAAGCTTAAACCCTAGTTTATGAGTTGCTTCGTAAGGGGCTGATTTAGATCCATATGTTTCATGCTATGGTTAGGTTTACCTTAATACTTCTTTTGTAGTTGCGGATGCCTTGCAATAGGGGTTAATCATAAGTGGGATGCTTGTCCAAGAAAGGGCAGCACCCAAGCACCGGTCCATCCACATACCAAATTATCAAAGTAACGAACGCGAATCATATGACCGTGATGAAAACTAGCTTGACGATAATTCCCATGTGTCCTCGGGAGCACTTTTCTCTATATAAGAGTTTGTCCAGGCTTGTCCTTTGCTACAAAAAGGATTGGGCCATCTTGCTGCACCTTATTTACTTTCTTTACTTGTTACCCGTTACAAATTACCTTATCACAAAACTATCTGTTACCGATAATTTCAGGTGCTGCAGAGAATACCTTACTGAAAACCGCTTATCATTTCCTTCTGCTCCTCGTTGGGTTCAACACTCTTACTTATCAAAAGGACTACGATAGATCCCCTATACTTGTGGGTCATCAAGACTCTTTTCTGGCGCCGTTGCCGGGGAGTGAAGCGCCTTTGGTAGGTGGAATTTGGTAAGGAAAAATTTATATAGTGTGCTGAAATTTACTGTCACTTGTTACTATGGAAAGTAATCCTCTGAGGGGCTTGTTCGGGGTATCTTCACCCCGACCAGTAGAGCAAAGAGTTGCTCCTCAACCTACTGAACCTACTGAAAATGTTTACTTTGAAATTCTTTCGGGTATGATAGAGAAACTGCTAGCTAATCCTTTTGCAGGAGATGAAACATTGCATCCTGATTTACACCTAATCTATGTGGATGAAGTTTGTGGATTATTTAAGCTTGCAGGTATGACCGATGATGTTATCAAGAAGAAGGTCTTCCCTTTATCTTTGAAGGGAGAGGCATTGACATGGTATAGGCTATGTGATGATATGGGGTCATGGAACTACAAACGATTGAAATTGGAATTTCATCAGAAGTTTTATCCTATGCATCTTGTTCATCGTGGATCGTAATTATATATATTTTTTGGCCTCGCGAAGGAGAAAGCATCGCTCAAGCTTGGGGGAGGCTTAAGTCAATGTTATATTCATGCCCCAATCATGAGCTCTCAAGAGAAATGATTATTCAAAATTTTTATGCTCGGCTTTCTCTCAATAATCGCTCCATGCTTGATACTTCTTGTACTAGCTCTTTTATGATGAAGACTATTGAATTCAAATGGGATTTATTTGAAATAATTAAACGCAACTCTGAAGATTGGGATCTCGACGAAGGTAAGGAGTCAGGTATAACACCTAAGTTTGATTGTGTTAAATCTTTTATGGATACCGATGTTTTCCGTGAATTTAGCACTAAATATGGACTTGACTCTGAGATAGTAGCTTCTTTCTGTGAATCCTTTGCTACTCATGTTGATCTCCCTAAGGAGAAGTTGTTTAAATATAATCCTCCCATTGAAGTAAAATTAGTTGCACCTATTAAAGTTGAAGAAAAGACTATTACTTATAATGATCCTGTCGTTCCTATTGCTTATATTGAGAAGCCACCTTTCCCTGTTAGAATAAAGGATCATGCTAAAGCTTCAACTGTAGTCAACAAAAGTAATATTAGGACACACAAACCCCCTGAGCAATTTAAAGTTGAACCTAAAATTGCTATGGTTAAAGATCTCTTGGCCGATAATATTGATGGGCATGTTATTTACTTCTGCAATGAAGCAGCTAGAATTGCTAGACCTTATGCTAAAAATAAACATAGACCTGTTGTAGGCATGTCTGTTATTTCTGTTAAAATAGGAGATCATTGTCATCATGGCTTATGTGATATGGGTGCTAGTGCAAGTGCGATACCTCATTCCTTATACAAAGAAATTATGCATGATATTGCACCTGCTGAGATAGAAGAAATTGATGTTACAATTAAGCTTGCCAATAGAGATACTATTTCACCAATCAGGATTGTTAGAGATGTTGAAGTATTGTGTGGGAAAGTTAAATATCCTGCTGATTTTATTGTTCTTGGTTCCCCACAAGATTGTTTTTGTTCCAATATATTTGGTAGACCCTTCTTGAACATTGTTAATGCTAGGATAGCCTGCGCAAAGGATGTTGTTACTATTGGTTTGGGTGATATGTCTCATGAGTTTAATTTTGCTAAATTTAGTAGACAACCCCGTGAGGAAGAATTGCCTAGTAAAGATGAAATTATTGGTCTTGCTTCTATTGCCGTGCCTCCTAATGATCCTTTAGAACAATATTTGCTCGACCATGAAAATGATATGTTTATGAATGAAAGAAGGGAAATAGATGAAGTATTCTTTAAACAGGACCTATTCTCAAACACAACTTGCTGTTGAAATCCTAGGGATCCTCCTCCACCCAAGGGTGATCCGTGTTTGAGCTTAAACCTTTACCGGATACTCTTAAATATGCTTATCTTGATGAAAAGAAGATATATCCTGTTATTATTAGTGCTAACCTTTCAGAGCATGAAGAAGAGAAATTATTGAAAACTCTGAAGAAGCACCATGCTGCTATTGGATATACTCTTGATGATCTTAAGGGCATTAGTCCCGCTCTACGTCAACACAAAATAAATTTGGAGAAAGACGCCAAACCAGTTATTGATCACCAACGACGGCTAAATCCTAAGATGAAAGAAGTGGTAAGAAAGGAAATACTAAAGCTCCTTGAAGCAGGTATAATTTATCCTGTTGCTGATAGTCAGTGGGTAAGTCCTGTTCATTGTGTCCCTAAGAAGGGAGGTATTACTGTCGTTCCTAATGATAAAGATGAATTGATTACGCAAAGAATTATTACAGGTTATAGATGGTGATTGATTTCCGCAAATTAAATAAAGCTACTAAAAATGATCATTACCCTTTGCCATTCATTGAACAAATGCTAGAAAGATTATCCAAACATACACATTTTTGCTTTCTAGATGGTTACTCTGGTTTCTCTCAAATACTTGTGTCAATTGATGATCAAGAGAAGACCACTTTTACTTGCCCTTTCGGTACCTTTGCTTATAGACGTATGCCTTTTGGTTTATGTAATGCACCTGCTACCTTTCAAAGATGCATGATGGCTATATTCTCTGATTTCTGTGAAAGGATTTGTGAGGTTTTCATAGATGATTTCTCTGTTTATGGATCTGATACGTCTCCAACGTATCTATAATTTTCGATTGCTCCATGCTATATTATCTACTGTTTTGGGCAATATTGGGCTTTATTTTCCACTTTTATATTACTTTTGGGACTAACCTATTAACCGGAGGCCCAGCCCAGATTTGCAGTTTTTGCCTATTTCAGTGTTTTGAAGAAAAGGAATATCAAACGAAATCAAAACGGAACGAAATCAACTGGAGAAGTTATTTTTGGAAGGAAAGCTACCGGAAAAGCTTGGAGTGCACGTCAGGAAAGAAGGGAGGTGCCCACAAGGGTGGAGGCCCCCCCCCCTAGGGCGTGCCCCCCTGCCTCGTGGCCCCCCCTTCGGTCCACTGACGTACTTCTTTCACCCATATATACCTACGTATCCTAAAACTTCCAGAACAGAGAATAGATCGGGAGTTCCGCCGCCGCAAGCCTCTGTAGCCACCAAAAACCTCTCGGGACCCTGTTCCGGCACCCTGCCGGAGGGGGGATCCCTCACCGGTGGCCATCTTCATCATCCCGGCACTCTCCATGACGAGGAGGGAGTAGTTCACCCATCGGGGCTGAGGGTATGTACCGGTAGCTATGTGTTTGATCTCTCTCTCTCTCTCTCGTGTTCTTGATTTGGCACGATCTTGATGTATCGCGAGCTTTGCTATTATAGTTGGATCTTATGTTTCTTCTCCCCCTCTTCTCTCTTGTAATGGGTTGAGTTTTCCCTTTGAAGTAATCTTATCGGATTGAGTCTTTAATGACTTGAGAACACTTGATGTATGTCTTGCCGTGTGTATCTGTGGTGACAATGGGATATCACGTGATTCACTTGATGTATGTTTTGGTGATCAACTTGCGGGTTCCGCCCATGAACCTATGCATAGGGGTTGGCACACGTTTTTGTCGTGATTCTCCGGTAGAAACTTTGGGGCACTCTTTGAGGTTCTATGTGTTGGTTGAATAGATGAATCTGAGATTGTGTGATGCATATCGTATAATCATACCAACAGATACTTGAGGTGACATTGGAGTATCTAGGTGACATTAGGGTTTTGGTTGATTTGTGTCTTAAGGTGTTATTCTAGTACGAACTCTAGGGCAGTTTGTGACACTTATAGGAATAGCCCACCGGATTGATTGGAAAGAATAACTTGAGGTGGTTTCGTACCCTACCATAATCTCTTCGTTTGTTCTCTGCTTTTAGTGACTTTGGAGTGACTCTTTGTTGCATGTTGAGGGATAGTTATATGATCCAATTATGTTATTATTGTTGAAAGAACTTGAACTAGTGAAAGTATGAACCCTAGGCCTTGTTTCCTAGCATTGCAATACCGTTTACGCTCACTTTTATCATTAGTTACCTTGCTGTTTTTATATTTTCAGATTACAAAAACCTTTATCTACCATCCATATTGCACTTGTATCACCATCTCTTCGCCGAACTAGTGCACCTATACAATTTACCATTGTATTGGGTGTGTTGGGGACACAAGAGACTCTTTGTTATTTGGTTGCAGGGTTGCTTGAGAGAGACCATCTTCATCCTACGCCTCCCACAGATTGATAAACCTTAGGTCATCCACTTGAGGGAAATTTGCTACTGTCCTACAAACCTCTGCACTTGGAGGCCCAACAACGTCTCCAAGAAGAAGGTTGCGTAGTAGACATCATGATCCTCTTTTGATGATTGCTTGAGCAACCTTTATCGAGTTTTGCAGAGATGTGAAGAAACTAACCTTGTCTTGAACTGGGAGAAATGCAACTTTATGGTTAATGAAGGCATTGTCTTGGGGCATAAAATTTCTGAAAGAGGTATTGAAGTTGATAAAGCTAAAGTTGATACTATTGAAAAGATGCCGTGTCCCAAGGACATCAAAGGTATAAGAAGTTTCCTTGGTCATGGCGGTTTTTATAGGAGGTTAAAAATTTCTCGGCCTCTAACTAATCTATTACAAAAATATATCCCTTTTGTCTTTGATGTTGATTGTGTGGAAGCATTTGAAATACTTAAGAAAGCATTAATTTCTGCACCTATTGTTCAGCCACCTGATTGGAATTTACCCTTTGAAATTATGTGTGATGCTAGTGATTATGCTGTAGGTGCTATTCTAGGACAAAGAGTTGATAAGAAATTAAATGTCATTCAATATGCTAGTAAAACTCTAGACAATGCCCAGAGAAATTATGCTACTACTGAAAAGGAATTCTTAGCAGTTGTATTTGCTTGTGATAAGTTCGAACCTTATATTGTTGATTCTAAGGTAACTATTCACACTGATCACGCTGCTATTAAATATCTTATGGAAAAGAAAGATGCTAAACCTAGACTTATTAGATGGGTTCTCCTACTACAAGAATTTGTTTTGCATATTATTGATAGAAAGGGAGCTGAGAACCCTGTTGCAGACAACTTGTCTAGGTTAGACAATGTTCTTGATGACCCACTACCTATTGATGATAGCTTTCCTGATGAACAATTAAATGTCATAAATGCTTCTTGTACTGCTCCATGGTATGCTGATTATGCTAATTACATTGTTGCTAAATTTATACCACTTAGTTTCACATACCAGCAAAAGAAAAAGTTTTTCTATGATTTGAGGCATTACTTCTAGGATGACCCACACCTTTATAAAGAAGGAGTAGATGGTGTTATTAGACGTTGTATACCTCAGCATGAACAGGAACAAATCCTATGCAAATGTCACTCTGAAGCTTATGGAGGAGACCACGCTAGAGATAGAACTGCACATAAGGTATTGCAATCCGGTTTTTATTGGCCTACTCTCCTCAAGGATGCCCGTAAGTTTGCCTTATCTTGTGATGAATGTCAAAGAATTGGTAACATTAGTAGACGTCAAGAAATGCCTATGAATTATTCACTCCTGATTGAACCATTCAATGTTTGGGGCTTTGATTATATGGGACCGTTTCCTTGCTCTAATGGGTATACACATATTTTAGTTGATGTTGATTACGTTACTAAGTGGGTAAAAGCTATTCCAACTAGTAGTGCTGATCATAACACTTCTATTAAGATGCTTAAATAAGTTATTTTTCCGAGGATTGGAGTTCCTAGATATTTAATGAGTGATGGTGGTTCACATTTTATTCATGGTGTTTTTCATAAAATGCTTGCTAAGTATGATGTTAATCATAGAATTGCATCTCCTTATCACCCACAGTCTAATGGTCAAGTAGAATTGAGCAATAGAGAGCTTAAATTAATTTTGCAAAAGACTGTTAATAGATCTAGAAAGAATTGCTCCAAGAAACTTGATGATGCATTATGGGCCTATAGAACTGCATATAAAAATCCTATGGGTATGTCTCCGTATAAAATGGTTTATGGAAAAGCATGCCACTTACCTCTCGAATTAGAACATAAGGCATATTGGGCCATTAAAGAGCTCAATTATGATTTCAAACTTGCCGGTGAGAAGAGGTTATTTGACATTAGCTCACTTGATGAATGGAGAACCCAGGCCTATGAGAATGCCAAACTGTTTAAAGAAAAAGTTAAAAGATGGCATGACAAAAGAATACAAAAGCGTGAGTTTAATGTAGGTGATTATGTGTTGCTATTCAACTCTCGTTTAAGATTCTTTGCAGGAAAACTTCTCTCTAAATGGGAAGGTCCTTACGTTATCGAGGAGGTATATCGTTCCGGTGCCATAAAAATCAACAACTTCGAAGGCACAAACCCGAAGGTGGTGAACGGTCAAAGAATCAAACATTATATCTCAGGTAATCCTATAAATGTTGAAACTAATGTTATTGAAACCGTAACCCCGGAGGAATACATAAGAGACACTTTCCAGAATGTTTCAGACTCTGAGAAGGAATGGGTATGTGGTACGGTAAGTAAATCGACTCCAAAACAGTTCTAATGGCAATTTTTCTCCGTTTTGGAATATTTATGAAAATAGAAAAATAAAAAGTAGTCCGGGAAGGACACGAGGCTTCCACGAGGGTGGAGGGCGCGCCCTACCCCCTGGGCGCGCCCCCTGCCTCGTGGGCACCTCGTGTGCTCTCCGGACTCCGTTTTCTTGCACGATACTTCTTTTGGTCGGTAAAAATTCATTATATAATCTCCCGAAGGTTTTGACCACCGTATCACACAATTATCCTCTATTCTTGTTTCGAGCTGTTTTCTGTCAGGGTTGTCAAGGCCAGGCATCATGTCGTCCCCCTCCTCCAACAATGGTGACAACGATGCTTGGCTAATGAAGATAGAGCTAAAGAGGGAAGAACCCATGGAGATCAACAAGGATGAAGGGATCAAGAAGGCCATGGAGGACCAAGTTCCGGCAGCAGAAGACATCCTTCAACTTGATCACAATCTTCTTACCCCAACTGAGATCGAAGCTTTCAAGATGATTGAGTTAGCTCGTATGCAAAACAAGTATCTCACACGTGAAAATATTTTGTTGAAGGAGCATATCATCGCACTCAAGGGCATTATCCGCAAATTGGAGGACCTCCTATGCTCGATGTGCGACTATCCATCATCACCTCCATCTCCTTCACCAGCAAAAGAGACATAATCACATGGGTATGGGCACTCCCCTTGGCAACTGCCAAGCTTGGGGGAGGTGCCCCGGTATCATATCACCATCACACTCCTATCTTTACCGTTTTTCTTAGTTGAATCCTTTTGGTAATATCTTGATCTAGTAGATTAAAGTTTTAGTGTGATCTAGTTGTGAGTTTTGCCTTATGATCCTTCTATGTAATCAAGTCCGTGGGCTATATATAATAAACATTAGTGTTGAGTCGAGGGCTTGATTATCCTGGTATGATCGTGAGGGAATTAAAGAAAAATAAAGAATAAAAAGAATAAAAGGGATCATATTGATCTTATGGAGAGTAATGACTTCACATATAAAGAGTATGATGATTAAAAGTTGTTGAGAGTTGACAAACATAGTTTTGTTCATCATTGCAATTAATAGGAAGTAATAAAGAAAGAGAGGTCCCACATATAAATATACTATCTTGGACATCTTTTATGATTGTGAGGACTCATTAAAATATGACATGCTAAAGAGTTGATGTTGGACAAGGAAGACAACATAATGGATTATGTTTTCTTATATCCGAAATAAAGTATATTGTCATGGATCATCCAACATGTTGAGCTTGCCTTTCCCCCTCATGCTAGCCAATTCTTTGCACCAAGTAGAGATACTACTTGTGCTTCCAATATCCTTAAACCTAGTTTTGCCATGAGAGTCCACCATATCTACCTATGGATTGAGTAAGATCCTTCAAGTAAGTTGTCATGTTGCATTGCAATAAAAAATTGCTCTTTAAATATGTATGACTTATTAGTGTGGAGAAAATAAGCTTTATACGATCTTGTTGTGTGGAAGAAATAAAAGCGACGGACTGCATAATAGAGGTCCACTTCACAAGTGGCAATATAAAGTGACGTTCTTTTGCATTAAGATTTCGTGCATCCAACCCCAAAAGCACATGACAACCTCTGCTTCCCTCTGCGAAGGGCCTATCTTTTACTTTTGTCTTATACCTTGCAAGAGTCATGATGATCTTCACCTTTCCTTTTTACATTTTATCCTTTGGCAAGCACACTGTGTTGGAAAGATCCTGATATATATATATATATATCCAATTGGATGTAAGTTGGCATGAACTATTATTGTTGACGTTACCCTCGAGGTAAAAGGTTGGGAGGCGAAACTTTAGGCCCCTATCTTTCTCTGTGTTCGATTAAAACTCCATACCCATAAGTATTGCGTGAGTGTTAGCAATTGTGAAAGACTTAATGATAGTTGAGTATGTGGACTTGCTGAGAAGCTCTTACATAGACTCTTTCTGATGTTATGATGAATTGCAATTGCTTCAATGACTGAGATTATAGTTTGTTAGTTTTCAATGAAGTTTTTGATTCATACTTGATGTTGTGAATAGATTATTACTTGAGCATAAGAAATCATATGACAATATCCATATATGTTGCTGTTATAAGAATGATCATGATGCCCTCATGTCCGTATTTTATTTTATCGACACCTCTATCTCTAAACATGTGGACATATTTATCGTTATCGGCTTCCGCTTGAGGACAAGCGAGGTCTAAGCTTGGGGGAGTTGATACGTCCATTTTGCATCATGCTTTTATATTGATATTTATTGCATTATGGGCTGTTATTACACGTTATTTCACAATACTTATGCCTATCCTCTCTTATTTTACAAGGTTTACATGAAGAGGGAGAATGCCGGCAGCTGGAATTCTGGCCTGGAAAAGAAGAAAATATTAGAGACCTATTCTGCACAGCTCCAAAAGTCCTGAAACTTCACGAAAGTCACTTTTGGAATTAATAAAAAATACTGAGCGGAGAAAATACGGAGGGGGGCACACCACAGCAACGAGGGTGGGGGCGCCTACCCCCCCGAGGCGCCCCTGCCTCGTGGGCCCCCTGGCAGGCCTCCGGTGCCCATCTTCTGCTATATGAAGTCTTTCGTCTGAGGAAAAAAATCATAAGCAAGCTTTCGGGAAGAAACTCCGCCGCCACGAGGCGGAACCAATCTAGGGCTCCGGCAGAGCTGTTCTGCCGGGGAAACTTCCCTCCGGGAAGGGGAAATCATTGCCATCGTCATCACCAACGATCCTCTCATCAGGAGGGGGTCAATCTCCATCAACATCTTCACCAGCACCATCTCCTCTCAAACCCTAGTTCATCTCTTGTATCCAATCTTTGTCCCAAAGCCTTAGATTGGTACCTGTGGGTTACTAGTAGTGTTGATTACTCCTTGTAGTTGATGCTAGTTGGTATATTTGGTGGAAGATCATATGTTCAGATCTATTATGCATATTAATACCCCTCTGATTATGAACATGAATATGATTTGTGAGTAGTTACGTTTGTTCCTGAGGACATGGGAGAAGTCTTGATATAAGTAGTCATGTGAACTTGGTATTCGTTTGATATTTTGATGAGATGTATGTTGTCTTTCCTCTAGTGGTGTTATGTGAACGTCGACTACATGACACTTCACCATTATTTGGGCCTAGAGGAAGGCATTGGGAAGTAATAAGTAGATGATGGGTTGCTAGAGTGACAGAAGCTTAAACCCTAGTTTATGAGTTGCTTCGTAAGGGGCTGATTTGGATCCATATGTTTCATGCTATGATTAGGTTTACCTTAATACTTATTTTGTAGTTGTGGATGCTTGCAATAGGGGTTAATCATAAGTGGGATGCTTGTCCAAGAAAGGGCAGCACCCAAGCACCGGTCCACCCACATACCAAATTATCAAAGTAACGAACACGAATCATATGAGCGTGATGAAAACTAGCTTGACGATAATTCCCATGTGTCCTCGGGAGCGCTTTTCTCTATATAAGAGTTTGTCCAGGCTTGTCCTTTGCTACAAAAAGGATTGGGCCATCTTGCTGCACCTTATTTACTTTCTTTACTTGTTACCTGTTACAAATTACCTTATCACAAAACTATCTGTTACCGATAATTCCAGTGCTTGCAGAGAATACCTTACTGAAAACCGCTTATCATTTCCTTCTGCTCCTCGTTGGGTTTGACACTCTTACTTATTGAAAGGACCACGATAGATCCCCTATACTTGTGGTTCATCAGTAGCCCAATCCTTTTGAGACAAAGGACAGGCCAAAACGGTCTCTTAAGATAAGCAAAGCGTTCTTGAGGGTACACGGGAATTTCATCTAGTAACTTTCACCATGTTGATTCCATTTGTGTTCGCTACTTTGATAATTTGATATGTGGGTGGACCAGTGCTTAGGTGTTGTTCTTACTTGAACAATCCTCCTACTTATGATTAACCCTCTCGCAAGCATCCGCAACTACGAGAAAAGTATTAAAAATAAATTCTAACCGTAGCATTAAATTTTTGGATCCAATCGGTCCCTTACGGAATAGCGCATAAACTGGGGTTTAAGCTTCTGTCACTCTCGCAACCCACCATCTACTTACTTCTCCACAATGCATTCCCTTAGGCCCAAATATGGTGAAGTGTCATGTAGTCGACGTTCACATGACACCACTAAGGGAATCACAACATACATACTATCAAAATATCGAACACATATCAAGTTCACATGATTACTTGCAACATGATTAGTCCCATGACCTCAAGAACAAAAGTAACTACTCACAAATGATAATCATGCTCAAGATCAGAGGGGTATTAAATAACATATTGGATCTGAACATATAATCTTGCACCAAATAAACCATATAGTAATCAACTACAAGATGTAATCAACACTACTAGTCACCCACAAGCACCAATCTATAGTTCCGGTAACAAGATTAAACACAAGAGATGAACTAGGGTTTGCGAGGAGATGGGGCTGTTGAAGATGTTTATGGAGATTGCCCTCCCCGAGATGGGAGAGTTGTTGGTGATGATGATGATGATGACGATGATTTCCCCCTCCGGAAGGGAAGTTCCCCATGAATCGCTCCGCCAAGGGCAAAGTGCTCCTGCCTGTTCCGCCTCGAGGGCGGCGCTCCGTCCCAAATTCCTTCCTTATTTTTTCTAGGTCAAAATGACTTATATACTGAAGATGGGCACCGGAGGTGGGCCTGGTGAGCACAACCCACCGAGGCGCTGGGCTCCTCGGCACGCCTGTGGGTTGTGCCCACCTGGCGGGCCCCCTCTGGTACTTATTTGCTCCAATATTCATCATATATTCCATAAAAACTCTCCCTGAAGTTTCAACTTGTTTGGAGTTGTGCAGAATAGGTAGCCTGACGTAGCTTTTCCAGGTCCAGATTTCCAGCTGCCCGAATTCTCCCTCTTTGTGTGTAGCTTGCATATTATGAGAGAAAAGGCATTAGAATTACTCCAAAAAGCATTATTAAGCATAAAAACATCATAATTAACAGTAGGAAAACATGATGCAAAATGGATGTATCAGCATGCAACATGTCTCGTGCTACCGAACCATCTTGTCTAGCATACTCAATGCAAAGGGGCGCGCCTCAACAGAAAGATGCTGACATTTATTGCTTTTGTTGTTCCACGCTACTCTCCCTCGCCACCTAAACCAACGTTCACGCCAGACCTGTCTGGCACCGATGTCGTGTCTAAGTGCGGCCAGTACGAACAATCACTTGTCATGATCACAGGTGTAGTTATTCCTCTTTGTTACCCCGTTCGTTTCTTCTTGGTGTTCCCTTATGTGGGGATAATTTAATGATAATTCATCAAATAAAATTTTATTAGACGTGCTACTTACTTAACTTCCTGGCTAGTTGGTCTTTGTGCCACACCTAGTCATTGATACATATCCAACGTATCTATAACTTTTTTATTGTTTCATGCCATGTTTATATCATTTAGCACAATTTTGACACCATTTTTTGGACTAACCAGGGTTTAGGGTTTACAATCCCTAATGATAGTTGTTGTTTTTTGTGTGTTTTTAGATTTTTGGGGAAATCAATTTTATCGGGTTTAGAAAAATCCAAAAAAAACAGGAGAAGTTTTGCATCAGGAAGCTTCCAGTGGCCCACCGACATAAGTCAGGGGGTGGCCCACAGCTCCCACGTGCCCCTACAGGTGGCTAGAGGGTGCGTGGTGGGGCCGCATGGGGACCTTGGTTCTCCTTTCCACCGCCTCTCGGTGCCTACGCCTTTATATATACCTGAATACGCCCGAGAATTTCAACCCTATTTTCTGTTGCCCCACCTCTCTGTTCCGTGATGATCCAATCTAAAGTCCTTTTCCAGAGATTTGTCCGAGGGGGAATTCTTCATGGTGGCCATCTCCATCAATTTGAAGGCCACTATGTTCGGTTGTGAGTAGTTTCCTTTGGACTATTTATCCATAGTGATAGCTAGTTGGTTTCTCTGCCATGTTTCTCAATACAAAGATCACATGAGTTAGCCTACATGGTTTGATCCATAATCTGGTGTTGTGTTTATTGCGATGTGATGAATTATCACTTTATATGATCAGATTTATCCATGAATTCACTTGAGATCAATTTGGTTTGCTTGATGCATAATTCTTATTCATATATGCTCTCCGATCTACTTGTCTTTTATTTTGGCAAGTTTTAGGTTTGATAGTTGGGTTCAATCTACAAGTAATCTACCGCCATGATAGAATATGAAAAATGCATGTATTGTGTTGTTGCCACTATGGATAGAAAGGTGATTGCATACTTGTCCTTTGAACGTGGAGTGAATACAATATATCATCTACTTCATGTCATCATGCTTATTGCAATACTCTATTTTGTTACTTAATATTTTAGGATGCATGTGAGTAGCGGTCTTGAGTGGAATATTAGCTATAGATGCAATTGCACAACGGTCTCCACATGTTTGGATGTGATGCTCATACGTACTTATGCCATGGATAGTCATAGTCATATACAATTTAATCGATGCACAATTGTAGCTTGTTCACCAAACCATGCTATGTTTTGGAGAGAAACTACCAGTTAACCTATTGATTCCTAGTTCTTCCAACCACGATCAAGCGCTCTTTATAATTCTTTGTGTTTTACTTTTTATTTGCAATCAATATTTCATACACACTTGCGCTTTATCCTTACAATCAGTTGTTAGGCTAAGTCCATCCACATGAAGGTGTGTTGCCAGCCCAACGTCAGCCCAAAAGTCCAACATGGGCGAGCCGTTGATCTTCGTTGCATCCAATGGTTGTGAGTGCTTCCTAATGTAGGGAGGCAAGGAGAAAACCCTAGCCACTTGTGACGCCCGGATATTTAAGCTACAGTGAACCTCTGCTAATGATGCCACGTCACCTCGATTACTGTTGCTAATCTCGCGTCGGTTCGAAACTTTCAAATTCAAAATTTAAATATTGTCAAACATCAAAAGTTTTCAAACATCAAAACAAAAATGTTCGGTTAGTGCCAAATATAATATAGGTAATTATAGTAAAGGAAACACAAAGTTATAAAATACTTATATGCCCTAAGTTGAATTAAAACAGTAAAAGAAAATAAATAAAAGAAAAGAAATAAAAATAGAAAATAAACGAATAAAAAAAGGAACCCCCCACTGGGCCATCTGTGGCCCAGCTGGCCAGCCCCAAATGGACCAAAAGGCCCAGCTGGCAAGCCCACTGGCCTGACCGGCCCGCCCCCACTCCTTATCCCTGGTGCCGCAAACCCTAACCCTCCACTCTTCCCATGATCCCCTCACTTCTCCAATCCCATCTCCCTCTCCCGATCTGGACCGGGCCGAACCCGGCGTCCCCAACTCCACGCCGGGCAGCCCCGCCCGAGCCGGCGCCCCCTCGTCGCCGCTCCGCTAAGGCCGCCGCCCCTCCCGGACTCCTCCGCGCCCCTCCTCTCACCTTCCTTGACTGGATCGAGGCAGCGCCCCACTGCCCACCTCGGCCGGCGCCTTCCGTCCCCGCCACCAGGCTGGCGCCCCTCGCCGAGCCCACCTCGGCACCGGACCATGCCGGCAGGGTCCCGCCGGCGTGCACCGAACCCTGCCGTGGCCGCTCCCGGCGAGTCGCCCCACCTCTCCGACACCGACGTCCCGGAGCGCCTTCGCCGGACCTCCCCGCCGGACTGCCTCCTCTCCGGCGCACGTGTCCGACCTCCACCTCGCGTCCCACTGCCCTTAACCCTACGGCCCCAGTGAGCGCCTCCCTCTCCTCGTCTCTCCCCGGCTCGCCTCGACATCGCACACCCCGGTCCCCACCCTCGTGCGTGCCCGCGCAATCTTTAGCTGCGCCCGACGTGCGCTCACCATGCCCCCATCCGCAAGACAGTCCTCGACCGCCTCTGCTGCCCGCCCATGGTGGCCGCACAGCTGCCGTGCTCCCCGGCCAAGCGCCCGACCACCGCCTCCCCCCGCCGCCGCCGCCTGACCAGCCGTGCCTACCTCCCAGTGTCGCTGTGGCCTCGCATGTGCCGCTTCATCGCCGCCCCGGCCGCCTCGCTGGCGCCGTGGTCACCGGTCCCTCCCCTGCTCCCTGCCGGCTCCGCCCGCCCCTGGAGGTGCGCCCGAACGAACGGGTGTCGCGCCCGTAACCCGGTCCCCTGCTATGGCCCCTGTCCCACAGACAGGTGGGGCCCAGCCCTTGAGAACGTTTAAAAATTTTTAATAATAATAAAAGAAAATTTACTTAATAAAATTAATAATTATTTAATTATTTAATTAGTGAATTAATTAAGTTAATTAATACTGTTTAATTAATCTAATTAACTAGTTAGTTTAATTAAATAGTGATTAGTTAACTAAACCCTAATTAATCTAAAACAGAGTATGACAGGTGGGTCCCACTGGACCCACACGTCAGTTTGACTAGTCAACACCTCTGTTGGTTGCCGACGTCATCATGATGACGCCAGCATGCACTATTCTGGATAATCTTGAAATTAAAATAATTGAATAAATTTTAAAAATGATTAAATCTTTTAAAATTAATATAAAATAAACCGTAGCTCGGATCGAAAAACTGCGTACATGAAAGTTGCTCAGAACGACGAGACGAATCTGGATACGCAGCCCGTTCGCCCGCCACACATCCCTAGCATAGCAAACACACAACTTTTCACCTCCGGTTCATCTGTCCGAAAACGCGAAACGCCGGGGATACTTTCCCGGATGTTTCCCCCTTCGTCGGTATCACCTACTACCGCGTTAGGGCACACCTAGCACCGCGTATTGCCTTGTTATATTTTGTGATGCTTTGTTTGCTCCGTATTTACTGTTTCTTCCCCCTCTTCTTCTCCGATAGACCCCGAGATCGGCGTTGATGCGTTTGAGTACGACTACATCACCGACGACCCTTCTTCTTGTGCAACAGAGCTTCCAGGCAAGCCCCCCCTTGATCACCAGATATCGCCTATTCTTCTCTATACTGCTTGCATTAGAGTAGTGTAACATGTTACTGTTTTCGGTTAATCCTATTCCGATGCATAGCCTGTCATTGTTGCTACAGTTGTTACCCATACCTGCTATCCTACTGCTTAGTATAGGATGCTAGTGTTCCATCAGTGGCCCTAAATATTATCCGTCTGCCATGCTATACTATCGGGCCGTGATCACTAGGGAGGTGATGACGGGTATATACTATATACTTTATATACATGACGCATGTGGTGACTAAAGTCGGGTCAGCTCGTTGAGTACTCGCAAGTGATTCTGATGAGGGGCTGAAAGGACAGTGGCTCCATCCCTAGAGAGTGGGCCCGGGTTCTGACGACCCCGACTATTACTTTCTGGCGGAGCGACAGGGCAGGTTGAGACCACGTAGGAGAGAGGTGGGCCTGGCCCTGGTCGGCGTTCGTGGATACTTAACACGCTTAACGAGATCTTGGTATTTGATCTGAGTCTGACCATTTGGTCTATACACACTAACCAACTACGTGGGAAAGTTATGGGCACTCGACGTCGTGATATCAGCCGAAGCCTTCATGACGTCAGCGACTGAGCGGCGCGCGCCGGATTGGACTGGAACGCCTGCTAGGCTAGGGCTGCTTCGGCGCGTTATAACGTCTTGGTGTGCTAAGGCGATGGGCCCGCACCCTGTGGCGCTTAGGTTTAGACCGGCGTCTTGACCTCTCTGTTGGCCTAGGTGGGGCTACGACGTGTTGATCTTCCGCGGCCGGGCATGACCCAGAAAAGTGTGTCCGGCCAAATGGGATCAAGCGTGTTGGGTTATGTGGTGCATCCCTGCAGGGAAGTTAATCTATTCGAATAGCCATGATCTTCGGTAACAGGACGACTTGGAGTTGTACCTTGACCTTATGACAACTAGAATCGGATACTTAATAAAACACACCCTTCCAAGTGCCAAATACAACCCGGCGATCGCTCTCTAACAGGGCGACGAGGAGGGGATCGCCGGGTAGGATTATGCTATGCGATGCTACTTGGAGGACTTCATCTACTCTCTTCTACATGTCAGCAAGACGGAGGCTGCGAGCGTAGTCTCCGGCAGGATTTACTATCCCCCTCTTATTCTGGCATTCTGCAGTTCAGTCCACCGATATGGCCCTTTACACATATACCCATGCATATGTAGTGTAGCTCCTTGCTTGCGAGTACTTTGGATGAGTACTCACGGTTGCTTTTCTCCCCCTTTTCCCCCTTTCCCTTCTACCTGGTTGCCGCAACCAGACGATGGAGCCCAGGAGCCAGACGCCACCTTCGACGACGACTCCTACTACACTGGAGGTGCCTACTACGACGTGCAGGCCGCTGACGATGATCAGGAGTAGTTTAGGAGGATCCCAGGCAGGAGGCATGCGCCTCTTTCGATCTGTATACCAGTTTGTGCTAGCCATCTTATGGCAAACTTGTTTAACTTATGTCTGTACTCAGATATTGTTGCTTCCGCTGACTCGTCTATGATCGAGCACCTGTACTTGAGCCATCGAGGCCCCTGTCTTGTATTATGATGCTTGTATGACTTATTTTACTTTTAGAGTTGTGTTGTGATATCTTCCCGTGAGTCCCTGATCTTGATCATACACATTTGCGTGCATGATTAGTGTACGATTAAATCGGGGGCATCACAAGTTGGTATCAGAGCCGACTGCCTGTAGGAATCCCCCTTCCGCACTCCTTGGCCGAAGTAGAGTCTAGACATTGCAAAACTTTTACTAACATGGCTGTGCGGCCCATGGGCCCACGTCGCCATTGGGTGGTATTAGGATCTTTTACTCCTCGATCTTTACTCTGGGATTCTGAACTCTCTTCTATTCGGGTTAAATGATTTTTACTAAAATCTAACTTTAGGTTCTCGAAAATACTTTCACCCGGAGAGCCCCTTATCACAGATGATCGCCTGGTGCACCAGAAGATTCTGAAGATACTCTATGATGTTCTCTCGAGGCTTGTGCCATCGCTTTTGCAATTCTCTTTCATCGATAAATCCTTGTGGACAACTACTGGCACTTGTCGTTCATATCTTCATTCCCAGTTGCCCTTGATATTACTTGATACCCTGAAAAATTCTCCGATAGTCTTAGAATCCTTTGTGCCCACCGCCTTGTATTTCTTTACCACCTGAATACCCCTAAGAATAATTTCTCGCACTTTCCGAGTATCCGCTCATCCCTAGTTGTTCAGGTGTTTCACTAAAGTATTTGAAATACTATTCAATCCTCCGAAAATCCTTAGCAGCTTTATTGCTATGCAAATACTTGTCCACTTGTATTATGGATGCTTCCCATATATCTGGCAATATTCACTAGTATCTTTTGACACCGTCATTTTGATCCTATTGATTCAACATATGTGCGAATGCACACAATCATCTATCAACCCTTTTAAATTATATTTCCGGCTCAGACATCATTTTTGAACGTGAGCTGGTTCTCGACCAAACTATTTGTCGTCAATTGTGCCTCTGGTCTATCCAACTTATCCATCCTTGATCGGGCGATCGCTTCGATCCTTTGTTTTGGAAATCGTAATTCCTTTGTTATCTAAGCATCGAATTATTCAGATGTTCTATAATATGATGTCTGTGCATTCTTCTTCCTCTGGTTGAGTACCGATGCTCACATCAGATCCCTTGTGGACCATCGGTTCCTTTGTTGGATTTTATCCGACAGTGTCCTTCATATTGAATAACCTTGGGAGCCTTTCCATGGGTATATAATGCCTTGGTGAATTGTATCATCTTCTTTTGAACAATGCTCTACTTTCGAGCTTGTGTTAATTACTCTGGAAGTTTGTGGTATAGGTTCCTAAGAGACCCTGATGGGTTGAACCTATGCCTTCCTAATATGTGTGAACTCGAAAGTTTTCACGAGTCATACTCTTCTGGTATTTTGCTAGGTAAAATTTCAACACTACAACTTCTTCGAAAGTGAGAGGTGAATGGAAGGTTATACATTGAAGAAGTGGGAGTCGACCTTGAACTTTGTGTTCATGCCCATGGACACGATGTAGATCCTACCATAGAAGCTTCTTATAATAATAACTATTTCATTGATATAATATCATCTGGTATCTGTGAATTGATCCTATGCAATCGTGGTTCCGACCATATTTTCTCTTTGATCCCATTTCTCGGACAAGTTAAAGCACTTGTCTTTTGCAAGTCAATACACCAGTGCAACCTCTACCTTGATCTACCGTCGAGTATTACCCTCTGGTATCTCGAGAATATTTAAGAACTGTGTTGCATCTTATGAGTCTTCATCAACTATTATTTCTCACTGATTCCAATTTTTCATGGGCTCTGAGTTGTTAGTCACTCAAGAACACCGGTAAATGAACCGATTCCGCACTCTGGTTCGATAACTCTAAGTAATATTCGTTGCTTATGAGTTTAATAATCTTTCAAATCATTCCTAGCCTGATCAGCTATATCATTATCGTACAAAATTTAAACTGTGCTATCTGTTCTGTCTTCCCGGAGCACAATTTTCGGCGATGAGCTAAGCTTACGTCGACTTTCCTCGTCATATCATTTCGCCTTGAACAACAATCTTTATTCGAGATTGTGATGTAACCGTGGTTCCAATAACCTTTTGCTTCATCATTCCTTTGACTTGGTGTCATCGCCGATCGATTGCACCTTCTTGAAAACTCTCGACAATTGTGTCGTGATCATCTTCAACATTCTGAGCTCTTCCAGGATATCAATCGAATTCATGATGAGAAATACCATCCTTGCCCCTCGATGATTTGTGTTATCATCGGAAACATTCTTGCCTTCCCCCAACACAAACTTGTTCATGTCTTGTGTTGTACCTTGATTTCCTTGCTATCTAGCTTAGGTTATGATCTACCTTGTAGTATTACTGTCTTCTATATCAAGAATGTTGTGAGAGTTTCACCACCTCTTGATAAATCTTGATACAAGTAATACTTCTCACCATCACCATTCCTTCTTGGTCCTCGTGTTGTTTCCAACCGAAAAACCGACAATTGAACTTGGATGTGCAAATTCAAAACTTCTAGCGACCCTATTGCTTTGAAGTTAATGGTCGACATTTCATTCTTAGACCATTGGTTATCGAATCACCATTCTAAGCATTGACCATGCTACCTAGACCATATTTCGGGTGCACCTTTCAACCAATGTTTAACTGTGTATGTTTTCCTCGAACATACCTCGTTATATCATTTGATCTGACAAATGTTATCTCCTTGTTCACATAGGTGTGGACATCCATCTTTTGAGAATCTCAATGAATTGTCGCTGAGTCCATCAGCCACCTCCTTATCCTCTCCTTGATTTAACGATGAACTCTTGTTTTGGAACTCGCTTCCATAGTTCAATTCCCGAGAATCTTACAATGTCATCTCGTCAATTTGCGTTGCACCTTTTCTTCTCAAGCATCCCGTGTCTGAGGTATCTTGACACCAATCAGATCTAAATCTCGGTCAGATATGATGGTTGGAACATATTTTCAAGAGTGATAACATTGATCCTCATATGACCCGGTAAGGTGATGTCATGCACACCTGACCGGAGGACCTAGTGTTATAGTTTTCTTTCCAGCAAGGCTATCCATTCTTCCATGAAGGAACTGTAAGACTTATTCTACAAGTTGTTCTCTGATGAATCCTTTGTGTATCCAAAGTTTGACCTTTGCTTGAAGAACATGTCAATGCTATCCCGAAGTATGTCTGTGGTACTCTGATTTTCAACATGAACATTTGAAGCCCAATGCTAAATGTTTCTTGCTCAATTATCCAAACACCGTTGTTTGGGTAATGTTAGGAACTTCCTCTCCCCTTACCTAAATGGTTTTCTACGTTAAATCCTGTCATGGATAGCAGGCTCTGTTTGTCCTTGGGAAGGATATACCCGAGAAATATGTGTTTAAACACATTTTTCTTTCCATTGTTTTGATTAAATCTGATAACCACTTTTCCTTTCCATTGGTTTGTTTAAACCTTCTTGTGATCTATATTATATAAGCAGTAATATTTCCTTGCTTATGTAAACACCTCGTTGTACAATTCTGTCAGCAAGACCCTGTTACTATTGTTGATGACATTCTGGTAACCACCGATGGACGAGAACTTTGCCTATTGGTCCGCCTCGTTCAACGAGCAGGAAAATGGTTCTCTTCGTCCCTCGCCCTTGGTACCAACGTGTTGCCAACATAACTGACGGGCTATCCTTTGACATGCCTTGTTATCATGACTGTGCAAAATATCACAACCCTTTCTACTTTTTAACCCACATGGTGGGCCCATAACCCATAGTTCCACGGGATCGAAAACTGACTCTCCTGTACACCCTGTTGTCAAAGTTATTCCTCGCGCTTGACTTTGTAAGTAATCCATGGGTCACCTGCCGAGTGATCTATTCTGGTATCTGATGCAATGCTTGTTCACATTGCTCTAAACCCCTTCAACACTTCGTTTCAGGCAACGAACGATTGCCTATGCGATTGAAACTTCTATTTTGCACCTTCTTACTTTGCTCTCGATATCTTCTTAAGTTTCAACTCGGGAGATACTTATGCTTCTTCCCCTGAGTTAACCGTCCGATGCTCAATTTTATTAGGATCCGTCCTTCGAGTTTTTCCCCTCTTATCCTTTCATAAGTATGGTGAAGATCCTGAAGGAAGGACGACCACTTCATCGTGATGCATTGATGCATAGGAATGAAGACATCAACGCTATGGATCGACCTCTTCGAGAAGAGCTACCAAGACCAAGAAGATTCGTTAGAATTTCGTAACCAAACCTTTCCACCTTAGACCCCCTCTTAAATCTCGGGACGAGATTTCTTGTAGTGGAGGAGAATTGTGACGCCCAGATATTTAAGCTACAGTGAACCTCTGCTAATGATGCCACATCACCTCGATTACTGTTGCTAATCTCGCGTCGGTTCGAAACTTTCAAATTCAAAATTTAAATATTGTCAAACATCAAAACAAAAATGTTCGGTTAGTGCCAAATATTATATAGGTAATTATAGTAAAGGAAACACAAAGTTATAAAATACTTATATGCCCTAAGTTGAATTAAAACAGTAAAAGAAAATAAATAAAAGAAAAGAAATAAAAACAGAAAATAAAATAATACAAAAAAAGGAACCCCCCACTGGGCCATCTGTGGCCCAGCTGGCCAGCCCCAAATGGACCAAAAGGCCTAGCTGGCAAGCCCACTGGCCTGACCGGCCCGCCCCCACTCCTTATCCCTGGTGCCGCAAACCCCAACCCCCCACTCTCCCCACGATCCCCTCACTTCCCCCGATCCCATCTCCCTCTCCCGATCTGGATCGGGCCGAACCCGGCGTCCCCAACTCCACGCCGGCAGCCCTTAAGCCGGCGCCCAGCCGCCCGCTCCGCTAAGGCCGCCGCCCCCCGGACTCCTCCGCGCCTCCTCTCACCTCCTCCTCGATCGGATCGAGGCAGCGCCCTGCCCACCTCGGCCGGGCGCCTCCGTCCCGCCACCAGGTTGGCGCCCCTCGTCAAGCCCACCTCGTCACCGGACCATGCCGGCGAGGTCCCGCCAAGGCGTCACGAACCTGCCGTGGCTGCTCCCATGAAGTCGCCCCACCTCTCCGACACCGACGTCCCGGAGCGCCTTCGCCGGACCTCCCGGCCGGTCTGCCTCCTCTCCGGCGCACGTCTCCGACCTCCACCTCGCGCCCCACTGCCCTTAACCCTATGGCCCCAGTGAGCGCCTCCCTCTCCTCGTCTCTCCCCGGCTCGCCTCGACACCGTGCACCCTGGTCCCCACCCTCGTGCGCCACACATCTCTCTGCTGCGCCCGCCAGCGCCACCATGCCCCCATCCACAAGACAGTCCTGGACCGCCTCTCTGCCAAGCCCTTCACCATGGGTGGTCGCACAGACCGTGCTCCCCTGGCCGAAGCACTCCGACCACCACCCCTTGCTCCCCACGCCTTCGCCGCCGCTGACCTGCCGTGCCGCTACCTCCCCAGGTCGCCGTGGCCTCGCATGTGCCGCTTCATCGCCGCCCCGGTCGCCTCGCTGGCGCCGTGGTCACCGGTCCCTCCCCTGCTCCCTGCCGGCTCCGCCCGCCCCTGGAGGTGCGCCCGAACGAACGGGTGCCGCGCCCGTAACCCGCTCCCCTGCTATGGCCCCTGTGCCACAGACAGGTGGGGCCCAGCCCGTGAGAACGTTTAATTTTTTTTAATAATAATAAAAGAAAATTTATTTAATAAAATTAATAATTATTTAATTATTTAATTAGTGAAGTAATTAAGTTAATTAATCATGTTTAATTAATCTAATTAACTAGTTAGTTTAATTAAATAGTGATTAGTTAACTAAACCCTAATTAATCTAAAATGTAGTATGACAGTGGGTCCCATCGACCCACACGTCGCTTGACTAGTCAACACCTTCATTGATCGCCGACGCCATGATGACATCAGCATGCACTATTCTGGATAATGTTGAAATTAAAATAATTGAATAAATTCAAAAAATGATTAAATCTTTTAAAATTAATATAAAATAAACCATAGCTCGGAACAAAAAACTTTGTACATGAAAGTTGCTCAAAACGACGAGACGAATCCGGATACGCAGCCCGTTCGCCCGCCACACATCCCTAGCATAGAAAACACACAACTTTTCACCTCCGGTTCATCTGTCCAAAAACGCGAAACGTCGGGGATACTTTCCCGGATGTTTCCCCCCTTCGATCACCTACTACCGTGTTAGGGCACACCTAGCACAGCGTATTGCCTTGTTATATTTTGTGATGCTTTGTTTGCTCCGTATTTACTGTTTCTTCCCCCTCTTCTTCTCCGGTAGACCCCGAGACCGGCGTTGATGCATTTGAGTACGACTACATCACAGACGACCCTTCTTCTTGTGCAACAGAGCTTCCAGGCAAGCCCCCCCTTGATCACCAGATATCGCCTATTCTTCTCTATACTGCTTGCATTAGAGTAGTGTAACATGTTACAGTTTTCGGTTAATCCTATTCCGATGCATAGCCTGTCATTGTTGCTACAGTTGTTACCCATACCTGCTATCCTACTACTTAGTATAGGATGCTAGTGTTCCATCAGTGGCCCTACATTCTTGTCCGTCTGCCATGCTATACTATCGGGCCGTGATCACTAGGGAGGTGATCACGGGTATATACTATATACTTTATATACATGACACATCTGGTGACTAAAGTCGGGTCACCTCGTTGAGTACTCGCAAGTGATTCTGATGAGGGGGCTGAAAGGACAGGTGGCTCCATCCCGGTAGAGGTGGGCCTGGGTTCCTGACGGCCCCCGACTGTTACTTTGTGGCGGAGCGACAGGGCAGGTTGAGACCACCTAGGAGAGAGGTGGGCCTGGCCCTGGTCGGCGTTCGTGGATACTTAACACGCTTAACGAGATCTTGGTATTTGATCTGAGTCTGGCCATTTGGTCTATACGCACTAACCAACTACGTGGGAAAGTTATGGGCACTCGACGTCGTGGTATCAGCCGAAGCCTTCGTGACGTCGGCCGATCGAAAGCAAAGGCGCGGATTGGACAGGAACGCCTGCTAGGCTAGGTCTGCTTCCGGCCGCATTCGCAACATGTAGGTGTGCTAAGGGCGATGGGCCCAGACCCCTGTGCGCTTAGGTTTAGACTGGTGTGCTAACCTCTCTGTTGGCCTAGGTGGGGCTGCGACGTGTTGATCTTCCGCGGCCGGGCATGACCCAGAAAAGTGTGTCCGGCCAAATGGGATCAAGCGTGTTGGGTTATGTGGTGCACCCTGCAGGAAGTTAATCTATTCAATAGCCGTGATCTTCAAGAATGGACGACTTGGAGTTGTACCTTGACCTTATGACAACTAGAACCAGATACTTAATAAAACACACCCTTCCAAGTGCCGATACAACCCGGTGATCACTCTCTAACAGGCGACCGTGAGGGGATCGCGGGTAGGATTATGCTATGCGATGCTACTTGGAGGACTTCATCTACTCTCTTCTACATGTTTGCAAGAAGACGGAGGCTGCGAGCGTAGTCTTCGACGTGATTAGCTATCCCCTCTTATTCGGCATTCTGCAGTTCACCCACCGATATGGCCCTTTACACATATACCCATGCATATGTAGTGTAGCTCCTTGCTTGCGAGTACTTTGGATGAGTACTCACGGTTGCTTTTCTCCCCTTTTCCCCTTTCCTTCTACCTGTTGCCGCAACAGACGATGGAGCCAGGGCAGCCGACGCCACCTTCGACGATGACTCCTACTACACTGGAGGTGCCTACTACTACGTGCAGGCGGCACGACGACGATCGAGAGTAGTTTAGGAGGATCCTGGCGGGAGGCTGCGCCTCTTCGATCTGATCCCGCTTTGTGCTAGCCATCTTATGGTAAACTTGTTTAACTTATGTCCGTACCAGATATTGTTGCTTCCGCTGACTCGTCTATGATCGAGCACCTGTATTTGAGCCCTCGAGGCCCCTGGCTTGTATTAGGATGCTTGTATGACTTATTTTACTTTTAGAGTTGTGTTGTGATATCTTCCTGTGAGTCCCTGATCTTGATCGTACACATTTGCGTGCATGATTAGTGTATGATTGAATCAGGGGCGTCACACCACTCCACCCCTGCTGGTGCATGGCTTCCATTGTGAGAGTGAGAGAACACACAAGAGAGGAATACAAACTAAGAGAAGAGAGGAAGAAGAAGAAGTGGAGGTTCTGTCCAGATTTGCTGCATCTAACTAGACAGTGTTCAAGCTGGTGATTGGAGGCTCAAACGTGTTTGGATTGGCACCAAACTTTGTGAGCTCGTTCCGTACTTTGATCTGTTTAACTAGTTTGAGGATTAGGTCAGTGGAGCATCAGATTTGGGAGTGGTTTTGTCACCTCGAATTGATGCAGTTTCATAACAGAGTAGTTTTGGGAGACGAATAGTTTGGATAGGCAAACAGTGTCCGACTGAGCTGAAATTTTGAGGGGATCTCAGTAACTCGTGTGTATACTTGTCTGCCATTGAAAGTGCGTTATATCGACTAGAGGGGGGGGGTGAATAGGCGATTTTTATGAATTCTTCACTGAGGAATTTGCTAGTGAGGAAATTCCTTAGCAAAGTACTACTTGCAGCGGAATAAGTACTCAGAAGTAAGCATAACAGAATACACGTGTGGTCATCATGATGAAATGAAGACTAGCACAGAGTACAGAAAGCGTAATCACAGGATAACACAAGATGAAGACAAACAGACTGAAGAAATTGAACTGAGGAAATTGAGAAAGTCTTCAGTCAATGTCTTCAAACACAGATATGAACAAACACTCAACACAGTAATGAGGAAATGAAGGGTTGAGGAAATAGAACCAGTTAGGTTGGTGAAGACAATGATTTGGTAGACCAGTTCCAACTGTTGTCTCAGTTGTACGTCTGGTTGGAGCGGCTGAGTATTTAAACTCGAGGACACACAGTCCGGACACCCGATCGCTGAGCACGCAGCTCAGACACCAAGTCCTCACCGTATTCTCCTTGAACTAAGGTCACATGACCTCGCCCAATCACTCGTGGTAAGTCTTGAGCGACTTCCAAACCTTCACAGACTTGGTCACTCGGCGATCCACAATTCCTCTTGGATGCTCTAGACCATGACGCCTAACCGTCTGGAAGAAGCACAGTCTTCAAAGGTAACAAGCGTCGGATCCACGCAGGATCAATTTCTTCATGATGCTCAATCACTTTGGGTTTGTAGGGGTTTGGTTTTGGGTTTTCCTCACTCGACGATTTTCGCTCAAAGTCCTCGGAGGATGGGCTGCTCTCAAATGACAAGTGTCAAGTTCTCTCGAGCAGCCAACCAGCTAGTGGTTGTAGGGGCGGCTATTTATAGCCTAGGGAGCAGCCCGACATGATAAGACATAAATGCCCTTCAATGATATGACCGTTAGGTGGATAAGATATTTTGGGACAGGTGGCGCAAGAAGACAAAGAACGGTCGGAAATTTGAATCTCAAATTCCTCGGGGCTATCATGTTCCTCATCGTAGGCAATCCAAGACCTGGCGAATTCCTAACTCCTCGGTCGAACAAATTCTCAACACTGAAGAACTTCGTCTCACATCAAGAAATTGATTGAGCTGTATGAGATTTCCAAAGGCTTCACTCAAGGGATTGGTAGGTGTAGGATTTTGAGTTAAGCATCACATGGAAATTTTTCCTTAGTATTTCCTCGACCCCTTTAACAATCGGGTGTTTCCTATGGCTCAAGAAAGAGAAAACGAAACTACGAAAACAAAAGTCTTCACGCTTCATGTTCCTGAAATGAATACCAAGTCTTCAAGGTCACACCAATTTCTTCACTTTCAAAGTCTTCAGAAAGTCTTCAGAATATCAAAGTCTTCAGTCGAAGAACTTCATTTTTAGGGGTCGACTTTCTCTGTAAATATCAAACTCCTCATAGAGTTATAGACCTATGCACACTCACAAACGCATTAGTTCCTTAACCTATAAGTCTTCAATCCACCAAAATCAGTAAGGGGCACTAGATGCACTTACAGCCATATTTGGTGTTGTTTGATTTAACGGTTTAAGAGAAGTTTGCAAAACACTAAATGGGACAGAAACTCTGTAAACTCTGCTTTGCTGAAATATTGCCTCTTGTGGTTGTCGTTGATGTTGCCGGTTGGCAACGTGGAGAGTGTGTGTAAATCTCTCTAGAGGTTCTAGAGAAGACTTTGTACTCATCATTCTCATAGTGAAGTTGTGTGGACCGGTCGGTCCACAACCGTGGTTTTTTACTCCTCGGGTTGAGGAGGTTTTTCCGCGTTAAATCTTGTGCCACATGTACATGTTGCTTGTTTTATTCCGTTGCTTACTTGTTGGTTGAACTTAAAGTTCATCACAAGTGGAGGGGACTGTGTAGTGTGCACATTTGTCGTGTTGGTGAATTTGTGCAGCGCATTGTTGTTGTCCAGCCCCAACACTAGTAAGGCTAATAAGTCTGGCAAATCTTCCTAGTTTTGTTGGAGGCAATGCAGTTTTGTATTTGTGTGATCATTGGCCACTTAGTAAACTCACTGGCACATTAAACTTTAAGATCATCCACTTTGAGAGAAATTGTTGCTTTCTACAAACCCTTGCATTTGGGGATCCAACACTTTTCTAGCTGAGAGGAAACAGACCTCCGACTCCTTCTTTGACCGATGATATTCGACCAACATTGGTGTTGTCGGGGGAGCCTTATGAGGTTATGTCTTCCCCGAATCTGTCTGATCGAATCTAGGGTGGTCTTCCATCCCTTTTCACCATGATAAATATTCCCTTTGTCTTTGGAGGAAAAAGCATTGCCATGGTATAGGTTATTGGATGATTTTGATTCATGGGACTGGAACCAACTGAAGCTGAAATTCCATCATAAATTTTACCCTATGCACTTGGTTCGTCATGATCGGAATTTTATCTATAATTTGTGGCCACATGAAGGAGAAAGTATTGTTCAACTTGGGGAGGCTTAAAAACTTAATGCTCAAATGCCCCAATTATGAGCTCTTGAAATATATGATTGTTCAAAAAATTTATGCTATGCTTTATCTTATGATAAAGAAATGCTTGTTTTTTCGTCTACTCATTCTTTCTCAAAAAGAAGAATTGAATTCAAATGAGATCTTATTGAAAGGATTAAACGCAACTCTGAAGATTGGGACGTCGACAAAGATAAAGAGTCGGTATAAATCTTGAATATGATTGTGTTAAGTCTTTTGTAGAAATATATGCTTTTCATGATCTTAGTGCAAAATATGGACTTGATTCTGAGACAGTAGCTACCTTCTGTAAATATTTTGCTACTCATGTTGATCTTCCTAAAGAGAAGTGGTTTAAATATCATCCACCCATTAAAGAAATTTGTGAAGAACATGCTATTGCTGATACTAAAATGCTAGCTTACACTGCTAATTTTGTTGTGCCTACTTCTTATATTGAGAAGCCTCCTTTTTCTATTAGAATTAAGGACCATGCTTAGCAAACTCACTGGTTCAATAAACTTCAAGGTCATCCACTTTGAGAGAAATTGTTGCTTTCTACAAACCCTTACACTTGGGGGTCAAACAATTTCCTAGTCGAGAGGACACAATCCTCGACTCATTCTTTGACCGATGACATTCGACCAACATTGGTGTTGTCGGGGGAGCCTTATGAGGTTATGTCTCCCCCGAATCTGTCTGATCAGATTTGGGGTTGTCTTCCATCCCTCTTCACCGCCTTCTTCTTCACGGTGGTTATATGTTTCCAGAGCATTGTTGTCAACATTTTTTTCTTGGCTCTGATTGGCGAGTTTCAGGCTGCTATATCGACAATAATTTCTCAGTTGTGATGGTGTTTCGGAGGTTGAGAGGTGGTTCGCTCACGACAAGTTGTTGGTGAGTGCAGGTAGAGCACGAACGTTAATTCACCAAGGAAGGGTGTGTAATTTCAGGGTTTTTTTAAGGCCTTGTAAGGGCTGGTCGACTTTAATATACATTTTTGCCTTTCAAAAAAATCACCAACTGTCTTTCGAAAGGAAGCGATGCAACCAAAAAATCACACCAGTCAACAGCCCTAACAAAAGAACACTAACACAGCACAATAATCACAAACTGTGCATTAATAACAAATCATCTGTTTGTGAAGAAGAATAGTATACGAACATTTCAAGCAAAGCATGGGTCGGAGAAAAATTAAACGCGAAGGTCCAATTTTGTTTTGTTCGTGCAGCGCAGCGGACGGTGGTGACAGCGGGAGACCCACCCGACTTGCGCGCCCCTCCGCTTCATCCCCGGCCCTCCCCTCCTCCGCGCCCGACCCGACCCGATCGATCCTCCCTCCCCCGCCGCCCTCCCAAACCAGCGGCATTAACCAACCAACCGCAAGCGCACGGCGGGAAGGCGCGGCCGCGCGGAAGGGCGGAGGCGAGGCCTGCTCCGGCCGTTCCGCCGAAAATTCCCCCACCACCATTCTGACATGATCGCCGCCGTCTAATAACCCGGCAGCCGCAGGAGGAACGAGGCGCGGCGCGGCGCGGCATTATGACCAACAACTTCTTGACCACTATACGGAGCCTCAAGCTGATCGAGGGGTGCAAGGCCGCGCAAATCTACCCCTTCAACTCCGCGGCCTCCACGTCTGGCGGCTCCGGCGATGGAGGGGGCGGGGCCAAGCTGCTCCCGCTGCCGCCGCCGCGCAGCGTCTCCCTGATGTCCGCGTCGCTCTGCTACCCGCACGCGCCCGCCACTTCGGGGGCCTTCTCTTCCGACTCGACCCTGCCCTGCGGCCTCCCGGCGGCCGCCGCGCTCGAGCCGGCGCTTGACGCGTGCCTTCGCCCCGTTGACCACGTCTCGGCGCTCGCGGCGTCGTTCCGCCGGATGTCGTCGGCCGAGAGGAAAGGCGACGACCTCTGCGATGTGTACCTGGAGCAGCACGCGCTGTTCCACGCGCTCGGGGACCCCCGGCTGCTGCGCCGAGCGCTCCGTGCCGCGCGCGTCCACGCCACCGACTCGCACCGCCGCGTCGTGCTCGCCGCCTGGCTCCGGCACGAGCGCCGGGAGGACGAGTTCGACCCGATGCCACCGCCTCTCGATCCCTGCGGCCCGACGACCCCGCTCCTCGAGTGCCCCCGCTCCGCGGTCTTCGCCATGGAGTCCTCCGGCGTGGATCCCGTCTGCCCCTGCCGCCGCACTCCACCTCCTCCCCCTCGCCCTCCGCGCTTGAGGCGCGACACAATTTTGAGGCGCAACGCATCGATCGCCTTCGATGAGAGCGAGGAAGAAGAAGAAGATGATGAGACCAATGACTTGTGGTTCGTCATCGGCCAGGAGGAGGTGGCGTGCGAGCGTTCCTGCATCGCCGCGCTAGCGAAGCCGCTCAACACGCTCCTCTACGGCGGGTTCGCCGAGGCGCGCCGCGACCACATTGACTTCAGCCGCGACGGCATCTCGGCGCGTGGCATGCGCGCCGTGGCCGCCTACAGCCGACACGGCCGCCTCGACGACTTCCCTCCGGACACCATGCTCGAGCTCCTCGCCTTCGCCAACAAGTTCTGCTGCGACGGCCTCAAGGTCGCCTGCGACAACAAGCTCGCCTCCATGGTGCGCGGCGTGGACGAAGCCCTCTCCCTCATCGACCTCGGCCTCGAGGAGGCCGCCCATCTCCTCGTCGCCACCTGCCTCCAGGCCTTCCTGCGGGAGCTCCCCAAGTCGCTGTCCAACCCCGAGGTAGCGCGTCTGCTCTGCAGCCCGGAGGGCAGGGAGCGCCTCGACGCCGCCGGGAACGCGTCCTTCGCGCTCTACTACTTCCTCTCGTACGTCGCCATGGAGGAGGACATGAGGTCCAACACCACGGTGATGCTCCTGGAGCGGCTATGGGAATGCGCAGAGTTGCCATGGCACAAACAGTTGGCACTGCACCAGCTCGGGTGCGTCATGCTGGAGCGCGGCGAGTTCAAGGACGCGCAGGAGTGGTTCGAGGAGGCCGTCGCGGAAGGCCATGTGTACTCGCTCGCCGGAGTAGCGCGCGCCAAGTTCAAGTGCGGGCACAAGTACATGGCCTACAAGCTGATGAACAGGGTGGTCACGGACTACGATCCTGCCGGGTGGATGTACCAAGAACGCGCCGTGTACTGCGTGGGGAAGGAGAAGATGGCTGATCTCCGGACGGCGACGCAGCTCGACCCGACGCTGACTTACCCGTACAAGTACCGTGCCGCCGCCTTGCTGGAGGAGGACAAGATGGAGCGTGCGCTGGAAGAGATCGACAAGGTGCTCAGCTTCAGGATGGCGACCGACTGCCTCGAGCTCCGGGCGTGGTTCTACCTTGTGGCCGGGGACTTCGAGGCTGCCGTGCGGGATGTCAGGGCCATCTTGACGTTGGATCCGACCTACATGATGTTCCATGGTAAAATGCACGGGGAGCAGCTGATCGAGCTCCTCCGAGGGCAAGTGCAGCAGCGGGACATGGCGGATTGTTGGTTGCAGCTCTATGACCGGTGGTCAGGGGTGGACGACATCGGCTCTCTGGCAGTTGTCCAGCAGATGCTCGCCAGGGAACCCGGGAACAGCAGCTTGCGGTTCCGGCAGTCGCTACTCCTGTTAAGGTGAGCAGTGCATCCAACTTGTGAATTGCTAATTTTCTTCACAAGTTTACATTGTCTTAATTTGAGCAAGAACATCCCATCAAGTCCTTCCATTCCATAACTACTTGTATCAAGTTTATGCTGTTTACTAGTCTTCATATAGCCTAGTTTATCTTACATATAAGAGCAGGAATTTTAGTCTACTCAGAAACAAATTCACAAAAACGACAACAGTTTCTTATACTGTCTAGTATGCTATCTTGGTAGTATAGTTTGGAAAACAACTGTGATAGATGTTGTATACTGGAGTAGTCTTTAAAGTTCATAAGCCTAACATATTTCTTGTCTTTCATATGCATTGTAGGCTAAATTGTCAGAAGGCTGCCATGCGTAGTTTGCGATTAGCACGGAATAGTTCGATTCATGACCATGAGAGACTTGTATACGAAGGATGGATCTTATACGACACTGGGCATCGCGATGAAGCACTTGAGAAGGCCGAGCAATCACTCAGTCTCCAAAGATCATTCGAAGCATTTTTCCTAAAGGCTTATGCTCTCGGAGACTCTAGCCTTGACGTCGAATCTGCGCTTTCTGTTGTTCAGCTTCTAGAGCATGCTAACAGTTGCGCATCTGACAACCTACGGAAGGGGCAAGTAAGAACCATCCGTCATCGCTTCTCATTTTCCACGACAAGTGTTGATCATTTGTGCTAATAGCTGATTGACATCCTCCAGGCATACAACAATATGGGGAGCATATATGTGGACTGTGATTTGCTGGATGAGGCAACTGAGTGCTACAGCATAGCACTGAGCATCAAGCACACACGGGCACACCAGGGTCTGGCTCGGGTCCATTTCTTGAAGAATAGGAAGAAGGCTGCATTTGATGAGATGACATCGCTCCTAAAGATTGCCAAAAACAGTGCTTCGGCGTATGAAAAACGGTCGGAATATGCCGAGCGGGACGCTGCGAAAAGTGATCTCAATATGGCGACCTTGTTGGATCCAACCAGGACTTACCCTTACAGATACAGAGCAGCTGGTGAGTCCACTGAACTGAACTGAACTCAACATATGATGGCTGGCACTACGAATCTTCTTGATGGCTTTGCACTATTCTAATGTGCACAAACTTTACAGCGGTGTCAACTTTCAACACCAAATGCTAAACAATTTTTTGAAGCCTTGCATTCTGTTAGATTTAGAACAATACACGGTTGCATTAATGTTATCTGGAGATAATAATGGATTGTTAAAAAAAATCATAGACAGGGAATTCAGAGCTAAAGTCTGAAGAATGTTTCAATGGCTTGATAACATGTTTGTTGTGATCCCGCAGTTCTGATGGACGAGAACAAGGAGGAGGAGGCGATCGGGGAGCTGACGCAAGCGCTGGCTTTCAAGCCGGACCTCCAGCTGCTCCACCTCCGCGCGGCCTTCCAGGACTCCATGGGCGACAGCGCGAGCACCCTGCGCGACTGCGAGGCCGCGCTGTGCATGCACCCGGAGCACGGAGACACCCTGGAGCTCTACAACAAGGCTTCCGCCAAGGCTGAGCAATCCGAGAGCTAGACAGCGACCACCATCGTCGATGATCAGCTAGCTGAATGATGAAACGATTTTGGCCCCTTCCCTTCCGCAGCAAGGAGAGAAGAATGCAGAGCGAGGCGGGCAGAAGAGAGCACGGACGAGTCGGACCGATGGGTGTAAACAAAGCATAGTACGATGCAACGGCAAGGCGAAGGTCGGTCGAGCTCTGCGTGTAACGTACAGGAGGTTGATGAGAGAGCTTGGTGTAACAAAAATGTAAGAATAGCAAAGCGTGTAAATGGCATCATTTTTCGTATGTACTGTATACATCAGCAAGACAAGGGGCTCCAGGGAACTGGGTTGGTCTGATGAGAGCTGAATGAAAAGAGAGGAAGAGGGCTTCGACACAACACAACAGAACAGGCTGCCCTTCAATCAGAGCAGCCGGCAAGGCATGCTCATGCTTTCTCCTTCTTTTTCCTCCCATTTTTTATGTGTTTTATTTATATATTTGCCTTGCCTGTTGGCGGCGTGTTATTCGGAGGCACGATCTGTGCATAAAGAGTTGTGCTTTTCCACGACCTTGCCAATATGATTTGCTTGGTTGGTTGTCGCCGGCCACTGCGTCTGCGTGCTCCCCACCCAGCTCAGGCCACTCATCTGTTCCATTCCATTCCCAAAGAGACAGTTTTCTGGCTTTTCTTATTCTGCTACCCAGCCCAGGCCAGGCGCCCGGTTTTCTGGCTCCGTTTGGAAGCGAAGTTTTTGAAAATTTCCAATACTACAGTTTTCTACAGTATGCCGATGACAACAGAGACTGTAGTATCTGAAAACATCAGTTTTTAAAGTATTACTTAGACAGTGCCGTGTTTGGCAATCAAAGTATACAGTGTTGTATTTACTGGCCGCATGAGAGAACTTTTGCTGCGTTTCCCAGTTTTTTAGAAAAAGGTCCTGGCCTGTTTTTCTAATACAGCAAAAATACCACAGTTTTGTGCATACTATGGTTTATAATACTGCCACTTTAACTAGAGCCAAACACTTCAAAGCATTTGACACCATAGTTTTCCAAAATACTGTGGTATTCTTGAAATACTTTGCAACCAAAACCACCCCAACTGTTTTTGCTCCATTTCTTCTGTTTTCAACATCTTTGTCAAGCTTGTTTTTACTCCAGTCTAAGTCTGGCCTCTGGGTAGAGGCTACTCCTTGTTGGTTGATTTGGGCCCGGTTGATTGCAAAAAAAAAAAAAAAAAAAAGGAGAGAGGATGATTTAGGCCGGGCAGCAGCAAGCAGAGGAGTCGCCACTCTCCAGGGTCCAGGCTAGTACGTACATCTCAGCGACTGCATTTCAACTTATTTAGTCCCACACCGCTAGGCGCTAGAGAGTCGTCCCACCTGGGCCACTTCAAAACAGCTTCCGGTGCCAGCATTAGAGAGCACGCAGCTGCGTGGTGAGCACATAGCGAGCTATTTTTTCGCCTTTTACTAAAGAATACCGTGGGCTCGCCACACCAACCAGCATACGCCAATTTTTTGAGGGTTCCTTCTCCTTGTGAGAAGGTCCTACAATGTGGATCCCAAATGTTTAAAACTGCTGCCTTCAGTTAAGTGTTATTGTTCCATCTGTGAATAAGCTTTGTTTGGGTCTTTGCACAGCATGGTTCACTGTAAGAGCTGTGAATGACACTGGGCAAACAGAACAGTTCTGTACGTGGTTCATGCTTGAAATTGGTTATACATGAACTTTGGGTAGAATTATGAGAACTGTAGTGCAGCTCGCTCGGCTGACAGTTATCTCACGGACGGTCACCCTCTTCTTTACAGGTATACAGAGCACCCACCACTCACTATTTGCAATCCTGAAGCAAACTTCAAACACCCTCTGCCTTACTACCAATTCCACAAGCAAGATCAGCAGCAGCAACCAAACAAATACTCCAGTAACAACTTCAGCTGTCAGAAGAAGACATGATCTCAAGCTCAGCCCACCACAGCGGCGACACCTTGGGGGTGGCCCTGTCGGGCCCCAGCGCCGTGATCTCCCTCAGCCGGGCCGCCACCTCCGCCATCGCCGGCCTCCTCTTCGGGTCCGGGTCGACGCAGGACCTCGCCACCTCGCACAGCGCGCGCGCGGCCTCCTCGGAGAAGGAGGAGCCGATGCTGGGGTCGATCAGCTCCGCGAGCCGCACCTCGCCGTCCAGGTAGCGGGACGCCCACCGCTCCAGCGGCCCGTCCTCGTCGGAGCAGGCCACCCTCCCCGTCAGTATCTCCAGCAGCACCACGCCGTATCTGTGCACCGCGGTTTCCAGGTCCGATGTGGCTGAACGAGGTGATGATCCCTTTGCGCCGTCGTCTGGGAATTCGAGGTCTGAGACCTTCGCGGCGAAATCGTCGGTGAGGTATATGGTCGTCGAGTCCAAGCTCCTCGGCACCACGGGTGGGTTCAGCTGGTGCATGTGCTCCAGGCAGTAGGCGATCCCCATGCATATCCTCAGCCGCGTCAACCAGTCCAGCTTCTCGGCTTCTCTCACTGCAACATGGATTGACGAGGATGAGACATTGTCAAAATATAATGTTGATACACCGACTGACTTATGTAGTTGATACAACTTATGTCAAAAAACGTCTTATATTATGGGACGGAGGGAGTAATAGATACAACTTATGCAGTAGACGGCCGGGGGTTCGACATCCATTTCGAAAAAAACTTATGTAGTTGATGCACACATACTCATATCTTGTGAACTAACAAGAGATGATTGATTTTCGAGAGATCAAATTCAGTTAAGACAGGGGAAATTAAGATACCAAATTATGCCGCTAAAGTAAGTAGCAAATTCTGAGCCATATGAGGTAGGAAACTCTCGAGTACGGTTCTAGGGGAAGGAGGTCTAAAAAAGTTTAGAAATCGTAGAAGATTTGTTAAAATCGAGTTGTTCAATAATGTTAGAAATTATATGAAGCACATCACTGGTTAAAGATGATTGCCAAGCGCTTTGACTTTGAATAAGACCACACTCCTTTTTCTCTTTCTTCTCCTCTTTTTAGGAAATGATAATCTCTTTATTCTCCCTCCTATTTTATTTTATATGATACTCCTAATTCATAAGGGAAACATAGAGATCTTTATCAGTTAGAATCTGCTTGCTGAACAGGTATGCATAGTTCATTTGTCGGAGAAACTTTTATGTAAGGTTTTGCGGGATCATGATTTACACCGTTGTTAACAAATATTCACATAAAAGGATTTCTGTAGTTACAGGGTGAAGAGAACAGATTTGTGAAAAGGGGGGAAAATATAAAATCATTGTAAGAAACTAAGAATACACTTACCATGCAGATACTCAAAAAGCGTCCCATTCGGAGCGTATTCAAATACCATGGCTCTGGTAAAAGGATGCCCTTCCTCACAGTAGCCAAGCAAGTTCATAAAATTCCTGTGGTTTACTTTGGACAAAGTTGTGATCTGAAAACATAACCATTGGAATCAAACATAAGCTAAGCAGTGTACATTTATACAAGCGGCAGGAAACTGAATAGTACCTTTTTCCTGTACTGTGATTCACATTCTTTGGACCAATCCTTTGCAGACGTTACCAAACTCGACGCAACTGCAATTTCAACTCCACTAGATAAAGTTCCCTTGTACATCATGCAGCTAGATGTGGAGCCGATTATATTGCTGAAATCCTCGCTCGCTGATTCCAGCTCTGATCGTTTCAGTGCAGGTACACCTATAAATATACGATTAAATCGTGATGTGACATCAGAACAAACTCCTAGATACACACATGTTGAAGTACAAACAAAGCATACCTGTTACAAAAGCTTTTTGCAATTGTCCGCTAAGCCCTGTCACCCAAGGTTTCACAGTCCCCACTTTTTTAGCTCGGCAGTACAGAGCACCAGCTGCTGATATGATAAGGAAAGCAGCAACCCCTACTGCAACTAAACCATAGGTTGTCCAGGAATGCTTATGAGATGGAGTTTGAACCGAATGATCATGCTCAGCTCCCCCAGCTGCAGGCTTAAACTTAAGCGCATGTGGAAGGACTATTGGTGGACCATGGCGTAAAGGGGATCGCTGTGGCGTCGGTCGTGAATAAAATGGTGATGGTGCACCTTCTGGTGGTGATGATATGAATGCTGAGGATGATGGAGCAGACACTGGTCCTGATGTTGGAGCTTGTGTATGTGAGAAAAGATACCCGGCACCTTGGTTTTCACCACCAATCTGCAGCAATCTTCTGAAAGTCCAAGAAAAGGAATAGTTAGGACTTGGATGTACTATTATCAAGATAAATATTTGCCATTTCTGATGATGGAAGTACAAAAACCACCTGCCCTTGATTTATTTACTATCATATTCACACGATCATTTATGTATAATATAAGAGACATAGTGCAATACCGTATTTCTCTTTCAAATACTTAAGTACTTAAAGTTTAAAATTCAGTGAGAAAAAGAAAGATCTCACTCAACAACCTAGTGGCACTTTCTTTCCAAAAAAAGAAAAACACAACCTAGTGGCACATCTCTGATCTCTCCGTGACAACAATCCAAGGCTTTCTAAAATAACCACAGGCACCATTCATATAAATGCTAAAAAGTTGCTACTACTGCAGAACTTCACCCAGCAATCTGTCTCTGTGGATAAACATGCAAAGAGAAGCGCAGCAAAAAGTTCAGTTCAGAGCTCAAGAGATGAACTTGTTTTTGCTGAACTTGTTTTAATAAAGTGGCCGCATGCATCTTTCCGATGGAGAGGCCGGGGGAAGTCCTCCTTTAAAAAAAAGTACAATAGTAATTCAATAAACCGGACTACAAGAAGAAAATAATCACTAGGGAACCAGATCACCAGTGCTTATATGCATATAGCTAATGTCAGTTCAGTTCAGAGCTCAAGAGATGATGAACTGGTAAATTTGTGGCATTTGTTACCTAATGGTAATAGGCCAACACTAAAAACACCTATTTTCTAGTTCCAATCTAAAAAATCACAAACTCTGGATAGCAAAATCGCACCGATCCATTTCCTGCAAGCACCAAAAAAAAGAACCAGTTCCAGAATCTGAGCGCTCACCTACGACTAAAAGAAGCTCCATTGCTGCTCAACTCCTCAGCTCCAACTCCGAAGCCCCCAATCCCTGCAGCAAGCAACGCCGTAAGCCCAAATGCATACCCCCAACAACTGTGAGGAATCCAAAGCTCAAGCAAAAGAGAACTAAACCTGCTCCTCCCTGAAGCCGCCAAGAGAAGGCAAGCAGGAACAGAAGAAGGAGCCTGTGGGGCGGCGGCCACTCCATCGCTTAACCGCTGCACGGGCCGAAAAAATAGCAGTGGAGGCGCAGTGCCTGGCGTCGGAGGGGAGGAAATCTGATCCGGAAGGTGGATGGCGGCGGTCACGGGAGGCGGGATGCCGGAGAAGAGACGGCGCGTGGTGTGGTTGGGAAGAGGGCGGTGGAGGCGGCGAAAGTGGCAGCCGAAGGTGGTGGAGAGGAGAGGGAAAGGGAGGCTGCACGAAGGCGACTACACAACAAGAAGCTTTTAGTTGGTTCTTTTTTTCTTTCGTTTTAAAATTGTTTGGTTCGTTGATCTAATCATCCTCCACATGTATGGATTGCAAATTAATGTAGCTTGCTCATCATTGTGGAACCAACTTCCTAGATTTTCTTCCTCTTCATTTTGGGGTATAATCGTTCGTCTTCAACAATTTTGGCCGTTACTTTTTCACATGAATGCGATTTTTTACAAGAAACATATGAGTGCATTTTTTGTAAAATTGTGTTCATATTAGATATATCGTTATTCCAAAACTAGTTATGATAATTTTAAATGTCGAATACTTATTGATAGTGCGTGGGTGTGATTTTGACTACACCGATTCTAGGAAATCATCTACTTGCAAAAAGATGTATGGTACAAAATATATACTTTCAAAATGTCTGTGCACGGTAAGCATTGCTCACAAGTGAATCTCACTGTTGAACAGTTGTGAGATTCCCGACAATGGTCCTCGTTTCGTGCACTTTTCCACTTTGAAGAACTACAAATATAACAATATTTACAAGAGATGATGTTTTCGAAAGCAAAACAAATAAAAGAAAGGCACCATAGCTATTGAATACGGACTGCTCCCCTTTTAAGGGAAGTGGCGGAGCTTTAACACGATTTGAGAGGGGAGGGGGGGGGGATCAAATGAGTCTTAAAAGAGTTGAGGGCTAGTCTAGTGTATTATGTCAGATTTGATCCAAATAGTGCTAATTATTATATTTTTATGTGAGGGCATCTCCGAAGGAGACCCTCAAAGCTCATGTATATGCCGGACCAATTTTGTGATCTAATGGGGACCCCTATTGGTCCGGGTTGCGGTCCGGACGTCCAGTTTCCCGCAAACCGGAAGCAACTTGGGTGGGGGGGGGGGGGCTATGTGGGAGCCCGGACATCCACTTGACCAAGAAAAAGCATCCTCCTCTCTTTTCCCTCTCTCATCTCTCTGTCCTCCCAACCGCACACCACTCACACATATCCAACCACATGCATGGTCTCAATCACCTCTCTCCCCTCCAAGGCAGACAAATAAGGGTTAATTTGTGAAAAATGTTGGATGACTCCTTCCCGCATCATGTTCGTGGACCACATATGGACCGGTCTGAGGACATTTGCGGTGTCCATTTTGGGGGTTTGCATTGGAGATGCCCCAAAGAAATGTATTTGGTTGGGGTTGGTTGGGGGGGGGGGCAATGACCCCCCTTGGCCCTCACTAAGCTCTGCCACTGCCAAAGGCTAAGTTGTTTGAGTCCTCAAAGGCAATAAAGACCATCTCCCTCTATCTTGGCCTCTTATGTAGACAATCCTGATTTGCTTACACGCAGAAGGATATCTATGGGCCGTTTATCTTGCTCCTTAAATCGTAGTGAGGGCGTCTTATCTCTTATCTGTTAATGGTGACCAGACTTGGAAGGTAAAGTAGCCCCCAAAACACATCTACATTATAATATGTAGTCATTACAAAGGTGACTGGGTGTTCACTGGTTTGCACACATGTGGATAAAAAGGCTTGTCAGGCTGCCTACTACCATAAATCCGGATGTGCAATTTTAGGAAGGAGATCAAATGTGACATTTTGGGCTTAGCATGTTGTAGGATCGAAAGTATGTCTAGAGGGGGGTGATTAGACTACTTGACCAAATAAAAACTTATCCTTTTCCCAATTTTAGTCTTTGGCAGATTTTAGCTATCTTAGCACAAGTCAAGCAATCTTAACACAATTCAAGCAAGCATGCAAAGAGTATATGAGCAGCGGAAAGTAAAGCATGCAACTTGCAAGAAATATAAAGGGAAGGGTTTGGAGAATTCAAACGCAATTGGAGACGCGGATGTTTTTGTCGTGGTTCCGATAGGTGGTGCTATCGTACATCCACGTTGATGGAGACTTCAACCCACGAAGGGTAGCAGTTGCTGAGTCCACGGAGGCTCCACCCACAAAGGGTCCACGAAGAAGCAACCTTGTCTATCCCACCATGGCCGTCGCCCACGAAGGACTTGCCTCACTAGTGGTAGATCTTCACGAAGTAGGCGATCTCCTTGCCCTTACAAACTCCTTGGTTCAACTCCACAATCTTGTCGGAGGCTCCCAAGTGACACCTAGCCTATCTAGGAGACACCACTCTCCAAGAAGTAACAAATGGTGTGTTGATGATGAACTCCTTGCTCTTGTGCTTCAAATGATAGTCTCCCCAACACTCAACTCTCTCTCACAGGATTTGGATTTGGTGGAAAGAAGATTTGAGTGGAAAGCAACTTGGGGAAGGCTAGAGATCAAGATTCATATGGTAGGAATGGAATATCTTGGCCTCAACACATGAGTAGGTGGTTCCTTCTCAGAAACAACAAGTTGGAAGTGTAGGTTTGTTTTGATGGCTCTGTCCATGAATGAAGAGGAGGTGGAGGGGTATATATAGCCTCCACACAAAATCTAACCGTTACACACAACTTGCCAAACTCGGTGGGACCGAATTGATAAACTCGGTCGGACCAATTTAGCAAATCTAGTGACCGTTAGGATTTTCGGTGGGACCGACATGCAACTCGGTAGGACCGATGTGGTTAGGGTTAGGGCATAACGTAATCTCGGTGAGACCGATTACACAAACTCGGTGAGACCAATTTTGGTAATAAGCTAACAGAGAGTTGGTCAGGTAAACTCGGTGGGACTGATTCGCTCATTTCAGTGAGACCGAAATGTTACAAAAAGAAAACTGAGAGTTTACATTGCAATCTCGGTGGGACCGATCGCTCATCTCGGTGAGACCGAAACGTTACGAAGGGAAACAGAGAGATTACAATCCCATCTCGTTGAGACCGAGATCCCTATCGGTGAAACCGATTTGCCTAGGGTTTGTGGCAGTGGCTATGACATCTGAACTCGGTGGCGCCCGGTAGAAAGAATCGGTAGGGCCGAGTTTGACTTTTGGTTTAGGTCATATGTGGATATGAGAAAGTAGCTGAGGGTTTTGGAGCATATCACTAAGCACTGTAGAGCAAGAAACTCATTAAGCAACACCTCATCCCTCCTTGATAGTATCGACTTTTCCTATAGACTCAATGTGATCTTGGATCACTAAAATATAAAATGTAGAGTCTTGAGATTTTGAGCTTGAGCCAATCCTTTTATCCTTAGCATTTTGAGGGATCCACTTTTCTCATCCATGCCATGCCATCCATTGAGCTTTTCCTGAAATATTCATCTTGGAATGATGTTAGCTCAATGAGCTATATGTTGTTAGGAATTACCAAAACCACCTAGGGATAATTGCACTTTCAATCTCCCCCCTTTTTGGTAATTGATGACAACATATAGATCAAAGCTTCGACAAATGATAATAAGAGTGAAAAACATTGTCGCTTTGAGAAGTATGTGAAAAGCAAGAGCTCCCCCTTAATTTGTGCATAGTCTAAGATTTGCTTTGGACTGCAAATGCACAAGGAGTTATGCTCATGGGTAACTCTTCCATGTCACATACATCTTGGTGGAGCGCTCAAAATGATAATGATTAAATACATGCACTCATCACCAAGCAAAGTGAATGATCATATAGAGATAAATGAGATAATGTCATCCAACAAGCATAAATGTAGCATATGATCAAACACATGATCATCCAGGTATCACACAGACATAATGTATCTCAAACAAGCAAATAAAGTTCAACCACCAAAGCAAGAGAGAAGAAAAAGCAACATTCTCTCTCGAAGCCTATGATCTATACATTTTTCTCCCCCTTTGGCAACAAGTTACCAAAAAGTTCATAGAAAATGCATAGCACTAAATCGACTCTCAGGCTTGATCTTCAGGTGATGGTGTAGACAGAAAGCCAAGGACGAAAGCATCAGTTGATGTAGATGGAGCTGGTGGAGTAGGTGCTGGAGCTGGTGGCACTTGAAGTCAGTAGCTGGTGCGGATGAAGTGGCTCGTGTCTGCATCCATGCACTTGCAATCGATCTCTGAGCTCTAGGCACTCTGGCAAACGCCTTAGTTGTTTGACTTGCCCTTCCTCTCCTGCATATCGTCCTGAAGCTGCTCAACAATGGACTGGATCTCTGTGACCTTCACATCCATGTCATAGAACTTCTGCTCCATGATCCTTTCCAAGCTCTCCTAGTTTCGAGTCAAGGTGGCCAGCCCCTTCTCAATCCTCAGAGTGGATGCAATCAAGTAGCCAAGTTGATCCTGTTTGCTTTTCAGAAGGTACTGAGATGCTTCTTCCATTGTTGGCATCTTGGCAGCCTTCTCTGTCCTTGCCTTCTCCCTTTTAGTTTGTGCTTGCACTGAAGATGGTTCATCTTCATCCATAACCACTTGGTTGTCCTCGAAGTCTGGATAGATAGGCATGTGCTCCTTATCCAACAGGTATGTGCCTGTGCCCATCTTGGAGTTAATCAGCTCCTGGATCTGTGGGGGCATATCCACAACTTCTTTTCTGGTCAGCTGCTGTCCTCTTGATAGTCTCTACTATAAGGCTCATGACCTTGAACTTCTGTGGCGCATCAAATATATGTAGCAGATTTATTGCATGGCCTCTGATCATTCTGTGATCACCAGACTTGGGCAATAGAGTATGCCTGAGGATCCAATTGATTGTAGGCAGACCTGACAGCCAAGTGTTTCACTGATCCAAACTGGTGTGTCTCAAGATCTGCATCAGGAATTTCTTTGTACATACGTGCCATAGAGTTGTGATCCATCTTTTTCTTGGCATAGACATCCAAGTCATCCTCTTCCTCCTTAGGTGCATTGATCAGATTGGCCCATTCCTGAATAGTTGATTGGTACCTTGTACCTTCAGACATCCATACTATCCTGCCATCTGGATAGAAGTGTGATATGGAGTAGAATTGCATTATGAGCTCCTCATTCCACTTTGTGAGCTTCTGCCCAACAAAGTCTGCAACGCCACAAGCACTGAAACTGTCATACACACCAGGATAGTGTTCCTCATTCTCCTTTATGTAGGTCCAGTCGACCCACCTCATATCACACACTATAGGCTTCTTGTCCAACAAAATTGTCTCATAGAAGTCCTGCTGTTCCTTTGTGTGGAACCTGTAGTCCACAACAGTCCTCCTTCTGGTGGCATATGGATCTGACTCTCTCCATAGCCTCAACCCCGAGTCTCTCCTGATCTTCATGTTCTCAGCCACAGGATGAGCATCATTGTGGTCTGGAATCTTTAGCTTCAACTTTCTCGGGATATGCTCTTCATCTTCTTCTTCTTGACCAGAATAGCCTAGAACCTTTGGGGCCTTGTTCTTCTCAAAGCGCAGATATGTTTACGTATTCCTCTTTGGTGCAATCTTGGGTTTGGAGGCAGCTTTGGGTGCTTCTTTGGGCTTTGATGATGCAGCCCCTGACCTAATAGCATCACCCATAAACTTCTGAGCCTTTGGTGCTGGTGTAGCAACCTCTTCTTCTTCTTCCTCTTCCATCATGGAAGGCTTTCCAATAACTCTGGCCATGGTCTTCTTGACCCTTTCCTTCCTTTTCTTCCCTTCTGCAGCAGCCTCTTTGGGTTGAGATTCCAAAGATGCTTGAGTGGAGGCTCGGCTTTAGACATGGGTTGTCTTCCTGCTGGCCTTTTGGTCTTCGGACTGGCTTAATTGCTGCAATGAGCTATATTCCTTCTTGAGCACCTTTTCTTGAAATGGCCTCATCCTCTCTGACCACATAGTCTTCATCCTCGATTCTCGAGGTTCTCTTCTTCCTTGTCCTGGTGGCTGCTTTGGGTAAGTTGCTTGGGGTGCTTATGCTACCCTCATCTGAGCTGCTAGAGGGACTAGTGTCCTCACTCATCTGAATCTGCTCCTCTGACTTGTTCTGGCTGTCACTCTGATCAGACATATTGCAAACACTGACTGCAGACCCTGTGAATAGATATAGATGAGATAGAGTGGATGAGCATCACAAAATACAGAGGTTTTTGCAAAAGAATGAGTCAAAAACTTAGTTTTAGTTTTCCACAGAAAGCATTTCGGATCAACCGATTTGCAAACTCGGTGATACCGAAGCAGCTTTTGGAACCTAAACTTGGCAGTTGAGCTACAGTAACCTCACCCTAAAGGGCTATGTCATCATGTTAAGTTAAGCCAATTTGCCACTTGATGAAAATCAGAGTCAAATTCAAATTTCGAATAACAAGATAAATTCTTATTTCTTTAAACTCAAATAAAAATGTTCAATGGGTTCCAAATATTCAAGAACTAATTTTCATATGGGAATCAACATTTTAAAAAATATTAGAATGCCCGTAAGCACTTTAAAACTACTCCAAAGAAGAATTATATGGGGCTTTCCAATTTAAAATAAATATGAATGCTTCTCAAAATAATTTGCAACTACTAGTGCTAACTCAATACCTTACCTAATATTATTGTGCTAAATTGCATATTTAACTAAATCATTTGTTAGCTCAATTTAATATAGAACAGAGGAACTTAATAAATGAAAAAGAAAAAGGAGAAATAAAAGAAAACAATAGACCTAAAACTAACGGACCACTTGGACCAACAAGCCAAAAAAAAAGAGAAAGGGGCCCAGCCCAGCCCACCCCCTCATCCCCTTCCTCTGCTACAGGGAGGCAGGGGGGTCGTGGCGCATATCCCCTGGCCATGGCGAGCCGAGCCCTACGTGGCGGCCATCGGCCGGCTCCCCCCCTCCTACAAGGCCGACCCCGTGACCCCCGGTAAAACCCTAGCCACTATCCCTCCTCCACCTCGCCTCGTTTCCCTCGATCCGAGCTCACCTGTGAGGAGCTGGTGTCTTGCCGTCGTCAAATCCCGCAGCCACCGTCGTTCCCCGCCCCTAGAGTTGCTCGGGAGCTCCACCTCCGCTGCCCACGTCCTCTCGCGCACCATCTCGACCTCAACTCCGCCGCACTGCCGGGATCGAGCTCTTCTCCGCCTTCACCACCGCCGATCATCGCGGATTAAATGCCGCCGGCTCCTCTTGACCACCCCTGCACCTCCCGAGCTTGCCCTCGTCATCACTGTGAGCACCACCATGTTTTCCCCATCTCCCGCTACCACATGTGCCTCAGAGCGAACAACCACCGTAGCCATGCTCCGACCTCCGCTCGCTTCACACGCTGCTGTCCCGGGACGTAGGTGCTCGTGCTTCTCGCACCTTGGCGCGGAGCGTCGGCTCGTCGATGGACCAAACCCCCGGGCCAAATGGCCACCGGAGTGCCGATGCCGCGCTCTTCGCCATCACCAAGGTTAAGCTGCCCCTCGAGCCCGCCCGCCCGTTGACCGTATCCCCCTCGCCCGTTCGGTATGGGCGTTAGCGCCCCTGTGCCCGTAGCCCACACCCGCTATGGCCCCCTATGGGCCTATGACAAGTGGGGCCTCAAGCCCCCAGAACATTTAAAAAAAAGAGATAAAAAATATATTAATAATAATAAAAATATAATTAAATTAATTAATTAATTAATTAAATTAATTAACTTAACTAATTATGTTTAATAAACCTAATTAAACAACTAACCTAACTAATCTGTTAATTAATCTAATTAACATGGTTAATTAGTTAGCAGACAATGACAGTGGGACCCACATGTCAGTTTGACTAGGTCAACTGACTAGTTGATCACGACATCACCCTGACATAATGCTGATGTCATAATTGCATTTTCTAATTAAATTAATTTTGTTAATTCTAGAAATGAATTAAAAACTTTGAAAATTAATATTAAATAACCGTAACTCGGATGAAAATACTTTCTACATGAAAGTTGCTCAGAACGACGAGACGATTCCAGATACGCAACCCGTTCGTCCGCCACACCCTCCTAACCTATCGAACTCGCAACTTTCCCCTTCCGGCTCCTCTTGAAAACGCGAACCCTCGGAATACTTCCCGGATGCTTCCCCTTCACCGGTATCACCTCATACCGCGTTAGGGCACCCCTAGCACCGTTACTTGTCTTGTCATGCTCGAGATGCATCTGTTTGCATGGTATTCATTGTTTCTTCCCCCTCTTCTCTCTGGTAGACTACGAGACCGACGCTCTCACGCCCAAGACGACTAGGAGTTGACGACCCTCTCTTGCCGTGAGCAACCGTAAGCCCCCTTTGATCACCGGATATCGCCTACTCTTCTCTATATCGCTTGCATTAGAGTAGTGTAGCATGTTATTGCTTTCGCTAATCCTATACTCTCGCATAGCTTTGTCCTTGCTACTCTCAAGTGTTACCTTTACCGCTATCCTCTTGCTTAGTATAGGATGCTAGTGTTCCATCGGTGGCCCTACATTCTTGTCCGTCGCCATGCTATACTCTTTGGGCTGTGATCACTTTGGGAGGTGATCACGGGCATATACTATATACTTTACATCGTTACATTACCTGTGATATTGTTCGGAGATGGGGTGAAAGGACGGTGGCTCCATCCCAGTAGAGGTGGGCCTGGGTTCCCGACGGCCCCCGACTGTTACTTGTGGCGGAGCGGCAGGGCAGGTTGAGACTACCTGGGTGAGAGGTGGGCCTGGCCCTGGTCGGCGTTCGCGGATACTTAACACGCTTAACGAGATCTTGGTATTTGATCTGAGTCTGGCCATTTGGTCTATACGCACTAACCATCTACGCGGGAGTAGTTATGGGTATCCCGGCGTCGTGGTATCAGCCGAAGCACTTCGTGACGCCAGCGACTGAGCGGCGCGCGCCGGATTGGACTGAACGCTGCTAGGCTAGGTGCGCTTCCGGCCGCCCTGCGCAACGTCTTGGTGTGCTATGGGCGATGGGCCCTGCACTGCGGCGCTTAGGTTTAGACCGGCGGTCGACCTCTCTGTTGTGCCTAGGTGGGGCTGCGGCGTGTTGATCTTCCACGGCGGGCATGACCCAGAAAGTGTGTCCGCCAAATGGGATCAAGCGTGTTGGGTTATGTGGTGCACCCTGCAGGAAGTTAATCTATTGAATAGCCGTGATCTTCGGTAATGTGGGCGACTTGGAGTTGTACCTTGACCTTATGACAACTAGAACCGGATACTTAATAAAACACACCCTTCCAAGTGCCAGATATAACCCGGTGGTCGCTCTCTCTCAGGGTTACGAGGAGGGGATCGTCGGGTAGGATTATGCTATGCGATGCTATTTGGAGGACTTCAGTCTGCTCTCTTCTACATGTTGCAAGACGGAGGCTGCGAGAAGCATAGTCTTCGACGTGATTAGATATCCCCTCTTATTCGGCATTCTGCATTCAGTCCATCGATATGGCCCTTTACACATATATCCATGCATATGTAGTGTAGCTCCTTGCTTGCGTAGTACTTTGGATGAGTACTCACGGTTGCCTTGTTCCCCTTTTCCCTATCTCTACTCGATTGCTGCGACCGGACGATGGAGCCCAGGAGCCAGACGCCACCGTCGATGACGACTTCTACACCGGAGGTGCCCTACTACGTGTAGCCCGCCGACGACGACCAGGGAGTAGTTTAGGAGGATCCTGCAGGAGGCCTGCGCCTCTTCGATCTGTATCCCGGTTTGTGCTAGCCATCTTATGGCAACTTGTTTAACTTATGTCGTACTCAGATATTGTTGCTTCCGCTGACTTCGTCTATGATCGAGCACTTGTATTCGAGCCCTCGAGGCCCCGGCTTGTATTATGATGCTTGTATGACTTATTTATGTTTTAGAGTTGTGTTGTGGTATCTTCCGTGAGTCCACGATCTTGATCGTACACATTTGCGTGCATGATTAGTGTACGATTGAATCGGGCGTCTGAGTTGGTATCGAGCCGATTGCTGTAGGAATTCCCTTCCACACTCCTTGGCGAAGTCGAGTCTAGATGTTGCAAAAACTTTTACTAACATGGTTGTGTGTCTTACGGGCACACGTCGCCATTGGGTGGTAGTAGGATCTTTTATTCCTCGATCTATACTCTGGGACTCTGATCTCTCTTCTATTCGGGTTAAATGATTTTACTAAATCTGACTCTAGGTTCTCGTAACTACTTCCTACCAAGAGCCCCTTATTACATTGATCGCTCTTTGCACGGAAGGTTCAAGATGCTATTCGTTGTTTTCCCGAGACGCTTGTGCCGACCGCTTTTGCAAATTCCCTACCACTATTATCTGTATGGATAACTGAACACACTTGCCTACATTCAATCCCGTTGATCTTGTTATTACAAGATGCCTCAAACTGCTCTCCGTTGTTCCGAGAATCCTTTGAGCTTACGCCTGCAGTTCTTGCCAAATGAATACCCCTACGGATAGTTTCTCGCACTTTCCGAGTATCCGCTCATCCCCGCTTGTTCGGATGTTTCACAAAAGTCTTTGAAATACTATTCAATCCTTCGAAAATCCTTAGCAGCTTTATTGCTCGCAAATACTTGTCTACTTGCATTATGGATGCTTCCCATATATCTGGCAAGTATTCACTAGTATCTTTTGACACCGCCATTTTGATCCTATTGATTCAACATGTGCGAATGCACACAATCATCTATCAACCCTTCTAAGTTATCTTTCCGGCTCGGACATCATTTTTGAACATGAGCTGGTTCTCGATAAACTATTTGTCGTCAATTGTGCCTCTGGTCTATCCAACTTATCCATCCTTGATCAGAGCGACTGCTTCTGCTCCTTTGTTTTGGAAATCAAAATTCCTCTGTTATCTAAGCATCGAATTATTCAGATGTTCTATAATATGATGCCCGTGCATCCTTCTTCCTCTGGTTGAGTACCCATGCTCACATCAGATCCCTTGTGGACCATCGTTTCCTTTGTTGGATTTTATCCGACAATGTCCTTCATATTCAATCACCTTGTGAGTTCTTCCCCTGATACATAGTGCCTTTGGTAAATTGTATCCTCTGCTTGGCCAACCAAGCTCTGCTTTCGAGCTTGTGTATTTACTTTTGAGGCTTGTGGTATATGTTTCTAAGATGCCCCGAGGGGTTGAACCTATGCCTTCCTTAATGTGCATGAACTCAAAAGTTTTCACGAGTCATACCCTTCTGGTATTTTGCCAGATAAAATTTCAACACTACAACTTCTTCGAAGACGAGAAGTGAATGAAAGGTTATGCATTAAAGAAGTGGGAGTCGACCTTGAACTTTGTGTTCATGCCCATGGACACGATGCTGATCTTATCATGGATGCTTCTCTTAAACCCTATTCGGTATAAGTTCATCTTATATATGGGAATTGCCTTTTGCAACCGTGGTTCCGACCATATTTTCTTCTTGATTCCATTTCTCGGACAAGTTAGAGTACTTGTATTCTGTAGAGCATTACCCTAGTCCAACCTCTACTTTGATCTGTCGTCGAGTATTACCCCCCTAGTATCTCGAGGATATCAACCGATTGCACTACATCTTATGCATTTCTGATGAAGTAGTGCCTTTCCCCGTCATAGTTACTCCACGGGTTCTGGGTTGTCGTCAACCGAGAACACCGATTAGTGAATCGAATCACCCCTGTGATTCAGTACTCCTAGTACATTGTGGATGAGAAGTTTAATACTCCATCACGTCATTCCTAGCCTGATCGGCTATATCATTTTGTGCTAAATTTTAACTATGCTACCTGGTCCTTTCTTCCCGGAGCACAATGTTCGACGATGAGCTAAGCTTACGTCGACTTCCCTCATCATATCATTTCTCCTTGAACAACAAGCTTGACTACGAGTTTGTGTCGTATCCGTGGTTTCAATAACTTTTCGCTCCATCCTTCCTTTTGCTTGATGTCGTCGATGAGAGATTATATCTTCATGAAACCTCTCGACAAATGTGTCATGATCATCATCAACATTCCGAGCTCCTCAAGGTTATCAATTGAATTCATGACGAGAAATACCATCCTTGCTCTCGATGATTTGTGTTATCATCGACCACTCGATTGCCTTCCCTCCGACACAAACTTGTTCGTGTTTTGTGTTATACCTTGAGTTCCTTGCTACCCAGCATTGTTCTTCTTTACCTTGGAATATTACCACCTTTTATGTCAAGAATGTCGTGGGAATTTCACCACCTCTTAAGAATTCTTGGTGTGGTGATACTTCTCACCATCACCATTCTTTCTTGGGTCCTCGTGTTGATTCCAACCAGGGTACCAACAAGTGAGCGGTGCTGTTTGGATTCCGCCCTTCTAGCAACCCTAATGCTTTGAAGTTAATGGTCGGCCGTTCATTCTTAGACTATTGATTATTGAATCACCATTCCAATGTTGGCCGTGCAACCCAGCCCATATTTCGGGTGCACCTTTCAACCATTGTTAAATTGTGTATGTTTTCCTCGAGCATACATCAATATATCATTTTGACCTGACAAATGTTACCTCCTTGTTCACATAATTGTGGAAATCCATCCTTTGGAAATCTTGATGAATTGTCGCTGAGTTCATCAGCCACCTCCTTGTCCTCTCCTTGGGTTAATGATGAACTCTTGTTAACGGAAATCACTTCATAGTTCATTTCTCGAGAATCTTACAGTGTCATCCCGTCAAATTGTGTCGCACCTTTTCTTCTCAAGCATCCACGAGTGCTGGGTATCCTAACACCGATCAGATCTGAATCTCGGTCGATATGATGGTTGGAACACTTTCCAAGAGTCACAACATTGGTCTCATATATGACCCGTAAGGTGATGTCATGCCCAAGACACACGGCCGTGGGACCCATCATATTATAGTTTCCTTTTAGCAAGGTTATCCATTCTTCCATGAGGAAATTGTAAGACTTATTCTATAAGTTGTTCTGATGGATCCTTTTGTTTCCAAAGTCTGATCTTCACCGTTGACCATGTCAATGCTATCTCAAGCATGTCTATGGTACTCCGATGTTTCAACAAGAACATTTGAAGCCCAATGCTAAACGTTTCTTGCTCAATTATCCAAACACCGATGTATGGATAATGTCATGAAAATTTCTATCCCCTCACCTAGAGGCTTTTCTACTTAATATCATGTCATGGTTATCATGTTACCTTGTCCTTGGGAAGGATATACCCACGACATATGTGTTTAAACACATTTTCTTTCCATTGTTCTGCTTAATCGATGATCACATTTTCCTTTCCATTGTCTTGTTTAACATTTCTCGTGGTTTATATGATCTAAGCGGTAATGATTCGCTGCTTATATAAACACCTCGGTTGTACAACTCATCAATAAGACCTCATTACTATTGTTGATGACATCCCGATAACCACCGATGGACGAGAACTTTGCCTATTGGTCCGCCTCGTTCAACAAGCGGAAAATGGTTCTCTTCGTCCCTCGCCCTTGGTATCGATGTTGTCGCCGACATAACTGAGAGGCTACCCTCTGACATGCCTTGCTATCATGACCGTGCAAGATGTCAACCCCCCTTTCTACTTTAACCCACATGGTGGGCCCATAACCCACAGTTCCACAGGGTCGAAACCTGACTCTCCTGTACAACCCTGTTTCTAATGGTTATTCTCCATGCTTGGCTTCAGATTTAATTCATGTGCCACCTTCCTAGTGCTCTATTCTCGTATCGGGCGCAATACTTACTCTCGCTACTCAACCCCTTTCTCACTCAGGTTCAGACTTCGAGCAACTATCTATCTGCTTGGGACCTCTTATTGTACCTTTGTACCTTACTCTCGAGGTATTTTATATGTTCAACTCAAGAGATAATCTTATGCTCATTCATGGGTTAACCTTAGATTGTTTCCCTCACAAGCATTCTGTCGTAGTCAAGCTGCCCCTTACCTATTCGTAAGTACGTTGGAGTTCCTGAAGCAAAGGATGACTTCACCATGATGACCTGAAGCGGAGAAATAAAGACATCAACAAATAGGATCAACTACTTCAGGAAGAGCAACCAAGGCCGAGAAGAACGATAGAATTTCGTAACCAGGACTTTCCCCTTTACTCCACCTCTTAAAATCTCAGGACGAGATTTCTTGTAGTGGAGGAGATTTGTAACACCCTGGTAGTTGAGCTACAGTAACCTCACCCTAATGGGCTATGTCATCATGTTAAGTTAAGCCAATTTGCCACTTGATGAAAATCAGAGTCAAATTCAAATTTCGAATAACAAGATAAATTCTTATTTCTTTAAACTGTCAAATAAAAATGTTCAATGGGTTCCAAATATTCAAGAACTAATTTTCATATGGGAATCAACATTTTAAAAATATTAGAATGCCCGTAAGCACTTTAAAACTACTCCAAAGAAGATTTATATGGGGCTTTCCAATTTAAAATAAATATGAATGCTTCTCAAAATAATTTGCAACTCTCGGTGCTAACTCAATACCTTACCTAATATTATTGTGCTAAATTGCATATTTAACTAAATCATTTGTTAGCTCAATTTAATATAGAACAAGAGGAACTTAATAAGCAAAAAAAGAAAAGGAGAAATAAAAGAAAACAATAGACCTAAAACTAACGGACCACTTGGACCAACAAGCCAAAAAAAAGAGAAAGGGGCCCAGCCAGCCCACCCCTCGTCCCTTCCTCTCTCTGAGGGAGGCGGGGGTCGTGGCGCATATCCCCTGGCCATGGAGAGCCGAGCCCTGCGTGGCGGCCATCGGCCGGCTCCCCCGCTCCTACAAGGCCGACCCCGTGACCCCCGGTAAAACCCTAGCCACTATCCCCCTCCTCCACCTCGCCTCGTTTCCCCTTGATCTGGAGCTCACCTGTGAGGAGCCGGTGTGCGCCGTCGTCAAATCCCGCAGCCACCGTCGTTCCCCCGCCCCCTAGAGTTGCTCGGGAGCTCCACCTCCGTCGTCTACGTCCTCTACGCGTACCATCTCGACCTCAACTCCGCCGCACCGTCGGGATCGAGCTCTTCTCCGCCTTCAGCCACCGCCGCATCATCGCCGGATTCGTCGCCGTCAGCTCCTCTTCGACCACCCCTGCACCTCCCCGAGCTTGCCCTCGTCATCACTGTGAGCACCACCATGTTTTCCCCATCTCCTCGCTACCACATGTGCCTCGTAGCGAACAACCACCGTAGCCATGCTCCGACGTCCGCTCGGCTTCGCTGCTGCCGCCGTCCCCGGACGTAGGTGCTCGTGCTTCTCGCACCTTCGGGCGCGGAGCGTCGCGCTCGTCCAGTAGGACCAAACCCCCGGGCCAAATGGCCACCGGAGTGCCGATGCCGCGCTCTTCGCCATCGCGCCGCGTTCGGCTGCCCCCGCCCGGGCACGCCCGCCCGTTGACCGTATCCCCCTCGCCCGTTCGGGATGGGCGCTAGCGCCCCTGTGCCCGTAGCCCACACCCGCTATGGCCCCCTATGGGCCTATGACAAGTGGGGCCTCAAGCCCCCAGAACATTAAAAAATAAGAGATAAAAAATATATTAATAATAATAAAAATATAATTAAATTAATTAATTAATTAATTAAATTAATTAACTTAACTGATTATGTTTAATAAACCTAATTAAATAACTAACCTAACTAATATGTTAATTAATCTAATTAACATGGTTAATTAGTTAGCAGACAATGACAATGGGACCCACATGTCGGTTTGACTAGGTCAATGATTAGTTGATCACGACATCACCACGACATAATCTTGACGTCATAATTGCATTTTCTAATTAAATTAATTTTGTTAATTCTAGAAATGAATTAAAAACTTTGAAAATTAATATTAAATAACCGTAACTCGGATGAAAATACTTTCTACATGAAAGTTGCTCAGAACGACGAGACGATTGCGGATACGCAACCCGTTCGTCCGCCACACCCCCTTAACCTATCGAACTCGCAACTTTCCCCCTCCGGCTCCTCTGCCCGAAAACGCGGAACCCCGGGAATACTTCCCGGATGCTTCCCCCCTTCACCGGTATCACCTCATACCGCGTTAGGGCACCCCTAGCACCGTTACTTGTCTTGTCATGCTCGAGATGCATCTGTTTGCATGGTATTCATTGTTTCTTCCCCCTCTTCTCTCTGGTAGACTACGAGACCGACGCTACTGCTGCCCAGTACGACTACGGAGTTGACGACCCCTCTCTCTTGCCAGAGCAACCAGGCAAGCCCCCCCTTTGATCACCAGATATCGCCTACTCTTCTCTATACTGCTTGCATTAGAGTAGTGTAGCATGTTCTTGCTTTCGCTAATCCTATCTTCTGCATAGCTTTGTCCTTGCTACTCTTCGTTGTTAACTTTACCTTTATCCTCTTGCTTAGTATAGGATGCTAGTGTTCCATCGGTGGCCCTACATTCTTGTCCGTCTCGCCATGCTATACTCTCGGGCTGTGATCACTTGGAGGTGATCACGGGCATATACTATATACTTTACATTGTTACATTACCCGTGATACTTGTTCGGAGATGGGGCTGAAAGGACGGTGGCTCCATCCCGGTAGAGGTGGGCCTGGGTTCCGACGGCCCCGATTACTTACTTGTGGCGGAGCGGCAGGCAGGTTGAGACTACAGGGTGAGAGGTGGGCCTGGCCTGGTCGGCGTTCATGGATACTTAACACGCTTAACGAGATCTTGGTATTTGATCCGAGTCGGCCATTTGGTCTATACGCACTAACCATCTACGCGGGAGTAGTTATGGGTATCCCGGCGTCGTGGTATCAGCCGGCACTTCGCCGTGGCGCCACGACGGCGGCGGCGCGCGGATTGGATCGAACGCTGCTAGGCTAGGTGCGCTTCCGCCGCCCTCGCAACGTCTTGGTGTGCTATGGGCGATGGGCCTGCACTGCGTCGCGCTTAGGTTTAGACCGGCGTCTTGACCTCTCACAGTGCCTAGGTGGGGCTGCGGCGTGTTGATCTTCCGCGGCGGGCATGACCCAGAAAGTGTGTCCGCCAAATGGGATCAAGCGTGTTGGGTTATGTGGTGCACCCTGCAGGAAGTTAATCTATTGAATAGCCGTGATCTTGATAACAGGACGACTTGGAGTTGTACCTTGACCTTATGACAACTAGAACCGGATACTTAATAAAACACACCCTTCCAAGTGCGGATATAACCCGGTGGTCGCTCTCTCTCGTGGTTACGAGGAGGGATCGTCGGGTAGGATTATGCTATGCGATGCTATTTGGAGGACTTGATCCGCTCTCTTCTACATGTTGCAAGACGGAGGCTGCGAGCGTAGTCTTGACGGATTAGATATCCCCTCTTATTACGGCATTCTGCAGCTCAGTCCACCGATATGGCCTTTACATATATCCATGCATATGTAGTGTAGCTCCTTGCTTGCGAGTACTTTGGATGAGTACTCACGGTTGCCTTGTTCCCGCTTTTCCCCCTATCTCTACTCGATTGCTGCGACCGGACGATGGAGCCCAGGAGCCAGACGCCACCGTCGATGACAACTTCTACACCGGAGGTGCCCTACTACGTGCAGCCCGCTGACGACGACCAGGAGTAGTTTAGGAGGATCCCAGGCAGGAGGCCTGCGCCTCTTTCGATCTGTATCCGAGTTTGTGCTAGCCATCTTATGGCAACTTGTTTAACTTATGTCTGTACTCAGATATTGTTGCTTCCGCTGACTCGTCTATGATCGAGCACTTGTAGTCGAGCCCTCGAGGCCCCTGGCTTGTATTATGATGCTTGTATGACTTATTTATGTTTTAGAGTTGTGTTGTGGTATCTTCCCGTGAGTCCCTGATCTTGATCGTACACATTTGCGTGCATGATTAGTGTACGAGTGAATCGGGGGCGTCACAAGGCCGAGTCACAGTTCGGTGGCACCGAGACTGCTAGGGTTTCACAAAGTCCTGAACTCGGTCACACCGATTTGCAATTCTTGGTCAGACCGAGAACCACAAGTGCAATGGCCTTAGCCGAATCGGTGGAACCGAGTTCTGCAACTCGATGGGTCCGAGATGGTTTCGGCGGAAATCTAACCCTAAATTTTCAATTCATCTCTAAACTATGGATTGTTTTGACTGGATAGAATAGTTTCAATCGTGGCAAGAATCATGATGAACGCAATGTGCTAGGAATCGGACGGGGATAGCACTGTGATCGAGTCCATACCCTAGTTTGGCGATGAACTCGCTATGGCGGCAACGGCGGGGTTGAATTCCGTTGACGGCGGCGGAGACTAGCGACTGGAGGAGGCTGGCGACGAGGAGGACGATCCGGAGACCCTGGAGCCAGAGCGAGCTATGCGCGGGCGAAGAGGTTTGGAGAAAGTTTCGAAATTTTTGCCCGTGAGTATATATATCCCTACCCTGTCGGTGTGACCGAGTGGAACAACTCGGTGGCACCGAGATGCAATTGTTGACAGTTACAGCAACTCGGTGTGACCGAAAATTTCAAATCGATTGCACCGAGATTGAAAACCTAGATCGACTTAGTGATCTCGGTATGACCGAAATGGAGGAATCGGTCAGACCGAAACGCACAAAGAAGTTTTGGAAGTTTAAGTCTATGACGAATCGGGGACTCCGAGTGCTCCTCACACAGAGTGGTTCGAATCTGATTTGATCAAATTTTGTGATGTAGCATGAATAGAGTTTGAGACGAGAAAAACATAGATAGCTAGAGAAGGTTCTTAGGCATTCTTGTCCATCCACTTGGCCAAAGAAAAAGAAACCAATCAATCAAAACAACAAGTGGATGTGCTCGAATGAGTAAAATATGCAGCCAACATGCTCACACAATAAAATGACAAATGAAATATGTGGCAAAGCATGCACGACCAATTCTAGCATCTATCAAGCAATTGGTGATGACTAGGTCATCTATATATGAGTATATTGACTTAGGAGTCAAATGAGAACATTTGATCATAGGTCATACTCATCGTTTAAGCTCAAGTGGGGTTACCACTTTTACATAATGCATTGATGTGTTCACACCATTAGAGTTGCTATAGCTCAAATCTTTAGAGTAAAGCTCCCCCTAGATGTGAGATCCCCCCTGAGAGGGATGAACTAACCTTGGGTTTTGTCGATGATGACTTCATGTAGGTGTTGAAGATGTGGATGCTCAATGTTGATGAAGATCATTTGGAGCAATCCTTTGAAGTGAGTTGCACTTTCAATACCTACACGGGTTAGTCCCACAAGGAACAAACAAGGATATCCATAGACATAGAGTGATGCACACACAAGATGATGTCTATGAAAGCATTAGATTACCTTGTCCCTTGTCTTACCAACAAGAGGGTTTGTGACTCCTTGAACTAGTGCAAGATGTGGAAGTTGATTGCACTTGTCGTTGCCAAAATGATATGAGTGAAATATGTTGGCGGAGTCACCCCCAAGAACTCTCTAGTTCTTCTTCTTCGGTATCCACATCATCTTGATGGGAATCCTTGGAGTTGTAGTCATACTTGATGAAGTAGAACTTGATGTACTCTTGGGAACCCACTTGACCAAGGCATTAGGAGCTTCTTCAAATGCATCAATCTCCTCTTGAAGCTTGTCCTTGCCTTTTTGCTTGTGGTCTTGTGGTGGAAGATCATCTTGAGCTTGTGTCCCCTTGAAGGAAGTAGGATCATACTTCTCTTGTTGAGGAACAAACTTCGTCTTGGGATATTGATCTTCTTCCCACTCAACTCCATTGGAATTGAACTTTCGTTCAAAACCAACACCTTGATTCTTCCGGTGCCTTCCTTGCTTGCGTATAATTTCCTCAAATTGCTTACTCCCGGCAAGGCTCTTGTAAACACCTTTCTCTATAATTCCCTTCAATAAGCTATTTTCTTGCTCAAGTGTAACTTGGCTAAGAGGATCATTAGTGGAATCAAGAGAACTACTAGAGGCAACAACATTTGATTTAGAATGATTATTGTTACTACTAGAGGAAGAATCCTTCTTGTTCTTGTTACTAGACTTGACTTGAGGCATGTAAGTAGATAAGAGTAAACGCTTGGCGATGTAAGAAGAACTTTTATTACGAAGATCATCATTGATTGCCTTTAAGAACTCATGTTCTTGCTCAAGGTTGAGCTTTTCAAAGCGTAACTTCTCATGAGTCCTTAAAAGCTCTCGATGATCTTCTAAGATAGTTTCATGAGCTAACTTAAGAGTGTTTAGTTCTTTAGTTAGAAGCTCAATCTTCTCCTTATCATTGTCATTCGTTTTATCTTGATTAGCATGATTAATTGACGTTTCATCATAGTATTCATCACTAGAGTTGTCAACAAGTAAATCATCATCACCTAGCAAGTCATCTTCATCACTATTGAAATCAACATACTCGGGGTGTGTTACCTTTGGGCCTTTAGCCATGAAGCATCTTCCAATTCCTTCATTAGGTGAATCAAATATGTCATAGGAGTTGGTTGACACAAGTGCTAGACCGGCAACACCTTCATCTTGAGTATATTCAGAGTCGGAGTGATAGCTTCTCTCGGAGTGATTGTCGGAGTCGGAGTCGGATACCCATTCACCAACATGAGCTTGATGTCTTCGTTTTGTGTAGCTCCTTGATGACTTGTCCTTCCTTTCCGAATCCTTGCTTCTCCGTGAGGGTCTTCGTTCATAACGATCATCTCTACTCCTCCTCTCTCTTGGTGGTGATTCTTTTCTTCTACTTCTTCTCTTCTTTTGTAGGGTGCCGTACACTCATTGGAATAGTGTCCGGGTCTCCCACAATTGTAGCAATTACGCTCCCGACTAGAAGATCTTTTGTCATTGTAGGACCTTGACTTGGAGCTTCTCTCTTTGCTTCTACTCTTGTAGAATTTGTTGAAGTTCTTCACCATTAAGCTCGATTCTTCATTGAAGGTTTATTTCTCACTCGATGATGTGGGGGCTTCACATGAGGCTTTGTAAGCACCACTTGACTTGTTGTGAAGTTCCTCCTTATCCTTGAGCGACATCTCATGAGCAACAATTCTTCCAATGACTTCCGTTGGCTTGAGATCTTTGTAATTGGGCATCGTTTGGATCAATGTGCACACAGTATCATATTTTCCATCCAAGGCTCTTAGGATCTTCTTGATGATGAATTTGTCAGTCATCTCTTCACTTCCTAAGCCGGCAATCTCATTTGTGATAAGAGCAAGCCTAGAGTACATTTCAGCGACACCTTCACCATCCTTCATTTTGAACTTGTCAAGTTGACTTTGAAGCACATCCAACTTGGATTCCTTGATGGAGTCGGTACCTTCATGCATATCAATCAAAGTGTCCCAAATTTCCTTTGCATTCTCAAGACGGCTGATTTTGTTGAATTCTTCAGGGCACAATCCGTTGAACAGGATATCACAAGTTTGAGCGTTGTATTGCAGCATCTTCAACTCTTCCGCGCTAGCTTCACGGTTCGGTTCTCTCCCATCAAAGAATTCACCTTGCAAGCCAATACACACAATAGCCCAAACGGCGGGGTTATGTCCAAGAATATGCATTTTCATCTTATGCTTCCAACTAGCAAAATTAGTACCATCAAAGTAAGGACCTATACGGTGATAATTTCCCTCGCTAGATGCCATACTCTCCTAGGTTGTGAAACTAAGGCTATGACCACCAAAAGCCGTGGAAATCAAAGCAAATGGAGACCAAAGCTCTGATACCACTTGTAGGATCGAAAGTATGTCTAGAGGGGGGTGATTAGACTACTTGACCAAATAAAAACTTATCCTTTTCCCAATTTTAGTCTTTGGCAGATTTTAGCTATCTTAGCACAAGTCAAGCAATCTTAACACAATTCAAGCAAGCATGCAAAGAGTATATGAGCATCAGAAAGTAAAGCATGCAACTTGCAAGAAATGTAAAGGGAAGGGTTTGGATAATTCAAACGCAATTGGAGACACAAATGTTTTTGTCGTGGTTCTGATAGGTGGTGCTATCGTACATCCACGTTGATGGAGACTTCAACCCACGAAGGGTAACGGTTGCGCGAGTCCACGGAGGGCTCCACCCATGAAGGGTCCACGAAGAAGCAACCTTGTCTATCCCACCATGGCTGTCGCCCATGAAGGACTTGCCTCACTAGCGGTAGATCTTCACGAAGTAGGCGATCTCTTTTCCCTTACAAACTCCTTGGTTCAACTCCACAATCTTGTCGGAGGCTCCCAAGTGACACCTAGCCAATCTAGGAGACACCACTCTACAAGAAGTAACAAATGGTGTGTTGATGATGAACTCCTTGCTCTTGTGCTTCAAATGATAGTCTCCCCAACACTCAACTCTCCCTCTCACAGGATTTGGATTTGGTGGAAAGAAGATTTGAGTGGAAAGCAACTTGGGGAAGGCTAGAGATCAAGATTCATATGGTAGGAATGGAATATCTTGGCCTCAACACATGAGTAGGTGGTTCCTTCTCAGAAACAGCAAGTTGGAAGTGTAGGTTTGTTCTGATGGCTCTCTCCACGAACGAAGAGGAGCTGGAGGGGTATATATAGCCTCCACACAAAATCTAACCGTTACACACAACCTGCCAAACTCGGTGGGACCGAATTGATAAACTCGGTCGGAACGATTTAGCAAATCTAGTGACCGTTAGGATTTTCGATGGGACCGACATGCAACTCGGTAGGACCGATGTGGTTAGGGTTAGGGCATAACGTAATCTCGGTGAGACCGATTACACAAACTCAGTGAGACCGATTTTGGTAATAAGCTAACAGAGAGTTGGTCAGGTAAACTCAGTGGGACCGATTCGCTCATTTCGGTGAGACCGAAATGTTACAAAAAGGAAACCGAGAGTTTACATTGCAATCTCGGTGGGACCGATCGCTCATCTCGGTGAGACCGAAACGTTACGAAGGGAAACAAAGAGATTACAATCCCATCTCGGTGATACCGAGATCCCTATCGGTGAAACCGATTTGCCTAGGGTTTGTGGCAGTGGCTATGACATTTGAACTCGGTGGCGCCGGGTAGAAAGAATCTGTAGGGCCGAGTTTGACTTTTGGTTTAGGTCATATGTGGATATGAGAAAGTAGCTGAGGGTTTTGGAGCATATCACTAAGCACTGTAGAGCAAGAAACTCATTAAGCAACACCTCATCCCTCCTTGATAGTATCGGCTTTTCCTATAGACTCAATGTGATCTTGGATCACTAAAATATAAAATGTAGAGTCTTGAGCTTTTGAGCTTGAGCCAATCCTTTTATCCTTAGCATTTTGAGGGATCCACTTTTCTCATCCATGCCATGCCATCCATTGAGCTTTTCCTGAAATATTCATCTTGGAATGATGTTAGCTCAATGAACTATATGTTGTTAGGAATTACCAAAACCACCTAGGGATAGTTGCACTTTCACATGTACTAGAATGGTATTTTGTTGCGTCAACATTCATGCTCCAGCTACTTCATCCAATGTACCTAACAATTTCACCCATCAGTCTGAACTGATGGATCGAGCGTGCAATATATTTCAACATTCTCCCTCAAACCTATGTTTCTTTAGTATTTGGACAAGGGATTGATGTAGGCCGCAAATATCTTTTTTTAATAATGCGTTGGCAGGATTTTGAAATCGAAACCTCTTGGCTCTGGTACCATATTGAATTCATGCACCAACTACTTACTCCAAAAATCTGAACTGTGAGGGAGGGCTGGAAATTATACTCCAACACCTTGCTGCAAAGTGCCACTCCCCCCTTCCAAATACGATGTCAAAACATTCACGTATTAAATCCCCATTCAATTGCAATGATGGTAGAAGCACATATACTAAGGGTAGTTTTGACCCGACCCAATACCTATTTGGGGTTGCTCTAGTTGAACTATGGCATCATAGATGCAACACATACCTAACCACTAGATGTCAAAAAAGGTAAAAAGAAGGCCTAGACCTATAAGTTTCTTCGTCTTGTAGATAGTCTTGAACTCGTTCTAGATACATCCATTTCCGAGACAAGTAATTCCGGACGGAGGGAGTAGTTGACAAAGAAGTATTCATGCTAGTGTGATCTTCATTATCTCTTTTCCGGACAAGCCCTCTTAAGATTCCATAGGCATTCATCATGGAATTATGGCGCTTCTCGTGTGTGATAGATTTTTCTCCTCCTAGTTTTGGTTGAAATTAAATTTCCAAAGACAATGGCAGTGCAGTGACAAAGGTAAAACTACAATACCCTCATATGACAAGTGCGCTATGCCAAATCAAGGGTCAAGACCATAAACTCTGGCAATGAACTGCCCACCCCTCAACATGGGCGTTGCGTCCATGTTAGATGGACTGGCTACATTTTTACAAGATTTTTCAAGGTAACTTGTGAGCTTTATTGATTAGAGAATAACGTTCTTCAATAGATGGTACATATTTTTTGGTTACAGTTTTAAAATATGTTCATGCGACTTTCTAAATTTATGATAAATGTGCAACAATTTTTCCGGTTCATTTCTAAAGTTCCTCTTGACAACATGACACTAGGTATATCTCCATATCCACCCTACTAGCTACTTCTTTTGTTCCAAAAATATTTGAAGTTCTAGCTTTATCTTATGTCAAAGTTCTTTTAGTTTGACCCACTTTATAAAAAAATTGCTAAACTCTACAGCATCAAATATATATATTATAAATATATATGTAACTTAAATCTAATGAAGCAAAAGTCCGCAGAGCTATATTGAAGGATCAAACAACAGTGCAAGCACTCCAAAGAAACCAGAAATTACATCCAGGTTCAAGGAGAGGCTAGCTACCCCATCTACCAGGGCGAGTCGAGGGCGCGCCGCCGTCGCTTCACCGGAAGCTGGCTAGAACATGAATCCTGCGACACCTACACGGATGGGGAGACTCCGATCTTCAGCCCAGAACGACCAGCACACCAGAAGAGAGGCCACCACCGATTGAATCCTGCAAAGAACTGGAACGAATCTAATGAATCTAATTTGATGTTGTAGATGTTGATATAGTTTTTTTCTAAAAACTTAGTCAAACTTAATTTGTTTTGCTTTTTGCGAAAAGGATCACATGTATTATAAAATTTCATTGAAAGTACAAAACATCTCAAATATAATAAAAATTACATCAAGATTCTGAGACCATCAAACGACAACTACTGCCGCGAGAACGAGCCGTCGACGCACCGTTGTCGCCACTCCCCTACCGGAGCCGGCTCGACCTTGTCGATGCCAGCCGAGAAGTCTTTGTGCACGTGCGCCTAAGGACCAACGGCCTGAAGCCACAATCGTCGCCGTTGAACCCTTTCATAGATTTAACGTACTTGACACCAAGTTTAGTCACATTACGAGAAACTCTAATCTCATCATCCCAAGGAGATTGTAGGAATCTATGCCCGAGCTCCATTGACTATGTACAAACGGATAAATTTGAGGAGAATCAAAGCCCGGAAGACAAACTAAGAAGAAGCATCGTCATCCCCCCGTACACGCACCTGCCAGGACAAAAAAAAAATCTAACCTAAACTACTAACCGGAGTGGAGGTGTCGGGATTTCCTCTCCGCCACCAATTGTCGGAGCGCAGGCAAAAGGGAGACGAATCCATGGGCTCGTGATGAAATCTGAAGAGGAAAGTTTAGGTTAGGGGAGAAAACAGGAGGAAGTGTTTTTCATAGATAAAAAGCGCCAGCCTGACTTTATATTAATAAAGTCGCCAAGCGGTAAACAGAGGCTCCACGACCAAAACACTAGTCATCCAGGTAATTTGAAAACGAGAGAAAGTGATCCATCCAAAATACTACCTCTGTATGAAAATATAAGGCGTTTTTTAGACTAAATTAGTATAATTTTTTTGTTTGTTATTTTGATACGGAAGAAGTATAAACTTAATTTGTTTTTGACTTAGAACGAAATGAAGCTTCAAACATTTTGGAGAAGAGATCCTTTGGTTCCACGCGAGGCGCACATGTAGGGTAGGGTGGGATCAAAGCCCATGCTAGCTAGCTCGTGCACATCACGTGAAAGAAGCGGTCGTGACGCCGCTATCGCCATAAATCCCTGACCATAAAAACGAGCACAAATCCCTGGCCATAAAAACGAGCACGAGACACCCCAACGGCTAGACTACGACCGGTAACCACTAACCGCACCACACCAGTTGTACTTAAAAAAATCTGGATAGGAAAGAAAAAAGTACGGTCAAACCATGGACGCAACATAGATACGTACTCCCTCCGTCCCATAATGATGTAAGACGTTTTTTGACACTACACTAATGTTAAAAAACGTTTTATATTATGGGACGGAGAGAGTAGTAAAGAAAGGAGCGCCGGCCAATCACTCGACGACGACTCATGCCCTCGATTGAGCGTCGCCCTGCATGGCCGGTCGATCCAAAGTGATTAAGAATTTAAGATATGATTGCCTAGCAATATCCTACAGCTGCTGCTGGATTGAGATCCAAAGCATCCGACTCCCCCTGGACGTTTTTCAGCCGTCCGATCTAAGATGACGGCTGGGATCATGTGCAGCGTAGCTGGTGCCACGGTAACCGAGTTGGTTTTGCTGCACTCCACCGCAAAGTGGAGTGTTTCGCCAAGTCCTATCCCATGCCCGGCTCTGTGCACCTTTGCTTGTTCTGTGCATAATATACAAAAGAGGGGCCAATTTACAAGAGATTCGGAATTAGCTGTCGCTTAAATGGGTGTATCTAATATTGGACGGACAGTAAAGTACCCAACTGTCTGGTTCTAGTGCAGATGCTTAGCCATCGTCGGTCGTGTTAGGTTTGGGAGGTACAGACAGGACAATAAAGGTGACGGCGATAGGGACGCCGGCCGTACGTACACGGCGTGTCGGCGTTTCCACCTATTGTTGGTCTGCTTCATCGTGCCCTGCACGTACCTTCTCTAAACTAAAGATATGCTAGATTGTGGCCACCGGCGGTTGCCATCGGCTGCATCGGATCTTCAGCTGGGAGAGTTTTTAATCTCGTAATATGGCTGTTTTTCACAAGAAAAAATATGTGAATATGGTAATGTTCTCAGATTCTTGGCACCTGGAGATTACTATAACTCTATAAGGGACTGCTGTATGATCCCTTTTATTGCTGCTGTAATTAACTACTCCCTTCGTCTGGAAATATTTGTATTAAAATGGATAAAAGGAGATGTATCTAGATGTATTTTAGTTCTAGATACATCTTTCTTGTCCATTTTGATGACAAGTATTTCCGGACGGAGGGAGTAGTTAGCTCATGTAAAATGTAATTAACTAGTTAGTGCATGACCTGATCACGATCACCGGCTCACCGCTGCATTCCGTGGCCACAACTTGTAGCAATCTGGCAAGAGTATATAGACGTATGCATGTGAGTTGTGTAGATCTGATCGACCAACGGATCTCGTCGGACCATGTCGTAGTTTAGTGAAGTCGCCGGAGACAAATTCGCCCGTCCGTCTGTCGATTTGTTTAGCTGGGAGCTGGCTGTATTACGCACCTTTGCGTACGATACGGGAGGCGATGATCAGCTGTGCTGCCTTTTGCCGCGCGGGATATTCGGTACCACGTTGTTGCCTAGACAAGATTAGACTTGCGTTGAGCAAACTATACATAGTTCAGGAGCAACGACCGCTCGCTGGCTTGGAGTAGAAGACACGGGCCCATGTATTCTCAATGCGCCTGCTTGCCTGCGATGATTACTCCTTTTTTTTGCAGGTAAGCCATGATTACTCTTGCATGCAGGTGATGCAACGCAGTAATCTAGAGATTGCAATAAAATATACTGCAGAAGTACAATGGATGATTTTTCAGAACGATGTCCAGTAAAAAATATTCCTTAATATGTGGTGAAAAATTATTGTTGCTATAATATAAGAGAGAATGTACTAATTAAGAGAAGTCAAGTTCTTGAAGAAAGCTTCAAGATTTTGCACACCAAAAGTCGATGGGGGCTCGTGCTATAACGACAAACTATGTTAATGCCCACTCCCTTAAGGCAACTAGTAAAACAGTGGAGTGGAGCAGACCTCCTATGAGTTTTGTTAAGCTGAATATTCTTCTTTTGATCATGATCTGTTTAGGGGCACAGCCAGGGCTATCCTCTGATATGGCAAAGGATGGTTCATCGTTGGTTGAAACTTGAGGATTGATTGATGTGCTGATGTATTAGCAGCAGAAGCGTTGGTTCTAAGGTTTGACTTATTCCTTGCACAAAAGCCGAGTTGCAATTGTTTTGTTGTTAGCCCCGGCAATATGGAAGTGATTAACACAAAAGAATGAAGGACAATCGGTGGAAGTGTTTGATGATTGTTATTTTATGGCTTGTGATTTTTCTCTTATTAGGTTTGAACATTGTAATAGGGAAGCAAATAAGTTGGCTCATGAACTTGCTAGGCTAGCGAAATTTTTCGTGACAAGGTATTGATTTAAGGAGCCTATGGACGATATTCTACCTCTTCTTATTGACGATGTAACCGTTACTTCTATTTAATAAAGTTGATGTTTATTTAAAAAAGATAAGAGGGACCATGTTAGAAGTGCTCAGTTCCTTTTTGTTTTCTTTGCTCCACATCAGTATTTATTCTAAGTGACACTTCTAAGATAGTATCACTATATATGTACCAAGGAAAAAACGTCAATCACACATGCAATAGTCGTGTGTCGGGTTGGCAAGCCAGCATGCACATGCCCATGCCCCGCCATATCGACGATATAAGAGCATCCCTAATTTAGAGGAGTATACGACCGAGTTTCTTTAGAGGGGTATAATTTTCCTCCTTTAACGGTGGCCAGACCTAACCGATTTCCTCTATTTAGAGGAGTATATTGTTGGAAATATGCCTTAGAGGTAAAAATATTTGTATATTATATTTTCATATTCATAATTAAGAGTTTACATTTTATGTTATAACTGCTATGATCCTGGAACATGCGATTCAGTGGAAAACTCATATGCACGTGTGGAATGATAAACGGTAAATGAAATGTTCCTAGTCTCGCCTCTAGGACTAGCTCAGGTGTTGTTGGTGATCATGTTTTCCGGATCTTAGGATATCGTTAAGTGTAACGATGATCCTAAAACAACATTGAGATTATGACATTAGAAGAATGATCATATTGAATCAGCCCAATCTTGTTTGTTATGAATTGAGTTAATATTGTCTGCATTCAACTGTAATAACACGGAGTGTTAACGTGTGATATTGCTTCTTAGACCATGAGAGTATCATGGTCATTCTTACCATACGATGAGCTTTGGGGTTTCTCAAACGTCACATGTAACACAGTGATCATAACGACAACCTACATGTTCATCGTAGCAATATCGTGATAATATATTGAGTGTTAGTAAGAAGCAATATGATGAACGGTTTTGTTCATGTATTAACGAACCTACGGGGTCACAAGCTTAAGGCAGTCATGATCTATTGAGTATTGGTAAGACAGGATCGTGAGAATATATTTTTGGAATTATTTCATGAATATTCGGAATAGTTCCGACAGGATCTGGGAGTGTTTCGGGGTCACCGAAAGGGTTTCAGTGAGTATCGAGTAATATCGGGTGTTACCGATAAATTATATATAGGTGAAAAATGTTTTTGAAGATGTTTATATATATATATATATATATATATATATATATATATATATATATATATATATATATATATATATATATATATATATATATATATATATATATAGAGGATAACGCTATTCTAAGCGTGAGTGTAGAATAGCTTATTCTACACCCCTAGTAACGCTATGTACAAAATCTAGTAAAACGTGTACAAAATGTAATAATTTGAAAAATATTTTTTTATCATCTAAGTTTGTAATTTACTACATTTTACGAAAATTAATATATTTTACATAGTGTGTTACTGTATTTTGTATGTACCGTTACTGGGGTGTAGAATAAGCTATTCTACACTCACGCTTAGTTTAGCGTTACTATATATATATATATATATAGACACACACTAGCAAATATGCCCGTGCATTGCAACGGGAGATAAAATAGTATGCATTTAAAGTCAGTAAAAATTATCTGTGGGCACATGAAAAAGAAACATTTAGCTAATCGGTTTCGCCGCGTGTGAAAGAATCAATCTGCTATTTTTCCATTCATTGATCGATGTCATTTAAGAGTTTGCGCATGAGTTATTCAATCTACTATTCCTTTCAATCCTTTCAATCAAGGGATTTTAAGGTATGAAGTTTCTGAATATTCTAAGAAACATGAACAATTTTCTAAATGCTGAACAATTTTTAAAAAATTAACTACACTTTCAAAATTCAAAAACATTTTATGAAAACACCGATTTTTAAAAAAAATTAAATGCTGGACAATTTTTATAAAATTAACTACACTATCAAAATTCAAAAACATTTTATGAAAACGCCAATTTTTAATAAAAACATGAACATTTATTTAAAATGGGAACATGTGTTGAGAATTCATAAGATTTTTAGAAAATGTGTATCTTTTCTACGAACATTATTTTTAATTTTAAAATTTCACGAAACCATGAATATCTTTCAAATTTGGAGCATATTTCGAAATGCCATTTTCTTTTTTGACATCCCTAACAATTTTGAAAACAAAGAATTTTTAAAAATGGGCAATTTTTTGCAATTTTCGATTTTTTTTAAAATAGCAACAAAATTTTGGAATTACGAACATTTTCTAAATCTTGCTTTTTTTATTCTGAACTTTTTTGAGAATTTTTAATTTACGAAATAAATTCCAAAAGAAAAATAAACTTGGAAGGGAAAAAATATATAGGGAAAGAAGAATAAAAATAAAAGTAAAACACAGAAAAAAATAGAAATGAGCCAGCCCATTATTGTTTGCCTTGTTCGTATTCTGACTATTTATCGCACTGTGCGGAAAATAGAGCTTTCCCAGCTGCATGGGCAGAAAAATAAGTGGGCTGGCTTTGCTGGGCCACCGAGCGTGGCTCGCGTACAACAATTCTTTTTCTAGCAAACAAACGCATAAGACTTTAGTACCACCTCGGGTAGAAAGATTTTTTTTTCCGATGGTGAACAGATGAAAATATAGGCAAAACGCACCTTGCTTTATTAGTATATATCTGTGTGTGTGTGTGTGTGTGCGTGCGTGTGTGTGTGTAATGGTCTGGAGGTATTTAGAACATTTTATATTTAATTTAAATATCAACGGGCCTTAAAAGGCCAAGAGGTGGAAGGAGTTATGAGCCACAAGGGCCCATAATGAAGTGGGGCCCACTGCCATATGGGGGCGAATTGGACTAGGGGAGGAGTCCATCTCTTCCCCCTTGGCCGGCGCCACAAGGAGGGACTTTCCTCCTTGGTGGCTGCCCTCTCCTCCTCCTCCAACCTATATATACTAGGGGGTTTTGCTCTATTGGATATAAAGTTTTTGGAGCCTCATCTAGTTCTTCTAGTTCTTGTTCTAGTTGGTCCTACTTGACTAATTAGAGCTTGGCTAAACCTCTTGTCCTCATAGTTAGAATCCTAGTTTGGTTCTAATCTCCTCCCTCTAATTCTCTGGCAATGATTAGCTATGGACGACGAAGCACTGCCGTATCGTGAAGGCTACACACTTGCAACCAAGTAGAGCGGCTGTGCTTTCGGTCTTCAGTTCGAGGATCGTTCGTGGGTGGTACGAGGGACTCCAAGTATGATCTACACTGACACGTTCTTCTTCCGCTGCAACTCGGTGACGGTAAAGATCGCGATCCCAACCTGTTATGCATCTTCATATTGATCTTGGTTGATTGTAGGTGCGATTTTTTTTTGTTTTCTACTACGTTTTCCAACAGATTTTTTCTCAATTCTTTTAGCCTTCCCTCATACATTTCAAATAATTGCACACCATTTCGTCAATCATTTAAATAATTCAATTGAATAACCATGCACAACAAATAAACCACGAATACACATGTAGTTGCACGGATCGAGAAATTCAAATTAAAACATGCAAATAGTTCATCCAAAAGGCACCACATCGATCAAGTTTGATCCAAAATCACCACAACATAACACATCTTGTGTCGTGGATCAACCCCAACCAAAGGCATGCGCATGAATTCAAGCACCATCGTCAGCAAATAAATCCTGACCACCTCCATCATCATCACCTCCAAGTCCACCACCATCCACAGGGCCACCACCATCATCTCCTCCTGTTGGGGAACGTAGTAATAATTCAAAAAAAATTCTACGTGTCACCAAGATCAATATAGGAGATGCTAGCAACGAGAGAGAGGGAGTGCATCTTCATACCCTTGAAGATCGCTCAGCGGAAGCATTACAAGAACGCGGTTGATGGAGTTGTACTCGCGGCGATTCAAATCGTGAAAGATCCGATCTAGCGCCGAATGGACGGCGCCTCCGCGTTCAACACACGTACAACACGGGGACGTCTTCTCCTTCTTGATCCAGCAAGGGGAGAGGAGAAGTTGAGGGAAAGCTCCGGCAGCACGACGGCGTGGTGGTGGTGGAGCTCGTGGTTCTCCGGCAGGACTTCGCCAAGCACTATGGAGGAGGAGGAGATGTTGGAGGAGGAGAGAGCTGCGCCAGGGAAGGGGTGCGGCTCCCATGCGCCTCCCCACTATATATAGGGGTGGAGGGGGCTGGTTTCTTGCCCTCCAAGTCCATTGGGGCGTTGGCAAAGGTGGGGGAAAGAAATCCCATCATTTCCCTTCCCCACCGATTGTTATCCCCCTTTTTTAGGGATCTTGATCTTATCCCTTCGGGGTATGATCTTATTCCTTCTAAGGGGGGATCTTGTGCGCCTTGACCAGGGGTGTGGGGCCTTTCCCCCACTACCCACGTTCATGTGGGCCCCCTATGCAGGTGGGCCCCACTCCGGAACCTTCTAGAACCTTCTCGGTACAATACCGAAAAATCACGAACATTTTCCGGTGGCCAAAATAGGATTTCCCATATATAAATATTTACCTCCGGACCATTCCGGAACTCCTCGTGACGTCCGAGATCTCATCCGGGACTCTGAACAACATTTGGTAACTGCACACTAATTCCCATAACAACTCTAGCGTCACCGAACCTTAAGTGTGTAGACCCTACGGGTTCGGGAACCATGCAGACATGACCGAGACAACTCTCTGGCCAATAACCAACAGCGGGATCTGGATACCCATGTTGGCTCCCACATATTCCATGATGATCTCATCGGATTAACCACGATGTCGGGGATTCAATCAATCATGTATACAATTCCCTTTGTCAACTGGTACGTTACTTGCCCGAGATTCAATCGTCGGTATCCCAATACCTCGTTCAATCTCGTTACCGGCAAGTCACTTTTACTCGTTCCGTAACACATCATCATGTGATCAACTCTTTGGTCACATTGAGCTCATTATGATGATGTCCTACCGAGTGGGCCCAGAGATACCTCTCCGTCACACGGAGTGACAAATCCCAGTCTCGATTCGTGCCAACCCAACAGACACTTTCGGAGATACCCGTAGTGTGCCTTTATAGCCACCTAGTTACGTTGTGACGTTTGGCACACCCAAAGCATTCCTACGGTATCCGGGAGTTGCACAATCTAATGGTCTAAGGAAATGATACTTGACATTAGAAAAGATTTAGCAGACGAACTACACGATCTTGTGCTATGCTTAGGATTGGGTCTTGTCCATCACATCATTCTCCTAATGATGTGATCCCGTTATCAATGACATCCAATGTCCATGGTCAGGAAACCGTAACCATCTATTGATCAACGAGCTAGTCAACTAGAGGCTTACTAGGGACATATTGTGGTCTACGTATTCACACATGTATTACGGTCTCCGGTTAATACAATTATAGCATGAACAATAGACAATTATCATGAACAAGGAAATATAATAATAACCATTTTATTATTGCCTCTAGGGCATATTTCCAACAGTCTCCCACTTGCACTAGAGTCAATAATCTAGTTCACATCACTATGTGATTGTAATGAATCCAACACCCATGGGGTTTGATCATATCTCTCTTGTGAGAGAGGTTATTAGTCAACGGGTCCGAACCTTTCAGATCCGTGTGTGCTTTACAAATCTCTATGTCATCTTGTAGATGCAGCTACCATGCGCTACTTGGAGCTATTCCAAATAACTGATCTACTATACGAATCCGGTTTACTACTCAGAGTCATCCGGATTAGTGTCAAAGTTTGCATCGACGTAACCCTTTACGACGAACTCTTTTACCACCTCCATAATCGATAAAATTCCTTAGTACACTAGTTACTAAGGATAAGTTTGACCGCTGTCATGTGATCCATTCCTGGATCACTCTTGTACCCCTTGATTGACTCATGGCAAGGCACACTTCAAAAGGTACACAATATAGCATACTTGTAGAGCCTACGCCTAAAGCATAGGGGCGACCTTCTTCCTTTCTCTCTCTTCTGCCGTGGTCAGATCTTGAGTCTCACTCAATGCTCACACCTTATAACACAGCCAAGAACTCCTTCTTTGCTGATCTTATTTGAACTCCTTCAAAATCTTGTCACGGTATGTATTCATTTGAAATTACTATTAAGCGTTTTTTGATCTATCCTTATAGATCTTGATGCTCAATGTTCAAGTAGCTTAATCCAGGTTTTCCATTGAAAAACACTTTTCAAATAACCCTATATGCTTTCTAGAAATTCTACATCATTTCTGATCAACAATATGTCAACAACATATACTCATCAGAAATTCTATAGTGCTCCCACTCACTTCTTTGGAAATACAAGTTTCTCATAAACTTTGTATAAACCCAAAATCTTTGATCATCTCATCAAAGCGTCTATTCATACTCCGAGATGCTTACTCCAGTCCTTAGAAGGATTGCTGGAGCTTTGCATACTTGTTAGCATCTTTTAGGATTGACAAAAACCTTCTAGTTGTATCACATACAACCTTTCCTCAAGAAAATTGTCGAGGAAACAATGTTTTGACATCCTATCTGCAAGATTTCATAAATAATGCAGTAAGTGCTAATACAATTCCAACAGACTCTTAGCATCGCTACGAGTGAAAAAGTCTGACCGCAGTCAAATCCTTGAACTTGTTGGAAAACATCTTAACGACAAGTCGAGCTTTCTTAATGGTGATACTTACCATCATTATCCGTCTCCCTTTTAAAATCCATCTGTACCCAATAGCCTTACGACCATCAAGTAGTTCTTCCAAAGTCTATACTTTGTTTTCACACATGGATCCTCTCGGAATTTATGGCCTCGAGCCATTTGTCGGAATTTGGGCCCACCATCGTTTCTCCATAGCTCGTAGGTTCATTGTTGTCTAGCAACATGACATCGACAGGATTACGTACCACTCTGAAATAGTACGCATCCTTGTCGACCTACGAGGTTTGGTAGTGACTTGATCCGAAGTTTCATGATCACTATCATCAGCTTCCACTTCAATTGGTGTAGGCGCTACAGGAACAACTTCCTGTGCCCTGCTACACACTGGTTGAAGTGACGTTTCAATAACCTCATCAAGTCTCCACCATCCTCCCACCCAATTCTTTCGAGAGAAACTTTTCCTCGAGAAAGAACCCGTTTCTAGAAACAATCACTTGCTTCCGATTCCGAAATAGGAGGTATACCCAACTGTTTTGGGTGTCCTATGAAGATGCATTTATCCGCTTTGGGTTCGAGCTTATCAGGCTAAACCCTTTTCACATAAGCGTCGCAGCCCCAAACTTTTAAGAAATGACAGCTTGGGTTTCTCTAAACCATAGTTCATACGGTGTCATCTCAACGGAATTACGTGGTGCCCTATTTAAAGTGAATACGGTTGTCTCTAATGCCTAACCCATAAATGATAGTGGTAATTCGATAAGAGACATCATGGTTTGCACCACATCCAATAGGGTGCAGCTATGATGTTCGGACACACCATCACACTATGGTGTTCCAGGCGGCATTAGTTGTGAAACAATTTCCACAATGTCTTAGTTGTGTACCAAACACGTAACTCAGATATTCATCTCTATGATCATATCATAGACATTTTATCCTCTTGTCACGACGATCTTCAACTTCACTCTAAAATTACTTGAACCTTTCAATAATTCAAACTTGTGTTTCATCAAGTAAATATACTTAGAATCTACTCAAATCATCTATGAAGTAAGGGCATAACGATATTCACTGCGTGCCTCAACACTCATTGGATTGTACACATCAAATGTATTACTTCCAACAAGTTGCTCTCTTGTTTCATCTCACTGAAAATGAGGCCTTCCAGTCATCTTGCCCATGTGGCATGATTTGCATGTCTCAAGTGATTCAAAATCAAGTGAGTCCAAACGATCCATCTGCATGGGGTTTCTTCATGCGTATAAACCAATAGACATGGTTCGCATGTCTCAAACTTTTCAAAAAGCGAGTGAGTCCAAAGATCCATCAACATGGAGCTTCTTCATGCGTTTTATACCAATATGACTCAAATGGCAGTGCCACAAGTATGTGGTACTATCATTACTATCTTATATCTTTTGGCATGAACATGTGTATCACTATGATCGAGATTCAATGAACCATTCATTTTAGGTGCAAGACCATTGAAGGTATTATTCAAATAAACAGAGTAACCATTATTATCCTTAAATGAATAACCATATTGCGATAAACATAATCCAATCATGTCTATGCTCAACGCAAACACCAAATAACAATTATTTAGGTTTTAACACCAATCTCGATGGTAGAGGGAGCATGCGATGCTTGATCACATCAACCTTGGAAACACTTCCAACACATATCGTCATCTCACCTTCAGCTAGTCTCCGTTTATTCCGTAGCTTTTATTTCGAGTTACTACCACTTAGCAACCGAACTGGTATTTAATACCCTGGTGCTACTAGGAGTACTAGTAAAGTACACATTATAATGTATATCCAATATACTTCTATCGGCCTTGCTAGCCTTCTCATCTACCAAGTATCTAGGGTAGTTCTGCTTGAAAGGACTGCTCCCTCATTTCGTAAGCACTTAGTCTCGGGTTTGGGTTCAACCTTGGGTTTCTTCACTAGAGCAACAAATCGATTTGCCGTTTCTTGAAGTATCCCTTTCTTGCCCTTGCCCTTCTTGAAACTAGTGGTTTTACTAACCATCAACAATTGATGCTCCTATTCGATTTCTACTTTTGCGGTGTCGCGAATAGCTCAAGGATCATCATATCTATCCCTGATATGTTATAGTTCATCACGAAGCTCTAGTAGCTTGGTGGCAGTGACTTCGGAAAACAATCACTATCTCATCTGGAAGATTAACTCCCACTCGATTCAAGCGATTGTAGTACTCATACAATCTGAGCACATGCTCAACGATTGAGCTTTTCTCCTTAGTTTGCAGGCTTAAGAAACTTGTCAGAGGTCTCATACCTCTTGACGTGGTCACTAGCCTGAAATCCCAATTTTAGTCCTTGGAACAATCTCATATGTTCTGCGATGTTTAAAAAATGTCTTTGGTGCCTCAATTCTAAACCATTTAGCATTACACACTGAACTATCATGTAGTCATCAAAATGTGTATGTCAGATGTTCGCAACATCCACAACCGACGCTCGAGGTTCAGCACATTGAGCGGTGCATTAAGGACATAATCCTTCTGCGCAGCAATGAGGACAATCCTCAGTTTACGGACCCAGTCCGCATAATTCCTACTGTCAACTCTCAACTAAATCTCTCTAGGAACAAATCCAAAACAGTAGAACCAAAGCGTGAGCTACGACATAATTTGCAAAGACATTTTGACTATGTTCATGATAATTAAGTTCATCTAATCAAATTATTTAATGAACTCCCACTTAGATAGACATCCCTCTAGTCATCTAAGTGATACATGATCCGAGTCAACTAGGCCGTGTCCGATCATCACGTGAGACGGACTAGTCATCATCGGTGAACATCTTCATGTTGATCGTATCTACTATACGACTCATGTTTGACCTTTCGGTCTCTTGTGTTCCGAGGCCATGTCTGTACATGCTAGGCTCGTCAAGTCAACCTAAGTGTTTCGCATGTGTACATCTGGCTTACACCCGTTGTATGTGAACGTTAGAATCTATCACACCCGATCATCACGTGGTGCTTCGAAACAATGAACCTTCGCAATGGTGCACAGTTAGGGGGAACACTTTCTTGAAATTTTAGCGAGGGATCATCTTATTTATGCTACCGTTGTTGTAAGCAAATAAGATGTAAACATGACAAACATCACATGCAAATCATAAAGTGACATGATATGGCCAATATCATCTTGTGCCTTTTGATCTCCATCTTCGATGCGCGGCATGATCACATTCGTCACCGGCATGACACCATGATCTCCATCATCATGATCTCCATCATCGTGTCTTCATGAAGTTGTCTCGCCAACTATTACTTCTACTACTATGGCTAATGGTTAGCAATAAAGTAAAGTAATTACATGGCGTTTTTCATTGACACGCAGGTCATACAATAAATTAAGACAACTCCTATGGCTTCTACCGGTTGTCATACTCATAGACATGCAAGCCGTGATTCCCATTACAAGAACATGATCAATCTCATACATCACATATATATAATTCATCACATCCTTTTGGCCATATCACATCACATAGCATACCCTGCAAAAACAAGTTAGACGTCCTCTAATTGTTGTTGCATGTTTTACGTGGTTGCTATGGGTTTCTAGCAAGAACGTTACTTACCTACGTAAAATCCACAACGGTGATATGCCAATTGCTATTTACCCTTCATAAGGACCCTCTTCATCGAATCCGATCCGACTAAAGTGGGAGAGACAGACACCCGCTAGCCACCTTATGCATCAAGTGCATGTCAGTCGGTGGAACCTGTCTCACGTAAGTGTACGTGTAAGGTCGGTCCGGGCCGCTTAATCCCACAATGTCGCCGAATCAAGATAAGACTAGTAACAGTAAGCAAATTGAACAAATCATCGCCCACAACTACTTTGTGTTCTACTCGTGCATAGAATCTACGCATAGACCTAGCTCATGATGCCACTGTTGGGGAATGTAGTAATAATTCAAAAAAAATTCTAAGTGTCACCAAGATCAATCTAGGAGATGCTAGCAACGAGAGAGAGGGAGTGCATCTTCATACCCTTGAAGATCGCTAAGCGGAAGCGTTACAAGAACACGGTTGATGGAGTCGTACTCGCGGCGATTCAAATCGCGGAAGATCCGATCTAGCGCCGAATGGACGGCGCCTCCGCGTTCAACACACGTACAAACCGGGACATCTCCTCCTTCTTGATCCAGCAAGGGGAGAGGAGAAGTTGAGGGAAAGCTCCGGCAGCACGACGGCGTGGTGGTGGTGGAGCTCGTGGTTCTCCTGCAGGGCTTCGCCAAGCACTATGGAGGAGGAGGAGATGTTGGAGGAGGAGAGAGCTGCGCCAGGGAAGGGGTGTGGCTCCCATGCGCCTCCCCACTATATATAGGGGTGGAGGGGGCTGGTTTCTTGCCCTCCAAGTCCATTGGGGCGTTGGCAAAGGTGGGGGAAAGAAATCCCATCATTTCCTTCCCACCGATTGTTATCCCCTTTTGAGGGATCTTGATCTTATCCCTTCGGGGTATGATCTTATTCCTTCTAAGGGGGGATCTTGTGCGCCTTGACCAGGGGTGTGGGGCCTTTCCCCCACTACCCACGTTCATATGGGTCCCCCTATGCAGGTGGGCCCCACTTCGGAACCTTCTAGAACCTTCCCGGTACAATACCGAAAAATCCCGAACATTTCCTGGTGGCCAAAATAGGACTTCCCATATATAAATCTTTACCTCCGGACCATTCCGAACTCCTCGTGACGTCCGAGATCTCATCCGGACTCAACAACATTCGTAACTGCACACTAATTCCCATAACAACTCTAGCGCCATCGAACCTTATGTGTAGACCCTACGGGTTCGGGAATCATGCGATATGACGGAGACAGCTCTCGGCCAATAACCAACAGCGGATCTGGATACCCATGTTGGATCCCACATATTCCACGATGATCTCATTGGATGAACCACGATGTCGGGATTCAATCAATCTCAGATACAATTCCCTTTGTCAATCGATGCGTTACTTGCCCGAGATTCGATCGTCGGTATCCCAATACCTCGCTCAATCTCGCACGCAAGTCACTTTTACTCGTTCCGTAACACATCATCATGTGATCAACTCTTTGGTCACATTGAGCTCATTATGATGATGTCCTACCGAGTGGGCCCAGAGATACCTCTCCGTCACACGGAGTGACAAATCCCAGTCTCGATTCGTGCCAACCCAACAGACACTTTCAGAGATACCCGTAGTGTGCCTTTATAGCCACCTAGTTACGTTGTGACGTTTGGCACACCCAAAGCATTCCTACGGTATCCGGGAGTTGCACAATCTAATGGTCTAAGGAAATGATACTTGACATTAGAAAAGATTTAGCAGACGAACTACACGATCTTGTGCTATGCTTAGGATTGGGTCTTGTCCATCACATCATTCTCCTAATGATGTGATCCCGTTATCAACGACATCCAATGTCCATGGTTAGGAAACCGTAACCATCTATTGATCAACGAGCTAGTCAACTAGAGGCTTACTAGGGACATATTGTGGTCTACGTATTCACACATGTATTACGGTCTCCGGTTAATACAATTATAGCATGAACAATAGAAAATTATCATGAACAAGGAAATATAATAATAACCATTTTATTATTGCCTCTAGGGCATATTTCCAACAACTCCTTTTCCATCACCATCTCGAAGGCCACCACGACCATCCACACGGCCACCACCAAGATTCTGAAGAGAGATCTCCGTTTGGGTCAAAATCTCTCCACGAGTAAGCTCCCATTTTTTTTCTGTGGCATCCATTTTTGTTGTTCATGAACATGATAGGACGTTCTTCGAACTTGTTTTCATTCACAACCCTTTCATCCTGGAGTGCAAGCCTACGCTTCTCCACCTTCAACTTCCTCTCTTCGACCGCCAATTTTGACCTATGTTTTTCCTCCTCCAACATCTTGAGCTCATTCCATCTTGTCGCCTTCTCATCTCCATGAATTGGTATGCTTAATCTTGACCTCTTCGGTGTGGTATTGGAGTTTCTCCTAATCCACTTCTAATTTTGGCAAAGTTCTTTGTAGCAATGGTGCAATATGAAGGGCTTCTCACCGTACTTCTCGTTGTGTTGATTGAATAGGTCTTGATGATAGGCCCATACCCCGAGATTTGCACACCACTTGGTGGTGTTGGCTTGACTTGATCAATACAACCGGACAATCAGTTTAATTGTGTCACCTGCATCCCTCTGATGGCGAAGTGGATTAGGAAAGTGTGGGTTGATAACACAAAGTGCAACTATTCCTAGGTGGTTTTGGTAATTCATAACAACATTTAGCTCATTGAGCTAATGCTATTCCAAGACAAATATTTCAGGAAAGCTCAATGAATGGCATGGCATGGATGATGAAAGTGGATCCCTCAAAATATCAAGGATAAAGGATTGGCTCAAGCTCAAAAGCTCAAGACTCTACATTTTACATTTTAGTGATCCAAGATTACATTGAGTCTATAGGAAAAGCCAATACTATCAAGGAGGGATGAGGTGTTGCTTAATGAGCCTCTTGCTTCATGTGCTTAGTGATATGCTCCAAAACCCTCCACTACTTTCTCACATCCACATTTGACCTAAACCTAAAGCCAAACTCGGCCCTACCGATTCTTTCTATCCGGCGCCACCGAGTTCAAATGTCATAGCCACTGCCACAAACCCTAGGCAAATCGGTCTCACCGATAGGGATCTCGGTCTCACCGAGATGGGATTGTAATCTCTCTGCTTCCCTTCAGAACGTTCGGTCTAACCGAAGTGAGCGATCGGTCCCACCGAGATTGCAATGTAAACTCTCTGTTTCCCTTTCGTAACTTTTTGGTCTCACCGAAAGAGCGAATCGGTCCCACCGAGTTTACCTGACCAACTCTCTGGTTAGCTAATTACCAAATTCTGTCTCACCGAGTTTGTGTAATCAGTCTCACCGAGATTATGTTATGCCCTAACCCTAACCAAATCGGTCCTACCGAGTTGCATGTCAGTCCCACCGAAAACCCTAACGGTCACTAGGTTTACTAAATCGGTCCGACCGAGTTTGATGATTCGGTTCCACTGAGTTTGGTAAATTGTGTGTAACGGTTAGATTTTGTGTGGAGGCTATATATACCCCTCCACCTCCTCCTCATTCGTGGAGAGAGCCATCAGAACAAACCTACACTTCCAACTTACCAGTTCTGAGAGAGAACCACCTACTCATGTGTTGAGGCCAAGATATTCCATTCCAACCATATGAATCTTGATCTCTAGCTTCCCCAAGTTGCTTTCCACTCAAATCTTCTTTCCACCAAATCCAAATCCTGTGAGAGAGAGAGTTGAGTGTTGGGGAGACTATCATTTGAAGCGCAAGAGCAAGGAGTTCATCATCAACACACCGTTTGTTACTTCTTGGAGAGTGGTGTCTCCTAGATTGGCTAGGTGTCACTTGGGAGCCTCCGACAAGATTGTTGAGTTGAACCAAGGAGTTTGTAAGGGCAAGGAGATCGCCTACTTCGTGAAGATCTACCGCTAGCGAGGCAAGTCCTTCGTGGGCGACGACCATGGTGGGATAGACAAGGTTGCTTCTTCGTGGGTGGAGCCCTCCGTGGACTCGCGCAACCGTTACCCTTCGTGGGTTGAAGTCTCCATCAACGTGGATGTACGATAGCACCACCTATCGGAACCACGACAAAAACATCCGTGTCTCCAATTGCATTTGAATCCTCCATACCCTTCCCTTTACATTCTTGCAAGTTGCATGCTTTATTTTCCGCTGCCTATATACTCTTTGCATGCTTGCTTGAATTGCGTGAAGATTGCTTGACTTGCTTAAAGATAGCTAAAATCTGCCAAAGTCTAAAATTGGGAAAAGGTTAAGTTTTTAATTGGTCAAGTAGTCTAATCACCCCCCCCCCTCTAGACTTACTTCAAGGTCCTACAAGTGGTATCAGAGCTTTGGTCTCCATTTGCTTTGATTTCCATAGCTTTTGGTGGTCATAGTCTTGGTTCCACAACCTAGGAGAGTATGGCGTCTAGCGAGGGAAATTATCACCGTAGAGGTCCTTACTTTGATGGCACTAATTTTGCTAGTTGGAAGCATAAGATGAAAATGCATATTCTCGGACATAACCCCGCCATTTGGGCTATTGTGCGTATTGGTTTGCAAGGTGAATTCTTTGATGGGAGAGAACCGAACTGTGAAGCTAGAGGTCCTTACATCATCAAGTGAGAAACAAACCTTCAATGAAGAATTGAGCTTAATGGTGAAGAACTTCAACAAATTCTACAAGAGTAGAAGCAAAGAAAGAAGCTCCAAGTTAAGGTCCTACAATGACAAAAGATCTTCTAGTCGAGAGCGAAATTGCTACAATAGTGGGAGACCCGGACACTATTCCAATGAGTGTACGACACCCTACAAAAGAAGAGAAGATTCTCCCAAGAGAAGAAGTAGAACAGAAGAATCACCACCAAGAGAGAGAAGGAGTAGAGATGATCGTTATGAATGAAGACCCTCACGGAGAAGCAAGGATTCGGAAAGGAAGGACAAGTCATCAAAGAGCTACACAAAACAAAGACATCAAGCTCATGTTGGAGAATGGGTATCCGGCTCCGGCTCCGATAATCACTCCGAGAGAAGCTATCACTCCGACTCCGAATACACTCAAGATGAAGGTGTTGCCAGCTTAGCACTTGTGTCAACCAACTCCTACGACATATTTGATTCACCAAATGAAGGAATTGGAAGATGCTTCATGGCCAAAGGTCCTAAGGTAACACACCCCGAGTATGTTGATTTTAATAGTGATGAAGATGACTTGCTAGGTGATGATGATTTACTTATTGACAACTCTAGTGATGAATACTATGATGAAACGTCAATTAATCATGCTAATCAAGATGAAACGAATGATAATGATAAGGACAAGATTGAGCGTCTAACTAAAGAACTAAACACTCTTAAGTTAGCTCATGAAACTATCTTCGAAGATCATCGAGAACTTTTAAGGGCTCATGAGAAGTTACGCTTTGAAAAGCTCAATCTTGAGCAAGAGCATGAGTTCCTAAAAGCGATCAATGATGATCTCCGTAAGAAAAGTTCTTCTTATATTGCCAAGCGTTTCCCCTTATCTACTTACATGCCTCAAGTCAAGTCTAGCAACAAGAACAAGAAAGATTCTTATTCTAGTAGTAACAATAACAATGCTAAATCCAATATTGTTGCTTCTAGTAGCTCTCTTGATTCCACTAATGATTCTCTTAGCCAAGTTACACTTGAGCAAGAAAACAGCTTATTGAAGGGAATTATAGAGAAAGGTGTATACAAGAGCCTTGCCGGGAGTAAGCAATTTGAGGAAGTTGTACGCAAGCAAGGAAGGCACCGTAAGAATCAAGGTGTTGGTTATGAACGAAAGTTCAATGCCAATGGAGTTGAGTGTGAAGAAGATCAATACCCCAAGACGAAGTTTGTTCCTCAACAAGAGAAGTATGATCCTACTTATTTCCAAGGGACACAAGCTCAAGATGATCTTCCACCACAAGACCACAAGCAAAAGGGCAAGGACAAGCTTCAAGAGGAGATTGATGCATTTGAAGAAGCTCCTAAGGCCTTGGTCAAGTGGTTTCCGGAGACTACATCAAGTTCTACTTCATCAAGTACGACTACAACCCCAAGGATTCCCATCAAGATGATGTGGATCCCGAAGAAGAAGAACAAGAGAGTTCTTGAGGGTGACTCCGTCAACATACTTCACTCATATCATTTTGGCGAGGACAAGTGCAAACAACTTCCACATCTTGCACTAGTTCAAGGAGTCACAAACCCTCATGTTAGTAAAGCAAGGGACAAGGTAACCTAAAGTTTTCATGAACATCATTTTGTGTGTGCATCACTCTATGTCTATGGATATTCTTGTTTGTTCCTTGTGGGACTAACCCATGTAGGTATTGAAAGTGCAACTCACTCCAAAGGATTGCTCCAAAAGATCTACATCAACATTGAGCATCCACATCTTCAACACCTACATGAAGTCATCATCGACAAAACCCAAGGTTAGTTTATCCCTCTAAGGGGGGATCTCACATCTAGGGGGAGCTTAACTCTAAGAATTGAGTCAAAGCAACTCTAATGATGTGAACACATAAATGCTTTATGTAAAAGTGGTAACCCCACTTGAGCTTAAACGATGAGTATGACCTATGATCAAATGTTCTCATTTGACTCCTAAGTCAATACACTCATATATAGATGACCTAGTCATCGCCAATTGTAGATGCTAGAATTGGTTGTGCATGCTTTGTCACATATTTCATTTGTCATTTTATTGTGTGAGCATGTTGGTTGCATATTTTACTCGTTCGAGGACATCCACTTGTTGTTTTGATTGATTGGTTTCTTTCTCTTTGGCCAAGTGGATGGACAAGAATGCCTAAGAACCTTCTCTAGCTATCTATGCTTTTCTCGTCTCAAACTCTATTCATGCCACATCACAAAATTTGATCAAGTAAGATTCGAACCAATCTGTGTGAGGAGCACTCAGAGTCCCCGATTCATCATAGACTTAAACTTCCAAAACTTCTTTGTGATTTTCGGTCTGACCGATTCCTCCATTTCGGTCATACCGAGATTACTAAGTCGATCTAGGTTTTCAATCCCGGTGCAACCGATTTGAACTTTTCAGTCGCACCGAGTTGCCGTAACTGTTAACAGTTATGCATCTTGGTGCCACCAAGTTGTTCCACTCGGTCACACCGACAGTGTCGGGCTATATATTCACACGGGCAAATTTTGGAAAAACTTTCTCTGAAACTCCTCGCCCGCGCATAGCTCGCTCTGCCTACAAGGTCTACGGATCGTTGACTTCGTCGCCAGCCGCCTCCAGCCGCTGGTCTCCGCCGCCGTCAACGGAATTATTCTCCGCCGTTGCCGCCGTAGCGAGTTCACCGCCAAACTAGGGTATGAACTCGATCACAGTGCTATCCTCGTCTGATTCTCAGCACATTGTGTTCGTAATGCATCTTGACACGATTGAAACACCTCTATCTAGTCAAAACAATCCTTAGAATAGTTGTGATTCTAAAATTTAGGGTTAGGTTTCCACCGAAACCATCTCGGACCCACCGAGTTGAAAAACTCGGTCCCACCGATTTGGCTAACGCCATTGCACTAGTAAGTCTCGGTCTGACCGAGAATTACAAATCGGTGTGACCGATTTTAGAACTTTGTGAAACCCCAGCAGTCTCGGTGCCACCGAACTGTGACTCGGTCTCGACCGAGATCACTAGTTTAGGTTCCAAAACTGCTTGGTATCACCGAGTTTAAAAATCGGTAGATCCGAAATGCTTTCAGGAAAACTAAAACTAAGTTTTTGAATCATTCTTTGCAAAATCTCTGCATTTTGTGATGCTCATCCACTCCACCTCATCTATAACTATTCACATGGTCAGCATCGGTGTGTGCAGCATGTCGCACCAAAGTGACAAATGTAATGTGTCAAGAGCAGATTCACATGAGTGAGGGCACTAGTCCCTCTAGCAGCTCAGATGAGGGGAGCAGAAGCACTCCCAGTAATTTGCCCAAGGCTGCCACAAGGACAAGAAAGAAGAAGACCTCAGAGTCTGAGGATGAGGATTATGTGGCAGTTGAGGATGAGGCCAGTTCAAAGAAGAATGTGCTCAAGAAGGAGTACAGCTCAACAACAGTTAAGCCTGGAATGAAGATCAAAAGGCCAGCAGGTAGACAACCAATGTCCAAAGCCAGAGTCTCCACTCAAGCTTCTTTGGAATCCCAACCCAAAGAACCTGCTGCTGCTGAAGGAAAGAAACGGAAGGAAAGGGTCAAGAAGACCATGGCCAGAGTGATTGGGAAGCCTTCTATGATGGAGGAAGAAGAAGAAGAGGTTGCTGAACCAGCACCCAAGGCACAAAAGCTGATGGGTGATGCCATAAAATCAGGGGCTGCAACTTCAAAGCCCAAAGCTGCCCCTAAGCCCAAGAGTGCACCAAAGAGGAATACCAAGAGCATACCAGCAGCTGAGAAGAACAAGGCCCCAATGCCTGAAGTTGATGCTGAGGAAGATGAAGAAGGGTAGGTCCTAAGGAAGCTCAAACCCAAGATTCCAGACCACAATGATGCTCATCCTGTGGATGAGAACATGAAGATCAGGAGAGATCAAGGGTTGAGGCTATGGAGAGAGTCAGATCCATATGCCACCAGGAGAAGGACTGCTGTAGATTACAGGTTCCACACCAAAGAGCAACAGGACTTCTATGAGACCATCTTATTGGATAAGAAGCCCATAGTTTGTGATATGAGGTGGGTCGACTGGACCTACATTCGTGAGAGAATGCGAGAACACTATCATGGAGTGTATGATGCCTTCAAGGCGTGTGGAGTTGCAGATTTTGTTGGGCGAAGCTCACAAACTGGAATGACGAGCTCATTATGCAATTCTACTCCACAGCACATTTCTATCCAAATGGCAGGATAGTTTGGATGTCTGAAGGAACAAGATACCAGTCAACCATAGAGGAATGGGCAAGTCTGATCAATGCCCTCAAGGAAAGTGAAGATGACTTGGACATTTATGCCAAGAATAAGATGGGTCACAACTCAATGTCACAGATGTACAAGGAGATCCCAGATGATGCACTCGAGACTTTCAAGTTTGGATCAGTTCATTTTCTTCTGTCAGGGCTGTCTACGATAAACTGGATCGTAAGTCACACTCTGTTTCCCAAATCAGGTGACCACAACATGATCAGAGGGCATGCAATCAATTTGCTTCACATATTTGATGTGCCTCAGAAATTCAAAGTCATGAGCCTCATAGTTGAAACTATCAAGAGGACAACAGCAGACCAGAAAAGGAGTTGTGGATATGCCCCATAGATTCAAGAATTGATTAACTCAAAGATGGGCACAGGGAAGTATCTGTTGGATAAGGAACACATGGTTCTCTATCCTGACTTTGAGGACAATCAAGTTGTCATGACTGAGAATGAACCATCATCAGTACAAGCTCAAGAGAAGAAGGAGAAAGCAAGGAAAGAGAAGGCTACCAAGATGCCAACTCAAGCAGAGGCATTTGATTACTTTCTGAAGAACAAGCAGGAGCAGCTTGGTTACTTGATAACATCAACTCTGCGGATTGAGAAGGGGTTGGCCACCCTAACTCAAAACCAGGAGAGCCTGGAAAGAATCATGGAACAAAATTCTATGATCTTGATGTCAAAGTAATCGATTCACCACCGTGGAGCAGCTACAGGATGACATGCAGGAGAGGAAGGGCAGAACAACGACTGATGCATTTGCCAGAGTGCCACGAGCTCAGAGATCAGCTGCAGAGCCAGTCACCAGAGTCACTTCATCAGCTCCAGCTACAGCTCCATCGCAACCAGCTCCAGCACCAACTCCTTCAGCTCCTTCCACATCTACTGATGCCTTCGTCCTTGGAGTTCTATCTACACCACCACCAGAAGACCAAGCCTGAGAGACGATACAGTCCTATGCATTTTCTAGCAACTTTTTGGTAACTTTTTGCCAAAGGGGGAGAAAAATGTATAGATCATAGGCTTCGAGAGAGAGATATTTGCTTTTCTTCTCTCTTGTCTTCTTGGTTGAACTTCGTTTGCTTTGATTGCTTGAGATACTATGCTTTTACCTGTGAGACATTGATGATCATGTGTTTGATCATAAGCTACACTTATGCTTTTTATGATATTATCTTACTTATCCTTATATGATCATTCACTGTGCTTGGTGATGAGTGCATATATTCAATCTTTATTATTTTGAGCGCTCCACCTAGATGTATGTGACATGGAAGAGTAACCCATGAGCCTAATTCCTTGTGCATTTGCAGTCCAAAGAAAATCTTAATATGCACAAATTTAGGGGGAGCTCTTGCTTATCACATACTTCTCAAAGCGACGTTGTTTTTCAAATTTTATTATCATTTGTCGAAGCTTTGATGTATATGTTGTCATCAATTACCAAAAAGGGGGAGATTGAAAGTGCAACTATCCCTAGGTGGTTTTGGTAATTCATAACAACATATAGCTCATTGAGCTAATGCTATTCCAAGACAAATATTTCAGGAAAGCTCAATGAATGGCATGGCATGGATGATGAAAGTGGATCCCTCAAAATATCAAGGACAAAGGATTGGCTCAAGCTCAAAAGCTCAAGACTCTACATTTTACATTTTAGTGATCCAAGATCACATTGAGTCTATAGGAAAAGCCAATACTATCAAGGAGGGATGAGGTGTTGCTTAATGAGCCTCTTGCTTCATGTGCTTAGTGATATGCTCCAAAAGCCTCCACTACTTTCTCACATCCACATTTGACCTAAACCTAAAGTCAAACTCGGCCCTACCGATTCTTTCTATCCGGCGCCACCGAGTTCAAATGTCATAGCCACTGCCACAAACCCTAGGCAAATCGGTCTCACCGATAGGGATCTCGGTCTCACCGAGATGGGATTGTAATCTCTCTGTTTCCCTTCGCAACGTTTCGGTCTAACCAAAGTGAGCGATCGGTCCCACCGAGATTGCAATGTAAACTCTTTGTTTCCCTTTCGTAACTTTTCGGTCTCACCGAAAGAGCGAATCGGTCCCACCAAGTTTACCTGACCAACTCTCTGGTTAGCTAATTACCAAATCCGGTCTCACCGAGTTTGTGTAATCGGTCTCACCGAGATTACATTATGCCCTAACCCTAACCAAATCGGTCCTACCGAGTTGCATGTCAGTCCCATCGAAAACCCTAACGGTCACTAGGTTTACTAAATCGGTCCGACCGAGTTTGATGATTCGGTCCCACTGAGTTTGGTAAATTGTGTGTAATGGTTAGATTTTGTGTGGAGGCTATATATACCCCTCCACCTCCTATTCATTCGTGGAGAGAGCCATCAGAATAAACCTACACTTCCAACTTACCAGTTCTGAGGGAGAACCACCTACTCATGTGTTGAGGCCAAGATATTCCATTCCAACCATATGAATCTTGATCTCTAGCTTCCCCAAGTTGCTTTCCACTCAAATCTTCTTTCCACCAAATCCAAATCCTGTGAGAGAGAGTTGAGTGTTGGGGAGACTATCATTTGAAGCACAAGAGCAAGGAGTTCATCATCAACACACCTTTTGTTACTTCTTGGAGAGTGGTGTCTCCTAGATTGGCTAGGTGTCACTTGGGAGCCTCCGACAAGATTGTGGAGTTGAACCAAGGAGTTTGTAAGGGCAAGGAGATCGCTTACTTCGTGAAGATCTACCGCTAGTGAGGCAAGTCCTTCGTGGGCGACGGCCATGGTGGGATAGACAAGGTTGCTTCTTCGTGGACCCTTCGTGGGTGGAGCCCTCCGTGGACTCACAAGAACCGCTACCCTTCGTGGGTTGAAGTCTCCATCAACGTGGATGTACGATAGCACCACCTATTGGAACCACGACAAAAACATCCGTGTCTCCAATTGCGTTTGAATCCTCCAAACCCTTCCCTTTACATTCTTGCAAGTTGCATGATTTATTTTCCGCTGCCTATATACTCTTTGCATGCTTGCTTGAATTGCGTGAAGATTGATTGACTTGCTTAAAGATAGCTAAAATCTGCCAAAGTCTAAAATTGGGAAAAGGTTAAGTTTTCAATTGGTCAAGTAGTCTAATCACCCCCCCCTCTAGACATACTTCAAGGTCCTACAATAACCCACAAATATAGGGGATCGCAACAGTTTTCGAGGGTAGAGTATTCAACCCAAATTTATTGATTCGACTCAAGGGGAGCCAAAGAATATTTGCAAGTATTAGCAGCTGATTTGTCAATTCAACCACACTTGGAGATTACTTATTTGTGGCAGTATGATCAGTAGCACAGTATTATGATAATTTTGATAGCAATGATAACAATAATAGTGATGGTAACAGTGATAGCAAGGGTTTCGTAGCAGTTGTAACAGTAACAATAGCAATAGTAACTTAGCAAGAATAGTATGTGAAAAGCTCGTAGGCATTGGATCGGTGAGTTCGTTGGATGACATTCATCATATAACAGTCATAACCTAGGGCGATCCAAAACTAGCTCCAGTTCATAAATATAATGTAGGCATGTATTCCGTAAATAGTCATACGTGCTTATGGAAAGAACTTGCATGCCATCTTTTGTCCTACCCTCCCGTGGCGGCGGGGTACATAAGGAAACTAAGGGATATTAAGGCCTCCTTTTAATAGAGAACCGGAACAAAGCATTAACACATAGTGAATACATGAACTCCAAAAACTATGGTTGTCGGTGTCAAAACCGGCGGATCTCGGGTAGGGGGTCCCGAACTGTGCGTCTAGGCGGATGGTAACAGGAGACAAGGGACACGATGTTTTACCCAGGTTCGGGCCCTCTTGATGGAGGTAAAACCCTACATCCTGCTTGATTAGTATTGATGATGTGTGTTACAAGAGTGGATCTACCACGAGATCAAAGAGGCTAAACCCTAGAAGCTAGCCTATGGTATGATTGTTGTTCGTCCGATGGACTAAAACCCTCCGGTTTATATAGACACCTGATAGGTTAGGGTTACACAGAGTCGGTTACAATGGTAGGATATCTACATATCCGTATCGCCAAGCTTGCCTTCCACGCCAAGGAAAGTCCCATCCGGACACGGGACGAAGTCCTCAATCTTGTATCTTCATAGTCTTGGAGTCCGACCGATGATGATAGTTCGGCTATCCGGACACCCCTTGTCCGAACTCCTCAAGAGCCCTCGAACCAGGCTTCAATGACGACGAGTCCGGCGAGCATGTTGTCTTCGGCATTGCAAGGCGGGTTCTTCCTCCGAATAATTTATAGAAGATTGTGAACACCAGGATAGTGTCCGGCTATGCAAAACAAGTTCCACATAACACCGTAGAGAGAATAATTTTTGCATAGATCTTCTGACGTATTCCGCGGCGTGACATCACACCACGGCCAGGCCTTTATATGAATCATTTTTTTATTGTTCCACCTCAGCGTGTTTAGCGAGGCGGTTTCCTTGGCACGTCTTATCAAAGCGTAGATCGTGCCCCCTTATTCCGGGATTCTCATCAATACGGACATGGGTAACCCAACCGTGCCTGCTGGCCTGGCTTCTCTATCAAAGGCGGGTCCTAATCGATCATGGGCGGGCTCTTGGTATTCAACCTCTTTATAGTGAGACCAAGGCCCTCTTCTTTTTACACCCTCCATCGAGTTCGCCTTGCGCTTCGAGTTCCAACACCCAAAGCTTCAGATTCAGGCGCTTCGGACTTTCGACGATGTCCGGCTCCGACCAGCACGGCCGATGGATGTCTTCCTCCGTCACAGAAGATGTGCTAAAGCTGCGAGACACCAGTGTATCGACCGGCGAGATCTCGATAGGCTGCTGCTCCAGGCAGGTCACTCCCACTCCCGATCCCGGCGAGAACGTGGTGTTCGTGTCCCACTTCCTTCGGGTTTAGTCTTCCGTCGGACCCCTTTGTGCGGGCCTCATGTTTTATTATGGGCTTGATTTCCATGACTTGAATCCGAGTCCATCCTCCATATCTCGCTATTCATTGTCGATGTGAGGCCTTCCTCCATATTACCCCCACTTTGGATTGTGGCTCAAGACCTTCAAGGTGGAGCCAAAGATGATCCAGGGCAGCAAGCGGAGTTTGAGGGGCCGTCATAAGCAAATGTGCCGATGCTCCGTGGCCCGAGGGCTCTTTTCAAGAGGAGCTTGGTTTGTGGCAACGGAGTGGTTTTGTATCACCGCCTCCTGGGGCACCAAATGGGCGGCGCCCCGCCTTCCGCCAGTCCACCACAGCGGCTGGCATCATGGGTCAACAAGGGGCTCGACTGGGGCCGCCCAAGGACGTTCTGAGGCCGCATTCGAGATCTCCAGAAAGAGGGATCAATCTGGTTGCGATGGCGCAGGTTATGGTGATCCGCGCCTTCAGCCCTGCAAACGCCGCCTCCGCCTGTGGGAATTCAATCTGAGGACCACGAGCTCTCCAAAATTTTATGGGCACGACGCCCGTGGAGATGTATAAACTGTTCTTCGGATCACAAGAGAAGTGTCCGGACTTGACCGAGGACGCAGGACTAAGCTGCAATCGCCTAGATACTCAAGTAAGTAGTCCTGTAATCGGACAAGTTGTTCATTCATTTATTTTATATATATGCCCTTTAAAGGAGCCGTTTCTTGAACAGGAGTGGATAGCCAAGGCAAAGTTAATAAGGTGTCCGGCTCCCCTCCCAGAGACCACGCCGGATCCCATGTTGACCAAGATGTTGAAGGTCGCGCCTTTTGAAGAAGGCGAAGGGGGGAGCGGGGAAGCAACCGCCTCTGTGAAGGAGGATATCAAGGAAGGAGGGATTAAGAGTCCCAGCTTCCGAGGAGAGAAGAGGACCGCCTGTAAGATCCGGAGGTCAAGGCCTCAAAGAGGGGAAGGAATCTTGGCGAGAGAGTCCGCTACCGAAGTAACCCAGCCGCATTATTTCCCTAGGGATCAGCCCTCTAGCCAGCCGTAAGTAAAAATAAGGGTTTTTTGTAAATAAGGAACATCCCTGTATTTATTTATGAAGATAACCAAATTGTACCTTGTAGTTCGGACCTCAGCCCTTCTCAGTGAGCTCGCCTTGGGGATCTTCGTCCGGAGATGATGGAGAGCGAACGCCCACCTGTCGCACCCGCATAGAAGCGGACGACCCGGAGGTGTCGCCGCGAGGGTTCCCAAGTCCGGCGGGGCCGAAGGTCCGCGCCAAGTGGCGTCAGCGGTCGGTGGAGTGAAGGATCTGCTCGGCGAAGCGGCTATTTCAGAGGATCACCGTGCTCTAATGGGTACGGTGATTGAAAGAATTGCATCCGCGAGAGCGGATTGTATGAAGCCGCCGAAGCTTATCGACGGGGTTTGAGGTACACAAAATGATGTACCTTCCGACGCTTATGCATATAAAATGCACCTCAGATAGATAGTAGCCCTCGAGACTCGGTATGTTGTCAAAATTGACAACGTGTCGAGGATCAAATTTCGTTTTAACATATCGCCGCTTCTAAACAGTGGCGGGCGTCCGGAGGCCATTGGATCGATGAATATGCCGAACTAAAGCGGCAACTTGACGAGGCGGATGCGGACATCGCCCGTCAATAAACGGTTTGACGAGTCACAAGGTATGCGACTTATATGCGGACACCGGTAAGGGAGCTTGACGCCCGTGTCTTCTTGCTTGTATGCTTAATGCGATGGTGCCGCTGCCGTTGAGGAGCTGCGGCAGAACTCGCCGAGCAAAAGAGCAAGCCCGGAGTAGTAATGCGGCCGCTTTAAAGGCGGCCGAAGAGCTAGAAGCTGAACGGCTGCTCACTGCCGAAGCAAAAAGGAGATGGCCGATATGGCCAAAAAGTTAGGGAGTACTACTGAGCGCTGCGCGGTTCTTGAAAAGGAACGCTAAGCGGAACAAGAGGGTTTAAAGAAGGCCGCCGAAATCCAAGAATGCCCAATCGGCTTTGAGAGCTGCCAAGGAGGAGCTGAGTCAGGCCGGGGCGATTGCGGCTGGAAAACCGTTTCTGCTGCGAAGAAAATATACAGATCCAAAGTATGCTCAGTTGGATAAATTGTGGAGTTCAGAGGATGCTTATCTGGACTTGGCAGCGAGCGCTGTGGACGCGGTTGAGCACTTCCGGGGCGTAAGGGCACGAAGGGAAGAGCTATATTGGTCGCAATCCATAGTCCGGGCGTCCTCTGCCACGACCGATCGGTTGGCGAATGGGCCGAGCTGAATCGATTGTCCGGATTTGCCATGAAGCATGTCTTGACTCACTTGTGGCCGGACGGACCCACCAAGAGCTATTTTGGTTTAGTGCAGCAGCTTGGTGCGGTGCAGACGACGCAATGAAGCGATCGGCGTGCATTGAGGGAGCGCGGATGGCTCTTGCCTGTGTCAAGACATATTGGGCAGAGATGAGCGCGGATGTTGCATCCCAGGATTCGGACAGAGGCCGAGTACCTGACGAGCACTACTTTGAAGAAGTCCTGCCGGGCGCTCGTTTAATAGAGACGCAGTGCTCGAAGGATATTATGTTTAAATGACATGTATGATTTGTGAAAACAATGTTTCAATGTAATATAAGTGCTTTTTATACTTGTGCGTTCAAGTAGTAAACTACTCCATGTGCGGCCGTTGATGTATATGTGTATATAACCTGAAAGATGGCAGTCCTTGGCTTCAGCCCCCACGCACATAGTGAGGGGGTGTTTGCAAAAAAAAGCGCTGTTTCACACTTAATCCAACGTCTTGGTCCTGTTAAGGAGGTGATAGCGTAGCAAACCAGGCAACCGGACTATAATGCTTTATCACTTTCACTTAGCCATAGGAGTTCGAGGGTGGGCTACTATATAGCCCACGGGGCACCGCACTCTCCCGAATTCGGGTGCGTATGTGCTGACCGAAACCGGTCCTTCGTTAATGCTGAAGAATTCTAAACATTCATGTGAGTCATCGAGTGGTTGACCAGTCTCTCGCTATATCATGACAGTCAATTTTCGGTTTTCTCTCCTGAGGTGCTCGCGCGGCGAACCGGGCACAATCGCAGAGTTCTCCGGTGCCGCGTTAGCCGTGAAAACGGAACGTAAGGCAGCAAAACACAGGAGCCGGGCAACCCAACATTTGACCAAAGACATGATTCGAACTGATGCATATAAGGCCTAATCTCGAGACACGAATACTCCCTAAGGTATTCGGTCTTTATGAAAATGGGCAGAAAATGCCCTAAGCCCCCGTGTCTAGGTATGCGCAAAAAATTCTGGTGCGGCCAATGCCAAAGCACCAGCCTCCTCCTCGGTTATATTAAGGAACCGGGGGGATGTATATCAACAAGAGACAGTGAAAAAAGGTTTACGCAGGGTCTTAATCTGAAAAGAATCCTTGCAACGGGTTCCTACTGCACGTCTGCGCCTGTGTCTCCGTTGTGCCGTATCCTGGACGGGTGTAGCATGTTGTTCATCTGTAAAAGAGAGGAACTTAGTTTGAAAGCAAAAGGATCATGCGAAAGATGTACTTAATATTAAATGAACAGAGTATGGTTCGAATAAGTGAATAAAATTGAGCTTTATTGTCTCTTGTTATGCAGGCGTGCGGCCCCTCTTATGGGGGTATGCCGCTAGTAGGCGCCGGACTCGTCTAGCCGTGTCCGGGGTTTGAATGACCAATTCAGGTTCTTTGCCTAGCAGAGCCGGATAGCTGTGGGGCTGTCAAGTCAGTCTCCCGTTCTCCCGTGCTCGAGTAACACTTAATACTTCCTTTTAACGAGATGATGCCGCGTGGACCAGGCATTTTAAGTGTTAGAGATGCATAATGCGGTATTGCGTTAAAGCGGTAGCTTCAAGTCCCAATAGTGCTTGATGGCTACTTTTAAACGGGCGACATGCAAGAGTAACCTTCGCGACGGAAGTTGTCGGATGAACCAAACACAACTTCTTGCAAGATGGAGCCCGTGCGAGAGGCGATGGGCGGGCAAGACTCCTTTAAAGGAGGTGTTGCTACGGCGAATTTTGGTTGGTTTATCCCCATCCTCATGGATTGTGTCCCGATATATCGGGTTTATGTCATCGCCGCCATCCATGAGGACATGTGTAAATTGAATCCGTCGATTATAGGATCCAATATCAAGGCAGTCCATCCTGCGTTTGGATATTATCGGAATAGTCCCGATGGTCGAAGATGATTGGTTTTGACAACCAGCAGCGGCGTGCTTTTTAGGGGCGCCACTTTGTTTTTCCTTTGATCACGTGAAGTGAGTTTACTGTTTTAACCTCCCGTGGGAAAGTTTTTTGTTTTCGGGTTCGCTTGTGGTGCTCGTCGTCATCTTTTCTTGGTGTGTCGAGCCCCTTGAGTTCGGCGCTGATCCGCGGACTGTTTGAAGACCCAACAATCTCTGTGGGTATGGTTTGCGTGCTTCCCGAGGTACCATGTATTTGACATACTATCCGAATCTTGTTTAGGTTGGATAGCTCGTCACCGTTATCCTTTAGGGCGCAGTGTTTTGTTGTTCGACCGAGAGCTTTTGAATCCGCATTGACGGCCGCATTATTTGGGCCATTTTCCTTATTCCGCGTTGATCTTTTCTGCGTCGTGATTTCCCATTTCCATCCCTGATTTCGATGTACTCGGTCGCTGGTGCTGCATCTAGCCAGCCAGCTGTCCTCTCCCGCAAAAGCGGGTCATGAGGATTTTAATGCGCCATTGTTCTTGGCTTTTCTTGGCCGAGGTGTCTGGTGAGCCATTCGTCTCGGACGTTGTGTTTGAAAGCTGCTAAGGCTTCAAGCGTCCTAACAATGACTATTTGGTTCTTTTTAGTAAGGAACCTGTTCCTGAATTTCCGGCTGACTCTCCGGGCTGTTGAGTTATGTGACTTAGATCGTGCAGATCCGGAGGGCGGACATAAGTCCCCAAAATTTTCCCCAAATGCATCCTCGAGCTCTCCCCAGCTTCCAATGGTATTTTCGGGAGGCTTTTAAGCCAATGCCGAGCTGGCCCTTTGAGTTTAAGGGTAAGTATTTTATGGCGTGAGATCGCCTCCTCTAGCCATGTGTATGTGGAGGATGTAATCCTCGATCCGCACTCGTGGTCTGTTGTTCCGTCATATGCCTCTATGTTTACGGGTTTGAATCCCGCTGGAAATTCATGATCCAGCACCTCATCGGTGAAACATAGGGGGTGTGCGGCACCCCTATATTTGGGTGTGCCGTGATCTTCGGAATTTTGTCGTATTGCATTGCTTTGACGAGCCTGCTTTCTTGGCCCATAGATGGACCTAACTAGGCCATCCTCTTGATGTGAATCCTTATGCGGATCGCATATTGGTTTGTCTGCGGTGCCATTCGCCGCTCTCTTTTTGACGTGAAGTCGTCCATCCGACCGGGTGGCCTTCTTACTTTTTAATTGTGGGGGCTCTAAGGCCTCCTCGTCGAATTCGGGCAGTAGCTTTCTTTTTGGGTAGCTCTTTGTTCGGCGATCGTCGCCCGTGCATTTATTCATGGTGCTGAATACTTTGCTCCATCTAATCCTGAGTGCATCTTCCGCTGTTTTGAGCTTCCGCTTCTGCTTTTTCAGGCTACGCGCAGTGGTGACGAGCCTTTTCTGGAGGTCATTTTGCTCCAATGGTTTGTCCGGTGTGAGATCGTCCGGACTGTTGTCTTTGCCGGGGACAGATTGTTTATCCAAGTTGTCTTGTTCGGACGATTGCTCGATAGCTTGTTCGTTGTCCACCGGTTCACCCTGCTCTATGGCTGGGTCTTTGTTGAGGCGGGACTTTGTTCGGCGTTTACATTGCCGTTTTGACTGCTTTTCGAGGGGTTTATCCTTCGTAGCGTCCCGTTGCTCCTCGTCTTCATTTCCTTTAGGTGTATCCACCATGTATACATCATGGATGAGGTTGTCCAAAGATCCTATAGGTGCTGGTTCATTGTTGTCTCCTACATCGCCGCCCATACTGCCGATGTCTTGAGTCGAAATCGAGCACATCGTGTAAGCTTTCGACGTGGGCTATGAAGTGGGTGGTGGGTGGGCATTGAATTTCTTCATCGTCCGTAGATCCAACCTTCCCGACCGTAGTCCGCCAGGCTCTCCGGATAAAGAGAGAGACTTTAGTGAATTCAGGATGTCGCCAAAGGGCGAGTGCTGAAAGATGTCCATGGCCGTGAACTCCATAACGGGCGCCCAATCGGATTCGATTGGCAAGGGCGCGGAGGGTTCAGAATCCGGAGAGGAGTCCGCTTCGGAGCCAAGGTCTTCGCAGCGACAAGGATGGAGTTCGCTCGACGCCGTAGAGATTGTAGCCCCGGGCGTGTCCAACCACTCGCCCTCGATCGGGGATCCGGCCCGGATTAAGGATCGGGCGGATATCGGTGCGGCCTCGTGGCATTGTTCGCTGCGAGCTAGATCATGCCCATCGAGACAAGGCGGCGCGCTTGGCTGCGGCTCGAATCGTCAAGATCAAATCTCCGTGGATATCGGTCGATAGTTTAAACTTCCAAATCTGACTGACGGCTAGGGGCGAAGCTTCGATCTGCTCCAGATGGCCAGCGAATTGCCCGCAGCAGCAAAGCCGCCCGAACACGAAGATCTGTCCGGGAGAAAGGTCTCACCGGATCTGCGTCGTTGTTGATGATCGAAGGAGCCATCGGGCCTATCGGTGACGACACGAGGAACTCTCAATGAAAGCACCAATGTCGGTGTCAAACCGCGGATCTCGGTAGGGGGTCCCGAACTGTGCGTCTAGGCGGATGGTAACAGGAGACAAGGGACACGATGTTTTACCTAGGTTCGGGCCCTCTTGATGGAGGTAAAACCCTACGTCCTGCTTGATTAGTATTGATGATGTGTGTTACAAGAGTGGATCTACCACGAGATCAAAGAGGCTAAACCCTAGAAGCTAGCCTATGGTATGATTGTTGTTCGTCCTATGGACTAAAACCCTCCGGTTTATATAGACACCGGATAGGTTAGGGTTACACAAAGTCGGTTACAATGGTAGGAGATCTACATATCCGTATCGCCAAGCTTGCCTTCCACGCCAAGGAAAGTCCCATCCGGACACGGGACGAAGTCCTCAATCTTGTATCTTCATAGTCTTGGAGTCCGGCCGATGATGATAGTTCGGCTATCCGGACACCCCCTAGTCCGGAACTCCCTCAATGGTCATCACCGGAAAGTATCCCGAATACAGTCACTCCGGGGTTTGCAGATAATAACACATAGAAGGTGCATATAACTTGCAAGATCGGATCTAGAACATAGATATAATGGTGAAAACATAAACGGTTCAGATCGGTAATCATGGCACCTGGGCCCAAAGTGACTAGCATTAAGCATGAAAAAGTCATAGTAACATCAATCTCAGAACATAATGGATACTAGGGATCAAGCCCTAACAAAACTAACTCGATTACACGATGAATCTCATCCAACTACCTCACCGACCAGCGAGCCTACAAAGGAATTACTCACTCCTGGTGGGGAGCATCATGGAATTGGCGATGGAGAAGGGTTGGTGATGATGAAGATAGAAGATCCCCCTCCCCGAAGCCCTGAATGGACTCCAGATCTGGCCCTCCCAATGAAGAACAGGAGGTGGCGGCGACTGTGTCTCGTGAACCGCGATAATTCTTTCTCCTTGATTTTTTCTCCGAAAATAGAATTTTATAGAGTTGTAATAAGGGTCTGCGGGGCCACCAGGTGGGCACGACCCACCTGCGCGTGCCAGGAGGGGCGCGCGCCCTGGTGGGTTGTGTTTGTTGGGGAACGTAGTAATTTCAAAAAATTTCCTACGCACACGCAAGATCATGGTGATGCATAGCAACGAGAGGGAGAGTGTTGTCTCGTGCCCTCGAGACCAAGCGAAGCGATCACAACGTAGAGGAAGTAGTCGACGTTCTCCTCGCGATCCAACCGATCCCAGCGCCAAGCACTCCGGCACCTCCGAGTTCTTGGCACACGCTCAGCTCGGTGACGCTCCTCGGACTCCGATCCAGCAAAGCTCCGGAGAGAGAGTTCCGTCAGCACGACGGTGTGGTGATGATCTTGATGTTTTACCGACGCAGGGCTTCGCCTAAGCACTGCTACAATATGACCGAGGTGGAATATGGTGGAGGGGGGCACCGCACACGGCTAAGGAACGATCTCAAGGATCAACTTGTGTGTTCTAGGGTGCCCCCTGCCCCCGTATATAAAGGAGCAAGGGGAGGGCCGGCCGGCCCTAGGAGGCGCTGCCAGGAGGGGGAGTCCTCCTCCTAGTGGGAGTAGGACTCCCCTTTCCTAGTCCTACTAGGAAGAAGGAAGGGGGAAGGAAAGAGAGGGAGAGGGAGAGGAAAGGGGGCCGCCCCTCCTTGTCCAATTCGGACTCCCCATGGGGGGGCGCCACCTCCTGGTGCAGCCCTCTCTCTCCCCTCTTGGCCCAATAAGGCCCATTACTTCCTCGGGGTTCCGTAACCCCTCCGGCACTCCGGTTTTCTCCGAAACTTCCGAACCTTTCCGTGTCCGAATATAGCCGTCCAATATATCAATCTTTATGTCTCGATCATTTCGAGACTCCTCGTCATGTCCGTGATCACATTCGGGACTCGAACTCCTTCGTACATCAAAATACACAAACTCATAATATAACCGCCATCGAAACCTTAAGCGTGGGACCCTACGGTTCGAGAATAATGTAGACATGACCGAGACACATCTCCGGTCAATAACCAATAGCGGACCTGGATGCCCATATTGGCTCCTACATATTCTACGAAGATCTTTATCGGTCGAGACCGCATAACAACATACGTTGTTCCCTTTGTCATCGGTATGTTACTTGCCCGAGATTCGATCGTCGGTATCCAATACCTAGTTCAATCTCGTTCATCGGCAAGTCTCTTTACTCGCTTCCGTAATACACCATCTCACAGCTAACTCTTTAGTTGTAATGCTTGCAAGGCTTAGTGATGTGTATTACCGAGAGGGCCAGAGATACCTCTCCGACAATCGGAGTGACAAATCCTAATCTCGAAATACGCCAACCCAACATCTGCCTTTGGAGACACCTGTAGTACTCCTTTATAATCACCCGATTCGCTGTGACGCTTGGTAGTACCAAAGTGTTCCTCCGTAAACGGAGTTGCATAATCTCATAGTTATAGGAACATGTATAAGTCATGGATAAAAGCAATAGCAACATACTAAACGATCGGGTGCTAAGCTAATGGAATGGGTCATGTCAATCAGATCATTCAACCAATGATGTGACCTTGTTAATCAAATGACAACTCCTTTGTCTATGGTTAGGAAACTCAACCATCTTTGATTAACAAGCTAGTCTAGTAGAGGCATACTAGTGACACTCTGCTTGTCTATGTATTCACACATGTATTATGTTTCCGTTAATACATTTCTAGCATGAACAATAAACATTTATCATGATATAAGGAAATAAATAATAACTTTATTATTGCCTCTAGGGCATATTTCCTTGATCTCCCACTTGCACTAGAGTCAATAATCTAGATTACACAAGAATGATTCTAACACCCATGGAGTCTTGGTGCTGATCATGTTTTGCTCGTGGAAGAGGCTTAGTCAACGGTCTGCGCTACATTCAGATCCGTATGTATCTTGCAAATCTCTATGTCTCCCACCGGACTAAGTCCCGATGGAATTGAAGCGCCTCTTGATGTGTTTGGTTCTTTTGTGAAATCTGGATTCCTTTGCCAAAGCAATTGCTCTAGTATTGTCACAAAAGATTTTCATTGGACCCGATGCACTAGGTAAGACACCTAGATCGGATATGAACTCCTTCATCCAGACTCCTTCATTAGCTGCTTCGAAGCTGCTATGTATTCCGCTTCACATGTAGATCCCGCCACGACGCTTTGTTTAGAACTGCACCAACCGACAGCTCCTCCGCTTAGTGTAAATACGATCCGGTTTGCGATTTAGAATCGTCGGATCGGTGTCAAAGCTTGCATCAACGTAACTGCCACGATGAGCTCTTTGTCACCTCCATATACGAGAAACATATCCTTAGTCCTTTTCGTACTTCAGATGTTCTTGACCGCTGTCCAAAGATCCACTCTGGATTACTTTGGTACCTCCTGCTAAGCTTATAGCAAGGCACACATCAGGTCTGGTACACAGCATTGCATACATGATAGAGCCTATGGCTGAGGCATAGGGAACATCTTTCATTTTCTCTATCTTCTGCGGTGGTCGGGCATTGAGTCTTACTCAACTTCACACCTTGTAACACGTGCAAGAACCCTTTCTTCGCTTGATCCATTTTGAACTTCTTCAAAATCTTGTCAAGGTATGTGCTTTGTGAAAGTCCAATTAAGCGCCTTGATCTATCTCTATAGATTTTGATGCCCAATATGTAAGCAGCTTCACCGAGGTCCTTCATCGAAAAACTCTTGTTCAAGTATCCCTTTATGCTATTCAGAATTCTATATCATTTCCGATTAGTAATATGTCATCTACATATAATATCGAAATGCTACTGAGCTCCCACTCACTTTCTTGTAAATACAGCTTCTCCAAAAGTCTCAGATAAACCCAAATGCTTTGATCACATTATCAAAGCGCTTATTCCAACTCCGAGATGCTTGCACCAGTCCATAAATGGATCGCTGGAGCTTGCACACTTTGTTAGCTCCCTTGGATCGATAAAACCTTCTCGTTGCATCATATACAACTCTTCTTCCGTAAATCCATTCAGAATGCAGTCTTTACATCCATTTGCCAAATTTCATAATCATAAAATGCGCAATTGCTAACATGATTCGACAGACTTAAGCATCGCTACGGTGAGAAGGTCTCATCGTAGTCAATCCCTTGAACTTGTCGAAACCCTTTGCGACAAGTCGAGCTTTGTAGACAGTAATATTACCGTCGCGTCGGTCTTCTTCTTGAAGATCCACTTGTTTTCTATTGCTTGCCGACCCTCGGGCAAGTCAACCAAAGTCCACACTTTGTTTTCATACATGGATCCCATCTCAGATTTCATGGCCTCAAGCCATTTTATGGAATCTGGGCTCACCATCGCTTCTTCATAGTTCGTAGGTTCATCATGATCTAGTAGCATGACTTCCGAACAGGATTACCGTACCACTCAGTGCGGATCTTATTCTGTTGATCTACGAGGTTCTGAGTAACTTGATCTGAAGTTTCATGATCAACATCATCAACTTCCTCACTATTTGGTGTAGATGTCGCAGAAACTAGTTCCGTGATAAACTACTTTCAAATAAGGGAGAAGGTACAGCTACCTCATCAAGTTCTACTTTCCTCCCACTCACTTCTTTCGAGAGAAACTCCTTCTCTAGAAAGGATCCATTCTTAGCAACAAATGTCTTGCCTTCGGATCTGATAGAAGGTGTACCCAACTGTCTCCTTTGGGTATCCTATGAAGACACATTCTCCGATTTAGGTTCGAGCTTATCAGGTTGAAGCTTTTTCACATAAGCATCGCATCCCCAAACTTTAAGAAACGACAACTTTGGTTTCTTGCTAAACCATAGTTCATAAGGTGTCGCCTCAACGGATTTTGACGGTGTTCTATTCAGCGTGAATGCGGCCGCCTCAAGAGCATAACCCCAAAACGATAGCGGTAAATCTGTAAGAGACATCATAGATCGCACCATATCTAGTAAAGTGCGATTCGACGCTCGGACACACCATTGCGCTGTGGTGTTCGGTGGCGTGAGTTGCGAAACTATTCCGCATTGTTTCAAATGTAGACCAAACTCATAACTCAAATATTCGCCTCCACGATCAGATCGTAGAAACTTTATTTTCTTATTACGATGATTTTCAACTTCACTCTGAAATTCTTTGAACTTTTCAAATGTTTCAGACTTATGTTTCATTAAGTAGATATACCCATATCTGCTTAAATCATCTGTGAAGGTGAGAAAATAACGATATCCGCCACGAGCCTCAACATTCATTGGACCACATACATCTCGTATGTATGATTTCCAACAAATCTGTTGCTCTCTCCATAGTACCGAGAACGGGTTTTAGTCATCTTGCCCATGAGGCACGGTTCATAAGTGCCAAGTGATTCATAATCAAGTGACTCCAAAAGTCCATCAAGATGGAGTTTCTTCATGCGCTTTATACCGATATGACCTAAACGGCAATGCCACAAATAAGTTGCACTATCATTATCAACTCTGCATCTTTTGGTTTCAACATTATGAATATGTGTATCACTACTATCGAGATTCATTAAAATAGACCACTCTTCAAGGGTGCATGACCATAAAAGATATTATTCATATAAATAGAACAACCATTATTCTCTGATTTAAATGAATAACCGCCTCGCATCAAACAAGATCCAGATATAATGTTCATGCTCAACGCCGGCACCAAATAACAATTATTTAGGTCTAAAACTAATCCCAAGGTAGATGTAGAGGTAGCGTGCCTCATGCGATCACATCGACTTTGGAACCATTTCCCACGCCGCATCGTCACCTCGCCCTTTGCCGTGTTCGCAATCCGTAGTCCTGCTTCGAGTTGCAAATATTAGCAATGTAACCAGATCAAATACCAGTGCTCTGCGAGCTCGTAAGGTACACATCAATAACATGTATATCACATATACCTTTGTTCACCTTGCCATCCTTCTTATCCGCCAAATACTTGGGGCAGTTCCGCTTCAAAGGACCAGTCGCTTGCGGTAGAAGCACTCAGCCAGGTTTAGGTCCAGACTTGGGTTTCTTCTCTTGAGCAGCAACTTGTTTGCTGTTCTTCTTGAAACTAGTGGTCTTATTGACCATCAACACTTGATGCTCCTTCTTGATTTCTACCTCCGCAGCCTTTAGCATTGCGAAGAGCTCGAGCATAGTCTTTACTAACCCTTGCATATTATAGTTCATCACGAAGCCTTTGTAGCTTGGTGGCGGTGATTGAAGAATTCATCAATGACACAATCATCCGGAAGATCAACTCCCGCTTGAGTCAAGTGATTGTAATACCTGACATTCCGAGTATGTGCTCACCGATGCACCCATTCTCTTCCATCTTGCAACTATAGAACTTATTGGAGACTTCATATCTCTCAATCCGGGCATTCTGTTGAAATATCAACTTCAACTCCTGGAACATCTCATATGCTCCATGACGCTCAAAACGCCGTTGAAGACCCGGTTCTAAGCCGTAAAGCATGGCACACTGAACTATAGAGTAGTCATCGCTTTGCTCGCCAGACGTTCTTAACGCCGTCGGTTAGCATCAAGAAGAGTTCTGCACCTAGCGGTGCATCCAGGGCGTAACTCTTCTGTGCAGCAATGAGGATAATCCTCAAATTACGGACCCAGTCCGTAATTGCTACCATCATCTTTCAACTTTGCTTTCTCAAGGAACGCATTAAAATTCAACGGAACAACAAAGACGAGCCATCTATCTATAAATGTACATAGACAAGCAAGATACTATCAGTACTAAGTTCATGATAAATTTAAGTTCAATTAATCATATTACTTAAGAACTCCCACTTAGATGCAGACATCTCTCTAGTCATCTAAGTGATCACGTGATCCAAATCAACTAAACCATAACCGATCATCACGTGAGATGGAGTAGTTTTCAATGGTGAACATCTTATGTTGATCATATCTACTATATGATTCACGCCGACCTTTCGGTCTCCGTGTTCCGAGGCCATATCTGCATATGCTAGGCTCGTCAAGTATAACCTGAGTATTCTGCGTGTGCAAAACTGGCTTGCACCCGCTGTAGATGGACGAGAGCTTATCACACCCGATCATCACGTGGTGTCTCGCACGACGAACTTTGGCAACGGTGCATACTCGTGGAGAACACTACTTGATAATTTTAGTGAGAGATCATCTTAAAATGCTACCGTCAATCAAAGCAAAATAAGATGCATAAAGATAAACATCACATGCAATCAATATAAGTGATATGATATGGCCATCATCATCTTGTGCTTGTGATCTCCATCTCCGAAGCACCGTCGTGATCACCATCGCCACCGGTAGCGACACCTTGATCTTCATCGTAGCATCGTTGTCGCTTCGCCATCTATTGCTTCTACGACTATCGCTACCGCTTAGTGATAAAGTAAAGCAATTACAGGCGTTGCATTTCATACAATAAAGCGACAACCATATGGCTCCAGCCATTGTCGATAACTTCGGTTACAAAACATGATCATCTCATACAATAAAATATAGCATCACGCCTTGACCATATCACATCACAACATGCCCTGAAAAACAAGTTAGACGTCCTCTACTTTGTTGTTGCAAATTTTACGTGGCTGCTACGGGCTTAAGCAAGAACCAATCTCACCCACGCATCAAAACCACAACGATATTTCGTCAAATAGACTCCGTTTAACCTTCTCAAGGACCGGGCGAGCCACACTCAGTTCAACTAAAGTGAGAGAGACAGACACCCGCCAGCCACCTTTAAGCACGAGTGCTCGTAACGGTGAAACCAGTCTCGCGTAAGCGTCTGGCTGTAATGTCGGTCCGGCCGCTTCATCTCACAATACCGCTGAACCAAAGTATGACATGTCGGTAGGCAAGATGACTTGTATCGCCCACAATTCACTTGTGTTCTACTCGTGCAAAACATCAAACCATAAAACCTGGGCTCGGATGCCACTGTTGGGGAACGTAGTAATTTCAAAAATTTCCTACGCACACGCAAGATCATGGTGATGCATAGCAACGAGAGGGGAGAGTGTTGTCTCGCACCCTCGAGACCAAGCGGAAGCGATCACAACGTAGAGGAAGTAGTCGACGTTCTCCTCGCGATCCAACCGATCCCAGCGCCAAGCATTCGGCACCTCCGAGTTCTTGGCACACGCTCAGCTCGGTGACGCCTCCTCGGACTCGATCCAGCAAAGCTCCGGAGAGAGAGTTCCACAAGACGACGGCGTGGTGACGATCTTGATGTTTTACCGACGCAGGGCTTCGCCTAAGCACTGCTACAATATGACCGAGGTGGAATATGGTGGAGGGGGGCACCGCACACGGCTAAGGAACGATCTCAAGGATCAACTTGTGTGTTCTAGGGTGCCCCCCTGCCCCCGTATATAAAGGAGCAAGGGGGAGGGCCGGCCGCCCTAGGAGGCGCGCCAGGAGGGGGAGTCCTCCTCCTAGTGGGAGTAGGACTCCCTTTCCTAGTCCTACTAGGAAGAAGGAAGGGGAAGGAAAGAGAGGAGAGGAGAGGAAAAGGGGCCGCCCCTCCTTGTCCAATTCAGACTCCCCATGGGGGGCGCCACCTCCTGGTGCAGCCCTCTCTCCCCTCTTGGCCCAATAAGGCCCATTACTTCCCGGGGTTCCGTAACCCCTCCGCACTCCGTTTTCTCCGAAACTTCCGAACCTTTCCGTGTCCGAATATAGCCGTCAATATATCAATCTTTATGTATCGATCATTTCGAGACTCCTCGTCATGTCCGTGATCACATCCGGACTCAACTCCTTCGGTACATCAAAATACACAAACTCATAATATAACCGCCATCGAAACCTTAAGCGTGCGGACCCTACGGTTCGAGAATAATGTAGACATGACCGAGACACATCTCCGGTCAATAACCAATAGCGGGACCTGGATGCCCATATTGGCTCCTACATATTCTACGAAGATCTTTATCGGTCGACCGCATAACAACATACGTTGTTCCTTTGTCATCGGTATGTTACTTGCCCGAGATTCGATCGTCGGTATCCAATACCTAGTTCAATCTCGTTCATCGCAAGTCTCTTTACTCGCTTCCGTAATACACCATCTCATAGCTAACTCTTTAGTTGTAATGCTTGCAAGGCTTAGTGATGTGTATTACCGAGAGGCCCAGAGATACCTCTCCGACAATCGGAGTGACAAATCCTAATCTCGAAATACGCCAACCCAACATCCGCCTTTGGAGACACTGTAGTACTCCTTTATAATCACCCAGCCACGTTGTGACGCTTGGTAGTACCAAAGTGTTCCTCCGTAAACGGAGTTGCATAATCTCATAGTTATAGGAACATGTATAAGTCATGGATAAAAGCAATAGCAACATACTAAACGATCGGGTGCTAAGCTAATGGAATGGGTCATGTCAATCAGATCATTCAACCAATGATGTGACCTTGTTAATCAAATGACAACTCCTTTGTCTATGGTTAGGAAACTCAACCATCTTTGATTAACAAGCTAGTCTAGTAGAGGCATACTAGTGACACTCTGTTTGTCTATGTATTCACACATGTATTATGTTTCCGGTTAATACATTTCTAGCATGAACAATAAACATTTATCATGATATAAGGAAATAAATAATAACTTTATTATTGCCTCTAGGGCATATTTCCTTCAGTGTTCCCCCAGGGACTCCCGTTCGGCGGTTCTTGGCTCCGGTACTTTTCTTTTATTGTATAGAAATTCTCCAAAAAGTTTCATTCCAATCCGAGAACTTTTATTTTTGCACAAAAAGAACACCATGGTAGTTTTGCTGAAAACAATGCCATTCCGGGTTAGTTTCATTCAAATCATGCAAAGTAGAGTCCAAAACAAGAGGAAAAACATTAGGAACAGTAGATACGACGGAGATGTATCAACTTTGATAAACTGAAAGTGAAAAACAGAAACTTTTATGAACTCTTTTGCTCTTGTTTGCATAAATAAGCTTAAGTAGCACCCAGGTCTTCAGCAAAGATTATAACTAACCATGTCAACAATAACTCTTACAAATTATATTAACTCATATCAATGCCATAATCAACTAGTGAGCAATAATAAGATATCTCAGATGACAACACCTTGTCAAAACAACAATGATATAATATGACAATAGTGGTATCTCTGTAATGATCTGACCTCAAACGGTCAAATCTCTGTGCATAAGTGTCATCCCTGGATCGGTAATGCTGACACAAACAGTACTTGAAGGATTTATAGCAGAGTGCAATCACACAGTTATTACATCGAATGTCTCAAAAGAGAACTTAATACAATAAATATGGCTTAAGGCCATCTAAAAATGATAACAACGGAAGGCTTGGAAGATAAAGTGAGTCCATCAACTCCAACGGCATAGCTGAGTGCACGACAACGACCTAGCGCACCTTACTCTTCGTCTGAAAAGTCTACAACATGATATGTTGCAGCCCGAAACGGGTCAGCACATGGAATATGCTGGCAGTATAACATAGTAGAGCAATGAACCGAATAAATGCTATCTCTACAAGCATATATGGTTGGTGGAGGCTCTATGGTTATAATGTTTTTGTGAAAAGCCAATTTTTTCCTACATCAAAGGAATATATTTTATTTAACTATCATGGTAGTTGATAAACATTGAGAATGGTACCCCCATCTCAATCTCAATTAAAAGTAATTAATAACCCAGCAAGTTAATTTAGAGTGATGAGATCAACATGATAATCCAAGAACCAGATACTCAAGATGTCCATAACCGGGGACACGGCTAACCATGATTAGTTTGTACACTCTGCAGAGGTTTGCGCACTTTTCCCCACAAGACTCGATCTCCTCCGTTGGATTTCTCGCACTACATGGTGTTTGAGAAATGGATGACTGAGACACAGTCTTTCAGAAGCATTAACTCTTTACTCTGGGTCGACAGTACCAACCTACATCCCCTACATCTGCTAGCCTACCACTAAAAGAGGTCATGCAACATACTCAACTATGCTAGAGCCCATAATAGCTTGTGGCTGCACACAAAAGTTTCTAGCATGAATAATCTTATGATCCCTTTGAGCCTGGGTGGCGAACCAAAGGACATCACTGGTATAACCCTAGGTGCCCGCAACCAATCCACCTAGATGTGTGTTAAAGTAGCCACCTTAAGTTAACCATTAATTAATAATCTCACATCTGTCATGGATACACTCAAACCCAATCCACGTCTACGAGCATAGCATGGCAATATAAGCATAACGTAGAAGTAACTCCCAAGGGTTTGCTAATAAAAGGGCAATAGGTTCTACCTCATCATCTACTTCCCAATACCCACATGTTAATCACATCCTATCATGCAGTGTTTGAGGATTGTAACTAATGCATAAAAACTGGGTAATAAAGGGGTATGATCAAAGTGTTACTTGCCTTACTGACGATCCGCAAACCCTAGAGACTCATAGTAGCACGCTTCGCACACCGGAAAATCTATCGCAAACATACAACATCATACATAAGCACTCAGGCATAGATGCAAGGGTAAAACTCAAATAAGAAGATTGAATCTGAAAGTTCAACGAAAGAACTTCGATTTGCAAAAAGAATCAATCAAAACGGAGCTACGAAACTGAAACTACGGTTGAAAGAACTTCGAAAACAAATCTTCTTGAAACCAAATTTTAAACTATCAAAACCATGTTCAAGTTATTTAACCGGAAAGAGGGGCTCGAGGCGAAGATTTTGGCGTTGGTTTCACTGGATTTGGAGGAACGGTTGAAAAATTGCGAAGGTTTGAAGATCGGTGGCTAATCTGCGATAAAAGTATTCGCGGATAGGTCCCTGGCGGAAAATAAACGGAAAAAGAAAAATCTATCAGACGAATGTCCGCTAACAGAGACGAACGGGCGAATTCGTTTGTTAAAACGAACGAACGAACGAAAAGTAACGTAAACCGAAGAAAACCGAGAAAACCGAACCGATCTAAAAAAAACAAACTAGGTTTAATAAAAGCCGGGCGGTTTTATACCTAAAACCAAAAAATCAAGGCGAGATCCGCGGCGACGGCGCTGCTCGGCGAGGCGGGCGGCGGCGGCGGTGCTCGGCTCTTGGCCGGGCGCGGCGGTTATGAGCTCGGGGTGGGAGAGGAGGCGGCGGCGGTAGGTATTTAAAGGCCTCGGGGTGGGGGTGGTCCGACTTGGGAGAGGGGGCGGAGGCGCGTGTCCAGGACGGACACGACGTCCATGGCAGCGGCGGCGCTCGGGAGCTAGCTCCCGAGCCGAGCGGAGGCGGCGCACATGGGCTTGCTCCTTTCCGTTGGGCCGTTAGCCCGATCAGGCGACACGTTTTTTGAAAACAAATTCTGCCGAGAAAGAAAAATCCTAAATAAATAAAAAATTCTAAAAATGCCAAAAACAATTTTCACCATCTAAATAAAATATTTAGAACAAAGTGAACATTTTCTTGGACTAAAAATGCAATTTTGAAAAATGCATATTTTTTTAATTCAAATAAAATAACCAATAAAATCCAAATAAAATAATTATTTGATTTTAACTTTTTCCTCCAATATTTCTTTTATTTTGGAGAAGTCATATTATCTCCTCTCTTTTATTTTGATATTGGAAATATTTTGGAGAGAAAAATTATTAAAACCAAAATGATCCTCTTTTCAATATTTGAGAAAATTCAAATACGAAAATGAATGAAATCCCCAACTCTCTCCGTGGGTCCTTGAGTTTCTTAGAATTTCTAGGATCCCAACCAAAATGCAATAAAATATGATATGCATATGATGACCTATGTATAATATTCCAAATTGAAAATTTGGGATGTTACAAACCTACCCCCCTTAAGATGAATCTCGCCCTCGAGATTCGGGTTGGCTAGAAAATAGGTGTGGGTGGTCTTTCCGTAGATCTTCCTCTCGTTCCCAGGTTGCTTCATCCTCGGTATGGTGGCTCCACTGAACTTTGCAGAACTTGATAACCTTGCTGCGCGTAACTCGGCTTGCAAACTCGAGAATGTTGACTGGTTTCTCCTCGTAGGTCAGATCACTATCCAATTGAATTGCTTCCAGGGGTACTGTATCTCTCAAAGGAACATCGGCCATCTCAGCATGGCACTTCTTCAACTCGGAAACGTGAAACACGTCATGAACTCCTGACAGTCCTTTGGGTAACTCCAACTTGTAGGCCACTTCTCCCATACGTTCCAAAACCCGGTATGGTCCTACAAATCTCGGGGCTAACTTTCCCTTAACTCCAAAACATTTAACTCCTCGTAGAGGCAACACACGAAGATATGCTCTATCTCCGATTTCATAGACTACCTCCTTGCGTTTTGAGTCTGCCTAACTCTTCTGCCTGGACTGAGCTACCTTTGGTCTATCGCGCTTAACCTTCTTTTCAGACTCTTTGATCAAATCTGGTCCAAATAACTGACGGTCTCCAACTTCATCCCACATCAACGGTGTCCTACACCTCCTTCCATACAAAGCTTCGAAAGGTGCCATCTTCATACTGGCCTGGTAGCTGTTGTTGTGTGAGAACTCCACGTAAGGCAAATTATCATCCCAACTAGATCCATAATCTAGCGCACAAGCTCTCAACATGTCCTCCAGAATCAGATTGACTCTCTCGGTCTGTCCATCTGTCTACAGATGAAAAGCTGTACTAAACTCTAGCCTGGTACCCAAAGTCTGGTGCAGCTGATGCCAAAACTTTGAAGTAAACTGTGTTCCTCTATCTGATACGATGGTCCTCGGAACTCCATGCAGACATATGATCCTGGTCATATATATCTTGGCCAACTTTGCACTTGTATACGTGGTTTTCACTGGGATAAAGTGAGCCACTTTGGCCAAATGATCCACTACTACCCAGATAGAATCATATCCCGATCGAGTCCTGGGCAATCCGGGGATGAAATCCATGCCAAGCTTATCCCACTTCCATTCGAGTATCGGCATAGGCTGTAGTAATCATGCTGGCTTCTGATGTTCTGCCTTCACTCTCTGACATACATCGCATACGGCTACATACTCGGCAATATCTTTCTTCATACTAGTCCACCAAAAACGCTCCTTTAAATCCAAATACATCTTGGTGTTTCTGGGGTGTATCGTGTATGGCGAGTCATGAGCTTCCTGAAGTATCAACTTCCTGATCTCTGCATTATTGGGTACATAAACACGGTCCTCAAATCATAAGGTGTCGTGCTCATCTTCACGAAAACCTTTGGCTTTTCCTTTGCTCATTCTCTCCTTTATCTCGGCAATCTCTTTGTCATCCTTCTGAGCTTCTCGAATCTTTCCCAATAATGTCGACTGAACCTCCATTGCCGCAACAAAACCTCTAGGGACTATCTCCAAATGTAGCTCCATGAGATCTTCGACTAACTCCTTTGGTAATCCTCTGCTTACGAGGGTATTGGGATAACTCTTCCGGCTCAAAGCGTCTGCTACGACATTGGCCTTGCCTGGATGATAGTGCAACTTCATATCATAATCCTTTATAAGCTCCAACCATCTCCTTTGCCTGAGATTCAGCTCCTTCTGTGTGAAAATGTACTTCAGACTCTTGTGATCCGTGTACACATCACAATGATTTCCAATAAGAAAATGTCTCTAGGTCTTGAGTACATGCACTGCAGCTGCTAACTCCAAATCATGCGTGGCATAATTCAACCCATGCGGTCGAAGCTGACGTGAGGCATACGAAACAACTCTACCGTCTTGCATGAGTACACCTCCAAGTCCTAAGCGGGAAGCGTCGCAATACACTTGGAAATCATTGCATATATCCGGCAGAATCAGCACTGGGGCTGTAACGAAATGTTTCTTCAACTCCTGAAAACTTGCCTCACATTCATCTGTCCACTTAAACTTAGTGTCTTTCTTCAACAACTCCTTCATAGGCTTCGCAATCTTAGAAAAATTCACAATTAATCTCGGATAATATCCCGCAAGTCCAAGAAAACTGCGGATCTCTCCAATTGAGGTGGGTGATAGCCAATCAGTGACTGACTTAACCTTGGTAGGATCCACGGCTATACCTTCTCCTGATATAACATGTCCAAGAAATCCTACTTAATTCAACCAAAAATCGCATTTGCTGAACTTGGCATATAGCTTATGTTCCCTGAGCTTCTCGAGAACTTAACGCAAATGCTCCTCATGTTCCTATTCATTCTTCAAGTATACCAAGATATCATCAATGAACACCATGACAAACTTGTCCAAGAACTCCATGAACACCTTATTCATCATACTCATGAAATAGGTGATGCGTCTCCAACGTATCTATAATTTATGAAGTATTCATGCTATTATATTATCCATCTTGGATGTTTAATGGGCTTTACTATGCACTTTTTATATTATTTTTGGGACTAACTTATTAACCCGAGCCCAAGCGGGCTTCTTTTTTCTCCTTGTTTGATGTTTCACGTAAAAGGAATATCAAACGGAGTCCAAACGGAATGAAACCTTCCAGAGTTATTTTGGAACGGAAGCAATCTAGAAGACTTGGAGTGTACGTAAGGGAAGCAACGAGGAAGGCACGAGGCAGGGGGCGCGCCCACCCCCTGGGCGCGCCCCACCCTCGTGGCTCCCCTGACCAACTTCTTTCGCCTATATATATCCATATACCCTAAAAACATCAGGGAACAGAATAGATCGGGAGTTCCGCCGCCGCAAGCCTCTGTAGCCACCAAAAACCAATCGGGACCCTATTCCGGCACCCTGCCGGAGGGGGGGAACTCTCACCGGTGGACATCTTCATCATCTCGGCGCTCTCCATGACGAGGAGGGAGTAATTCACCCTCGGGGCTGAGGGTATGTACAAGTAGCTATGTGTTTGATCTCTCTCTCTCTCTCTCTCTCTCGTGTTCTTGATTTGGCATGATCTTGATGTATCACGAGCTTTGCTATTATAGTTGGATCTTATGATGTTTCTCCCCCTCTACTCTCTTGTAATGGATTGAGTTTTCCCTTTGAAGTTATCTTATCAGATTGAGTCTTTAAGGATTTGAGAACACTTGATGTATGTCTTGCATGTGCGTATCTGTGGTGACAATGGGATATCACGTGATCCACTTGATGTATGTTTTGGTGATCAACTTGCTGGTTCCTCCCATGAACCTATACATAGGGGTTGGCACATGTTTTCGTCTTGACTCTCCGGTAGAAACTTTGGGGCACTCTTTGAAGTTCTATGTGTTGGTTGAATAGATGAATCTGAGATTGTGTGATGCATATCGTATAATCATACCCACGGATACTTGAGGTGACATTGGAGTATCTAGGTGACATTAGGGTTTTGGTTGATTTGTGTATTAAGGTGTTATTCTAGTACGAACTCTATGATAGATCGAACGGAAAGAATAGCTTCGTGTTATTTTACTACGGACTCTTGAATAGATTGAGCGGAAAGAATAACTTTGAGGTGGTTTCGTACCCTACCATAATCTCTTCGTTTGTTCTCCGCTATTAGTGACTTTGGAGTGACTCTTTGTTGCATGTTGAGGGATAGTTATATGATCCAACTATGTTATTATTGTTGAGAGAACTTGCACTAGTGAAAGTATGAACCCTAGGCCTTGTTTCAAAGCATTGCAATACCGTTTGTGCTCATTTTTATCATTTTTTTACCTTGCTGTTTTTATATTTTTAGATTACAAAAACCTATATCTACCATCCATATTGCACTTGTACCACCATCTCTTCGCCGAACTAGTGCACCTATACAATTTACCACTGTATTGGGTGTGTTGGGGACACAAGAGACTCTTTGTTATTTGGTTGCAGGGTTGTTTGAGAGAGACCTTCTTCATCCTATGCCTCCCACGGATTGATAAACCTTAGGTCATCCACTTGAGGGAAATTTGCTACTGTCCTACAAATCTCTGCACTTGAAGTCCCAACAACGTCTACAAGAAGAAGCTTGTGTAGTAGACATCAATAGGCTGGGGCGTTAGTCAATCCAAATGACATAACCGTGTACTCATATAGCCAGTACCTTGTGGTGAAGGCTATCTTAGGTATATCCTATTCTCGGATCTTCAACTGGTGGTATCCTGATCGCAGATCCATCTTGGAAAATACTTTAGCTCCTTGCAAGTGATCAAAAAAATCATTGATCATCGACAGTGGGTACTTGTTCTTGATCGTCACTTCATTCAATGCCCGATAATCAACAACCGTTCTCAAGGATCCATCCTTCTTCTCAACCAAGAGCACTGGGCTCCCCATGGTGACGAACTTTGTCGTATGTAACCTTTCTCCAATAAATTCTTGATCTGCTTCTTAATCTCCTCCAGATCATTTGCGGGCATCCGGTATGGTCTCTTCGATATCGGTTCGGTGCCTGGCAACAGCTCTATCAAAAACTCAATGTCTCGATCCGGCGGCATGCCTGGTAGCTCCTCTGGAAATACATCCGGATAATCCTTCACTATAGGCACTTCCTCCTGAACAACTCCTGAGAGGGAATTTACTTGGGTTCTCTTTGGTGCGTGCCTGGATACATACTTAATCCTTTTTCCCTCCGGGGTGGTGAGCAAAATTGACCTACTAGCACAGTCAATGTTTCCACCATACTTCAACAGCCAATCCATTCCTAGTATTACATCCAATCCTTGTGATTCCAGAATTATTAGGTCTGAGGGGAAGACATTGTTACCAATGATTAAGGGTATCCGATCGCACCATCGGCTGGCCATATATCTGCTCCTGGAGCTTACTAGCATGGGTGACCTAAGGGCTAAGGTGGGTAACTTAAACTTGTCCACAAATCTCCTTGATATGTATGAATGCGACTCACCAGTATAAAAAGAACAAGAGCGGTAAATGACTTAACCAAAAACTTGCCGATAACTGCATCTGGCTACTCTTCACCATCTTCCACGTTCACGTGGTTCACTTGTCCCCTATTGAAAGGGTTGGGCTTCTTCCCAGAGCTTCCATTTCCATTTCCATTCTTTGCTTCAGGACACTCATTGGCATAGTGTCCAGTCTTCCCGCACTTGAAACAAGTAATGTGACTTTGGTCCTTCTTGGCGGGTGTGGCTGGGTTAGAACGATTCTGATTGCTACCTGCTCCATTCCCATTTCCATTCTTGGGGCCACTGTGGTTATGCGAACTTCCTCCATTGTGGGTGTGGCCTCCATGGTTATGATTATATCCTCCCGAGTTCGGGTAAAACGAGGCTTCTGCTGAGCTCCTGAATTGTACTTCCCTTGTTCATACTTCCTTTTGCGGCTCTCAATCTGCTGCTGCTTCCCTTCAATCATAAGATCCTTGTCTACCAACTCCTGGTAGTTGTTAACTGTTGCCACTATTAACTGCATACTCATCTCATCATTCAGCCCTTCCATAAACTTCTCCTGCTTAGCGGCATATGTGGCCACATCATCTGGGGCATAGCGGGCTAACTTACTAAACTCATCCACGTACTGCCCCACAGTACGGTTTCCCTGGAGTAAGTTGCGAAACTCACGCTTCTTCATGTTCATCGCTCCAGTTGAGACGTGAGCAGTGCGGCATGCTTGGTGAAACTGCTCTCAAGTGACATTGGCTATAGGGAAAGTGGCTGTGTAATTCTCCCACCATGAGGCTGCGGGTCCATCCAATTGATGTGCGGCAAAACGCACCTTCCCAGCATCTATGCAACCTGCGGTGGTCAACTCCCTTCCAATCCTACGTAGCCAATCATCAGCAACTATTGGCTCGGTGCTACTGGAGAACACTGGCGGCTGCAACCTTAGAAAACGGGCTAAGTTGTCAACAGGAGGTGGTGGCGATGGGTTGTTGTTGTTGTTGTTGTTGTTGTTGTTGTTGTTGTTGTTGTTGTTGTTGTTGCCTTGGTTCTGGACTAGTAGCTGCATCAAGGCATTCTGCTGTTGGATCAACTGAGTGAGCTCCGGTGGGAAGACAAATCCGGGGTCACGTCTCAGAGGCATCTGATGGGTTTAGAGGGGAGAGATTAGAATAGAATGAGGTCTAGTGAGAAAGCACTACCCATATGCACATGAGACAAACACATTCATATCACACCAATCAATTCAAACAAGGGCATACAATCGATCTAACTATCGTTATAGTGCTCGGACTACTACTATATACATGGGGGAATACTACTGATAATATGGTGGTCGACTAGAAATTTTGATAGGTGGAAGACTCCATGATATCTGTGTTGGGGAACGTAGTAATTTCAAAAATTTTCCTACGATCACGCAAGACCATGGTGATGGCATAGCAACGAGAGGGGAGAGTGTCCGTCCACGCACCCTCGTGAGACCGAAAGCGAAGCGTTATATTAACGCTGTTGATGTAGTCGTGCGCCTTCACGATCCGACCGATCCGGCACCGTTACTCGCACCTCCGAGTTCTTGGCACACGCTCAGCTCGATGACGATCCCCGAGCTCCGATCCAGCAAAGCGTCGGGAAGGAGTTCCACAACCGACGGCGTGGTGGCGATCTTGATGTTCTACCGTCGCAGGCTTCGCCTAAGCACCGCTACAATATGACCGAGGTGGAATATGGTGGAGGGGGCACCGCACACGGCTAAGGAACGATCCGTAGATCAACTTCTGTGTCCTAGGGTGCCCCCCTGCCTCCGTATATAAAGGAGCAAGGGAGGGGCTGGCGGCCAGGAGAGGCGCGCCAGGGAGTCCTACTCCCTCCGGGTAGGATTCCCCTCCCAATCCTAGTCCAACTAGGATTCCTGAGGAAGGGGAAGGAGAAGGAAGGGGCGCCCCCCTCCTGTCCTATTCGGATTGGAGGTGGAGGGGCGCGCCCAGCCCTTGGCCGCCTCCCTCTTCTCCCTTTGGGCCCATGTGGCCCATTAACCCCGGGGTTCCGTAACCCCCAGTATTCGGAAAATGCCGCTTTCATTCGAACCATTCAAGTCCAAACATAGGCTTCCAATATATCAATCTTTACATCTCGACCATTTCGAGACTCCTCGTCACGTCCGTGATCAGATCCGGACTCAACTCCTTCGTACATCAAAATACATAAACTCATAATAACCGCCATCGAAACCTTAAGCGTGCGGACCCTACGGTTCGAGAACAATGTAGACATGACCGAGACACGCCTCCGTCAATAACCAATAGCGGACCTGGATGCCCATATTGGCTCCTACATATTCTACTGAAGATCTTTGTCGGTCGATCCGCATAACAACATACGTTGTTCCCTTTGTCATCGGTATGTTACTTGCCCGAGATTCGATCGTCGGTATCCAATACCTAGTTCAATCTCGTTACCGGCAAGTCTCTTTACTCGTTCCGTAATACATCATCTCGCAACTAACTCATTAGTTGCAATGCTTGCAAGGCTTATGTGATGTGTATTACCGAGAGGGCCCAGAGATACCTCTCCGACAATCGGAGTGACAAAACCTAATCTCGAAATACGCCAACCCAACATCTACCTTTGGAGACACCTGTAGTACTCCTTTATAATCACCCAGTTACGTTGTGACGTTTGGTAGCACCCAAAGTGTTCCTCCGGTAAACGGGAGTTGCATAATCTCATAGTTATAGGAACATGTATAAGTCATGGATAAAAGCAATAGCAACATACTAAACGATCGTGTGCTAAGCTAATAGGATGGGTCATGTCAATCAGATCATTCAACCAATGATGTGACCTCGTTAATCAAATGACAACTCCTTTGTCCATGGTTAGGAAACATAACCATCTTTGATTAACGAGCTAGTCAAGTAGAGGCATACTAGTGACACTCTGTTTGTCTATGTATTCACACATGTATTATGTTTCCGGTTAATACAATTCTAGCATGAATAATAAACATTTATCATGAATTAAGGAAATAAATAATAACTTTATTATTGCCTCTAGGGCATATTTCCTTCAGTCTCCCACTTGCACTAGAGTCAATAATCTAGATTACAAAGTAATGATCCTTACACCCATGGAGTCTTGGTGCTGATCATGTTTTGCTCGTGGAAGAGGCTTAGTCAACGGGTCTGCAACATTCAGATCCGTATGTATTTTGCAAATCTCTATGTCTCCCACTTGGACTTGGTCCCGAATGGAATTGAAGCGTCTCTTGATGTGCTTGGTCCTCTTGTGAAATCTGGATTCCTTTGCCAAGGCAATTGCACCATAGATTGTCACAGAAGATCTTCATCGGTCCCGATGCACTAGGTATGACACCTAGATCGAAATGAACTCTTTCATCCGACTCCTTCATTTGCTGCTTCAAGCAGCTATGTACTCCGCTTCACATGTAGATCCCGCCACGACGCTTTGTTTAGAACTGCACCAACCGACAGCTCCACCGCTTAATAAAAACACGTATCCGGTTTGCGATTTAGAATCGTCCGGATCGATGTCAAAGCTTGCATCGACGTAACCATTTACGACTAGCTCTTTGTCACCTCCATATACGAGAAACATATCCTTAGTCCTTTTCGGTATTTCAGGATGTTCTTGACCGCTGTCCAATGATCCACTCTGGATTACTTTGGTACCTTCCTGCCAAGCTTACAGCTAAGCATACGTCGTGTCCGTACACAAGATTGCATACATGATAGAGCCTATGGCTGAAGCATAGGAACATCTTTCATTTTCTCTCTATCTTCTGCTGTGGTCGGGCATTGAGTCCGACTCAATCTTACACCTTGTAACACGGTAAAAACCTTTCTTTGCACGATCCATTTTGAACCTTTTCAAAACTTTATCAAGGTATGTGCTTTGTGAAAGTCCAATCAAGCGCCTTGATCTATCTCTATAGATCTTGATGCCTAATATGTAAGCAGCTTCACCGAGGTCTTTCATTGAAAAACTTTTATTCAAGTATCCTTTTATGCTATCCAGAAATTCTATATCATTTCCAATCAATAATATATCGTCCACATATAATATTAGAAATGCTACTGAGCTCCCACTCACTTTCTTGTAAATACAGGCTTCTCCAAAAGTCAGATAAACCCATATGCTTTGATCACACTATCAAAGCGCTTATTCCAACTCCGAGAGGCTTGCACGGCACCATAAATTGATCGTTGAGCTTGCACACTTTGTTAGCACCTTTTGGATCGACAAAACCTTCTGGTTGTATCATATACAACTCTTCTTCTAGAAATCCATTCAAGAATGCAGTTTTTACATCCATTTGCCAAATTTCATAATCATAAAATGCGCAATTGCTAACATGATTCGGACGGACTTAAGCATCGCTACGGGTGAGAATGTCTCATCGTAGTCAACCCCTTGAACTTGTCGAAAACCTTTTGCAACAAGTCGAGCTTTGTAGACGCTACATTACCATCGCGTCGTCTTCTTCTTAAAATCCATTTATTCTCAATAGCTTGCCGATCATCGGGCAAGTCTACCAAAGTCCATACTTTGTTCTCATACATGGATCCCATCTCAGATTTCATGGCTTCAAGCCATTTTGCGAATCTGGGCTCACCATCGCTTCTTCATAGTTCGTAGGTTCATCATGATCTAGTAGCATGACTTCCGAATAGGATTACCGTACCACTCAGTGCGGATTTTGTTCTGGTTGATCTCTGATTCAAAGGACAACTTGATCTGAAGTTTCATGATCTTTATCATTATCTTCCTCACTAATCTGGTGTAGGTGTTACGAAACTGATTTACGTGATTTAACTACTTTCCAATAAGGGAGCTGGTACTATTACCTCATCAAGTTCCACTTTCCTCCCACTCACTTCTTTCGAGAAAAACCTTCTCTAGAAAGGATCCATTTTAGCAACGAATGTTTTGCCTTCGGATCTGTGATAGAAGGTGTACCCAATTGTCTCCTTTGGGTATCCTATGAAGACACATTTTTCCGATTTGGGTTCAAGCTTATCAGTTGAAGTTTCTTCACATAAGCATCGCAACCCCAAACTTTCGAAACGCGACAACTTTGGTTTCTTGCTAAACCATAGTTCATAAGGCGTCGTCTCAACGGATTTTGACGGTGTCCTATTTAACGTGAATGCGGCCGCCTCAAGAGCATAACCCCAAAATGATAGCGGTAAATCTGTAAGAGACATCATAGATCGCACCATATCCAAAGAAAGTGCGATTCTGACGCTCGGACACACCATTGCGCTGTGGTGTTCGGGTGGCGTGAGTTGCTAAACTATTCCGCTTTGTTTCAAATGTAGACCAAACTCGTAACTCAAATATTCGCCTCCACGATCAGATCGTAGAAACTTTATTTTCTTATTACGATGATTTTCAACTTCACTCTGAAATTCTTTGAACTTTTCAAATGTTTCAGACTTATGTTTCATTAAGTAGATATACCCATATCTGCTCAAATCATCTGTGAAGGTGAGAAAATAACGATATCCGCCACGAGCTTCAACATTCATTGGACCACATACATCCGTATGTATGATTTCCAATAAATCTGTTGCTCTCTCCATAGTACCGGAGAACGGTGTTTTAGTCATCTTGCCCATGAGGCACGGTTCGCAAGTGCCAAGTGATTCATAATCAAGTGACTCCAAAAGTCCATCAGTATGGAGTTTCTTCATGCGTTTTACACCGATATGACCTAAACGGCAAGGCCACAAATAAGTTGCACTATCATTATCAACTCTGCATCTTTTGGTTTCAACATTATGAATATGTGTATCACTACTATCGAGATTCATTAAAATAGACCACTCTTCAAGGGTGCATGACCATAAAAGATATTATTCATATAAATAGAACAACCATTATTCTCTCGATTTAAATGAATAACCGTCTCGCATCAAACAAGATCCAGATATAATGTTCATGCTCAACGCGGCACCAAATAACAATTATTCAGGTCTAAAACTAATCCCGAAGGTAGATGTAGAGGTAGCGTGCCGACTGCGATCACATCGACTTTGGAACCGTTTCCCACGCGCATCGTCACCTCGTCCTTTGCCAGTGTTCGCTTAATCCGTAGTTCCTGTTTCGAGTTGCAAATATTAGCAATGTAACCAATATCAAATACCTGTACTATGCGAGCTCTAGTAAGGTACACATCAATAACAAGTATATCACATATACCTTTGTTCACTTTGCCATCCTTCTTATCCGCCAAATACTTGGGGCAGTTCCGCTTCGAAGGACCGATCCGCTTGCGGAGAAGCACTTCGATTTCAGGCTTAGGTCCGGACTTGGGTTTCTTCTCCCGATCAAGAACTTGTTTGCTGTTCTTCTTGAAGTTCCTTCTTCTTCCCTTTGCCTTTCTTCTTGAAACTAGTGGTCTTATTGACCATCAACACTTGATGCTCCTTTTTGATTTCTACCTCCGCAGCTTTTAGCATTGCGAAGAGCTCGAGCATAGTCTTTACTAACCCTTGCATATTATAGTTCATCACGAAGCCTTTGTAGCTTGGTGGCGTGATTGAAGAATTCATCAATGACACAATCATCCGGAAGATTAACTCCCAGCTTGATTCAAGTGATTGTAATACCCGACATTTTGAGTATGTGCTCACCGATGTAACTATTCTCCTCCATCTTGCAGCTATAGAACTTATTGGAGACTTCATATCTCTCAATCCGGGCATTCTGTTGAAATATCAACTTCAACTCCTGGAACATCTCATATGCTCCATGACGCTCAAAACGTCGTTGAAGACCCGGTTCTAAGCCGTAAAGCATGGCACACTGAACTATAGAGTAGTCATCAGCTCTGCTTTGCCGACGCTCACAACTTCGCTCAAGATCTGCAGAGTTCTGCTACCCAAATGTGCTTCCAGGCGTAACTTTTACGTGCAGCAATGAGGATTATCCTCGAGTTACGGACCCAGTCCGTAATTGCTACCATCATCTTTCAACTTTGCTTTCTCAAGGAACGCATTAAAATTCAACGGAACAACAAAGACGAGCCATCTATCTACATAAAACATAGACAAGCAAAATACTATCGGTACTAAGTTCATGATAAATTTAAGTTCAATTAATCATATTATTAAAGAACTCCCACTTAGACAGACATCTCTAGTTATCTAAGTGATCACGTGATCCAAATCAACTAAACCATAACCGATCATCACGTGAGATGGAGTAGTTTTCAATGGTGAACATCTTATGTTGATCATATCGCTATATGATTCACGTTCGACCTTCGGTCTCCGTGTTCCGAGGCCATATCTGTATATGCTAGGCTCGTCAAGTATAACCTGAGTATTCTGCGTGTGCAAAACTGGCTTGCACCCGTTGTAGATGGACGAGAGCTTATCACACCGATCATCACGTGGTGTCTCGCACGACGAACTTTGGCAACGGTGCATACTCGGGGAGAACACTACTTGATAATTTTAGTGAGAGATCATCTTATAATGCTACCGTCAATCAAAGCAAGATAAGATGCATAAAGGATAAACATCACATGCAATCAATATAAGTGATATGATATGGCCATCATCATCTTGTGCTTGTGATCTCCATCTCCGAAGCACCGCCATGATCACCATCGCCACCGGCGCGACACCTTGATCTCCATCGTAGCATCGTTGTCGCCTCGCCAACTATTGCTTCTACGACTATCGCTACCGCTTAGTGATAAAGTAAAGCAATTACATGGCGTTGCATTTCATACAATAAAGCGACAACCATATGGCTCTCGCCATTGCCGATAACTCGGTTACAAAACATGATCATCTCATACAATAAAATATAGCATCACGTCTTGACCATATCACATCACAACATGCCCTGCAAAAACAAGTTAGACGTCCTCTACTTTGTTGTTGCAAGTTTTACGTGGCTGCTACGGGCTGAGCAAGAACCGTTCTTACCTCGCATCAAAACCACAACGATACTTCGTCAAATAGACTCCGTTTTAACCTTCTCAAGGACCGGGCGAGCTACACTTCAGTTCAACTAAAGTGAGAGAGACAGACACCCGCCACCACCTTTAAGCAACGAGTGCTCACAGCGGTGAAACCAGTCTCGCGTAAGCGTCTGCAGTAATGTCGGTCCGGCCGCTTCATCTCACAATACCGCTGAACCAAAGTATGACATGCTGGTAGGTAGTATGACTTGTATCGCCCACAACTCACTTGTGTTCTACTCGTGCATATGACATCAACGCATAAAACCAGGCTCGGATGCCACTGTTGGGGAACGAGTAATTTCAAAATTTTCCTACGATCACGCAAGACCATGGTGATGGCATAGCAACGAGGGGAGAGTCGTCCGCCCACGCACTCGTGAGACCGAAAGCGGAAGCGTTATATTAACGCGTTGATGTAGTCGACGTCTTCACGATCCGACCGATCCAGCACCGTTACTCCGCACCTCCAGTTCTTGGCACACGCTCAGCTCGATGACGATCCCCGAGCTCCGATCCAGCAAAGCGTCGGGAAGGAGTTCCGTCGACGACGGACAGCGTGACGATCTTGATGTTCTACCGTCGCAGGGCTTCGCCTAAGCACCGCTACAATATGACCGAGGTGGAATATGGTGGAGGGGGGCACCGCACACGGCTAAGGAACGATCCGTAGATCAACTTCTGTGTCCTAGGGTGCCCCCCTGCCTCCGTATATAAAGGAGCAAGGGGAGGGGGCTGGCCGGCCAGGGAGAGGCGCGCCAGGGAGTCCTACTCCCTCTGGGAGTAGGATTCCCCCCCCCAATCCTAGTCCAACTAGGATTCCTCGGAGGGAAGGGGGAAGGGAGAAGGAAAGGGGGGCGCCGCCTCCTTGTCCTATTCGGATTGGAGGTGGAGGGGGCGCGCGGCCAGCCCTTGGCCGCCTCCCCTCTTCTCCCCTTTGGGCCCATGTGGCCCATTAACCCCCCGGGGGGTTCCGGTAACCCCCCGGTACTCCGGAAAAATGCCGTTTTCATTCGGAACCATTCCGAAGTCCAAACATAGGCTTCCAATATATCAATCTTTACATCTCGACCATTTCGAGACTCCTCGTCACGTCCGTGATCAGATCCGGGACTCCGAACTCCTTCGGTACATCAAAATACATAAACTCATAATAACCGTCATCGAAACCTTAAGCGTGCGGACCCTACGGTTCGAGAACAATGTAGACATGACCGAGACACGTCTCCGGTCAATAACCAATAGCGGGACCTGGATGCCCATATTGGCTCCTACATATTCTACGAAGATCTTTGTCGGTCAGACCGCATAACAACATACGTTGTTCCCTTTGTCATCGGTATGTTACTTGCCCGAGATTCGATCGTCGGTATCCAATACCTAGTTCAATCTCGCTACGGCAAGTCTCTTTACTCGTTCCGTAATACATCATCTCGCAACTAACTCATTAGTTGCAATGCTTGCAAGGCTTATGTGATGTGTATTACCGAGAGGGCCCAGAGATACCTCTCCCACAATCGGAGTGACAAAACCTAATCTCAAATCGCCAACCCAACATCTACCTTTGGAGACACCTGTAGTACTCCTTTATAATCACCCGATTCACGTTGTGACGCTTGGTAGCACCAAAGTGTTCCTCCGCAAACGGGAGTTGCATAATCTCATAGTTATAGGAACATGTATAAGTCATGGATAAAAGCAATAGCAACATACTAAGCGATCGTGTGCTAAGCTAATAGGATGGGTCATGTCAATCGATCATTCAACCAATGATGTGACCTCGTTAATCAAATGACAACTCCTTTGTCCATGGTTAGGAAACATAACCATCTTTGATTAACGAGCTAGTCAAGTAGAGGCATACTAGTGACACTGCTTGTCTATGTATTCACACATGTATTATGTTTCCGTTAATACAATTCTAGCATGAATAATAAACATTTATCATGAATTAAGGAAATAAATAATAACTTTATTATTGCCTCTAGGGCATATTTCCTTCAATCTGCTCCAGCTTCATCTTCATAATCATCATCACTACTGTCGGGGTTGGAGTCGGTGTCGTCGATGATGATGTAGTCCTCCGATCGGATGTCATCGGGATGCTCGTCATCTCCTCCTGGCGCGGGTTCTCCCATGAATACTCCTGACTTCCTCGTCAGGTCGTCATTCTTCTCCACTAGTATTACGATTTCCTCCGTGTATCCGTCGCGTGTAGACTTGATTTCCTCTTCAAGCTCCAAGTTCCTGGTCATCACTTTCTTCAGGTGTATCATGCTTGCGCACATTTGGTTCTCCTGGCGATGAATGTGCTGGTTTAACTCCTGGATGAAGGCTGCAATGGACTTGTCCCTCCTGGTGCTGATCATCTCCCATTGCTCATCTCGGCGCCCACATATCTGGTAGATGGTGTCCTTAAGTTCCTTGTGATAAACTTCGCCGGTGCATCCCATGGCGATGTGGGCTGTCATGCTCTTTCCTAGACTCCAGGTTGGTGCATCAAAGGAAAACTCTACGGGTTCAGTAACAGGCATGAATGTCCTTCCTGGAACTTGAACTCGAATCATCCAACGCTCCTTTTCTGGTAAAGTGGCGGTATAGGTCCCGGTGAAGCTTGGTATTCCTATGTTCAGGTACCTAGTGACTTCCTTCAGGTGTCGTCCAAAAGGTGTGTCTTCATCCGGTTGTGCAAACTTTGTTCCTTGAGTCCGCCATCCTATAGAGTGGAAAATGGAGAGGAGTCAGAAATGAGTAGAGAAGAGTGACCTATGGCTTATCTTAGTGGTCGTGTCCTACAACCAGCGTGTTCTCTGATACCATCTTGTAGCGATCTGACCTCAAACGGTCAAATCTTTGTGCATAAGTGTCATCCCTAGATCGGTAATGCTGACACACACAGTACTTGAAGGATTTATAGCAGAGTGCAATCACACACTTATTACATTGAATGTCTCAAAAGAGACCTTAATACAATAAATATGGCTTAAGGCCATCTAAAAACGATAATAGTGGAAGGCTTGGAAGATAAAGTGAGTCCATCAACTCCAACGGCATAGCTGAGTGCATGACAACGACCTAGCACACCTTACTCTTCGTCTGAAAAGTCTGCAACATGATATGTTACACATTAGAGAAATGAACAGAATAAAAGCTATCACTACATGCATATATGGTTGGTGGAGGCTCTATGGTTATAATGTTTTTGCGAAAAGCCAATTTTCCCTACATCAAAGGAATATATTTTATTTAATTATCATGGTAGTTGATAAACATTGAGAATGGTACCCCCATCTCAATCCCAATTAAAATTAATTAATAACCCAGCAAGTTAATTTAGAGTGATGAGATCAACATGATAATCCAAGAACCAGATACTCAAGATGTCCATAACCGGGGACACGGCTAACCATGATTAGTTTGTACACTCTGCAGAGGTTTGCACACTTTTCCCCCCAAGACTCGATCTCCTCCATTGGATTTCTCGCACTACATGGTGTTTGAGAAACGATGACCGAGACACAGTCTTTCAGAAGCATTAACTCTTTACTCTGGGTAGACAGTACCAACCTACATCCCCTACATCTGCTAGCCTACCACTGAAAGAGGTCCTGCAACATACTCAACTATGCTAGAGCCCATAATAGCTTGTGGCTGCACACGGAAGTTTCTAGCATGAATAATCTTATGATCCCTTTGAGCCTGGGTGGCCAACCAAAGGACAGCACTGGTATATCCCCAGGTGCCCGCAATAAATCCACCCAGATGTGTATTAAAGTAGCCACCTTAAGTTAACCATTAATTAATAATCTCACGTCTATCATGGATGCACTCAAATCCAATCCACGTCTACAAGCATAGCATGGCAATATAAGCATAACGTAGAAGTAACTCCCAAGGGTTTGGTAATAAAAGGGCAACAGGTTCTACCTCATCATCTACTTCCCAATACCCACATGTTAATCACATCCTAATCATGCAGTGTTTGAGGATTGTAACTAATGCATAAAAACTGGGTAATAAAGGGGTATGATATAAGTGTTACTTGCCTTGCTGACGATCCGCAAACCCTAGAGACTCGTAGTAGCATGCTTCGCACTCCGGAAATTCTATCGCAAACAAACAATAGCATACATAAGCACTCAGGCATAGATGCAAGGGTAAAACTCAAATAAGAAGATCGAATCTGAAATTTCAACTGAAGAACTTCGATTTGCAAAAGGAATCGATCAAAATGGAGCTACGGAATTGAAACTACGGTCGAAAGAACTTCGAAAACAAATCTGCTTGAAACCAAATTTTAAACTGTCAAAACCATGTTCAAGTTGTTTAACCGGAAATAGGGGCTCGAGACGAAGATTTTGGTGTTGGTTTCACTGGATTTGGACGAACGGGTGAAAAGTTGTGAAGGTTTGAAGATCGGGGGCTAATCCGCGATAAAAGTATTCGCGGATAGGTCCCTGGCGAAAAATAAATGAAAAAAGAAAAATCTATCGGACGAACGTCCGCTTACAGAGACGAACGGGCGAATGCGTTCGTTAAAACGAATGAACAAACGATCGCAAAGTAACCTAAACCGAAGAAAATTGAGAAAACCGAACCGATCTAAAAAACCAAACTAGGTTTAATAAAAACCGGTCGGTTTTATACCTAAAACCAATAAAAATCCGGCGGCGAGATCCGGCGGGTGGCAACGCGTTCCGGCGAGGCGTGGCGGCGTCTTGGCAGCGGGCGGCGGCGGCAAGAGGGCGGCGGCTGCAGCGGCGGCGGTGGTTCTTGCAGCTCGGGGTGGGGAGAGGAGGCGGCGGCAGAGGTATTTAAAGGCCTCGGGAGGGGTGGTCTCGACTTGGGAAGGGGCGTGGCGTGTGTCCGTGATGCACACGGCATCCATGGCGGCGGCGGCGGCGCTAGGGAGTCCGCTCCAGAGCCGGAGCGGGAGGCGGCGGCGCGCTGTGCTTCGGCCCGCTCGGCTGGGCCATTGGCCCAGTCGGGTGACGCGTTTTTTTAACAAATTCCGCCGAGAAAGAAAAATCCTAAATAAATAAAAAAAATTCTAAAAATGCCAAAAACAATTTTCACTGTCTAAATAAAATATTTAGACCAAAGTGAACATTTTCTTAGCCTAAAATACAATTTTGAAAAATGCATATTTTTCTAATTCAAATAAAATAACAAATAAAATCCAAATAAAATAATTATTGGATTTTAACATTTTTCCTCCAATATTTCTTTTATTTTGGAGAAGTCATATTATCTCCTCTCTTTTATTTTGATGTTGGAAATATTTCGGAGAGAAAAATAATTAAAACCAAAATGATCCTCTTTTCAATATTTGAGAAAATTCAAATACGCAAATGAATGAAATCCTCAACTCTCTCCGTGGGTCCTTGAGTTGCTTAGAATTTTTAGGATCCCAACCAAAATGCAATAAAATATGATATGCATATGATGACCTATGTATAACATTCCAAATTGAAAATTTGGGATGTTACAATCTCGCTAGCCTTTTTGAGACCACGAAACATAAATGCAGAGCAGCTCCAAAGTTCAAGCAGCGAGTAAACATTTTAATTCATGGCAGAAAAGATCCAGTCATGATGCACCCAACATTAGCTACACACAATGCATGAGTATGACAATAGTGCTCTCAGGATCTGGCGCTTATTTGAGAAGGTGATTACACAACATAAAAGTAAATAGATAGTCCCTTCGTAGAGGGAAGCAGTGATTTGCAGCGGTGCCAGAGCTCAAGTTTTTAAAACAAAGGTAAATGAAATTTTGAGAAATGCACTCTTCATGTTTAGTTCACGACCATTAGTTATCGGTATCTTCTATGCTAAACATATTAGTGGCGGTTTCCAAGCGATAAAAGTAAAGGTTAACCCCCCCTCTACCAAAAATCACACTCCACGGCTGGTCCGAAACAATGGGTACCGTCCATACCAACAACAGTCCTGGGGAAATTTTGTGTAATTAATTGCAACTTGAGTTCGGGACTGGGAATCCCTATTACCGCCCCTCTCGTGCAAGGACAAGTGAATAAACACTCATCATGAGAATAACACGCCTAGAATGGAAGATACTGACTACCTCATGTCGCTCTATGAACAATCCAGGCACACAAAAAAGGATATTTATATGAAGTTTTTAGAGGTGGCACATGAAAATTTACTTAGGACGGCAGGATACCGCATATAGGTAAGTATGGTGGATTTATCTGGAATAACTTGGGTTTCAGGATTTTGATGCACAAGCAGTATTCCCGCTTAGTACAGGCGAAGGCTAGCAAATAGGTTGAGAAGAGGCCAGCTAGAGAGCGAAAACGGTCACGAACATGCATTATGCGTAAGTAACATTGGATACTAGCATGAGTAGAATATGAACACCATGAACATAAATATCACAGAGGCTATGTTGGTTTTGATTCAACTACATGCATGAATATGTGCCAAGTCAAGCCACTCGAACATTCATAGGACACCATATCATCATACTACATCACAATCATTTTAACACAATGTTGACATCAAAGATAAGTCATTATCCACTCCTAGCTACTTAAGCATGGCATGAGAAACTATAATCTCTAATTGTCATTGCAAACATGTTTGATCATAATAGGCTGAATCATGGATACTAGGTTAAACATATTTACAAAAACAAACAAGTTGAGTTCATACCCGTTTATCTCTGCCACAGCCAGTTCATCAAATATCGTCATTATTGACTTTCACTTGCATGATCGAATGATATGAAAATAATAATAGTGCAAGAGTGACGTGGACTAAGCTGAAATCTGCAAACATCTTATTCAAAAAGGAGAAGACAAAGTAATATGGGCTCTTGTTAGATCAATATCAATGCATATGAGAGCGACTCATCATTTTCATCATGGTCTTATCCTTGGTATGACTCAACAAAAAGAAAAGAATTTCAGAGAAACACACTGAAATATTTTTGGAGTTTTTAGTTTTTTCAGGAAGAAAGCGAAATCAAAGAAAGAAAAACAAAAACGAGAAAAAATATTTACACGTGAAAGATCCCAACAAGCAAGAAGAAGAATCGAGAAATATTTTTGGGTTTTCTTTTAATACAACAACTAACTAAACTAGAAAGAAAAACCAAAAAGAAGCAAGAAATATTTTTGGGTTTTCTCAAAGTTTTTCAAACACACAAGAAGAAAAGCGATAAAATTAATCTAGCATGAATAATACAATGAAAGAGTGTGAACATCGACAACTGGAATGAAATGCGTGAGCATGAATATAATGTCGGTGGAAATACGTACTCCCCCAAGCTTAGGATTTTTGCCTAGCTTGGTAATCGCCATCCGTAGTAGCCATCTGGTCCCATGTCAAAGTGCTGTGGAGCGGGCACCTGAGCATCCCACTCATGAGGCTCCTCCTCTGCCGCAGCCAGTTCGTCCCGGTAGGTGATGATGTCATCAGGCATAATCCTGTATTCTCCTGTCGGAGTAATTAACCACGGGTAGCCTCATCAGCTCCCCATGGCGTTTCAAGACATCGGGGCCAATTGCGCCCCTCAAGAATCCAAGACCAAAGAGCCGCCTTCTCGCCGCCAGCTGGTCCAGGCGGCCGGCTGCTAGAAGGCAGCATGGCCCAGAGGGCGGCCTCAAGATGAGCTGACTCCTGGCAGGCGACCTCTGGAGAGGCCGGCTCCCAGCAGGCGGCCCCAAGCACTCTCAAAGTCCGCACCCTCATAAATACGACGAGACGGGGCGTGGCTACAGCACGCCTCGCCGCCCCCTAGCCTAGGGCATAGCGAGGCCACAGTACGCCGTACCAAGCGGGGCTCCTCCGTTCGACGCAGCACTGTTGTCGCGCTGACCCTGATGTCACCACTGTCAGAGAGGGCTGTGCCCCCACGACGGGCTGTCGTTACGGCCCGCAGGCGGTGGGCCCCACTTGACAATGAGAAGACCATAAGGCAGCCGTCCCTGGCTAGTCGGCTCAGTAGAGGTCGGCAGATGACCAGGTGGCCCTCCCCCTCTTGGGGACCCATGCGCCATTAATCAGACGATACGGGGAACGACTACAGTGAGCGCTCGCCAGGCGGCGGCACTGTAGCCACGCCTCCCCTGACAAAGCACGCATCATTAGCCGAATCGCTACAGTATCGGGCAGCCGGCAGGACCCGCAAGTGGCGGGTACGGCCTGTCGGCCAAGTACTGGAGAGACGGCGGGACCCACCGGGTGGCGGGCCCACCGGCCAGCGGAGAAGCCGGCGACCAGAGACACTGACGGTTCGGGCCTACACCCGGCCGGATTACCATTGTACCCCTGGGGGGTAGGCCTATATAAACCCTCCAGGGCACCCATGCAAAGGGTTCAACCTCTTGTTCATCCACCCACCCATATAGAGAGTGGAAGCTAGGGCTAGACTGGCTCCCCTTCCCCCTCTAGAGAAACAGCTCAAGGAGCAAGCTTGTAGCCACCATTGTTGCTTAAGTGATCATGCGGAGACCCCGTAGAGTAGGACTAGGGGTGTTATCTCCACGGAGAGCCCCGAACCTAGGTAAGATTCGCCGGCGTGCATGTCTTCACCTCATCCCTCTTCCTGGCACCGGCGACGTCTTACTAGCCCCCATCATGATAAGCCATCCTTTGGCATATGTCGCACCAAACCCCCGACATCGCCCCTGGCAATAGAGTCAAACAAAGCAGGTGCAAGCAACGGAATAATATCACGGGTATCCACATTGAAAACAAGGATGTAAGGAATATTAATGGTAGTGTTCTCGCCATCAATAAATTGATGAGCCGCCATAGACTGATGATCTAAGTGGACCTTGGGCAAGCGATAATCTTGTTGGCAGATCTGAATGTTAAAGTGACTCGCTAAATGAGTAGCATAAATACCGCCATGAATTTTACCCTTGGTCCCGTTAAGGTGCAGACGACGTGCGACAATGGCCCCTAGGAGGTAGGTGTTATCGCCGTAAAGTGCGCGGCATAAAGTGTGCAACCATATGATTAGTAACACAGTAGTATGATAATTTTGATAGCAATGGTAACAGTAATAGTGATGGTAACAGTGATACACGGGTACAGCGAGGCGTTTTACAAATGGTTTTTAACCCACTATACAAACGGTTTTTAACCCGTTTCCGCGATGGCTTTTGGAATCGTCGCCGAGTGAGTGTGTGCGATAGGGGGGGTCCTTCCCACACGACCCAGAAATCGTCGGGGATAGGCCCTCCTGGCACACACGGTCGGCAAAATGAGGTCGTGTGCGACTGGCGAGCGACCAAATACGGTTACACGTAGAATTGTGCTAAAAATACAATTATACAGGCCAAATCGTTTCCTGTCGTAAGTACATCCCACACAATCAGTCCCGGCTAAACGTTTCCATTCGTATGTACATTCCACACAGTCAATCCAAGGAATACATTTCCGTTAGTATGTACATCCCACATGGTTAGTACAAGAAGTACGTTTCCGTTCGTATATACATCTCACACAGTCACTCCAAGGAAAACGTTTCCGTTCGCAGGTACATCACACCCAATTTTCCTCATTAAATCGTTTGTGATAGCGTTGCCATTGTAGACGATATTAACAATTTTATCGTTTGCGTCATTGAATGCATCACACAGGGTGCGTAGAAGAAACTGTGTGGCATAGGCTGTCCATCACACACGCTTTTTATGTGGTAAACGTTTACGCAAGGTGGCCTAACGCAAACAGTTTTCAAGAGGATGTCATGTGTGATTCCTCATTGATGCAACACAGTTTATTCCTAGAAAATGTGTGCGTTGCGTGATGTCATCGCCCATGGTGTTTTCTCAATAACCGTTTGCAATATAAAACCCCAATTAGCAGGCTAATTGTCCTATTATTAATAATCCGTTTATTAATCTAATTGACACTTCATATTAAGCACACAATATATTTCATTTTCATATTAAGGAAGCAGGATTTCGTAACTGAGATACATCAGAGTACAACATCATATAGCTTCAACACTCAGCTACCCTATTACACAACTGCACCAGCACCAAGTTTCACATGCAACATCTATAACTTAATCTCATCTGGAAAATTGCTGAAGTGGAAGGCAAATATTGAGCCTTCATTGATGTTGAAAGTCTTTGCAACTTTAGGCCATGCCTGTGAATGATTGACCATCCATCCTTCGTCCTCTTCAGGAACACTTCAATATTGAACCATGGGTGTTGTATGAATACCTTCCTCGCCTCCTGACCATACAGGTGGTTTGAGAGGTAATCATCAGTGAACTGCTTTGGAAAGGCCTGAAAACAAGGATGTGCATAAATATCTTCTCTATATTAGAAATGGGGCAAAGTAATAAAAACGGCAAGGTATAATAGTTAGTACCATCCTGTAGTGAACTGATGTCTTCTTCATTGTGCGCATAAAGATCTTGTTGTTTTTGTCGCTAATTTCTTTATCCTAACAATCTTTCTCGAAGTTTCTTGACTTGACCGATATTCATGGACAACCTATTTTCCCATATGCAAAAGGGTCGAACAAAGGGTCAAAACCTTTGACAAAGAGGACCTACATGCGCAAGACCAAATTGTTAAAAACCTAAATATTAGAATGGTTCCTGCAATTGCACAATAATGTGCTATTAGACAAAGGAATGCATGTGCAAACCTCGTAAACCTCAAGTGCTTCCCATTGTTTCCTCGCAACACATATAAGGTAGTTAGTGATCGTGTTAAGTGAGGGTTCGATGCTATGAGTAAAATATGTTGATGAAAAATAAGCACATTGCAGATTCATCGACATTCAAGCCACATGGAAAACCCATTTATCCAAACCAAGCATGATTAAGAACTAGGAAATATAGCAATTGTATATGTTTCTCATGTATTAAGTGCAGCAAAATTAGATTTATTCCTCACATGCACAACAATACAAAATTCCACCCACGACAATTGGACATCGCATTGCAGAATTGAACCAAGCAGTTAACTAAACACCACAACAAAGAACCAAACATTAACTGAGCACCACATTGCACAATATAACATACTCCTAATAGAAGATCAGACAGTTAACCAAACCAAGCATGCTTAACAACTTGGAAATATAGAAATTGTATTTGTTTCTCATGTATTTAGTATAGCTAAATTCGATTTATTTCTCACATGGTATACAATAACAGAATGCACCCACCACAATTGAACATTGCATTGCAGAATTGAACCAAATAGTTAACTAAACACCACAAAAAATGAACCAAACGTCAATTAAGCACCACATTGCATAATGTATAACATACTAGGAGATCGGACAGTTAACCAAATCAAGCATGCTTGACAACTTGGAAATGTAGCAATTGTATTTGTTTCTCACGTATTCAAATTCAATTTATTTCTCATATGGAAGACAATACAAAAATGCACCCTGAAGAATTGAACATCACATTTGCAGAATTGAACCAAATAGTTAACTGAACACGACAACAAATCAACCAAACAGTTAATAAGTGAGCATCAGATTGCATGACATATAGAACATATACACTAGAGGAACAGATTGCATGGTAAAAGTAGATAGGACAATTCACTATAATTTGTTAAGAAAGGCAGGAGCAACACATGCAACGGGTAAACCGAGCATGCTTAGCCGGCGTAGCTAGCAAACTGAACATAGGTCCTTATAGTGAGCTAATAAGACAAGCTACTCCTCATCGTCAGAGATATCGATGATGATTGGCTCCTTGGACATGGAAGAGGGTGAGGCCTCCACATCGTGGGTGCCCTCGCCGTAGTGGTGAGTTGACTGAGCAGCTCAGGGCACCAGCCTGCTGCTCTCGTGTTGAGGTAAGCACGGGCACGCTGAGAAAACACCTCGTAGTCTTCGTCGAAGGCACCGACGGTGGCCTCGAGAAAATGCCACGAACTGTAGTTTAAAGCAGCCAACCCCATCGCGGCGTCGGTGCGCGAGGCATCGATGGTGGCCTCGACGGCAAGGTGCTCCTCCAATATCTGGGGGTCGGCACGAATGGAAGCCATCGCGACCTCATCTACGCGTGCGGCCTTGATTTGCTTCTCCGCTGCCAAATGCTCCTTGAGCTCCTGGCTATACTGCATGCACCATGGCTTAGGGCAGCACTTATTTGGGGGAGGGGTCGGTGATTTGGGTGGAAGGTGTCGCGCCAGCGGTCGGGGTATGTGGGATGTGGAGGGAGGAGGAGGATGGGGGTCGGGTGTGGATTACCTGCCTGGATCGACGAGGCCGAGTAGCGTGAAGGAGGGTCGCCGGCAAGGAGGCGGTGCTGCAAGCAAGGAGTGAAGGTTTCAACTTGGAAAGGAAGACGGAAACAGGAGAAATGTGGCTTTTGGTAAGGGGAAGGGGCGGGAGGTAGATATTTCCACGGAAGCCGAAAATTTTGGATCGGTGCAGCAAAAAAACTGGCACACAAAGTGTCATTGGAAACGGTCCCTTATTCAGCACTATGTACGATATGTGAACATCACAAATGATTCATATAGCTTAACCCGTGTGTGATGAGTTTGAACGTGCAAATTTTGGTCTGAATTTCCCTAGTTACAGTGGTCATCCACATCATTGCATAATTTGGGTACACAAAGGAGACTACAGCACACCCACACTTCTTAATAAAGCAAGTTCAGCAATTAAACAGAGCTAGCTGACCTAAACATTACTCTAACAAATTAAAGACCGGCGCTCTTAATTAAACTAAACAAAGAGTACTACTACGGCTGGTGCTCGTCGAACTCTGCCGCCTCCTCCATGTCTAGCTCGCGCCCGACGATCTCCTGGGGAAGGGGATCCATGGCATCCATCGCACCATACTCGGCAAGCATCTCGCCATCTCTTTGGAAAAGTCCGCCATGAGCTGGGCGTGGGCGGCCGCGATCTGGGCTTGGACGGGCTCCATCGTGGCAAGGTATGTCGCAGAGGAACAGACGGTTGCTCGAACACTCTCGGCGATTGCCAACTCTTCGGCCATGGGTTACCGACCGTTGTCGGAGAAGCTTTTGATTTGTGCGGTGATCGCCACAAGCTGGGCGTGGGCGGCCTCGACATGGTCGTGGGCGGCCTCCATCAGGGATAAGGCCGCCGCTGCAGAATGGATAGCTGTTGTGCTGCTCTCGTCGGTTGCTATCCCCGAGGCAGATGTTGCTGCCGCCACCTGAGAAGCAACAGCGGCCGTTTGGGCTGCCTTGGCCGCGGTCATAGATTGTGGCCGCGCTCATGCAGCTTTTTAGCATGCGCATGGCGGTTGCGGCCGTGCTCTTGCCAGAGTGGGCCTACGAAGTTACCCTCATGACGCGGGTGAGGGAGTCCTGGATTAGGGGGTATCCGAACAGCCGGACTATATACATCGTCTGGACTATCGAAGCGTGAAGATACAAGACTCAAGACTTTGTCCCGTGTCCGGATGGAATTCTCCTTGGCGTGGAAGGCAAGCTTGGCGATTCGGGTATTGTATTTCCTTCCTTGAAACCGACTCCATGTAAACCCTAGCCCTCTCCGGTGTCTATATAAACCGGAGAGGTTGGTCCTTAGAAGGCCGATCACAATTACAATCATACCATCATAGGCTAGCTTCTAGGGTTTAGCCTCTACGATCTCGTGGTAGATCTACTCTTGTACTACCCATATCTTCAATATTAATCAAGCAGGAAGTAGGGTTTTACGTCCATCGAGAGGGCCCGAACTGGGTAAACATTGTGTCCCTTGCTTCCTCGTTACCATCAGCCTAAGACGCATGTGTCGGGACCCCTACCCGAGATCCGCCGGTTTTGACACCGACATTGGTGCTTTCATTGAGAGTTCCTCCGGTCATCGCCATGAGCTCGATGGATCCTCCAACCATCATCAACAACACGATCCCGGTGAGACCTTTCTCCCGGACAGATCTTCGTGTTCGGCGGCTTCGCCTGGGCCAACTCGCTATTATCCGGAGCAGATCGACACCACACTCGCCACCAGATCAGGTTCGAAACCTGAACTACACGGCGGACATTCATGGAGACTTGATCTTCGACAGATTCGGGCCTATGCCAGGAGCACCAGACAGTCATGACGAGCACGGATTAGACCTGATGTCGGACAAAGCTCGGGTATCACCTCAGTAGCCCCGACCTAACCGGAGCAGCTGCGCCGACTAAGGACGGAGGATGGACCCGCCCGCAGGTCGCACACTCATCGGCGGTGGAGCCGAACACGGTCTTACCTCTGGGGGCCTATGACTCCGGACCCCTTGATTCAGATCCGGACGTTGGTTCCAAATCACGACTCCCGAGCCACCGAGCCAAGTTGGGCTCCGTAATGGAGTTCACCGCTGCGGATATCTTTCCAGACTCGCCCTTCGGCGACATGATGGACTCATTAAAGTCTCTCTTTGTCAGAGACTCTTGGCCGAACTATGTCCGCTCGAGGGGAGGCAAGGATTTAAGGAAATCGCTGCCCACCCACCACTCACTTCATTGCCACGGTCGATGATTTAACTGAGGTACTGGACTTCGACTCCGAAGAGATCGACTGTACGAACGATGATGCAGGAGAAGAACATGAACCACCGCTCATCGGGTGGTGGACAGCCACCTCTTCCTATGATATATATATATGGTGGACACTCCGAAGGAAACAAATGGCGATGAGACAACGGAGGATAAAACCTCAGGGGAAAAAGCAAAGAATGGGCGTCGTCGGCGCCACTCCAAGCCCCGCCACAGCAATACCAGCCCAGGAGACGAAAACAATCCGAATGGTGCCGAAGAAGAATACAACCCTGATCAGCCCGCCTTCGAGCAGGCCGAACAGGAAGATGAGCAGGTCAGCCCAGAAGAACTGATGATGGACGAATACCCGGAGGAGGACAACTACATGCCCCCCTCCGAAGACGAGATTAGCCTCGGCGACGACGAGTTTGGCATGCTTGAGGATCCCGTAGAGCAGGATCGCTTCAAGCATCGGCTTATAGCCACTGCGAGGAGCCTGAAAAAGAAGCAGCAGCAACTCCAAGCTGATCAAGACCTGCTCACGTATGTGATGGATCAAGTCCCGCAGCCGAGGAATACGGACTCGAGCGCCATACGGCTGACCGACCACCTCGTGGCCGAGATAAAACAGCATATCAGCCCACATACCAGCCAGCACCCCCACGCCAACATACTACGGCCCGGGGCAATAGGCAGGACTTGCAAGATATACTGGAAAACAAAGCAGGACAGCCAAGATCGATCCACGGATCACGGGCGCGCTCTCAAAGATGCGATTTACGACCGCCATGCCGGATACACCTTCAACAAGTCCGCCGGGCCGAACATAGCCACCTGTAGCAATTCAATCATGAGCCACATAGCCCGGCATGTAGGCGCCAAGCACCCTCTCCGCTTCATCGACGAAGTAATGGGTCATGAATTCCGTATGGGTTCAAACCCATAAACATCGAATCATATGATGGAACAACAGACCCGCAGTATGGATCAAGATTTCTTCTCCACATTCACATGGCCCGCGGAGACGATCTACATGCCATCAAGTATCTTCCCTTAAGCTCAAAGGACCAGCCCGACATCGGCTAAACAGCCCGCCAGAAAAATTCCATTGGCAGTTGGGAAAACCGAAGACGATTCTCGACAACTTCCGTGGCACATACGCAGCACCACCGGACGCCGATGACTTGAGCCACATTACTCAACAGCCCAAGAGTCAGCCAGAAATTTCGACTCGGTTCCTAACTAAAAGAACCAAATAGTCGATCGTCCGGATGCCAAGCCCTCGCGGCTTTTAAGCATAATATCCATGATGAGTGGCTCGCCGACACCTTGGCCAGGAAAACCCAAGTCCATGGCAGCTCACAACACTAATGACCTGCTTTTGCGCTGGCGAGGACAGCTGGTTGGCTCAGAGCAGCATTACGCCACATTCGCACTTCGGATGGCCGCGATAATAACGGCAAGCCACGGCGTAATGTATATAAGCGACGGAACAACGGCAACAAGATCAAGACACGATACCAACGCCGGATTCAGCGGATCCAAGCCCAGTCAGCGGAAGAAGCCGTTCAAAAGAAATAATCAGGGACCCTCGAGTCTGGACCGCATACTGGAGCGCTCGTGCCAAATCATGGCACCTCGGACAAGCCAGCCAACCACACCAATAGAGATTGCTGGGTGTTCAAATAGGCCGGCAAAATAAACACCGAAAACAAGGACAAGGGGCTGCACATCAACGATGACGAGGAGCCCCGGCGTCCGAACACAGGGGGACAAAAGAAATTTCCCCCCAGGTGAAAACGGTCAACATGATCTACGCCACGCACATCCCCAAGCGGGAACGGAAGCGGGCACTACAGGACGTCTATGCGATGGAGCCAGTCGCCCCAAATTCAACCCATGGCCAGCTTGTCTGATCACCTTTGATCGTAGGGATCACCCTACTAGCATCCGTCACGGCGGCTCGGCCGCATTGGTCCTAGACCCAATCATCGACGGATTCCACTCACGTGCGCCCTTATGGACGGTGGCAGCAGCTCAACCTCGCTTTATCAGACACAAGGTCGCAAAATGGGCATTGACCCTTCAAGGATCAAGGCCACCAAAACCACCTTTAAAGGTGTGATTCTGAGTAGAGGCCCGCTGCACGGGCTCTATAACATTGAAGTGGTCTTCGGATCTCCGGATAACTTCCGGGCGAAGAGTTAATCTTCGATATCGCCCTTTCCGCAGCGGTTACCACACACCGCCGGACGAACCGCATTCGCTAGATTCAATGCGTACCACACTACGCATACCTCAAGCTCAAGATGCCAGTGACCACGCTGGGTCATAACAGTGAATGGAAATATGGACTGCTCTCTCCGAACAGAAGAACATACTGCAGCCCTCGCGAAGGAAGTATAATGCGGCCTCCTCCGACAAACCAATCCGGCGACAACAACTTCAAGCACCGTCAAGAGAGTCCGGAGCACCCCGCAACAGGATCATCAGGCACGCCAATAGCGCGACTAGCAGTCTGGCCTCCGCTTAAGCCCCATCAAAGCAGCATTCGTGCCATGCGTACACAATTACGCACTCAAGATACCATGGGCGTAGGCGGAGGCGCAACAACGACTCAGTCAATAGTGCGGGATAACCGCCACATACCTTCATAACCCGTCCTTCTTCTTTTTCAGGACTTTGCTTTAGAGCAGCCTCTTCAGAAGAGCCGGATTGTCAGACTTACATAGGAGAGAAAACCAAGGAGGCAACAGGCTTCGCGCACGGAAGGAAACACCCAGGTGGAATCTATTTACGATTGTTATACCTGTTTTATATATCCATACGCGGCCCGCCCCTGGATAGGACATGTTAAATAGTCCTATTTATCTCTGCTTAATGCATTCATTGTAAACATACGCTTAAACGTATTTTCATAAATGGAGATTATATATAGCGTCATCTCATTATTCTTATTTGAACATTTCTCTTACAAATGTCTCTTTCATATTACATCTATACACTTTGGTACGGTCCGTTTGCCAGGGGCTTCCTATGGTGCCCCGTTCTACGGCAACTAAAGTCCGAACACTTTAAACAAAGGCGGCACCCCAACTTATAGCACTATATGCATCAGCTCCAATCATGTCTTGGGTCTACAGCTTGGGTTAGCCCTGCCCATTGTTTTGGTACCTTATGTTCTGTTATATCGGCTAAGGTAGCGCAGGGAGAACTACTGCGATTGTGTCCCGGTTCTTCCTGACGAGCACCTCAGTAGAGAAAGCCGAAAACTGACCGGCATGATGTGGCGAGAGCTGGTCGCTGTTCGAGAGGTCTTAAAATCCTTAAAGATTTTCCGCTTTAGGCGATAAATCGGCTTCGTCCGATCTAGGCGTATATAGCGCCCCAATTCAGCCGTCCGGATTCTAGGGGCTTCGCTGAAATTTAAAATTGTAGACTTCTATGGCTAACTGAAAGTTATAAAGCCGCATAGTCTGATTGCCTTGTTCGCTGCGCCGGATACCTCCTTAAGGACCAAACATTTGGATAAAGAGTATCCGGGTTTTTCCAGGAACACCCCAGCACTAGTTGCGTGGGGGCGGAAGCCGACGACTGGCCTACTTTCAGTATTCTATAAACAACCGCACAGAACTTAATATTTTAAATCAAACAGTGCTACATAGCACAAGTAACTTCGTCTTTAAATTACAACAGCGGCAGAGGTACATTTAGTCAAAGATCTTGTCCTTGGAACACTCATCGGCCACGAGATGAGCGCCTTTCATAACGCCATCATAGTACTTCTTGGGATGGCGATGCTCCTTGCCCTCTGGCGGACCGTCCTTCACCAGCTTCTTCGCATCCAGCTTGCCCCAATGCACCTTCGCACGAGCAAAGGCCCGGCGGGCACCCTCGATGCAAACGGATCGCTTGATTACTTCAAGCCGCGGACAGCCATTCACCATCCGCTTGATCAGGCCGAAGTAGCTAGTGGGCAGGGGCTCACCAGGCCACATCCGGACTATGAAATCTTTCATAGTCACTTCGGCCGCCTCTGTGGAGTTCGACCAACCGCTTCAGTTGGTCACAGAGGGCGTTAGGTGTTCGCCCCAAAGATATTGGGACCGAACAGCTTCTCCATTGAGCTCCCTCTTGGGCACGGTAGAACTCCGCAAAGATCTCGATAGGCTGCGTGGCAGATCTGCGAATGCCCCCGAGAGCTCCGACCGAGTAAGTAAAAGAAACGCCTCCACATGTTTGCTTTGAACAAAGAATTTCTTACCCGCCGCTATCTTTTGGCCTCCTGGATCTCCTGCAGGCCTTCTCGGCTTCGCCTTGGCGCCTTTCATACTCACAAGGGCCTTCGCAAGCCCGGCCTCTTTCATCTTCAGATCATGCTCCACGGACTCGAACTTCTTGCCGAGGTCCCGGAGCTCTTGCTGCACTCGCCCACTCTAGCACTTTGCTTCTCGCGCCTTGCATTCCAAGGCCACCTTGTCTTCGCCTCGATAGCGCTTTCTTGTGGACGCCACTTCGGCGGTGGACTCGTCACACACCACGACGCTTCGTCGCCGACTAAACAATTTTATCTATCTTTACATACATAAGAGCGGAGAATCACTCACCTTTGCTCTCTTCGAGCTGTCTCTTCGTGAGGCCGACCTCTCCCTGCGCCTGCTCCAGGTCCCGCTTTAGTTCGGCAACCTCGGCTGTGCGGCCAGCAGCGGCAAGCAACATGGCCTGCTTATTCACATAAACGCTTATTAGACTCCTGCGGATTATAATTGACCCTCCCTTTGGCTTTTCTTTTCGAACACCAAACAGAGTGTCAGGGGCTACTACCTATCGGGTGGTAATTTCACACATTTTTATTACTTACCTCGAAGCCCGTCAGAGGCTTGTGCAAGCTTTTGTTAGTCCGCTTTGGCGGACAGAACTTTTGAATCACCGCACTCATAAGAGTACGGTGCTCGTCATCCATGGAAGCGCCAAGCGCTTCCACCGACTATCCGCGCCGCTTAGCGTGACGGAAGCCCTCGGCACGGACGGCTCGCCTCCCTAACGAGGGGCTGCTCACTTAATCCGGAACCGTCAAGGGTTCCGAACAGTGTTCGGTCGAGACTCCGCCTTGCTCGCTCTCGTCGACGCGATCCGCGGGGATCTTGAACCCCGGGTGTCCGACATCTGGAACTCCGCCTTGGGGCGCTCTGTGGTCACCTCCCCGCCGAGGAACCTTCGGGACAACACCTCCGTGTCATTAGCAGGCTGAGGAGTGGTGGCCGTCGGGAGCGAGTTCATCTCTGAAGCGCTCAGAGACCCATCCGAAGACGCTTATTAGACTCCTGCGGATGAGCCCTGGCCGGACTGCATATATGTTCGGTGTTGTTAAACAACCAAATTAAAATCATGATAGAGTGCGGACACTTACGATCGCGCTAGGGGCTTCCCCCTGGGAAGCCACTCTTCCTCACTATGAGCGACCGTGGTGGAGTAGTCCTGAAGGGACGTCTTTCCCTTCTTGGACGTCCCAGCCTCCCCCTCCGGGGAGGCTTTCCTCTTTTTCTCCTCCCCAGTGCGGGGAGGTAGAGTTTCTTCTTGCTTCCCCCCGCCTCCACGGGAGGAATATGTTTTGTTGTCATCGGACGACGTGGGTATGACGGCCTTGCGTCGAGGGCCTCTCCCGGCCCCATGGCACGTCTCCTCAGGCCCCTCATCCTTTCCGGATGGGGCGGCTTCTTCTTCTTCTTCCACCTCTTCGGGGGAGGAGTGCGCCTCGTCGTCTTCGGACGAGGCTTCCGGCACAACTTACGCCGGAGACCCTTCCTGGTCCCCAGGGCCTTCTTTTCGGCCTTCTTCTCTGGTGCCTTGTAGGGCGCCGGGATCAGCATCTCTGTTAGGAGAGCATCAGCTGGATCTTTTGGCAGCGGAGCCGACAAATAATCTGCTCCATTGTCTCCACATAGTCCTGATCAAATATACACAAATACTTAAGACTCCCCATGAATGTATTGGGAAAACCGAATCCGTGGTAGTCCAAAACTCACCGGACACGGGGCCACGCTGCATGAAGTCCGCGGGTCCTCGGATGTGGGAGGAGGTACTTGAGGCCTTGAACAACGCCTTCCACGCGCCTTTGTGCTTCATGCCATAGAGCCTCAAGCTGCCTCGTGTTCGGCCGACGAACTCCCACAGATTGAATGCCCGCTTTGGCACGGCAGAATCCGGACGAACGAGCATGACTGGATCACGCTGACAAGCTTGATGTTCTTGTCCTTCATGCTCTTGATGCAGGTTTGGAGTCCGTCAACTCAGAGGTTCGCCCCAAGTCAGCCCTTCTTTTCCCAGGAGGTGTGTCGCATGGGGCCCGGATCGAACTCGGGGCCGCCGCCAGCTTGGCGCCAAGGCTGCTTGGTGATGTAGAACCACCCCGATTGCCACCCTTTTACGGTCTCCGCAAAGGAGCCGTCCAGCCAGGTGACGTTAGGCATCTAGCCCACCAGGGCCCCTCCGCACTCCGCTTGCTGGCCGCTTACAATCTTCGGCTTCGCGCAGATGATTTGCAGCCACAGGCCGAAGTGAGGCCAGATGCGGAGGAAGGCCTCGCATACGATGATGAACGCCGAGATGTTGAGGATGAAATTCAGGGCTAGATCATGGAAATCTAGCCCGTAGTAAAACATGAGCCCGCGGATGAAGGGATGAAGTGGAAATCCCAGTCCACGGACGAAGTGGGAGACAAACACGACCCTCTCGTGGGGTCCTGGGGTCGGAATGACCTTCCCGACGTCTGGTAGCCGGTGCGCTATGTCTGCGGCCAAGTATCCGGCCACCCGAAGATTTTCGATATGCTTCTCCTTGACGGTGGAAGCCACCCACTTGCCTCCTGCTCCGGACATGTTTAGCTGTGCGTAGAATACTTGGGCTTGGGCGCTGGAGCTCGAGGAGGCAATAGTGGGCAAAGGAGGAAGAAGGCGTGGGTAAAAATGGGGAAATCTTATCCCTTTATAGAGGCGACAAAAGCGGTGCGCCTCCCCACTTGCCCGTTGGGAATCGCTTGCTTCCCAAGCGCCACGATTGATGGTGTGGTGGGATTACCCATACCCGTATTGATGAGAATCCCGTGATAAGGGGACATGATCTCTGCTTTGACAAGACGTGTCAAGGAAACCGCCTCGCAATATGCGCTGTGGCTGGTTGTGGGAAAACGGTTCGAATAATGACCCGACCGTAATAACACGTCGCGTTGCCTAAAAAGTTGTCAGCAGATTGCATTTGTGAAATACCATTCTCTCTACGGTGGCATGTGAAGATCATTTTGTGGATCCGGACACGGTTCAAGTGTTCGATAATTACTTTGAGTACTCGGAGAAGGAACCCACCTTGCAATGTCAAGACAAGATCAAGGCTACGGACTCATCGTCATTGAAGCCTAGTTCAGGGCTACCGAGGAGTCCTCGATTAGGGGTATCCGGACAGCCCGACTATATACATCGTCCGGACTATCGAAGCGTGAAGATACAAGACTCAAGACTTCGTCCCGTGTCCGGATGGAATTCTCCTTGGCGTGGAAGGCAAGCTTGGCGATCCGGATATTGTGTTTCCTTCCTTGTAACCGACTCCATGTAAACCCTAGCCCTCTCCGGTGTCTATATAAGCTAGAGAGGTTGGTCCTTAGAAGGCCTATCACAATTACAATCGTACCATCATAGGCTAGCTTCTGGGGTTTACCCTCTACGATCTCATGGTAGATCTACTCTTGTACTACCCATATCTTCAATATTAATCAAGCAGGAGGTAGGGTTTTACCTCCACCGAGAGGGACCAAACCTGGGTAAACATTGTGTCCCTTGCTTCCTGTTACCATCAGCCTAAGACGCACAGATCGGGACCCCCTACCCGAGATCCGCCGGTTTTGACACCGACAGCGGGTCCATGTCCCCTTCTTTCACCGGCGACGATTGAACAGTGAAATGATATTTGGGGAGCGAGCTAGTGTGCTTGACACGCCGGTTGTGGACTGTAGCCGACGCACCTTCTTGCGTAAGCCATAGGCGTACTATACTCCGACGACGCTCCAAGATATTTTGTACTGCATCTCACACGGTTGGTGATAATAAACTGTGTCCGATCTACTTGATTTTCGTCTTGATTTGAATTACATAATGGGGTCACAACGGCAAAGGAGGGTGTTTGAATTGCTAGAACTTTTATCTACAGTGAAAATGCAACTATAGGTGTGTCGTCAAAAAATTGGAATTATGCAGGGTTCGTTTGGACATTTTTATACATTAACTTGGTTTTATAGGCATTCTAGGTGCACAATTCAAAATTAAACTACATGCACATGCTCCGGTGCACCAAAATGGGTTGTAAAATCATATATGTGTCCATGGGTTGATGTTTATGTCTCATGCAAGAAATAGGGATGAAGTTCAAACACCACGGCACCGTGGTTCTCCGGCAAACGTTGAGGTACTTGCTTTTGTAATTCTATTAAATCCAAAACTCGTCTGAAATTCATGAACCTTGGCATTATCTCATGGAATGGCATCAACATGCTGGGGTAAAAAAATTGTCCCATTTGGGGCAGGTTATGGTATAAGCTTCTCACAAACTAGAGCTTGTCACAACAAGCCTCGTGGTTACGGTAGGGAACGTTTCACCTTTTCTGGACGAAATGATATCCGTTGCCTCTTCTTGATTGCATTTTTTTTCTAGTGTCAACATAGAACAACAGGAGTGTTGTGTCAATTTCTAGGATTTTTCGGGGTTCACTTGGACACTTTTATACATTAACTGAGTTTTCTATGCATTTATGTGCATAATTCAAATTTGAACTACATGCACATTCTTCAGTGCATATAAATGGGTTCAAAATTCAAATGTGTGTCCTTGGTTGCATGCTTAAGTCCCATGCAAGAAATGGGAACGAATTTTAAACACATTGCCACCGTCGCTCAGCCGCTAACATTGAGATACATGGTTTTTAAATTCTAGTAAATCGAAAATGCGTCTAAAATTTATGAAACTTGACATGCTATCATGGAACGGCATCAACATGCCGTGGTAAAAAATATTGTCCCATTTGGGTCAGGTTGGGGTATAAGTTTCTCACAAACGAGAGCTTCTCACAACAAGCCTCATGGTTACGGTAGGGAATGTTTCACCTTTCTGGACGAAATGATATCCGTTGCCTCTTCTTGATTTCAATTTTTTTCTAGTGTCAACATAGAACAAAAGGAGTGTTGTGTTAAATTTTGGAATTTTTTGGGGTTCGTTTGGACATTTTTATACATTAACTGAGTTTTCTATGCATTTATGTGCATAATTCAAATTTGAACTACTGGTACATGCTCCAGTGCTAATAAATTGGTTGAAAAATAAAATATGTGTCCTTGGTTGCATGATTAGGTCCCATGCAAGAAATGGGAATGAATGCCAAACACCTTGCCATTGTCGCTCAGCCGCAAACATTGAGATACATGGTTTTGAAATTCTAGTAAATCCAAAACTCGTCTGAAATTCATGAAACTTGGCATGCTATCATGGAACAACATCAACATGTCGTGGTAAAAAATTTGTCCCATTTGGGTCAGGTTGGGGTATAAGCTTTTCACAAACCAGAGCTTCTCACAACAAGCCTCATGGTTACGGGAGGGAATGTTTCATTTTTCTGAATGAAACGATACCATTGCCTCTTCTTGATTTCAAATTTTTTTCTAGTGTCAACATAGAACAACAGGAGTGTTGTGTTAAATTTTGGAAATTTTCAAGGTTTGTTTGGACAGTTTTATACTCCCTCCGTCCCGAAATTCTTGTCTTAGATTTTTCTAAATCCGGATGTATCTAGTTATGTTTTAGTGTTAGATACATCTGTATCTTGACAAATCTAAGACACGAATTTTGGGACAGAGGGAGTACATTAATTGAGTTTTCTATGCATTTATGTGCATCATTAAAATTTGAACTACAGGCACATGCTCCAGTGCATATAAATTGGTTGAAAAATCAAATCTTCGTCCTTGGTTGCATGCTTAGGTCCCATGCAAGAAGTGAGAATGAATGCCAAATACGTTGCCACTATCGCTCGTCCGCAAACATTGAGATACATGGTTTTTAAATTCTAGTAAATCCAAAACTCGTCTGAAATTCATGAAACTTGGCATGCTAACATGGAACGACATCAACATGTTGTGGTAAAAAATTTGTCCCATTTGGGGCAGGTTTGGGTATAAGCTTCTCACATACCGGAGTTTCCGACTACAAGCATCATGGTTCCGGTAGGGAATGTGCCTCCTTGGTGGATGAAACGATATTCGTTGCCTCTTCCTGTTTTCAATTTTTTTCCTAGTGGCCAGATAGAGCAACAGAAGTGTCGTGTTAAAATTTGCAATTTTGGGGTTTGTTTGGACATTTTTATACATTAACTCAGTTTTCTAGGCATTTTATGTGCATAATTCAAATTTGAACTACATGCACATGCTCCAGTGCAGAAAAATGGGTTGACATATCAAATGTGTGTCCTTGGGTGCATGCTTAGATCCCATGCAAGAAATGGGAATGAATTTCAAACACCAGGGCACTGTTGATTGCCGGCAAAACATTGAGATAATTTGTATTTAAATTCTAGTAAATCCAAAATTTGTCTGAAATTCTTGAATCTTGGCATGTTATCATGGAATGGCGCCCGACATGATGTGGTATTTTTTGTGTCCATTTTGAGAGAAGGCGCACTCGAATAACAGCTAACAAAGGCATTTTGAAACAAATAGCTGCCACTTTAACATCTCAAATGTTTTGTATAATTTAAATCATGTGTATTTTGTTAACCATTCACGTGCGCCACACGTCACTCTTTTAATGGCTAGGAGGTGCTGTGCGGACAACTGCTTGACTGAACGGGAGGCGTGCGAGCGCATGCTGACCGGGAGCCGTGCAAGCCGTCCTCCAATGCGCAGGCTCACCGAGAAGCACACGAGCAGTACGCCGAGCAGGCTCACTGGAAAGAGAGCCCTTTGACTTCCATGGCCGCCCGCCTTGCTCGCATCCTCTCCATTAATGGTGCCCGAGCCGCAATTTAATACGGGCGGCCTACTGTTCGCCTCCCATTCCCCTCCCGCCGACCTCCACCAACGCCATGGCGCAGAAGGATCATCTGCCACTAGTCTCCCAGTTTGGTGATGTAGACTCCGAGCTGGAGGGGATAGACAATAAGGAGGAATGGGGCCTCAAGGACATGGCCCTGAACAAGCTGTCTGCGGCGGTTGCTGCCCCCGCGCCCGCCCCAGCTCCCATCCCCGTGCCCGTGCCAGCAACCATCCCTGTAGCATTGACGGGGTGTTCGCCGAGCACTATCGCAGAGCTGGAAGCTGCGGACATCAGTGAGGTCTCCGCAGACCCGTGCGAGCTCGTGTACATGCCAGCGCTAGCGCCCGTGCCCATGTGCGCCCCTGCACCCACCGCGGTGCTAGTCCCCGTGCGTTTGCCTGCACCCGCCATGCCCGCGCCCGTGTGTGCGCCCCCTCAGCGGCATGGGACGCCGCCGTCGACCGCTACTTCACAGCGCCGCGAGTTGCCGTCCTCCCACGCCACGCCCGACGATCGCGGGATGCCATGATGTTTGATTTCCAAGTGAAGAACATTCTGTGTTGCCTTAAAGACTTCAACAACGGCGTCCTGGAGGACGACAACGACAACGCTGGCACGACACGCCGCCTCCGTCGCCGCCAGAATTAGTTTTTTTGGGTTTAATACTGTAGCTCGATCATATGAATATAAATTTGCAGTGTGACTGAATGAAAGATATGGTTTGAACGAACTTGTGTTTTTCTCTCTGAATGTACAGACTTATCAAACAATTTTCTTTTAAAAAAATGTCAATGGTTTTTAAAATATAAAACGCTCATGGCAATTGTTTTAGATAGAACACCCATACGCAAACCGACAGCTTCCCCAGGAAGCCAAGGGAAAATGTGTCGAGCAGGATTTGTGCAGTTCTTGATCGCAAACGTTTTAGATAGAACACCCGTATGTAAACCGACAACTTCTCAAGTAAGCCAAGGGAAAATGTGTCGAGCAGGATTTGTGCAACTCTTCATCGCAAATATTTTAGATAGAACACCCGTATGCAAAAGTGAGAGCTATGGTCTTTCCCAGTAAGCCAAGGGAAAATTCGCCGCGCAGGATTTGTGCATCTCTTTAACGCAAACGGTTCAGATTGAATACAATATGCAAAGCGAGACTTCGGCGCTAAGCCAAGAGAAAATCTGGCACGCAGGATTTGTACATCCCTTCAATGCAAACGGGTTTGTTGGATGACCCGTGTGCAACCACGTACAGACAATTTGGTAAGATTTGCATCTGTCATATTGGGTATATTGTCATTTGTCAAACTGGAAAGATTGACATTTGTTGATCTAGTAACATTGCCCTTTGTCAACCTTGTAACTCTGCCATTTGTCAAAATATGCAGCTAAAAATCACTAGTAGTATCTAATTATTGCAACTAAAATTCAGTAATTAAGCATAGATTCCATTAATAGATTAAGCATACGTTCTTTATACAAACAGTTCAACTCGACAACTGAACCGACCAAAATTTTCCCCAATTGTTGCCAACCACGTACTGAAATAGCTAGTTCAACTATATATATATTAGCTAATTTTAAGTACATTGTATAGTTCAACCACATATATATTCAATATAGCACCTATATACTACTACTACTGCTGCTACTACTACTGCTACTACTACTGCTACTACTACTACTACTACTACCACTACTACCACTACTACCACCACTACTACCACCACTACTACCACCACTACTACGACTACTACCACTACTACCACTACTACTACTACCACTACTACTACTACCACCACTACTACCACCACCACCACTACCACCACCACCACCACTACCACCACCACTACCACCACCACTATCACGACCACTACCACTACCACTACCCACTACCACTACCACTACCACTACCACTACCACTACCACTACCACTACGACTACCACTACTACTACTACTACTACTACTACTACTAGTAGTAGTACTACTACTACTCCCGGCAGCCTCTCCTCTGCCGAGTGTGCTCAGTAAGAGGCAGAGGAGGAGCCTACCGACAAGCTGGACAACTGCAATACGGTGCCAGCCGCCGCTGCTGCACCTTCAGTGACGCTCACCTCGAACGCCCTCTGCCTCTCCAGACGACCCCTCTTGAAGCGTCGGGACTCCTCGTAGATCTCCTGATTCCTTGCCTCTGCATCGGCGAGTGCTGCGGCCACGGCAGCGGTAAGGCCATTTGCATGCTCGACGAGGCGCTCCTCCTCCTCCCATAGGAACTCGATGCGATGCACAAGGTCGCTGGCGCATGTGCGGGCCTCCACCTCCACCTCCCGCCTTCGGGTGGCGGTGGCAAAGCGGGTGATGACCCCGATGGTTGATGGTGGGCTGGCGGCCACGGCGGCCGGCAATGGGGTGGCGACCACGACCACCACCTCCCGCCCTCGGGCTACGATGGCGGAGTGGGTGATGGCCATGGCAGCAGGGTCGCGGCCACGATGGCCACCTCCCGCCTTGGGCCGCGGTGGATGAACGGGTAATGGCCACGGTGGTCGGTAGTGGAGTGGCGGCCATGACGGCCACCTCCCGCCTTCAGGCTGTGGTGCCAGAGCGGACCATGGCACTGGCTTTCAATGGTGGTGTGGCGGCTACGGCGGCAGATGGTGGGGTGGCAGCAACGGTGGCCGGCAATAGCTGCCGATGGGCAGCGGCGCCGGAGAGTGTGGTGGGTGTTCCATGCACACCCAACAGGACGCCACGCGCACTACACTACGCCGGGGACTGCACCGCCGCCGCCGTGGTGTAGCCTCCCAGCTGGAGCTGTCCTCTGATGACGACAAAGTGGCTGAGCGGCGACGACGGACCGGTGCCATTGGCGATTGTGGGAGAAGCAGACGAGATAAGCTACAGGGAGGGAGGGGAAATGCCACGCAGGACTTGCCGACCATGAGGGTTTATATAGCAGGCCGGTAAGTGATACGTCTCCGTCGTATCTATAATTTTTGATTGTTCCATGCCAATATTATACAACTTTCATATACTTTTGGCAACTTTTTGTACTATTTTTGGGACTAACATATTGGTCGAGTGCCCAGTTCCTGTTTGTTGCATGTTTTTTGTTTCGCAGAAAATCCATATCAAACATAGTCCAAACGGGATAAAAACTGAAGGAGATTTTTTTGGAATATATGTGAATTTTGGGAAGTGGAATCAACGCGAGACGATGTCCGAGGGGGCCACGAGGCAGGAGGGCGCGCCCCTGACCCTTGTGCACACCCCGTAAGGCGGTTGCTGCCATTCTTTCGCCGCAAGAAAGCTAATATCTGGATAAAAATTGTGTTCAAATTTCAATCCAATTGGAGTTACGGATCTTTAGGAATATAAGAAACGGTGAAAGGCCAGATTTGGGAGCGCAGAAACAGAGAGAGACAGAGAGACAGATCCAATCTCGGAGGGGCTCTCGCCCCTACCATGCCATGGAGACCAAGGACCAGAGTGGAAACCCTTCTCCCATCTAGGGAGAAGGTCAAGGAAGAATAAGAAGAAGGGGGCCCCTCTCCCCCTCTCTTCCGATGGCGTCGGAACGCCGCCGGGGCCATCATCATTAATGCAATCTACACCAACGACTTCACCGCCCTCATCACCAACTCTTCCCCCCTCTATGTAGCGGTGTAACCCCTCTTTTACCCGCTGTAATCTCTACTTAAACATGATGCTCAATGCTATATATTTTCCCAATGATGTATGGCTAACCTATGATGTTTGAGTAGATCCGTTTTGTCCTATGGGTTAATTGATGATCGTGATTGGTTTGAGTTGCATGTTTTATTATTGGTGCTGTCCTATGGTGCTCTCCGTGTCGCGCAAGCGTGAGGGATTCTCACTGTAGGGTGTTGCAATATGTTCATGATTCGCTTATAGTGGGTTGCTTGAGTGCCAGAAGCATAAACCCGAGTAAGGGGGTTGTTGCGTATGGGATAAAGAGGACTTGATGCTTTAATGCTATGGTTGGGTTTTACCTTAATGATCTTTAGTAGTTGTGGATGCTTGCTAGAGTTTCAATCATAAGTGCATATGATCCAAGAAGAGAAAGTATGTTAGCTTATGCCTCTCCCTCAAATAAAATTGCAAGAATGATTACCGGTCTAGTTATCGATTGCCTAGGGACAAATAACTTTCTCGTGACAAAAAGCTCTCTACTAAAACTAACTTAGTTATTTCTTTATCTAAACAACCCCTAGTTTTTATTTACGCGCTCTTTATTATCTTGCAAACTTATCCAACAACACCTACAAAGTACTTCTAGTTTCATATTTGTTCTAGGTAAAGTGAACGTTAAGCGTGCGTAGAGTTGTATCGGTGGTCGATAGAACTTGAGGGAATATTTGTTCTACCTTTAGCTCCTCGTTGGGTTCGACACTCTTACTTATCGAAAGAGGCTACAATTGATCCCCTATACTTGTGGGTTATCAAGACCTTTTTCTGGCGCAGTTGCCGTTGAGCAATAGCGTGGGGTGAATATTCTCGCGTGTGCTTGTTTGCTTTATCACTAAGTACTTTTTATTTGTTGTTCTAAGTTGTTCTCTATCTTTAGTTATAGGTAGTAAACGCAAAATACCAAAAAATTAGTTGTACCTATTACACCAATGGTTGAAGAACCACTCAAAATCTATCACACTCCTGAAGCTTTTTACTTGGATCATCTTCGATCCCTATGTGCTCGGCTGAAACCCCAACTAGCTTAGTTGAGGGCAAATCTTTAGATGAGCATGCTTGTTATGTGTGACACCGCATATCTGAAAAAGGGAAACTTTTACTGGATCAAATTCATTGTTTGTAGTGCTATGCTTGGAATTTATGTGAAATATATGATTGTACTTGTTGTTCTAAAGATCCTAAGAAACACCTTCCTTACCAATGTGAGTTTAGTGATAATGGAATCGTATCTTCGTATACTAAGGGTGTTTATAATTACTATGATGTTCAACAAATTGAAGAATTTGTTGCTTTTAGGGGTACTTGTGAAATTGCTTCTTTTATTGAAGAGTGTGATACTACTCTCTACAAATCTGAAAATTTGGCCATACTTAAATATTGCTATGATAATTATGCTTCTAATCCTTATATTAAACCATATATTGAGGACTCCTCCGCTGTCCAAGAAGAGACTAATATTTTGCAGGAGTCTATGGAAGAAGAAATTAATGATGTTGTGAGCTCATTGGATGAAAAAGATGAGGAGGAGAGCGAAGAACAAAAGGAGGAAGAGCGGATTGATCACCCGTGCCCACCTTCTAATGAGAGTAACTCTTCAACTCATACATTGTTTAAATTCCCTTCGTGCTTACCGAAGGTTGATTGCTATGATGATTATTATGATTCGGTTGATTCTTTTGAAATATCCCTTTTTGATGATGCTTGCTATGCTTGTGGCCAAGATGCCAATATGAATTATGCTTATGGAGATGAACTTACTATAGTTCCTTATGTTAAACATGAAACTGTTGCTATTGCACCCACGCATGAGAGTCCTATTATCTTTTTGAATTCTCCCGACTACACTATATCAGAGAAGTTTGCCCTTATTAAGGATTATATAGATATAATATTCATGTGCTTGCTGCTCATACTTGGAATTATTATGACAGAGGAACTATATCTCCACCTCTCTATGTTTCCCACATGATAAAATTGCAAGAAACTGCTTATGCTATGTATTGGCCTTTACTTTGTGTACATGAATTGTTCTTTTATGACATGCCAATGCATAGGAAGAGAGTTAGACTTCGTCATTTACATGATATATGTTACTTTGTGCTCACCACTAAATTACAAATCATTGTTAGTTAAAATTGGCTTTGATATACCTTGGGATCCGGGTGGATCCATTACTTGAGCACTTTATGCCTAGCTAAATGGCTTTAAAGAAAGCGTTGCCAGGGAGACAACCCGGAAGTTTTAGAGAGTCATTTATTTCTGTTGAGTGCTTTTATATAGTTTAAAAACAAAAAAAAATAAAGAGTGGAACCCAAAAAAATTTCAAAAAGGAAAGTGAAAGTGAGAGAGACAAGCATTGTTGAAGTGGGGGAGCTCCTTGACCTTTGTTCATGCTCACGGAAACTTTGTGAATCTTGATTACAGAAACTTTTCAACAAAAATAATTATCCCCTTGTACAATTCCATTATAAAAATAATGTGCCAAGGTTTGCCTTTAGGATGTTTACATTGCTTGTTGGTTTGTGTGGTGCAAAACAGAAACTTTGGCTGTAGTGCGCGATTTTACATTTTTTACTGGAACGTCGAACGGTTCGGAAACTTTTTGCACTGTCTTTCTATAAAAATTGTTTATTTTTCCAAAAAAAAATCAGAATTTTTGGAGTACCAGAGGTATGGTGAATGTTCAGATTATTACAGACTGTCCTGTTTAAGACAGATTCTGTTTTTGATGCATAGTTTGCTTGTTTTGATGAAACTATCAATTTCTATCAGTGGATTAAGCCATGGAAAATTTATATTACGGTAGCTAAAATGCAAAAACAAAATATGAATTGGTTTGCAACAATACCTAGAGTAGTGATTTGCTTTATTATATAACGTATCTTACGGAGCTTTCTGTTGAGTTTTGCGTGGATGAAGTGTTCGAAGATCGAGGAGGTCTCGATATGAGGATAAGGAGGAGAGGCAAGAGCTCAAGCTTGGGGATGACCAAGGCACCCCAATTAAATATTCAAGGAGACTCAAGCGTCTAAGCTTGGGGATGCCCCGAAAGGCATCCCATCTTTCTTCAACAAGTATCGCTATGTTTTCGGATTCCTTTCGTTCATGTGATATGTGCAAATCTTGGAGCGTCTTTTGCATTTAGTTTTCACTTTTGTTTTATGCACCATGCTGGTATGAGATAGTCCATGGTTGATTTATAGAATTCTCTTTGCACTTCACTTATATCTTTTGAGTATGGCTTTATAGAATGCTTCATGTGCTTCACTTATATCATTTGAAGTTTGGATTTCCTGTTTCTCTTCACATAGAAAACCGCCATTTGTAGAATGCTCTTTTGCTCCACTTATATTAGTTAGAGTGTGGACATATCTTTTGTAGAAATAATTAAACTCTCTTGCTTCACTTATATCTATTTAGAGAGTTGACAGGAACTGGTCATTCACATGGTTAGTCATAAAATCCTACATAAAACTTGTAGATCACTGAATATGATATGTTTGATTCCTTGCAATAGTTTTGTGATATAAAGATGGTGATATTAGAGTCATGCTAGTGGGTAGTTTGAGTTGCATGTTTTATTATTGGTGCTGTCCTATGGCGCTCTCCGTGTCGCGCAAGCGTGAGGGATTCTCACTGTAGGGTGTTGCAATATGTTCATGATTCGCTTATAGTGGGTTGCTTGAGTGCCAGAAGCATAAACCCGAGTAAGGGGGTTGTTGCGTATGGGATAAAGAGGACTTGATGCTTTAATGCTATGGTTGGGTTTTACCTTAATGATCTTTAGTAGTTGCGGATGCTTGCTAGAGTTTCAATCATAAGTGCATATGATCCAAGAAGAGAAAGTATGTTAGATTATGCCTCTCCCTCAAATAAAATTGCAAGAATGATTACCGGTCTAGTTATCGATTGCCTAGGGACAAATAACTTTCTCGTGACAAAAAGCTCTCTACTAAAACTAACTTAGTTATTTCTTTATCTAAACAGCCCCTAGTTTTTATTTACGCGCTCTTTATTATCTTGCAAACTTATCCAACAACACCTACAAACTACTTCTAGTTTCATATTTGTTCTAGGTAAAGCGAACGTTAAGCATGCGTAGAGTTGTATCGGTGGTCGATAGAACTTGAGGGAATATTTGTTCTACCTTTAGCTCCTCGTTGGGTTCGACACTCTTACTTATCGAAAGAGGCTACAATTGATCCCCTATACTTGTGGGTTATCAGTAAGCATTGGGATTTTGGGGGATTTCACCAAGTCGGGCAGGAAGCTTGCGCGGGAACCTACGCGGTTGCGCGTGAATGGGCTCACCACCATTTGGCCAAAAGAACACCCCCGCACGCTGCTCAAGCTTGCGCTCGAAGCCGTCTACGGCAGCGGGGTGACAAGACGTGCGAGAGAGGACGAAAGGACACGTACACATACGGTTAATAAAAAACATTTGGGACTTAGTTACCTACTACCGTCGTCCTGGTTTATAAGTCGTCTATGTATTTTTGTGCCAAATTTTGACTAGAGATTTAACTAATAAAATACGAATGCATGTATCATTGGATTCGTATTTGAACATAGTTTCCAATTATATAATTTTTATAACATGCATTAATATTTTGTTATTTAAATTTATGGTCAAAATATGGCACATAATATAAAGGGGACTAATAGACAAAGACGGAGGTAGTAGCACACGGCCGCTCTCTACGCAGTGACGCAACTGCTGGCCGGCCTGTAGACGACCATTCCGTGCGTGTTGAACGGCTCTATGTGTGTGGTTGCTCGCGGTTGAGGCAGCCGCAGCGTGCTCTGCTCGTGTCCCACCGCGCGTGCTCTGCTCGCGCGTCCCTCCGGTGCTCTGCCCTCGTCCCTCCACGTGCGCTGCCAGTGTTTGGGGCCGACGCACGATCACGTATGTTCGTGCTGCCATTATGCATGCGGTTGCGCCGGGCGCGGCGCCACGATGCAGTTACTCGCTGCAAAACCTGCGATGCGAACATGCCGAGAATCTAGGCCGCCTGGCCACCATTTATTCCTACGGCCATTTACCTTCATCTCTCGTGCCACACGACACAATAAGCACACCCATGACGATACATATAGATAGGACATCGAGCGGTTCCAATGGCGCTCCTAGCGGTCGACGACGACAATGGGGGGCAGTTCAGCACGCATCACGTAGTGGGCACACACGTGAGGGGGAAGGCCCTCTCGATGGTGTACACGAACGAGCCGGTCTCGGTGGAAAGCTCCATCCAAACTATGGAACAGTTTCTTGCTGAGGACAAGTACCAAGTGGTCGACTTCGACCTCGAGTTCACCATCGGTCGTGTCGGGCACGATCAGAAGGTTGCCATCGCCTAGTTGTGTGTGCGACATGACGTGCTTGTCTACCACTACCACCTGGCCACAAGGGCATGCGAGTGTTTCTCCAGGTTTATCAACAGCTCCAACTACAGTTTTGCTACGGTGGACACCACCAATGATCTAAAAGCGCTCGAGGTTTCGGGCTTGAAATGCCAGAATCTTGTCAACATCCAGGACCACTACAAGGTCTGGGGCAGCGACAAAAACAAACAGAACTCCCTGGTTGACCTCGCCTCGGCCATCATCAACCCCTACAACATGAAGATGAAGGATGAGCAAGAAGGACAAGAACACCTGGCACAGTGTCTGGCATCAGAGACTGGATGAACAACGGGTCAAGTGCGTGGCCAAGGACGCGTACACAAGCTACGAGATGTACAGGCAGATCGTTGACATGAGGAAGTATCTTCTTCCTGCCCCAGAAGAGGGATCGAGCCACGGAGCAGTGGCGGGAGCCTCACAAGAAGTAGATGACTAGACGATCGCTTCTCCTAGTTTAAAATGCATGCAATTGTTTATTGAGGTATGTGCGAATGATCTGTATAGTCACTTATGTAATTGGATGTTTATTTCAGTTATGTGTGTGTGTGTGTGTGTGTGTGTGTTATTCTTCTGTAGATAGAGCAAATCACACAGCTCATTAGCAGCAATCGTTTGTGTTATTATTGGTCTTCGCACACATTTTTTATTACAGACATGTTTGCGCGTATCACACACATCTTGTTCAATTGAACTGTTTCTGTTGTCTTGGCTCATCGCCAACAGTTCATCCGAGTGAACTGTATGCCCTCCATCGCACACACCTTGATCTGGCTGGCCGTTTCTATTGTGTTGTCTAATGACACATAGTTCATCCTAGTGAACTGTATGATGTATATCGCACACACACACACACTCATCTGGCTGCCCATTTCTGTTGTTCTTCCTCATCGCAAACAGTTCTGCTGGATTAACCGTTTGCCACGCGCACGCAACTCTAATCTGAACCAGGTTTGATGTCACCGCCATTGCAAATGTTTTGTATCTTTTTTCATGGTTTTATTACATCGCAGTTTGTGATTAATGCATCGCACACAGTTTCGTCGAAGGATATGTGATTGGATTGTCGCGTTTGGACCAACCTGCAGTAGTGATAGCAAGGGCTTCATAGCAGTTGTAACAGTAACAATAGCAATAGTAACTTAGCAAGAACAGTATGTGAAAAACTCGTAGGCATTGGATCGGTGAGTTCGTTGGATGGCATTCATCATATAACAGTCATAACCTAGGGTGATGCAAAACTAGCTCCAGTTCATAAATATAATGTAGGCATGTATTCCGTAAATAGTCATACGTGCTTATGGAAAGAACTTGCATGACATCTTTTATCCTACCCTCCCGTGGCAGTGGGGTCCATAAGGAAACTAAGGGATATTAAGGCCTCCTTTTAATAGAGAACCGGAACAAAGCATTAACACATAGTGAATACATGAACTCCTCAAACTACGGTCATCACCGGAAAGTATCCCGAATACTGGGGTTTGCAGATCATAACACATAGCAGGTACATATAACTTGCAAGATCAGATCTAGAACATAGATATAATGGTGAAAACATAAACGGTTCAAATATGAAATCATGGCACTCGGGCCCAAAGTGACAAGTATTAAGCATGGCAAAGTCATAGCAACATCAATCTCAAAACATAATGGATACTAGGGATCAAGCCCTAACAAAACTAAGTAAATTACATGACGAATCTCATCCAACCCCCTCACCGACCAGCGAGCCTACGAAGGAATTACTCACTCCCGATGAGGAGTATCGTGGAATTGGTGATGGAGAAGGGTTGGTGATGATGAAGATCGAAGATCCCCCTCTCCGGAGCCCCAAACGGACTCCAGATCTGGCCTCCCGACGAAGAACAGGAGGTGGCGGCAGGTCCGTCTCGTGAAATGCGATAATTCTTTCTCCCTAATTTTTTTCTCTGAAAATAGGATTTTATAGAGTTGGAATCAGGGTCTACGGGGCCACTAGGTGGGCACAACCCACCTGGGCGCGCTAGGAGGGGGCACCCTAGTGGGTTCTGCTCCCCCAGGGACCCCCCCTCGGTGGTTCTTGGCTCCAGTATTTTTCTTTTATTGTATTAAAATTCTCCGAAAAGTTTCGTTCCAATCCGAGAAGTTTTATTTCTGCACAAAAACAACACCATGGTAGTTCTGCTGAAGCGTTAGTCTGGGTTAATTTCATTCAAATCATGCAAATTAGACTCCAAAACAAGAGGAAAAGCATTAGAAAAAATAGATACGACAAAGACGTATCATGGGTCATCGAGCCTTGTAAGCGTAGGGCCCATGGGCTAGGGTGCGTGCGTGCCTATATGGGCCAGGATGGATAGCAAGAGGAGCATGTGTGTTGTATGTCTCTCTGAACCACACACCTCTCTCTCTCTTCTCTCTCTCTCTCTCTCTCTCTCTCTCTCTCTCTCTCTCTCTCTCTCTCTCTCTTGAATCTCACACACTTTCTTTGTACGACACCTTCTTCCTCGGCAAGAAATACCTAGAGCTGCAATCTCTCACCCCTCCTCCAGTTTTGATCCTTGATTTCCCTGGGTTCATTACAAACTATTAATCAAAGCCATTCCAATCCCCAATAAAAAATATGCTCTATTGTGCTGTCAGTCGGACTATCAGATCCACCATTGCGAGTGTGGATTCACTTCGGTGATTCCACCCAAAATCCACAACGGGGTTAGATTGATTTGGAGTGAGCATGGTGGCACCATCCTCTAAACCATTAGCCCGGACATGCCATATCATTGCCGTCATGTCAGAGTCCACTGGTGAGATCAAATTTCTCTTGGAGTCGTTGTTGAAACGGTTGGAGGAGAGCAAGCTTACCGAGAACACACATGTGGAGGCACAACTTGCATTCAACGAGCAAGTCTCCAGCGACTTGGCTCACCTGCACAAACAGATGGGTCTGACATGGGTGGATGTTGATGAGGTGCAGCAACAGCGGGACCACGAGCAGCAAACTGTGACCGTATCTCCACACCACTAGTTCATGATGCGCGGCAGTGATCCGCAGGCGTCCTCCTTCACTACTAGGGAAAACCTTATAGACATAATATTACTAGCAGCATGGTTTAAAAAAAGGCGCTACTGCTACTTAGCAGTAGCACGCTACAACAAAAGGCGCTATACTGCTTTCCACATAGCAGTAGCGCGCCAGGAAGAAAAAGCGCTACTACTACAATTACCACGACCTTGCCGCTAGCCAAGGTATAACAGTAGCGCATGTTTCCTAAACGCGCTACTGCTATGTCGTTTAGCAGTAGCGCTTTATACCAACCCACACTACTGCTAAAGCTATCCTATCTTCTCCAACCGGCCGCCCCTCACTCTCCCCTCTCCACTCCACTCTCACTCTCCCCCGCACCCCCCGTCGTCCGCCGCCACCGCCGTTCCCCGACCATCATCGTCTCCCGCCGCCACTGACGCTCGTGCTCCTCCTCCATTGAGATAGTTCCTCCATCCCTCCTCCTTCGACCCCCCTCCCCTCCTCGTCCCTCTCCTAATCCCTCCCTCCCTACCGCGCCCTCCTCCTTCCTCCTCCGGCCGCCCCTCCTCCGGCCAAGCCCTCCGCCGGTAGCCCTCCTCCCCCTCCTCCTCTCGCCTCTCTCCTCCCACCCCTCCTCCCTCCTCCTCCCTCCTCCCACCGCCCTCCTGTCCCTCCTCCTCTCTCCTCCCTCCTCCTCCTCCCTCCTCCCACCCCCTCCTCCCTCCATCTCTCCTAAACCCTAAACTATTTTTACTGATCTTGTATAATGTAGTTTTTTTTACTGTTTTTTAGTAAGTGTTTAATATAAATAGTTTATTTAGGAAGTGTTTAATATAACTAGTTTATTTATAGTAAGTGCTTAATAGAACTAGTTTATTTATAGTAAGTGCTTAATAGAACTAGTTGAATTAGTAAGAAAATTAATTATTTTTATTTATAGTAAGTGCTTAGTTGAATTAATAGAACTACTTTATTTATAGTAAGTGCTTAATAGAACTAGTTGAATTAGTAAGAAAATTTATTATTTTTATTTATAGTAAGTGCTTAGTTGAAGTAGTTGAATTAATAGAACTAGTTTATTTATAGTAAGTGCTTAATAGAACTAGTTGAATTAGTAAGAAAATTAATTATTTTATTTACATGAAGTGCTTAGTTGAAGAGTTGAATTAATAGAACTAGTTTATTTTTAGTAATAAAATTTAGGTATAGAAATTTTTTGTAATTTTGTTTTTCAATATAGAAATGTATTGGAAAATTTAATTATTTTTATGTCATTATCACTTTGTCATCAAAGAATGCTATATGAGATTTGACGATCTAAAGTTTTACTCGGTGGAATATGCAGGCTTTGTAGAGTCGTGTCTCCTTGGAGTGATCGTCATTCGAGCTAGCTCTACTTCCTCTACACCCGAGTCGATGAGCTAAAAGTCCACCTACTCCTTCTCCACTCCTAGGTGTTGAATAGAGTAGAACTAGGGTATTTACACTACAAAAAAAGACACATCCGTGACATTTTGGGCCGAACGAAATTTATTTCTGTCATACATATGACACTTCTATGATGATAATTGTGACAAAACCCGGTATCATCATAGATGTGGTGGGCTCCTACTTCTATGACAAAAAATCATGACAGAAAATGGGCTTTTCGTCCTGGGCGGACAGGAGACGCAACAACATGACATTCTTTGGGCCGTCCATGACGGAAAAAACCATGGTAGAAGTGAGGGCGAGGAAAATTTTGGGGAGTTCCCGGTTACGCTGGGAGGTCGGAGGCCGAGCGATGCACGTTTCTCTCGTACACGTACGCGCGTGTGTGCGAGGCGTTGGCTCTAACTGAACACGAGCGAGGCGTTGGGCTCTAACTGAACCCGAGTGATTGCATTGCAGGCTATGCGTTACTGAACCTGAGCGATCGATTGATGGCTGTTAACTGAACCCGATCGGTGATTCTTCGCTCTCGCTGCTAATCAAGCCGATCGATGCTACCTCCGGGATGAACAGGTGGCGTTGGGGGGTGGATGAACGATGGCGGTGGCGTTGCCTCTGGATGAACAGGACCCGTGGTGTGGTGGAGGGTTGATGAACAGAGACGGTGGAGGGGTGCCCGTGGAGGGTGGTTGAACAGACCCGTGGTGTGGAGGGCTGGATGAACAGAGAAGGTGGAGGGGTGCCCGTGGAGGGTGGTTGAACAAGAGCGGTGGAGTAGCGCGCGGTGGAGGCTGGATGAACAGGAGCCCGTGGAGGCTGGAGGAGGTCGACTTTAGCCCGTGGAGGCTGGAGGAGGTCGATGGTGGAGATGAACAGTATCCCGTGGAGTCCTGTTTTGCGGTACGCCACACCCCTCCCGATGAATAGGACCCCCGTTTCGACCGTAGGAGGTCCGTTTCATCCATTTTGTGGTACGCCACACCCCTCCCGATCAACAGGACCCCTGTTTCGACCGTAGGAGGTCCGTTTCGTCTGTTTTGTGGTACGCCACACCCCTCCCGATCAACAGGACCCCCGTTTCGACCGTAGGAGGTCTGTTTCGTCCGTTTTGAGGTACGCCAGACCCCTCCCGATGAACAGGATCCCGTTTCGAATGTGGCCGGTCGAACACAAGGCCGTTTCCTCCGTTCTATGGTACGCCAGGCCTCGTTTCCATCACCTGTTCCATCCAAGCCCTCCTGATGAACACGACCACGCATTCCGTTCCGACCCAGCCGATTGGCTCCCACGCGTTCCGTTGCCTCCCGATGAACATGACGCATTTCGTTGCCTCCCCATGAACACAACGCATTCCATTGCCTCCCCATGAACACGACGACGATGTTGTTTCTCCGTTCCGACCCAGCCATGTCAACCAGCCCTCGATGTACATATGCGCGAGTAGGCGTTCGAGACCCCGCCCATATGTACACATACGTGGCCGTATTTTCTTTCTTGCACCCTAGCCGCTGTACGTACGTGTACATGCTATGTGCGCGCCTCTACTACGACACGTGCGCGCCTCTACATCCACCAGTATATATGTACGTACACGTTTGCGACCAGAATGACAACGCCACGTGCGCTTCAACCAGGTGGGTCCCGATATCGAGCACTTCCTTGCGTGCGAAGATGTAGCTGGTGGGTCCCAGCAGTCAGGGGGGCGAATCGTTTTGTTTTTTTGCCCGGACGCACTTCCTTGCGTGCGAAGGTGTAGCTGGTGGGTCCCAGCAGTCAGGGGGGAAACATTTTTTTCGCGAAATACAGTGGCCCATCCGGTGGGTCCCCGCTGTCAGGTGGAGGAATAATTATTTTGCGCGTAATAAGGAGGCACTTCCTTGCTGTGTCCATGGACCCAGCTATCAGCGTCTCCACGCACAGTACTCTTCCGATGGAAGTCGGTCGTTGACCACATTGACCACGCCGCGCCGAGAGCACCACGGCAGTGGATGACGGTGAGGCCTAGGAAGGGGATGACACGGAGGCAGGGAAGACTCGGCAGTTGTTTCCCACGCGGAGGGGAGTACGACTGTACGAGGGTTTACTGGTTCGTCTGCCGTTGCCGGAGAATAATAGCAGGTGTGGGTGAGTAGAGGGATGGCTAGGCCAGCGATGGGAGTACGGTGGGGCGGTGAGGCCTGCGCGGGAGCACAGCCGGCCGGGAGGAGGGAGCAGGCAGTCCCGCCGGCGCTTGTTTGAGCGGCTGGAGCAGGAAGAGCAGAGATTGAAGAAGCACGGCGATCATTGGATGGACATCCAACAATCAGTGCTTGTGCGTCAACCTTTTTTTAGGAAAGCCTCAAATATGTGGAAAACAACATACACCCATCTGCCATTATTTCTAATAATTTACAGCCCATTTGCTAATTCTTAAGGTTTTTTTTTGGAGCCCATATTATTTTTGTTAGCATTACAGCCCATATTGTGGCCATGGTTAAAAAATTATACGAAATTTTGCATATTTCAGTGCGGTCCGAACTGTTTTTAATCCCGAAATTTCGACTCACATTCAAACTGATTTTAAAAATAAATGTATATCAATATAAAATCCAACAAATTCTCCATGCATAAAAATTAATGTAATTTAAAATCTTGAAATGAAAAAAGGATATTTGAAACTAATTGCCGGTTTGATGTGTTTAAAAATGTACAGCCCATTTCTCATTACTGATGGGCCATTTTTTCGGCCAGCTGAATGAAAGCTCTCCTCGTCTTGAAAGATTTGCAGCCCAACATGCCTGACAAAGCGACTTACTTGGCAAATCACAAAAAAACTGGGCTGTGGCCGTGGACCCAGCTGTCAGCCTCTCCACGTACAGTACTCTTCCGATGGAAGTCGTTCCTTGACCACGTTGACCACGCCGCGCGGAGAGCACCACGGCGGTGGATGACAGCGAGGCCTAGGAAAGGGACAACACGGAGCCGGGGAAGACGCGGCAGTGGAAGCCTGCGCGGAGAGGAGTACGAGGGTTCACTGGTTCGGCTGCGATGTGAGTCTGCCATCGCCGCAGGGCCTGGCCAGCGGTGGGAATAGTAGGGGGCGGTGAGGCCTCTGCGGCAGCATAGCCGGCCACGGGAGGCAGGAGCATGCGGCACGACCGGCGCTGCTTTGGGCGGCTGGAGCAAGAAGACCCGAGGTTGAAGAAGCACTACGGCCGTTGGATGGACATCGTACGGTCACTGGAGCTAGAATCGTTCATATTGACTAAGTTAACAAAGCCCTTCGTCCCCGTCAACTTAGTAGGCCCACAAGTCAGCCTCCCACCAAGGTGGGTCCCAGCTAGCCGGGGGAGTATTCATTTTTTGTGCGTAATAAGGAGGCACTTCCGGTGGGTCCGAGCTGACAGCGGGGGAACATTTTTTTCACAAAATACGGTGGCCCGTCCGGTGGGTCCCAACAGTCAGGGGGAAACGATTTTTTCGCAAAATACTGGTGGCCCGTCCGGTGGGTCCCCGCTGTCAGGTGGAGGAATAATTATTTTCCGCGTAATAAGGAGGCACTTCCTTGTGGCTGCGGTGGACCCAGCTGTCAGCCTCTCCACGTACAGTACTCTTATGATGGAAGTTGGTCGTTGACCACATTGACCACGCCGCACCGAGAGCACCACGGCGGTGGACGACGGCGAGGCCTAGGAAGGGGACGACGCGGAGCCGGGCAAGATGCGGCAGTGGATGCCCACGCAGAGAGGAGTACGAGCGTTCACTGGTTCGGCTGCGGTGTGAGGCTGCCGTCGCCGCAGAATAACAGGGGGTGTGGGTGAGTGGAGGGATGGCCTGGCCAGTGGTGGGAGTAGTATGGGGGCGGTGAGGCCTCTGCGGTAGCACAGCCGGCCATGGAAGGCAGGAGCAGGCGGCACGACCGGCGCTGCTTTGGGCGGCTGGAGCAACCAGGCCAGAGGTTGAAGAAGCACTATGGCCGTTGGATGGAGATCATATGGTCACTGGAGTATTGACTAAGTTGACAAAGCCCTCCGTCCCCGTCAACTTAGTAGGCCCACAAGTCAGCCCAACAATATGGTGGGTCCCAGCTAGCAGGGGGTATTCATTTTTTTGGGCGTAATAAGGAGGCACTTCCTTGCGTGCGAAGATACAGCTGGTGGGTCCGACCTGTCAGCGGGGGAATGTTTTTTTGCGAAATACAGAGGCCCTTACTGTGGGTCCTAACTGTCAGGTGGAGGAATCATTATTTTGCATGTAATAAGGAGGCATTTCCTTGCGTGTGGCCGTGGGCCCAGCTGTCAGCCTCTCCACGTTTAGTCCACTTCCGATGGATGTCGTTCATTGACCACGTTGACCAGGCCGCGCCGAGAGCACCAGGGCGGTGGACGACGGCGAGGCCTAGGAAGGGAACGACACAGAGCCAGGGAATACTCGGTAGTTGTTCCCCATGCGGAGGAGTACGAGGGTTTACTGGTTCGTCTGCCGTCGCCGGAGAATAACAGCATGTGTGGGTGAGTAGAGGGATGGCTAGGCCAGCGATGGGAGTACGGTGGGGCCGTGAGGCTTGCGCGGCAGCATAGCCGCCGACGCTTGTTTGAGCGGCTGGAGCATGAAGAGCAGAGATTGAAGAAGCACGACAGCCGTTGGATGGACATCCAACAATCATTTGCTCTCGTGTGTTGACTAAGTTGATGTATGCGTTGCAAAGGCCAACCTTTTTATGAAAGCATACGCGTCAACCTGTAGTAGGCGCACAAGTCATCCTCAAATCTGTGGAAAACAGTATACATCCCATCTGCCATTATTAAGGACAGTATAACCGAGCCTAAAGCGAGCCCTCATAGCGATTTGGGTTTTCGGCCGTCCGTTTTTGCGATCTGGATGTTTCTGGTTGTTGGATCTCCGTGTAAAGCGATTTGTCCAGCATATATGGTAAACTGGGCCTACTGTCCTATGGGCAGCTGCTCCACAGGCCGAAACGCCGTCCTGTTGTTAACTGGGCCTAGGACGGCCCATTCTAGCTATGTCCTTCGGGGAATGAGGTCCAGTGGTGTGCTTCGCTAAAGGGGTCCATCGACTAGGGAGGGATAGAGAGGAGCGACCGATGAGCATTCATCCATCCACAACCGCTGCGTGGAGGTCGATTGGATCAACCGGAGGAGGTGCGGGATCGAGCCATCGAGGCAAGGCGACCATGCGCTTCGTGAAGGGGATCGACCGGAGGAGTGGGTTCCGGGCCGAGCCGGCCGAGCTGTGCGAGGGGATCGACGGAAACGCGAGATGCGGGTGAAGAAAGTCGTCCCGTGGTCTCGCAGATCCAGCCGAGAGGCTCGCGATTCAGGGCGGGCGGCCGACCAGGTAGCCTTCCGGGCGATGCCACGAGGCAGTTCCCAGGGCAGCAGACCATCCATTGTCGATTCGACTCCGTCGTTTCAGTAATTGAATCACGGTTACAAGAGGCCAGTAATGGCAATCGATGTGTTCGGGTCAGTTACGCTGTCAGTTCACGCTCCTCCTTTGATCTCGCGTCCATATAATGCCCATTGTCTACCCTCTTCGCTCCTCGCTTCTGCAAAACCTTAAACGACAGCCATGGTTGACACTCAGGTCGCTCGTCTTCCCTCTTCTGCCAATGGTCCCTCCACCATTCCCCCCAATTCTGCATTACAGATTATATTTCTATCGATATTGTTCTTTGTGCTCTCAAATAAACGCAGGTTCTCTAGCTTGATCAATTAGACCTCTGTTCCAATTGGTTGGCTGATTCTGCTGCATTGCAAGGTGAGTCACTGCTTTCACCTTCAATGATTTCTTGGCTGAGATTAATATGCTTAAACACAACATCTTCGAATTGCTCATAGTTCTAATTGTTACAGCGTGAGATTATTTACTCGGGTCTAATATTCTTTCACACAGTGCAGAGTTGACTTAGAGTAACAACCTTCTATTCAGCTTTTCTATTCTAAATGAATGACATGAGGACGGTGCATATCAGAGTCATCTATTTGAAGGTATTTCTTTCACCACAGATCAATTCTTGTTTGTCCTATAATTTTCAAGTTCCCTCTGTATTTGGGCATGCCTCACTTTCTAAGAATGCAAATATGAAGGTATGATACTTTTCTTAGTTCTCGTTTGGTGCATGTATTTTGATTGATTGTAGCGAGTAATTTTCAAAATTGAATTATTCATCAGAACTAAATTATATGCCCAACGTTCAAAATGAGGGAATAGAAAAACCATAGAGCAAAGCACCTGTTAATGCTATTTATGTTGGTAAATTTGTACAAACTCATTTCCCCTTTGTTCATGTTCGTTGTAATCCACAGACCTCATCTATGGTGCTGGAGCCTGATTCAGGTGGATTGATTCGGGGAATTGCAATGGCTGTCGAACCAGGTTAGTACGTATCCACAGCAATAGCTCATCTTCCTACTTCAAGATCTCTCGGTGCGTGCATGCAATTAGTTAGTTAAATTTGATGCTATCATTTATGTGTGGTTCACACCATGCTATTGCCGGATCCTCAACTTTGGTTGCTATCTGTCAGCAACGCTGGTATGTGGCCAGAGCACATCATGATTTTTTTGTTGGATTAATGACTATATATGTGAGTCTGCAGACAATATCTCTCTTTGTGTGTGTGTGTGTGTGTGTGTGTTTCAGTTTTATTGCCTTCATTTGATTAGAAATTATGTGGGCGTTCACCAACATCGCTTCAAAGTATTTTCTCACCAACTTTATGTATATTTCTCTTGCTTCAGGTATAGATAAAAAATCCAAGTTTGTTCATCCAACAAAAAGGCCAACAAAAACGCTCGGCATCATGCATATAATGTGGTAGTCAAGATGGTCGTATGTCTTACCTAGCTACCTTTCCCTTCTTTTTTCATTTATTATCGGGTCATGTGTATTCTAAATGTTTTCATTCTCTGATAAACTATGAAGTGGAATCTGTAATTGAATTGTTGATGTACCCACGTGCACGTGTTAGGATATTCAAGGATATTCAACGTACACTCACCTTTATTATTTTTGTTTCATGCATCAGCTGGCTATGTCAAGTGCTCTCTTTGTTTGGGCAATGTCCATCAATAGGGCAGATAAAATAGTCCCAGATTAATTGACAATCGATCATGTGGACAGATTCAGTATAGCCAAGTACCTGTAGGCATAGTGAGAGATAGTGCATAAGGAATCTGTAACTGAAATTCACTTATCTAGAAAGAATTTATTCAATTTGAGGCACTGCTTTCAATTGGGCTAACTGCATGTGCAGTGCACACAAAGAAGACCCATGCGAGCCAAACTGAAACAATGGAACTTCTATTATGTTATTTGTAATTACTAAAATATAAAACCAACTACATGGTTTCACAAAGCATTGCGACCCTCTTTCATTCAACAATCCTAATAAACAGGCGCCGCAACGCACGCCATGAACCGCACCTAGAGAAGATGGAACCGGCGATTGCGTTGTGATGTGCATGTACAACGCTAATTTCGGGCATAATAACTTTAAAGGAAGTTTTTTACCCATCAGTTACAAATACGTAACCAAGAGTGAAAACTGAAAAGCCATAAGCATTTTATTATTGCCCACCCAATAATCAGCATATAATATTCACTAACTTGCCTCTTCATATAGCTTCTACGGGAGAATTAAGACGATAGGAGCCTCACCATGGTCTTTTTTGTTTGTTGAGAAAACCATGATCTATTGATGTGACTGCATGTGCACTTCACAAAAAAAGGCCCATAACCCAAGTAAAATAAAGAAAATTCTATTATGTGACCCATAACAACCCCTAAAAAAACAAGTTTTTATAAAAACACCGCAAACCTATTTCATCCAAAATTCATAATACACGGGTGCAGCAACGAGCGCCATTCACGATCTAGTTTCTAATAATGTACAACCCATTTGCTAATTCTTGTTAACTTTTTTGGAGCCCATCTTCTTTTTGTTAGCATTACACAACATATTGTGGCCAGGGTTAAAAAGTATACGAAATTTTGCATATTTCGGTGCTGTCAACTGTTTTTAATCTAGAAATATCGATTCACATTCAAACTATTTTGAAAAATTATTTATATAAATATAAAATCCAAATAATTGTCCACGCATAAAAATCAATGGAATCTAAGATCTTGTAATGAAAAAAATTTGAAACTAATTCCCGGTTTGATGTGTTTTAAAAATGTAGAGCCCATTTCTGGCAAACCGAATGAAACTCTCCTCGTCTTGAAAGATTTGCAGCCCAGCAGGGCCGATAAAGCAAGTAGGCCTTGTTTGGGTATTTCTTTTAAAAAATAGAACTGGGCTAGCCATTTTCAGTAAGAAAAAAACACAACTGGGCTCATGATGTGGTAAACATAAATAAAACCACGGCTAGACGGGCCACACCCCACACAGCCCGTTGTTACCACGATCCGTCGCTAAAACTAGTATAAATAACAACCGCTTGTTCCTCAAAAAAAACTGCGCGACTTCTTTGGGTCCCCGTGTCACCGCTCCTATTGTAATTATCTCATTTATTGACTACGTTGACAATGGCGTGAGCCCCGGATGTCCAACCATTAGGAGGAACCATATTTTTGGGCTTGTACTATAGAGGCACTTGCTTGCGTCGCCATGACGCTGGTGGGTCCTCATCATCATCCCGTCCACGATCATCTCCTTGTTCCTCTCGGTTGTTGTGATGTTGACAATGCAAGAGGGCGGCGCACCGCACACGGCGAGCGAACCAAGGCCGCAAGGCGGAGGACGACGGCGAGGCCTCGGACGAAACGAACAGGAGCCGTTGAAGATGCGCCACCCGATCGCAGCGGAGGGGAGTATGAGGTTGATCGTTCGTGCGCTGCAAGGCGTGTTGGGGCCGACATCGCGGAGAATAACAAGACGTGTGGGGAATAGAGGAGGGACCGCCAACGTTGGAGAATGCGTCTGGTAGGGCGGCGGAGGCGCAGCCAGCCATGGGAGGCGGGAGCAAGCGAAGCCGACGGGGTGGTTTGGTTTGGGCGGCTGGAGGAAGAAGAAGACAAGAGATAGAAGATACACGACAGATTTTGGATGTCAATCCAACGGTTGGTAGGCAGAATCGTTTGTTGACTGGCTAGTAAGTCAACACCACCTTGGATAGGCTATTTCCTCGCGGGTCCCAAATGTCAGAATCCAAATCTGTCACGGTCATGCAGCCTTTCCTATGAAAATTTACAGCCCATTTGATGTGCTAGTTCGAAATAAGTTTGTGGATGCTGGTGGGGCTAATCACTTGGCTTCAGAATGCACAAAGAGCTCAAGCAGCCAAGGCGAGAGTGATGCTATTTCCTTGGTTGGGATTTGTTACAATATTTCACTCTAAATTAAACGAATGGCAAGCCATTTGCCTTGTTTCAAAGAAAATATGACAGTCATAGCCGAGTTGAAAAGGGCAGGAACATCTAACTCCAGCTTACAAATTGTACAAAAGCACGAGGGTTAATTGTTCATCAGGTTTACAGAAAAACCCAGATTGAAAAGGGCAACAACATCTAACTCCAGCACTGTTTTTGGCAGTCACAATCAAATGGATCGGTCAGGTCCATAGAATGAACATCCTGGGTTGTAAAATTTACTGGATTATGACCACAATATGTTGTAAATAGAAGCCCGACATGTTCAGAAGCTCTTTTACCCACCTGAAACTCCCTTTTTTGCTCTTCGACATACCCATCCGTCAAAACCATGCAGGAAGAATGTGACAAATCTTGTGTTTGCACGGTTGGCTACATATCATTCTAGCGTTATTGTCTTCAATCGAATCTCATGAGAAGTGAGAAAATCCCGATGCTTACGAATCCACCGATTGGTTATAACTTTCTTACCCCGTCCTGTTGCCTAAATAGACATGAAGATTGAAAACTGTTAAGGTCTAAAAGAAGAGTGTCGAAAGAGCAACAGCTGAACGGTTAATTCTAGTACACTATATGCGGGCTTCTGCTACGTCTTAAGCTTGCGTTGGTTTTCCCCGAAGAGGAGAGGATGATGCAGCAGAGTAGCGTAAGTATTTCCCTCAGTTTTTGAGAACCAAGATATCAATCCAGTAGGAGGCCACGCGCGAGTCCCTCGTACCTACACAAAACAAATAGCTCCTCGCAACCAACGCGAATAGGGGTTGCCAATCCCTGTCACTTACGAGAGTGAGATCTGATAGAGACGATAGATATTATTTTTGGTATTTTTGATATATAGATGCAAGGTAAGGCAAAGTAAAAAAGCAAAGCGATAATAAAGCGTAGGAAGATTAATATGATGAGAATAGACCCGGGGGCCATAGATTTCTGTAGCGACCCGATCCGAATGGATCAAGTTTCTGTGCTCAGGTGTAATCCCTGGATCAGTAATGCTGACACCACACAGTACTTCGAAGGATTTATAACAGAGTAGCAATCACACACTTATTACATCATTGCCCAAAAGAGGACTTATTACAATAAATATGGCTTAAGGCCATCTAATAACGATAACAGCGGAAGACTTGGAAGATAAGTGAGTCCATCAACTCCAGCGGCATCACTGAGTATAGAACCATGACCTAAAGCACCTTACTGTCGTGCGAAAAGTCTGCAACATGAAAGTTGCAGCCAAACGGGTCAACACATGGAATATGCTGGCAATGTAACACATAGAGAATAATGAATGATAAGCCTGTACTACATGCATATGTGGCTGGTGGAAACGCTCTCTGATTACAGCTTTTGCATAAAGCCAGTTTTTCCCTCTGCAAAGGAATAAATTTGTTTAACTATCATGGTGGTTGTTAAACATTGAGAATGGTTGACAAGATCCTCAATCCCAATTAAAAGTACTCATTAAAACCCAACAATATTAATTAGAGTAACATGTTGAGATTCACAGGATATTCAAGTACTAGATACTCAAGATGTCCATAACCGGGGACACGACTAATCATGATTAGTTTATACACTCTGCAGAGGTTTGCGCACTTTTCCCCACAAGACTCGATCGCCTCCGTTTGGTTTCTCGCACTACATGGTGTTTGAGAGACGGATGACCGAGACATAGTCTTTCGGAAGCATTTGCACCTTACGATGGGTAGACCGTACCACCTACAACCCCTACATCAGCTAGTCTACCACTGTAAGAGTTCACACGACTTAATCAACTATGCCAGAGCCCATAATGGCTTGTGGCTGCACACGGAAGTTACTAGCATGAATGATCTTATGATCCCTTTGAGCCCAGGTGGCGGTCCAAGAAAAACAGGCAAGTCTGATAGAAACCAGGTGCCTCAATCCACCCAGATGTGTGTTTAAGTTGCCACCTTAAATAAACCATTAATTTAACAATCTCACATCTATCATGGAATACACTCACCCAATCCACGTCTACTAGCATAGCATAGCATAATAAGCAAACGTAGAAGTAACTCCCAAGGTCTCATAAGTAAAACAGGTAATAGGTACTACCTCAATCTACTTCCCATCCCACAATTTATTTTAGATCCTAATCATGCAATGTTTGAGGATAGATCTAATGCATAAAAACTGGGTATGAGAAGAGGTATGATCAAAGTGTTACTTGCCTTGCTGATGATCCGCGAAACCTAGAGATTCGAAGTAACAAGCGGCGCACTCCGGGTGATCTATCGCAGACAAACAACAAGCATACAATAAGTACTCATCTAATGCACCGGTAAATCTTGAATAAAAGATCTAACCAGAAAGTTCAACTTAAGAACCCTGGTTGCAAAAAGAATCGAATCAAATAAAGCAACGAAAGTCAAACGACGAAAGAAAACAACTCGGTTCTAGCAAGTTGAAACTAAGTAAAATTTTACAGTAGCAAAACTCTGTTTAAGTTGATTAGTCAGAACGGCGGTTTCGAGATGAAACTCCAGGCGCTTGAATCACCTGATTCCGATAAACGAGCGAGAAGATAGACTAGAAAGAAAATCGGATCTGAAATCGCTAGCGGAATAAATCCGATGAGAAAGAAAACGACGAACGGTTGAACGAACGGACGTTCATTAACCGAAGCAAACCGGTGATCACATTCGTTAGGACGAACGGTCCGGAGAACGCTTGCTAAACAAAACCGGAAAGAAAAACTGGCGAGAAAAACCGATCTAGGGTTTCGGAAAGAAAACCGAAACGAAAAACCGATCTAGAAACCCGGAACGGAAACCGGAACGATTTACGAAAAACCGAACCGAGGAAAAGAAAAGGTGATGCGGCTCGGGGCTAGTACCTCGAAAAAGCGAGGGCTCGTGGCGGCGTTAGGTGGCGGCGGCGGCACTTGGCGGCGGCGGTGTAGGGCGGCGGCGTTCTTCTTCTGCTGGAGGAGAGGAGAGGAGAGGTGTTGGTTTGATGTGTTAGAGGGGGGTGCTTGGGTATTTATATTGGGGAGGGAGGGTTTTTGCTTGGAGTAGGGACAAGAATTAGAGTAGGATTAGAAATCCTAGGAATAAAAACGAATAACGAACGGGTCCAAATCCTACTAGGATTTGTAAAAGAAAAGGAAACCGGGCGGCTCCTGGCTCCTCGGTGCGGCGCGGCTAGCGATGGCCTTGGCCTCTGGCCGGCCGGCTGGCTTAGCGGCTTGGGCCTTTGGCCCAAGGCGCTGCGGCTCTTCTTTTTTTTTATTTTTTTTTAAAATCGGTTTCGCGCGCAGAAAAATACAGAAAAAAAAATCTAAACGAACTCCAAAATTAATAAAGTAAACTTTCCCCGACTCCTAAAAATGAGTCGAACAAAATGAACTTTTACTCGGGGCCTAAAATGCAATTTTTGAAAACACGCGTTTTTCCCTAAGGCAAATAAACTCCGAGAAAATCCAAAATTTGATTTATTTATTAAATCTTCATTTTTACTAAATTTTGGGAAAGTCATATTATTCCCTCTCTTATTTTTGATATTGGAAAAATATTTGAAGATAAAATAAATAAATCCAATGATCCTCTTTTCATAGTTTTGAGAGAACTCAAATACGAAAATTTCGAAATCTACAACTCTCTCCGAGGGTCCTTGAGTTGCGTGAAATTTCTAGGATCAACAAAATGCAAGAAAATATGATATGCATGATGATCTAATGTATAACATTCCAAATTGAAAATTTGGGATGTTACAATTTCACTAGTGGCTTCTCTCAAGAGCATAAGTATCTTATGGTGGGTGAACGAATTACTGTTGAGCAATTGACAGAATTGAGCATAGTTATGAGAGTATCTAGGTATGACCATGTATATAGGCATCACGTCCGAGACAAGTAGACCGACTCCTGCCTGCATCTACTACTATTACTCCACTCATCGACCGCTATCCAACATGCATCTAGATTATTAAGTTAATGAAAACAAAGTAATGCCTTAAGCAAGATGACATGATGTAGAGGAATAAATTCATGCAATATGATAAATACCCCATCTTGTTATCCTCGATGGCAGCAATACAATACATGCCTTGCAACCCTTTCTGTCACTGGGTAAGGACACCGCAAGATTGAACCCAAAGCTAAACACTTCTCCCATTGCAAGAACTACCAATCTAGTTGGCCAAACCAAACGGATAATTCGAAGAGACTTGTAAAGATAAATCAATCATACATAAAAGAATTCAAAAAAGTTTCAAATATTGCTCATAGATAATCTTGATCATAAACCCACAATTCATCGGTCTCAACAAACACACCGCAAAAAGAACATTACATTGAATAGATCTCCACGAGAGAGGGGGAGAACATTGTATCTAGATCCAAAAAGAGAGAAGAAGCCATCTAGCTACTAACTATGGACCCGAAGGTCCGAAGTAAACTACTCACACTTCATCGGAGAGGCTATGATGATGATGTAGAAGCCCTCCGTGGTGGATTCCTCTTCCGGCGGAGCTCCGGAACAGGCCCCAAGATGGGATCTCGTGGATACAGGAAGTTGTGGCGGTGGAATTAGGTTTTTGGCTCCGTCTCTGATCTGTTGGGGGTACGTAGGTATATATAGGAGGAAGAAGTACGTCGATGGAGCTCCGAGGGGCCCACTAGGTAGGGGGGCGCGCCCTAGGGGGGGCGCCCTCCACCCTCGTGACCGCCTCGGGGCTTTCTTGACGGAGGGTCCAAGTCTCCTGGGTCTTATTTGATGAGAAAATCACGTTCCCGAAGGTTTCATTCCGTTTGGACTCCGTTTGATATTCTGTTTCTTCAAAATACTGAAATAGGCAAAAACAGCAATTCTAGGCTGGGCCTCCGGTTAATAGGTTAGTCCCAAAAATAATATAAAAGTGGAAAATAAAGCCCAATATAGTCCAAAACAATAGAAAATATAGCATGGAGCAATCAAAAATTATAGATACGTTGGAGACGTATCAGGCATCCCCAAGCGTAATTCATGCTCGTCCTCGAGTAGGTAAATGATAAAAAGAGAATTTTTGATGCGGAGTGCTACTTGGCATAATTTCAATGTAACTCTTCTTAATTGTGGTATGAATATTCAGATCCGAAAGATTCAAGACAAAAGTTCATATTGACATAAAAATAATAATACTTCAAGCATACTAACAAAGCAATCATGTCTTCTCAAAATAACCTGGCCAAAGAAAGTTATCCCTACAAAATCATGTAGTCTGGCTATGCTCTTTCTTCACCACACAAAATATTTAAATCATGCACAACCACGATGACAAGCCAAGCAATTGTTTCATACTTTTGACATTCTCAAAACTTTTTCATTCTTCACACAATATATGAGCGTGAGCCATGGATATAGCATTATATGTGGAATAGAATGGTGGTTGTGGGGAAGTCAAAAAGAGGGAAGATAGTCTCACATCAACTAGGCGTATCAACGGGCTATAGAGATGCCCATCAATAGATACCAATGTGAGTGAGTAGGGATTGCCATGCAACGGATGCACTAGAGCTATAAGTATATGAAACTTCAACAAATGAAACTAAGTGGGTGTGCATCCAACTCGCTTGCTCACGAAGACCTAGGGCAATTTGAGGAAGCCCATCATTGGAATACACAAGCCAAGTTCTATAATGAAAAATTCCCACTAGTATATGAAAGTGAAAAAATGAGAGACTCTCTATCATGAAGATCATGGTGCTACTTTGAAGCACAAGTGTGGTAAAAGGATAGTAACATTGTCCCTTCTCTCTTTTTCTCTCATTTTTTTATTTGGGCCTTTTTTATGGCCTCTTTTTTTCGTTCGAGTCTCATCCCGACTTATGGGGGAATCATAGTCTCCATCATCCTTTCCTCACTTGGGACAATGCTCTAAAATGATGATCATCACACTTTTATTTACTTACAATTCAAGAATTACAACTCGATACTTAGAACAAAGTATGACTCTATATGAATTCCTCTGGCGGTGTACCGGGCGGGATATGCAATGATTCATAAGTGACATGTATGAAAGAATTATGAATGGCAGCTTTGCCACAAATACGATGTCAACTATATGATCATGCTAAGCAATATGACAATGATGGAGCGTGTCATAATAAACGGAACGATGGAAAGTTGCAGGGCAATATATCTAGGAATGGCTATGGAAATGCCATGATAGGTAGGTATGGTGGCTGTTTTGAGGAAGGTTTATGGTGGGTGTATGATACCGGCGAAAGGTGCGCGGTATTAGAGAGGCTAGCAATGGTGGAAGGGTGAGAAAAATGCGTATAATTCATGAAATCAACATTAGTCATAAAGAATTCATATACTTATTGCAAAAATCTACAAGTTATCAAAGCAAAGTATTACGCGCATGCTCCTAGGGGGATAGATTGGTAGGAAAATACCCTCGCTCGTCCCCGACCGCCACTCATAAGGAAGACAATCAATAAATAAATCATGCTCCGACTTACATCACATAACGCTTCACCATACGTGCATGCTACGGGAATCACAAACTTTAACACAAGTATTTCTCAAATTCACAACTACTCAACCAGCATGACTCTAATATTACCACCTTCATATCTCAAAATAATTATCAAGCATCAAACTTTTCTTAGTATTCAACGCACTCAAAAGAAACTTTTACAAATCTTGCATACCAAGCATATTATAATTTTAAGCAAATTACCATGCTATTTAAGACTCTCAAAATAATCTAAGTGAAGCATGAGATATCAGTAGTTTCTTTAAAACAAATCTACCACCATGCTCTAAAAGATATAAGTGAAGTACTAGAGCAAAACTATAAAGCTCAAAAGATATAAGTGAAGCACATAGAGCAAAACTATAAAGCTCAAAAGATATAAGTGAAGCACATAGAGTATTCTAACAAATTTCAATTTAAGTATGGCTCTCTCAAAAGGTGTGTACAGCAAGGATGATTGTGGTAAACTAACAAGCAAAGACGCAAATAATACAAGACGCTCCAAGCAAAACACATATCATGTGGTGAATAAAAATATAGCTCCAAGTAAAGTTACCGATAGAAGTGGACGAAAGAGGAGATGCCTTCCGGGGCATCCCCAAGCTTTGAATTTTCAGTGTCCTTGGATTATCTTGGGGTGCCATGGGCATCCCCAAGATTAGTCTCTTGCCACTCCTTGTTCCATAATCCATCAAAAGATTTCACCCAAAACTTGAAAATTTCACAACACAAAACTCAACAGAAATCTAGTGAGCCCCGTTAGCGAAAGAAAACAAAAGACCACTTCAAGGTACTGTAATTAACTCATTCTTTATTTATATTGGTTTTAAACTTACTGTATTCCAACTTATCTATGGATCATAAACTATTTTACTAGCCATAGATGCATCAAAATAAGCAAACAACACACGAAAAACAGAATCTGTCAAAAACAGAACAGTCTGTAGTAATCTGTAACTAATGCAAACTTCTGGAACTCCAAAAATTCATTAAAAATAGGAAGACCTAGGAAATTTGTTTATTGATCATCAGAAATTGGTATCACTATTTTATCACGTTCTGGTGATTTTTAACAATTGTTTTCGTGAACCGAAAGTTTCTGGAAATTACAGCAAGATCAAATAACTATTATCCAAGAAGATCCTATAGGTTTAACTTGGCACAAACACTAATTAAAACATAAAACCACATCTAAAAAGAAGTTAGATGGATTATTTATTCCTAAACATAAACAAAAACAAAAAACAAAAATAAAATTGGGTTGCCTCCCAACAAGCGCTATTGTTTAACGCCCCTAGCTAGGCATAAAAACAAGGATAGATCTAGGTATTGCCATCTTTGGTAGGAAATCCATAAGTGGATCTCATTATAGATTTATATGGTAATCTTATTTTATTTCTAGGGAAGTTTTCCATGCCTTTCTTTAATGGAAATTGGAATCTAATATTCCCTTCCTTCATATCAATAATTGCACCAATCGTTCTAAGGAAAGGTCTACCAAGAATAATAGGACATGAAGGATTGCAATCTATATCAAGAATGATAAAATCTACGGGCACATAATTCCTATTTGCAACAATAAGAACATCATTAATTCTTCCCATGGGTTTATTAATAGTGGAATCCGCAAGGTGCAAGTTTAGAGAGCAATCATCAAAATCACGGAAATCTAGCAGATCACACAAAGTTTTGGGAATAGTGGAAACACTAGCACCCAAATCACATAAAGCATAAAATTCATGATCCTTAATCTTAATTTTAATAGTTGGTTCCCATTCATCATAAATTTTTCTAGGTATAGAGACTTCCAACTCAAGTTTTTCCTCATAAGATTGCATTAAGGCATCAACGATATGTTTGGTAAAAGCTTTATTTTGGCTATAAGCATGTGGAGAATTTAGCACGGATTGCAACAAGGAAATACAATCAATTAAAGAGCAACTTTCATAATTAAATTCCTTGAAATCCAAAATAGTGGGTTTAGCAACATCTAGGGTTCTACTTTCTTCAATCCCACTTTTATCAATTTTGGCATCATTATCTAAAAACTCCGAATTTTTAGAACGCCTTCTAGGTAAAGGTGACTCATATTCAATCTCATCATTATCAAGATTCATATTGCAAAACAAAGATTTGGTAGGGGACACATCAATAACTTTTAGATCTTCATCTTTATTTTCACGGGAATCGGAAGAACACGCTTTAATAAAGGCATCTTTCATAGCACACATCCTAGCGGTTCTTTCCTTGCACTCATCAATGGAAATTCTCATGGTTTTGAGAGACTCATTGATATCATGCATAGGGGGAATAGATCTAAGCTTTAAAGAATCAACATCGAGAGAAATTCTATCAATGTTCCTAGCCAATTCATCAACTTTAAGTAATTTCTCTTCAAGCAAAGCATTAAAATTCTTTTGTGAATTCATAAACTCTTTAACACTATTCTAAAATTCAGAGGGCATCTTATTAAAATATCCATAAGAGTTGTTGTAGGAATTCCCATAATTATTAGAAGAATTACTAGGATATGGCCTGGGATTAAAATTCCCTCTATAAGCGTTGTTACCAAAATTATTCCTACCAACAAAATTCACATCCATAGATTCATTATTATTCTCAATCAAAGTAGAAAAAGGCATATCATTAGGATCAGAAGAAACACTCTTAGTAGCAAATAATTTCATAAGTTCATCCATCTTTCCACTCAAAACATTGGTTTCTTCTATCGCATGCACTTTTTTATTAGTAGATCTTTCAGTGTGTCATTGAGAATAATTAACCATAATATTATCTAGGAGTTTAGTAGCATCTCCTAAAGTGATTTCCATAAAAGTGCCTCCCGCGGCAGAATCTAAAAGATTTCTAGAAGCAAAATTCAATCCGGCATAGAAATTTTGTATAATCATCCACAAATTTAAACCATGAGTAGGGCAATTACGTATCATTAATCTCATTCTCTCCCAACCTTGTGCAACATGTTCATGATCAAGTTGCTTAAAATTCATAATATCATTCCTAAGAGAGATGATCTTAGCGGGAGGAAAATACTTAGAGATAAAAGCATCTTTGCACTTGTTCCAAGAATCAATACTATTTTTAGGCAAAGACGAAAACCAAGCTTTAGCACGATCTCTAAGCGAAAAAGGAAATAGCTTCAATTTAACAACATCATTGTCAACATCTTTCTTCTTTTGCATATCACACAAATCTACGAAGCTATTTAGATGAGTAGCGGCATCTTCACTAGGAAGGCCGGCGAATTGATCTTTCATAACAAGATTCAATAAAGCAGCATTGATTTCACAAGATTCAGTATTGGCAAGAGGAACAATCGGAGTGCTAAGGAAATCATTATTGTTGGTATTGGTAAAGTCACACAATTTGGTATTATCTTGAGCCATAGTGACAAGCAAGCAATCCAACACACGAGCGAACAAGCGAACGAGAAAAAGGCAAACGGAAAGAGAGGGCGAATAAAACGGCAAGGATGAAGTGGGGGAGAGGAAAACGAGAGGCAAATGGAAAATAATGTAATGCGAGAGATAAGGGATTATGATGGGTACTTGGTATGTTGACTTTTGCGTAGACTCCCCGGCAACGGCGCCAGAAATCCTTCTTGCTACGTCTTGAGCTTGCGTTGGTTTTCCCCGAAGAGGAGAGGATGATGCAGCAGAGTAGCGTAAGTATTTCCCTTAGTTTTTGAGAACCAAGGTATCAATCCAGTAGGAGGCCACGCGCGAGTCCCTCGTACCTACACAAAACAAATAGCTCCTCGCAACCAACGCGAATAGGGGTTGTCAATCCCTTCACGGTCACTTACGAGAGTGAGATCTGATAGAGATGATAGATAATATTTTTGGTATTTTTGATATATAGATCCAAGGTAAGGCAAAGTAAAAAAGCAAAGCGATAATAAAGCGTAGGAAGATTAATATGATGAGAATAGACCGGGGGCCATAGAATTCACTAGTGGCTTCTCTCAAGAGCATAAGTATTTTACGGTGGGTGAACGAATTACTGTTGAGCAATTGACAGAATTGAGCATAATTATGAGAGTATCTAGGTATGATCATGTATATAGGCATCACGTCCGAGACAAGTAGACCGACTCCTTCTGCATCTACTACTATTACTCCACTCATCGACCGCTATCCAAAGATGCATCTAGAGTATTAAGTTAATGAAAACAGAGTAACGCCTTAAGCAAGATGACATGATGTAGAGGAATAAATTCATGCAATATGATAAATAACCCATCTTGTTATCCTCGATGGCAACAATACAATACGTGCCTTGCAACCCTTTACATCCTTTGGGTAAGGACACCGCAAGATTGAACCCAAAGCTAAACACTTCTCCCATTGCAAGAACTACCAATCTAGTTGGCCAAACCAAACGGATAATTCAAAGAGACTTGTAAAGATAACTCAATCATACATAAAAGAATTCAGAGAAGATTCAAATATTGCTAATAGATAATCTTGATCATAAACCCACAATTCATCAATCTCAACAAACACACCGCAAAAAGAAGATTACATCGAATAGATCTCCATGAGAGAGGGGGAGAACATTGTATTGAGATCCAAAAAGAGAGAAGAAGCCATCTAGCTACTAACTATGGACCCGAAGGTCTGAAGTAAACTACTCACACTTCATCGGAGAGGCTATGATGATGATGTAGAAGCCCTCCATGGTGGATTCCCCTTCCGGCGGAGCTCCGGAACAGGCCCAAGATGGGATCTCGTGGATACAGGAAGTTGCAGCGGTGGAATTAGGTTTTTGGCTCCGTCTCTGATCTGTTGGGGGTACGTAGGTATATATAGGAGGGAGAAGTACGTCGGTGGAGCTCCGAGGGGCCCACGAGGTAGGGGGTGTGCCCTAGGGGGGCGCCCTCCACCCTTGTGACCGCCTCGGGGCTTTCTTGACGGAGGGTCCAAGTCTCCTGGGTCTTATCTGATGAGAAAATCACGTTCCCAAAGGTTTCATTCCGTTTGGACTCCGTTTGATATTCTGTTTCTTCAAAATACTGAAATAGGCAAAAAACAACAATTCTGGGCCGGGCCTACGGTTAATAGGTTAGTCCCAAAAATAATACAAAATTGGAAAATAAAGCCCAATATAGTCCAAAACAATAGATAATATAGCTTGAAGCAATCAAAAATTATAGATACGTTGGAGACGTATCAGCTTCCAATGCGTGAAATTATCACCTTTATATACAACTTCTCCAGACATGGAAAGCATTGCAGCAAGCCAATAATCTTGTTCAGATCAAAACTATTCATTTGGATATATAATATCTTGACAGAATCCAGCACTATTGATAGGCCATCCATGGAGAAACTCTTCATTGAGCATAGAACATAATATTAGTACAAAATTTGTACTCCAAGATGATATATAAATTATGCGCAGAAATTTAAAATGCAGCTTATGGTTACAAGTGTAGATGATAATATAAAGTACCTGAAGAACTGTGGAGCCAAACACCATATTGAAATGAACACAAAGATCATGTATTACACACAAGGTCTCCAGTTTAGGTGCAGAGAGGACGGTTATTTGCAACGGTGAATAACTAGAATCAAGGATCAACCTTTGAAGTGAAGGGGCATCTTAGATGATGAGCTGCCTTCCGTCCCAATTCTTACAAGGTTAGGCGACTTTATTTGGAGACAACCGATTCTAACTATGAAAACAAGCACCAAGCACTCCAGCGCAGGGCAACTGGAGTGGATGATGTTGTGCAATGAGGCCTCCGATATACGAACCCGCACAAGTGAAAGTTCTTGAGAAATGGGAGTCGAAGGTTTAGTACCAGATTGTCTGGCAGGTAGTACAGCACAAAGGAGGCGGTGTGGAGAGAGGACGAAAACCGCCAGATGGACATCGGTGCCGAGGGCACAAGTTCACGGCGTTCGGTATATGGTATGTGATTTCCAGGGGAATAGTAGAACTCAAGTAGCTGTAGTTCTGTGAATTCAGGGGATTTAAGCCAGGCGTCCACCGTGCAGGGCATGGTATGCTTGCTCAGGTAGCATGACGGGATGCAGAGGCTTTGAACGGAGCCCTGGTGGGAGGAGATGATGGCTCTGGGGATTTCAAAATCATTGAAGAGAGATAGCTGACGACAATCGAGATTAAGGGGCACGGCACGCCATAGAGGGCGCCACCGAATTGAGAGGACTTGGGTGCGGCAGCAATCCTTGGTGGGGAGAAGCGAGATGATCTCCCCAAGGACAGCGTCTGGGAGATCGCTGATGCGGTCCACCCGAGATTCTACGGGTTCCTGGGATCCGGTGGGGGCGGGGTCGCCGCTTCTCCCCATGCTGCCGGGTGCGGGATCTACACAGGCCGCCACAAGGCGAGCCTCATCTTCTTGGCGCTGGGGTTAGCCGACTCCATTTTCCTCAAGGCGTCGCGATCAGCCACGAATTTGAGAAGAGTAACAAATGACGAGCCTAGTTGTAGTGCAGTGAAGAAGAAGGGAGCTGGGGTTTTCAGAGGGAGTGAGGTGAGGAATTTGGGGTATGAGGAGGGCGAGTGACGTGAGGTGGGTGGGAGCGAGGGGAAGAAGAGCACCAGGTTTTTTTGGGGGGTGCTAGGTGTGGGTAGCGCCTCTCATTCAAGAAATATATGGGCTTTTGAATTGATTTTACTATTTACTAGTGTGGATGGGTTGTTTTGTCTTGGGCCCAGAGGAACAATTACTACTAGTACAAAGTGGAGACACTCTCTGCCTACCCGTAAAAACAATTACTACTAGTACAAGGAGACACTCTACCGCTTCGCTCCTCCTAGGTCATTGAAACGCTCCCTCTACTGAATGCCGTTATACTTTTGTTCACCTACATGCAGGCCATGCAGCGCACGGGCCCAAATGACATCCACCAAATTAGAAGGCAGTATGCAGGCGGAGAGTCACCCCGGTCGTAGCGCGGCAGTAACGAGCCGTCGTATCACAACACCCCACCTCCCCGCAGTGTAAGTTTGACGGACGAAGCAACCATCATTTCACTCTTCGCTGAATCCCCTTCTCCCTCATCGTCTTCAAGAAAGGCAACACTCGCATCTGCCACTGTTCTTCTCTCCGAACGAAGGGAAGGCAAGCGGATCCGTGATGTTGGTATATTTTTGTTCAGAGAAAAAAAAAAGAGCTTTTGCAAAGCAGTAACCGATTCTCACTCTCTTTTTTGTTTCATTGTCATTGAGATTGTGTTTTCCTTTCAGTGGTCTCCTAGTATTCGTCAGTTTGATGATGGACCAAGGAGAACCAGGCAAAGATCTGCCGATATTGGAGCAGACGCGGGAGGCTGATCCCCACGAGACAGAGAGCTCCAAGAAGATGGAGGCAACCACCGAGCCGACCCCAGATACGCTCATGGCCAGTACTGAGATGGTCAACGCCCCGTTTGAGGTTACAGCCCCCGTGGCACTGCAGGAGCAGTTTTCCCCCTTCGAGGACGTGTCCCCCCCCCCCTGCTGAGCTGCCCAAGGTGATTTCCTTCTTTGCCGATCTCGATTGTGGTTTTTCATCTAAGTATGTGGTGATTTTTTTAGAAAAGGAAGTATGTGGTGATCAATAATGCAAAATTTTATTAGCTTCGATGCCATGCTATACATAGTGGTTTAAATAACTTGTGTTTCTTATACTGAAAAGTAATTCAGAATTTGTTTCTCTTTCAATTAGAGCCCTGATGCAGACAAGGATTGTGTGGTTGTACATGTCACTCACTATGAGGCGGACAACCTGAATATACGCACTGGGAAAACAGAGTTCTTAGGCTGTTGGATCCTGGAAGCCATTTGCGGTTATACCAATGAAGAGTTGTATTCCAGCCTCACTGTTGTCAGGCGTGTTGTCCAGGGTGTACTGAAGCACAAGAAGTTCAAAGCTACTCCTTCATTTGTGAGGCATACTGTTCTTGTCAAGCTTACGCAGGAAGATAATGTGGCATGCCTCCACAAACAAGTTTATTAGTGGCAAGGCCACAAGGTTGTCTTCATGAAGGTTCACAGGATTGAGCTGCTGCGGGACGTCCTCGATGATTCTCATGGAAAGGTCCGTCTTGTGTCCAGCCCAAATTAGATCGAGGCATGAAATAGTTGCCCCAGCTAGTGTTTAATAGTAGTTTGGATTGTGTCTAATTATCCTAACCTTGCCTGTTATCGACCCCTCTGGGGCTAGTACTCTGTTTGAATCCGTCGATGGGAACTGCTGCTACTTTTGTGTGCCCGTGAATCATGTGAGAACCATCATAATTGTTGCCGAAACAGATGCGTCCTCACTAGTTTTTTCATGAATATGGCATGGTAATACATAAGTTGTCACGGTTTATCATACGAGCAGTGTGTGTTTTGATGAAATAGAGCACTCGTTCGAGAACCGTGCGCCGACGTATACATAAGTACTTGTAAACACTGTTGGTGCTACCCCACTTGTAAGCAGTTGTGCAAAACACGGCACATTGGCTCAGCTCGCTTCAACACTAGGCTATCGACCAGCTAACAATCAACAATCTGTTGTCTGACATATAAGCAACTATGTATCTTGTTACAGTGGTTCATGCAGTTAATTGAGGCCACAATGTAATAAATTCCAAAAGTTCACACGCTAGTCCAGCGCTTATGTGTAACACTCACATTAAACTCGTCTTCATAAAAAACTTGAAAAACATAAGTTAAGCAATTTTATACATCTCAATGATTCATAGAACATAACAAACATATACTAGTTCACAGCAAAAGACAAAGTTGTGAGAAGGTTTACAAATCAGGAAAAAACAAGCAAGGCTTCTCTCTGAGCAAAGGGCCTCCCGGCAGCTTAAATTTCCGGAGTTCACTCTGGTTTTTCTTGTTGCCACCATCCGGGTTAGGTTCTCTCATTCCGAATAACCAATTATAATTGTGGTCTCACCGGAATGCTGAATGAACCATGCGAAGGTCTTGACCAGCTGAAATGCTTGTGCATTCCACTAAATTTAAGCACCGCTATTTGCAGAAATAAGCAGACCACAATGCCTCTTGTCCGTGCACCTGTCCAAAAAACCGCCGTTGCAGCCGTGCCAGCTAGTCCTCGGTCCATGGATGAACTGGTAGAAAGTGCATTCCAGACTAGGATTCAGTTGTTTTCGCTCGTCCCTGCACTGCAATCAGGAAGTAAAACGTACGAATCAGCTTCTTTTAGATTGCACTGGTCATTCTACCTTAGTTACTACCAATGTAGGGATACCTTGAAGACAGGAGGTTAGACGACGACAACAAGGGATAACCATCTCATTTTGCACAGTTGTACTAAAACTGAGGTGTGTGCTTTTGATTGCACGGATAGAAACGATACGGAGACAGACATCCCGAAACGATATGGAGACAGACATCCCTGTTTGCGCAAATACGAAATACGGTTATTTAAGCAGTGAGAAATATTACTACTTTCCCCCGTTTCCTCTTAGAACCAAGTCCTAGATTCATGCTACAGCTTTCCCACTTTCTTCCCTGTTTGAACCAACGCTTTGAGTCGACTGTATGAACTAGCTTTACTTCTAATAATAGTAGAAGTCTAGGTGGCTTTGGAACAGCGGACGGAAGTAGAAAAGGATCCACATGAAGGGAGCTGGGGCAGTAGAGCAAGGCAGGTTTCGAAGGAATATATACCTGAGGGTCATCGGCATGTGGCAAAGACGGCGTCGGAAGGCCGCATCTTGGCCACAATACCGCAGGGAGGAAGAAGGGGTCGGAGGCCCTCCCGAGCCGGCGCTCTCTCGGAGAGAACGGCACGGCCGCCGATCGGGACGCGCGGGCAGCCGTTAGTCTCCTCCCTCACCGCCAAGGACAGCGTGAACGATGCACCTACACCCGTGCCCTAGTCGAGGTTGTCCGACCGGATTTGTGACCAGCCGTGAGCTGAGAGAGAGTGTGGCCACCTATGTGTTGCTTAGATCTGGAGAGCATGAGAGAGTGAACTTGAGGAACCCTAGTAAAGCAAGCGCCAAGGCTCCTGCTTTTATATATAGTGGAGTGATTTTGTTGTACGAGCTTCAAAAAAATACGCTCCTACGTGTACCCGCGAGTGGGTGTGAGAGAACTAGTGCGTGCATGCACCGCTTCTCTTTGTGAGAGTACAATATTCTATGCCCAAAGAACGTTCGCCACAAGAGTAATAGTATAAGTGTGTGACGTGTGAGCTAAAATAAAATGTGCGCGCCGTCTTTTGTTTTTTAGAAGTTCTGAGGGTAGGGTGTGAAGAGCACATATGTGCGTGACGTCTACCTGCAGATAGACGGTGGGTGCGACGTGCAAGTCTGCGAGAGGACTCGGGAGAGTCGTGACTCGTGAGGGTGTGTGCGTGAGAGAGAGGGGCACGATCAATGCAATGCATGCGTCCAGTAAATCATTATCCGACAAGCGTTAGCCACAAGCCTTTTCCGATTTAACGCCGTAAGAACCGATAGATTAGCATCCGACATTGTCAGTTTTGCCATGTCATTTAACAGAACAGCCACTCCTCCTACACACAAATCTTCCACGTGAGTGTTAGCAACTGCTGTATGCTCCCTCCGTTCCGAAATGCAGTGCATATAGCTTTATTGAAAATTCGAACCTCTCAAACTTATACCGAGTTTGCGTGTACCAAATTGCACAGGTAGAATACCATGTATATATCATTTCATTCATCTTCGAGAGGTAGCTATAAAGATGGGCGAGGAGTCTACAAAGAAAGACCATCGTATCACCCGCAGCAATTTCAAGCATCCTTTAGTGTCGAGGAATATCATAGGAACTCTATATGATATGATTTTTATAGGATTTTTTTCCTTTAGAGCCAATTGGTTCATAGAAATAGATTCATATACTCCACATTTCAAAGGAAATAAACATGATATCATTTCTATAGATTTAGAGCCACTTGGTTCATATGAATGGATTCCTATACTCCCTTAATTTCAAAGGAAAATAAACATTAGCGTATATTCAATAGAAAAGTTCCTATGATATGAACCAAATTACATCTCTTTTCTAATCCGTCCTCATAGGAATTGAGATACATGTCATCTCTAGATTCAATAGAAAAGTTCCTATGATGTGAACCAAATGACATCTCTTTCCCAATCCCTACTCATAGGAATTGAGATGCTCCATGTCATCTCTTTCCCTACAACTTCCATGTATACATCTTCTATTCCTAAATAGATAGTACAACCCACTAGTAGCTTTTTCCAAAACACGCAACTATGGCACAAGAACTATATAGTGTGCCAATAACTTTGAAAGATGGTCGCTGGATGAAGCTAACCCGACAGTGCAGAGATAGGCAAATACGAGCACTACTGGCTGTTGGATATCATTAACATTCCACCAGATCTGTGCGTCTTAGGCTGATGGTAACAGGAAGCAAGGGACACAATGTTTACCCAGGTTCGGGCCCTCTCGATGGAGGTAAAACCCTACTTCCTGCTTGATTAATATTGAAGATATGGGTAGTACAAGAGTAGATCTACCACGAGATCGTAGAGGCTAAACCCTAGAAGCTAGCCTATGATGGTATGATTGTAATTGTGATCGGCCTTCTAAGGACCAACCTCTCCGGTTTATATAGACACCGGAGAGGGCTAGGGTTTACATGGAGTCGGTTACAAGGAAGGAAATACAATATCCGGATCACCAAGCTTGCCTTTCACGCCAAGGAGAGTCCCATCCGGACACGGGTCGAAGCCTTGAGTCTTGTATCTTCACGCTTCAATAGTCCGGACGTTGTACATAGTCCGGCTGTCCGGATACCCCCTAATCTAGGACTCCCTCAGTAGCCCCTGAACCAGGCTTCAATGACGATGAGTCCGGCGCGCAGTCTTGTCTTCGGCATTGCAGGGCGGGTTCCTTCTCCGAGTACTCCAAAGTAATTATCGAACACTTAGATCGTGTACGGATCCGCGTGGTGATTCTCACACACCATTATAGCATAAATCTGATCTGCCAGCAATCTTTGTACGTCGTGTCTTCGCATCGTGGACCGGTTCAACACGAACTGGTGTTTTTTTTTGCCCTACCTCGACTCGAGTTGCGAGGCGGTTTTATTGGCACGCCTGTCGAGGCAGAGATCGTGTTCCTATTATTACGGGATCTTCCATCAGCAGCGCGTAGCGTAGCACGACGACTTGTTGGCATGACTCCGGTGCCGTTGGGTAAACCTCAGCGGTCACCCTAAGTACTATTGATATTCACCCCTTTATAAAAGTGGCCGAGGCCTACGCCTTTTTTCCACCTCCCGCGTGCCTTCTCGCACATCGAGTTCTAACACACGAGGCCTAAGCTCCAACACCTAGATCCTTGATGTCCGGGATCCAACCTCAAGGCGGTGGTGGCCTCCTCGATTCAAGAGGAGGACATTGTGAAGCTTAGGGCAGTTGGATATTTGACCACCGACATCCAGACAGGCTTCCTGCTCGAGGCAGGTCATCCCTACACGGAGCCCAATGAGGCGTCGTGTTGTCCCTCACTTCCTCCATGGCTTGGGCCTCACCTCGATCCTTTTGTGAGGGGCTCATGTTCTATTACGGGTTGGATTTCCATGATCTAGCTCCGGACGCTATCCTCCACATATCGTCGTTCATCATAGTGTGCGAGGCCTTCCTCCATGTCACCCCACACTTCGGCTTATGGCTCAAGACCTTCAATGTGAAGCCGAAGATGATCGAGGGGCAACACGCGGAGTGCGGAGGTGCCATAATAAGCAGGAACGCCGACGCCCCATGGCCAGAGGGTTCTTTTCCCGAAGTATCTGATGTATGGCAACAGAGGTGGTGTTATGTTACGGCTCCCAAAGGCACAAAGTGGGTGGCCGCCCCGAGTTCCGCTCGGGCCCCCCGTCCCAACTGGCGTCTTGGACAGAAGTAGGATGGAATTGGGGGCCTGCTGGTGATGTACCTATACTGCAAAGCCGCATACGGGAGCTTCTAGAGAGATATATTAATCTTGTCAACATAATGCAAGTGATGCTAATCCGACGGATGTTGCCGTGCCAACGCCGGCCTCTCCGGATGTGGGAGTTCAACCCAGAGGGTCCGCGGACTGTTAAGCATTTCTTCGGCTTGAAGCTCGAAGTGATGTGCAAATTATTCTTCGGATCGAAAGTAGAGTGTCCGGACACCGCCGAGGATGCGGGCCTAAGCTGCAATCGCCTAGATACCCCAGTAAGTAACCTTGATACCGGACACCTTGTTTTGTACTTAACATAGTTGTTATTCTGAAACTCATCCGTGGCCAGGAATGGCTTAGCAAGGCGGAGAGAATCAGGTGTCCGGCGCCACTTCCCGAAGGCTCGCCTGGCCCCACCATGGCCAAGATGCTTGACCGGGTACTCCGCAGGATGCCCTCAAGGAAAGACAAGGAGAAGAACGAAGAAACCGAACTTCACACGCTACGCATCCGCCTCCTCCCCACGTGGTAAGAAGAGGGCCGCCTCCGTAGACTTGGAGACGGAGATGCCCAAACCAGGGAAAAAGGTATCACCAGGGGGCTCTGCCCCGACGGGCACCCTTACCGCGTCATGCCCGCCAACGGGCCAACCCTCCAACGAGCTGTAAGTCAATCCTTAACTCAAAGGTGCTGCGTTTCTCCTAGATCAATAACCAAGATCCGTCTTTTGCAGTCCGGTTAGCAGCTCTTCTCAACAGAGTTCGTCTTCGGGGGATCTTCCTCCGGAGATGATGGAGAGTGAAACCCCACCCACCTCTCCAACTCATGAAGCGGGCGACACCGAGGTATCATCACGGAGGAGGTCGAACCCGTCGAAGCCGGAAGCCGATGCGTCGGCCGCCCTGAGCCCGGAGCATTCGGCTCCCACAGGGGGCAATGAGAAGGGTTCGGCACAGTGCGATGTCCGGCTGGACGTACCGACAGGCCTACTGGAGCGAGCTGCGCTCTCGGAGGAGCACCGCCCATTAATGAGCGCGGTGCTGAAGAAGATTTCATCCGCCACAAGCAGTTTGAATGAAGCATTTACAAGCCTGCTCAGAGGCTTTGAGGTATGTAGTGAAAAATACACTATTTTTTGGTTGTGAGGCACGCGCTAGGTGTGCTCCATATAGATAGTAGCCCCTGAGACTCTGGTTGCCCGCCGTAGGTGGCAAACGGGGGATCATATATAAATGATTGCGCTGTACAAACGCGCAGGTATCAGTGGGTCCGGCCGCCGACCAGTCCGTTGAAGTTGCCGAACTAACGAGGCAGATCGGATCTATTAATGCCGATATCACGCTGGTGAATGAGCGGCTGGACAAGTCACAAGGTATCTGCTCTGCCTTCCTTATTATGTTGTATATGAAAATATGAGAGCGGCATAATGTAATATGTTCGGACTGCAGATGGTGCTGCTGCCGTGGAGGCCCTGAGGGCGGAACTTGCCCAGGCCAAGGAGCAAGCTCGGGTTAGCAATGCGGCTGCCCTAAAGGCGGCCGAAGAGGTGAGAGCCGAACGGGCTGCTCATCGCCCAAGCGAGGAAAAGATAGCCGAAATGGCTGTGGAGTTAAAAAATGCCGCCAACCATTATGAACTCCTTGAAAAGGAGAACAAGGCTAATTCGGCTGACCAACAAGGCACTTAATGCCGCCAAGGAGATCTGAGACCGAGGTCGGGGTGTGCGGGAGGAGCTTCAACAGCCGGTAAAATCGCGGTGGGGGCTCCTACTTACTGCGGACAAAGTTTTTAGATCCACAAGATGCTCCCACGACGGACGCCGAGTCCTGCAGATGTGTATGCGGACTTGGCAAAGAGTACATCTGATGCAGCCAAGTTTTTCGAAGATCAAGGTGATAAAGAAGTGGAGAAGCTTTTCTGGTCGCAATTCAATGCTCCCGTGCGCCCGCTGTCGTTAAGTGAGAAGATGGCTGCTGTGGCGGAACTTCACAGGTTGTCCGGGCTTGCAATGCGGTCTGTAATAGACCGTATTTGGCCAAAGGGGCCTAAGCCGGACAGTTACTTTGGCTTGGTGCAACAGTTCCTTGGGGCCGTACCTCAGATCGATGCTATGAGAAGGTCGGCGTGCATAGAAGGTGCATGGATGGCCCTTGCCCGCATTAAAGCATATTGGACAGATATGGAGGCCACCGTTGTGGCGACCCAGAATCCGGAGGGAGGCCAATATCCGGCCGAGCACTATTTGGCGCAGGTAACAGAAGGTGCCCGCTTAATAGAGGCGCAGTGCTTGAAGAGTGTCTTGTTCGAGTGACAAATCAGATTATTGTAAAAACAATGTTATTTTGGTTATAAGGCTATATTTATACTTTTTGCCTGAAAGTATTATTGTGTCTCCTGTGCGGCCGTTTTTTTATATATGTATATGTAATCCGAAAGTTAGCAGTCGTTGGCTTCAGCCCCACGCATGCAATGCGGGGGTGTTCGCAAAAAATGTGCATAATCACACTTGATCCAACGTCTTGGTCCATTAAGGAGGTGATCGCATGTCGAACTAGGCAACCGGACTATATAGTTGTAACACTTTCGCTTAGCCATTGGAGTCTAGTAGTGGGGCTACTATGTAGCCCCTAGTACCTTCACGTGCATCCGAATACGGTAGCGTGTGTACATGACCGGAAAGCGGTCCCGTTAATCTTGGAGGATCCTAAAGATTACGATAAGTCTTGAGTGGTTGAACAGTCTCTCGCTGTATCATGACGATCAGTTTTGCTTTCTCTCTTGAGGTGCTCATTCGAATAACCAGGGACAATCGCAGTAGTTCTCCTTTGGCCGCCTTAGCCGATAAAAACGGAACGTAAGGCGGCAAACCCAGGAGCCGGGCAAACCCAACATTTGACCAAAGACATGATTCAGAGCTGATGCATATAAGGCCAAACTCGTGACGCCGAACACTCCCGAAGGTGTTCGGACTTTGTAACGTAAAATGGTCCAAAAAGGCCCATTCATTATAAACCCTCTGGTTCAAGGTACATGCATTAGTCTGCCGTGGCGAAATGCCAAAAACGGTAGCATCCTCTATGGGTATGGAACCAATGGGATTTTAACAACAAGAGGAAGTAGAAAAAGTTTACACAGGGGCTTAATCTAAAGAGAAACCTGTTGAGCGGGGCCCTGCTGCACGTCTGCGCCTTTGTCTCCGTTGTGCCGTATCCTGGAAGGGCATCGCGCGAATGTTGTCTGTCAAGGAGAAAACTCATGTAGGGGAGTACAACGTAAGTATGCGATGAACAGTAAAAAGTGTTAAATGCTGGCCTGCCAATAAGGTTGAGCCAAGTGTGGGGCTATATTAAATATCTACAGCCCCTGGTGTCCTCTATGGGATTACATATACGGTGCCCTGGTTCAGTTTTATCCGGGCTGTCGGACTCGTCTAACCGAGTATGTGGTCTTGATGACCAGTCATGCTTTCTGATATTGGAGTCCACTTATAGTTCGGCCGCTAGGGCCGTTGCGCATTCCTCCGTGCGTGAAGGGCGCTCTGTCTTTCCGTTAACGGTTATGACGCCACGTGGACCGGGCATCTTGAGTGTAAGGTAGGCGTAGTGCGGTAATGCGTTGAAGCGGGCGAAGGTCGTTCTTCCAAGCAATGCATGATAGTCGCTTTGGAAAGGTGCAATGATGAAGAGTAATTCTTAACCTCGAGTTGCTCGGGGCCGAATGTTACCTCGATGCGGCGGAGCCCTGCTGTAGGCTTCAACGCCTGGTATCACCCCTTCAAAGGCGGTGTTGCTTTGCCTAATTCTGGATGGGTCTATCCCCATCCTGCGGACAGTGTCGTCATATATTAAATTGAGACTGCTGCCGCCATCCATGAGGACGTGGGTGAGATGGTATCCGTTGATTATTGGGTCAAGCACCAAGGCCTCTGATCCTTCGCGCCGAATACTAGTCGGGCGGTCCGTGTGATCGAAGGTGATCGGACTAGTCATCCAATAGCTAGGTGTGGGTACGATGGGCTCTATAGCGCACGCGTTTCCGAGTGCGTGTTCGTGCCTTCTCGTGGATGTATGAATCGTGTGGGTCATGTTTACTGTTTTAACCTCTGGTGGGAATTTTTTCTGTCCCCCAGTGTTCTGCTGACGAGGTTCATCCTCGTCTTCACTTGGTGTTTCCCTTCCCTTGTGTTCGGCATTTAATTTGCCGGCCTGCTTGAAGACCCAGCACTCTCTGTGCGTGTGGTTCGCAGGTTTGTCGGGGTGCCATGAATTTGGCACAGTCATCTAGGACTCTGTTCAGACCGGACGGTCCCTCTTTACTGCCTTTAAGTGGCTTCTTTTGCTGATCAGGTTGAGAGCCCCTGAATCCGGCATTAACCGTTGTGTTGTCCGGGCTCTCTTCCTTGTTTTGGTGTTTGTTTTTATTACGCCGTGGCTTCCCGTTGCCGTCCCTCATTTCGGATGTGCTGGGATCGCTGGTGCTTTTACGGGCCAGCCAGCTGTCTTCACCCGCGCAAAAGCGGGTCATGAGGCTTGTTAAGGCTGCCATTGTCCTCGGTTTTTCTTGGCCGAGGTGTCTGACGAGCCACTCGTCACGGATGCTGTGTTTGAATGCCGCTAAAGCTTTGGCGTCCGGACAATAGACAATTTGGTTCTTCTTAGTGAGGAATCTGTTCCAAAGCTTGCGAGCGGACTCTCCGGGTTGTTGGATTATGTGACTTAAATCGTCAGCATCCGGAGGCCAGACATAGGTCCCTTGAAAATTGGCCCTGAAAGCGTCCTCGAGTTCCTCCCAACTCCCAATTGAATTTTCGGGGAGGCTTTTCAACCAGTGTCGAGCTGATCCCTTCAGTTTGAGAGGAAGGTATTTGATGGTGTGGAGGTCATCCCCACAAGCCATATGTATATGCAGGATAAAATCCTCGATCCAGACACCTAGGTCTGCCGTTCCGTCGTATGCCTCTATATTCACAGGTTTAAAGCCCTGTGGAAATTCATGGTCCAGTACTTCTTCAGTAAAGCACAGGGGGTGAGCAGCCCCTCTGTATCTGGACGTGGTGTGGCATGCCGTCGGCTATTGTTGTGTCCGGTGTTTATTCCGAACTGGTATTCGATTGGCATAACTGTTTTGGTGACCATAGTCCCTCGCCGGGGTGTGTCCTTTAGATCCATAAATGGACCTGGCCATGCCAGCTTTCTTATCCAGGTGCTCACGTAGATCGTGCGCGGCGTCGGCAGCCGCTTTGTTGCGGTTATGAAGTGGCACGGCTTCGTCGTCGAATTCTGGCAGTAGCTTGCATTTTGGATAGCTCTTTGTATGGCGATCATTGCCGTATCTTTCTTCAGTGTCTAGCACTTCATTCCATCTACGGTTGAGCATTTCCTGTGCGGCTTTGAGCTGTTGCTTCTGCTTCTTTAGACTTCTGGCTGTGGCCATAAGCTTCTTTAGACTTCTATATACTTTTTTCCGGGATGATGAATGCATCGTCATCCAGACTGCTTTCTTGTGCTGGTTCGGTTTGATGACCTCGTCTGTCGGGATCATTGTCCTCGGTCGTCTGCTCCGAACTGTGTTCGGGGTGGCCTGGTTCGCCCTGCTCCATCGCTGGGTCCGTATGGTCGTTGTTGCCTTCGGAGTTGACTGTAGTATCGATCCTTCTGGCGCTCTTGTTGCTATTTTTAGTGTTGCTAGACTTAGAACGGCGTCTGCGCCGTCGCTTTGGATTTTGCTCGGGGGTTTTATCTTCCGGATTGTCGCCTTTGTCCTCTTTGGGCGTATCCACCATGTATATGTCGTGTGACGAGGCAGAAGTCCAGCGCCCCATAGATTCCAAATCTTCTCCTGCATCGCCGTCCATACCGTCGATGCCTTCGGAGTCGAAGTCAGGCACGTCGATTAAATTATCGACCATGGCTATGAAGTGGGTGGTGGGTGGCAACGAATTTCTTCGTTGCCTGCTTCCCACTCGAGCCGGACATAGTTTGGCCCATAATTTTCTGTCAAAGAGAGAGTTTTTAACGAGTTTAGCATGTCGCCAAAGGGCGAGTGCTGGAAGATATCCGCAGCGGTGAACTCCATTACCGGAGCCCAACCTGGATCGACTGGCTCGGGAGTGCGCGGACCGGAACCAACATCCGGATACGAATCCGGGGGTCCGGAGTCACAGGCCACCACAGAGGTAAGGCCCGTGTTCGGCTCCATCGCCGATGATTGTGCGACCTGCGGGGCGAGGTCCAGCCCTCCGTCCTTAGGCAACGCAGCCTGCTCTGGATTTAAGTCCGAGGCTACTGCGGGGGTGATACCCCGAGCTTTGTCCGACAACAGGTCTAAGCCGTGCTCGTCGTGACTGTCCGGTGCTCCTGGCATAGGCCCGAATCCGTCGAAGATCCAGTCTCCGCGGATGTCCATCGTGTAGTTCAGGTTTCCAATCCTGATCTGGTGGCCAGGGGCGTAACTATCGATCTGCTCCAGATGGCCAAGCGAATTGGCCCGCAGGGCGAAGCCACCGAACACGAAGATCTGTCCAGGGAGAAAGGTCTCACCCAGGACCGTGTTGTTGACGATGGTTGAAGGAGCCATCGAGCCCTGTAGCAACGACACAGAGGAACTCTCAATGAAAGCACCAATGTCGGTGTCAAAACCGGCGGATCTCGGTAGGGGTCCCGATCATGCGTCTTAGGCTGATGGTAGCAGGAAGCAAGGGACACAATGTTTACCCAGGTTGGGCCCTCTCGATGGAGGTAAACCCTACTTCTGCTTGATTAATATTGAAGATATGGGTAGTACAAGAGTAGATCTACCACGAGATCGTAGAGGCTAAACCCTAGAAGCTAGCCTATGATGGTATGATTGTAATTGTGATCGGCCTTCTAAGGACCAACCTCTCCGGTTTATATAGACATCGGAGAGGGCTAGGGTTTACATGGAGTCGGTTACAAGGAAGGAAATACAATATCCGGATAACCAAGCTTGACTTTCACGCCAAGGAGAGTCCCATCTGGACACGGGTCGAAGTCTTGAGTCTTGTATCTTCACACTTCAATAGTCCGGACGTTGTACATAGTCCGGCTGTCTGGATACCCCCTAATCCAGGACTCCCTCACACTTGGGCTGCCTTTTTCATACAGAAATGAGCTCCACCATGTACCCGCGTGGGTGTGGTTGGGAAAGAGACGGGAGTACGTGCGTCATGCGTGCACCTCTTCTCTTCGTGGACGTCCCCCACCTACGTGGGTGTGTGTGAGAGAGATACAAACCTAGACATAATGCGCCGTCCATCCCCATGCCTCCGCCCAGTCCGACCACCAGTCACCACCACGCCCCACTCCTCCTCACCTTATCTCTCATCTTTCTCTCTCCATTTTTATATACAAGGGGCCACTATCAAAATTAAAATTTGCAGACATACAAGGCCACTAACACTAATCGATGCAATATTAATGGTGTTTGCCTCGTGGTACTAGCAAAGGAGGACATTAATTATCCCTTGCATGCATGTGCGAGTTTGTAAAAAAATGCATCTTGATGTTCCGTGCAATGCACGGGCATCTTGCTAGTCCATGAAAACAACACATGGCAAAATTCCACGGCGAACGAGGGATTTGACTCTATTGGGAGGGGCTGTTTGGATCTTGCCCGAGGTAGCCAAAATATTGGCGACCCTTTTATCCACCGGTGCCTTTGCCACCGATGAACGAGGAATGGCTCGGGTGCTCATGCTGTCATGCATCCTCCAGCGCGCACGTTGGAGAGGAACTCGCACGACCTGTGTTTTTTATCCCACAACGCCGCCCGAGGCGCCCGCAGACCGACCGGCGACCCGAAAATTACACCATCCAACCGTAGCCGCACACATTATGACAACAACTCAACCAACCGGACGAAATTCACGCAAACACATAGACAAACTGATATTTCATATAAACAACGACGGAAATCATATAAAATACCAGATTTTCATACAAACATGACGGATTTCATTACATTCAAATGAACTGCGCGGTGCTAGTTCTAGACAGCACATGTATATAATACCTGGCCTAAATGGTCGCCCGCCGATCGATTTGTGTTCCTCATGTCCGGCAGCACGATCACCGGACTGCCGGGAGCCCTGGAGGTATATGCTTCAGCGCAAAGGACGACTCGCTTCCCCACAGCCCAACTGATATCATTGGCTGGTGCCAAAGTTGATGGTGGCCAGCACCGGTTCGAGTTCATCATCGGCCACTACTTCGCCATGGCCGGCACCGGCTCGAGTTCATCCTAACATTCCCCTCTTCCATGGAGCCCATGCGGGGTCGACGAAGGTCCTAGCAACAAAAGTATCCGGCAACACACCTGCTTTGTACGCTGGCGTCGCCTCTGCCGTGGCCTTCATGGGACCCAAGCGGCGGCGGCCTCCCGTGTTCTACTTCTCCTTGATGATGGCGGCGGACGCAGAGGCGCTGGCCACCGACTCGTCGCTCTACGCGCACCCGGCTTCTGTCGCTGCTTGCATGGCGCGGCAGCCGGCATGGGAGTCTCGGCCACAGAAATGGGAGACACGGTATGAGGCGGCGGCGTGGACGGCAGCAACGACGCCCGTGCACCGCTCCTTGTCAAGCTGGCCTGGAGTGGCGAGTTGCTGAACCGCGCGCCAACTTGGGGCGGGAACTGGCTCCACCGGGCAAGGGGAGGGAGGTGGATCAGCGAGCTGCATAGCTCGTATCCGGCGGGCTACCCAGCCGGCTTGGATACGGTATAACTACTCTTCGTAAGCCATTGTAAGAGTGGACAAAATGGTGGAGGGGATAGGGGAGCGGCGGAGGTGTGCGATTCTTGGCGGCGTTTGGCCTCGTTTAAATAGAAGATTAAATAGGCGGCGGACGAGAGGAGCTCGGCGGCGTTGCGTTAACACCGCCCGGTCATGAGCGGACGTGTGTCGAGTGGGTTTCTCGGCTTCCACAGGCGGGTTTCATGGGCGTTTGAATGCGGCGCGGGCGTGTTCAGCCGGGCGTGCATGAGTGGTGCCCTCGACTCGACCTAGGACACCGCCCTTCTTCCAGCGACGTGTGGGCTCTTTGGGTGCATGGCCTGCATGTCGGTGACCCAACGCAGCAGCACATAGCGAGGAACCTTTGGTGGGCCAGGCGGTCGAAGCGGAATTTTATAAACCGATGATTGTTCATTGAGTGTGACATCATCTTTTCATGTAGATAAGCCTACTATGTTGATAGCCTGTTCGATCGTTGTGATTCATAAAGACCGCTGCAAACATCAATGTTCGCTTATCACGGGTAAGATTGATTAATACCGTAACAATCCATGTCCTTAACAAAGGGTGCATGCACGTATAGGTTGGCGTGTGTCTTGCGTGCGTGTCTTTGTGTGCATGCGGCGTCGCGAGTGTTGCGTGCGTGCAAGGGTACATTTTAGTGTTGCATGCATGGGTGCGTACGTGCATGTGTTCGTGAGTGCATGTGTATGTGTCAGTGTTGCACGCCAGCATGCGTGCGTGTGTACGTGTCAGTGTTGCACGCCTACATGCGTGCGTGTCTTGCATGCGTGCATGTGTACGTGCGGGGTGAGGCTAGACGTCAGTCGACTGACTTTTTCATCTCTGGTCATTAGATTTTCCAGCCGTTGGATACGGAATCAAGGGCCTCCAGTTTATCATCAAACTCCACCCCCCTGAGCCGCCAGCCACCACCGGCCAAACCGCCAGCCCCCGCCGCTGCGGCCGCCCGCCTCCCGAAAACACTCCCCATCGCCGCCCGCCGCCGACCGCCATCCTCTAGCCCCCCGCCGAGCTTTTCTCCGGGATCCCCACCCCACCGCCCAATGAACGCCCCCAACCGCGGTGATCGCCAACCGTAGGTCTCACGACTTGAATACCCACCGACCACTAATTTATTACCATTTCTGTCCTTCATATCTGCTACCGTGGGTGGGCCCTATGGTAATGTCGCTGCTGAATGTGGACCGTTTGGTGGTCAATTGATCTTGTTACCAACAAATTACGGAGCTGTATGGTGAGCGGTGACCGTATGATCACCCTAAAATGTACTCCTATTTTATTAACACAGTCTGACTCAAACTACCATTTCTTTCTTTCATATACAGGCTGACAGGTGGGCCCCACGGTTACGTGCCCCGATGGTGCAACACTAGTTGCGCCGGTGGAACGTTTGACTAGTCAATTGATTGTGTCATCAACAAAATACGGAGTTGTATGGGTGAGCCAGTGACCGTATAATCATGATATGTATTTGTTTAACACGGTACAGACACAAGGGCTCATATATACGCGCAAGCACTCACCGCTATAAGCGCACACACGCGAACCCTACCCCTATGAACACCTTCGAGAGAGTGGGCCAGCATATATGATCTTGAGATTTTACGAAGTCACCATAGGTGCCTCATAGTCGAGTGGAACGTCTCCTCCCAATGAGCGTACATCGCCGGAAAATACTGAAATTAACACAAGATAAATGCGAGCACCGGACTTTAACCTTGGTGGGCTCGAGAAACCACTGTCCTCTAACCATCCAACCACATATTGATTAGCACGACAAAATGTATGTGGTGACCGTGATGAGCTTATTCGAAGTCCAAGTGACCATATCGTGCTTTAGCTTCAAATACAATGAGCGTAAGTGTAAATCAACAAAATACTGAACACGCATCAAATGCAAAGTCCGTCGATGTCATCAACAAAATATGGAGACATATCGTGAGCTAGATACCATTGTACTATTGTATATGCTTATTTTCTTAGTGGCCGATTGCGTGTGTGGTTTGGTGGGCACATCATTTCTAGTTGTGGTGGGTCAACATGAAGACTCGTGGGTCGGTTCCATCCTGCGCCACATATAGGTTGGACCGAGACGTGTTATACGAAGACCCATGTGGAGGACACGACGTACAACACAAAGCTACCAGAGTCGCGGAGGACTCTATCCCCACTGGTGATAAGCCGACTATATATGATTTGTAACCCTAGGCCCTTAGTATGTTATACAAGCTTGGGGGCTACTTCGTTGATAGTATACACACACGCAGAATGCCTGGTATTCACGTGTACTTTGTACACACCCCTATCACTAATATACAGTACCAGGAGTAGGCTCTTTCTTCAACTAAGGGTTCGATCCAAACTAGGGTAAAACTTTGCCTCGTATTACCATCCAGCCTAACAGCCGTGGATATCCTACGAATGATATGATGAAATCATATCTGCCAACTACTAAGAGAGAGGTGTGTCGGGGGCAATGTGTGCGAGAGAGGCCTAAAGATAATGTGCGTCGCGGGAGACACGTAGGCACATATATGTGCGATAGAGGGCTAGTAGAGACCGTGCATGTGTATATATGCATGTGAGAGAAATAGTGTTTTCCAACTGAGATTAGTGAAAAGAGTGGTACATAGTAGTCAGAAAGAGAGAGAGAGAAACAGAGAGAGCATGTGCGTGAGACACCCCGACACCCTGAGAGATATTGTGAGTATGTGTGAAAGAGAAATGCCGATGCATATAAAGTGTGTGCACTTATGCGTTAGATAGAGAGATATATAACGCGTTTGTGAGAACGGGGCGAGGCATAGTGCATCTACGTGTAAAAGGCAGTTCTACACATTAAATTAAAATATAAATGGAATTATTATTTATGGATGAGATCATGAATTTTGCAAATTGCGCATGGACGAAAATCGGTCTATCAGACACCCATACTCTATTGAATTATAGCATGTGCATGTGTTTATTTCATATTATCGATCCATAGAGTGAGAGCGGTTTGAAATACATGCAATGGATGCTTTTGCAATTCATATATAAACATTAATTAGTGCACTCCATGTTGTTAGTGTGAAGCACTTTATACATTTGTCACTTGCATGGATACATTCCAAATTGCTAGCTACGAAATAGAATACATGTCGAATTCAACATAAAGGGGGTTTCGAAGATTCGAATTCATAGGAAGTGCATTCACCTATTTGAACCCGAGATAATGGCATTTGTAAATCAGATGTAAAAGGGGGCATCAATCTTTGTTGTGAGTTTGAACATGCTATATATATTCATACGCATATCTAACTTTTCTTTGCAACCAAGGAGATTATATCTGGAACCATGCATGAACTGAGGTAAGTTGCACATTTTTTAATATATACTCATGTACAATGTATATTCAAATGTACCCCCTCCATTCCAAAATAATCGTAGCTTTAGGATTTTCAAGAGTAAAGATTTGTGAAGTTTGACAAATCCGAAAGTTCAATTCAAGAGAACCGAAACGTTAATGCTTCGCTCCCAAATATTGAGCGGCGCCAAATAGGCCTCTGGTCACCCAAACCGCTTGAGACTAATGTTTTGGTGGTAGGAAATTACTATCCTGACTCGGCCCGTGTAGCCTATCAGCCCGATGTCCAAAGGTCTAAACCGGGTAGGTTTGTAACTTCACCAAGACGCCAGCCTCAACCGCCTCGAAGCATTCATACGCCGTGGCGCCTACCCATCTTTCGGCGAAATCTATCCCGCCCACATTTGGGACACCGACATGACTGTCCTACCCCAACCCGCAATATGTCCGAAATTTTAGATGGGGGCAAAGTTTGTAACTTTCCCCAAATTTCAAACAAACCGAAACATTGTTCCCCCTTAGTTCCCCGCCTCCCTCCGTTTCCCCATTCATACTCCGCGGGCGCGAAAACGCCCTCTCCACCAGCCGCAAAACCCCAGCCTCCTCCGTCCTCCACCCCATAGCGGCCAATCCACCGCCGCCCTCCTCCATCACGCGGGAGCCGGTACCCCGACGTCGTCGTCAAACACAACCGCAACCGCAACGCCCTCAAGGACTTAGCAGCTGAAGCCGAGGCAGAGCTACCTCCACGACGCCGACACCGACGTGCGCCGTACCAGAACCACTCCAACCACGCTGTCCTGCGCCTCACTACTGCGGCTCCACTGTCGCAACCGTCCACCGCACCGGAGCTGTTCCTGCTATGCCGTCGTTCGCCGCCTCGGATCTGCTTCCCCGCCGCCCGACAGACGGCCACCGCACCACGCTCAACAACTTGGCCATGGGTTCGTCCAAGGCTGCACCGTCCTCCACAACTTCGGTTTCCGGCGAACAACAAGAAGATCATCGGAAAAATGTAGGAGGACACAACATCGCCAGAGAAAGAGGTACCCTCTTCCCTTATTCGTGCAAATCTTACGTCTCCGCTCACACCGTATTCATCCCACGAAAGAAACTAGTTGAGCGCTTCTTACTGCATCTTCTTCATGATACTAAATGCACAAGGTTTCCTCCCTTTTACCAATTCACCTTTGCTAGAGGTCAGTGCCCGTCTGGATTTCAATTTAGGGTCAGTCGAACTGCAATTAAAAGAAGCAGCACCCGCTTAGGCGCGCGGAGCACCTAGTCCGCCTGTTCCCCGGGGATGCGGCGCATCGGTGTCTATCATAGGGGTGTGGGGCGCAGGAGCTGCTTGCGCCCGATCTGGAGGTCGGCGGGGCTTGAATGGATGACGGGGGGGGGGGGGGGAGGTGCCAAGCACGGCGGTGCGGTGAGGTCGAGGGGAGGGCGCAGGCAGGGGAGGAATGCTGGGCCAATGGTCGCTGGCATTTTGAGGAAGATCGCCAACACTGACTGGCTGGAGGTAGATGAAGGCGATCTGCCCGTTCTTTGTACATCGGACGGTGCAGAAAAAATGGACTGACCTATTTGCTTTCAGTCGACTGTTAGTTTTATAGAATCCTGTAGTAATTTAGTGTGCCATGCATGTTGTAGAGCTATCATATGCCTCCCATCATTTATTTCTCACCGACCTGCTATTTGCTACCTTTACACTGTACTAATTGTGCACACACTTCACCCATACTCACACTATTGTTTTTTTATGCATGGGTATTTCAGACTCTGAAGCAGTGTTGATGAATGCAAAAAAGAAAAGACAGAAGTCTCTCCAGTGTAATTCGAAGATAAGCACTAAGCGTTTGAGCGCTCTAATGGGTGCAGTGTCAGTAGTTGGAGACAGTAAACGTAGCTCTGCAGTTGATGATCTCAATTGCCACACACAACCATCCGAGGTGCTTGCTTTAACTTCGCGCTGTCAAATGTGGTTGCATGTTGCATATGGTGTCTAGCTTGTATTGCTCCCAATTTGGTTAAATTGCATCTGCTTACTTTACACATTATACCTTTGATAATGACATGCCTTCCTGTTTTTGACACATACTACATATGTCTATTAATCATGTTCGTACATCAAACTAATGCTCTTTTGTATCCCTCGTCAATCACTTATGATGAGACAGTCACCCGAGTGGGTTACTGTGAGACACCCTACTCGTTTAAAGAGTGCAGTGTCATCCTCCCCACATGATTCTCAAGAAACAGCAAGGCTAAATGAAGATAGTCAACGTAGCTCTCTAGTTGATCACCACAATTCCCCCACACCACCATCGCATGTGCTTGCTCTTACTTGGCAGTGTGATATGTGGTTGCATGTTGCATATGGTGTCTACCTTGTAATGCTTCTAATTAGGGTAAATTGCATCTGCTTAGTTAACACATTATACCTGTGAATATGACATGCCTTCCTGTTTTTGGTACATACTACGTCTTTCTATTAACCATGTTCTTACATCAAGCTACTTTTCTTGTGTATCCCTCATCAATGCTCCTAATTTGTTAAATTGCATCTCCTTAGCTTACACATTATACATGTGAATATGACACGCCTTCCTGTTTTTGGTACATACTACATCTGCCTATCACACCATGTTCTTACATCAAACTACTGTTCTTGTGTATCCTGCGTCTATCGCTTATGATGAGACAGTCACGCGCGTGGGTTAATATGAGATGCAATACTCTTATAAAGAATGTAATTTCATCCTCTCCACATGATTCTCAAGAAACAACAAGCCTAAATGAATATATTGAACGTAGCTCTATACCTGAATACCGCACTTCCCCTACACCACCATCACAGGTGCTTGCTCTAACTTCGCAGTGTGATATGTGGTTGCATGTTGCATACGGTGTCTAGCTTGTAATGCTTCTAATTAGGGTAAATTGCATCTGCTTAGTTTACACACTATACCTGTGAATATGACATGCCTTCCTATTTTTGTTACACACTACATCTATGTGTTAACCTTGTTCTTACATGAAACTATCTCTCTTCTGTATCCTGCATCAATCACTTACGAGTCACCTTTATTCGTTACGTATTGCATATTATTTCTAGCCTGTTGCCATGTATTGCTTCTAATTTGGTCAAATACATTTGTTAGGGCACCCTTTTAAATTGGCAGAGTGATATTGGTTTCATCTTTCGTATGGTTTCTAGCTTGCATCGATTATAACAAGTTCAAGCACCTTGTGCTTAGTTTACACTTTATACATCATACATGTCAATATGTCACGCCGTCCTGTTTTTCATACATATTCCATCCTCCTATCATGCGGCTGCCTTACATGAAAGTAGTGTTAAATCGATCATGCATCAATGAGTTACGAAGATCAAATTTTATTCCTTTTTCTTGTGGGTTTGACTTGACAAGGCAAAATCAAGAAAGAGGAAGGAAAAGAGTAAGGAAGGCGATGATGGTGGTCCTCTGCAGCAACGTAAACGGGGCACCTATACCGATTCTCCTTGTACTGATAGTGCATTACAAGGTCCAAGTCTCCGCTCCCCTACTCCACCATCCAAGGTAATTGCTCTAACTTGGCAGTGTGATATCTGGTTGCATATTGCATATGGTGTCTAGCTCGTATTGCTCCTAATTAGTGTAAACTGCATCTTCTTAGCTTACACATGATACATGTGAATATGACACGCTTTCCTGTTTTTGGTACATACTATATCTGTCTATCACACCATGTTCTTACATGAAACTACTCTTCTTGTGTATCCTGCATCAGTCACTTATGATTTCTAGCAGTGTGATATTGGTTTGCGTATTGAATATGATTTCTAGCATGTATTGCTTCTAGTTTGATGAACGCCACCTATGACGAGACAGTTTTAACTTGGCAGAGTGATATTGATTGCACCTTCCATATGGTGTCTTGCAGTGTTTCTAATTGGTTGAAGTGCCTTCTGCTTAGTTACCACATAGGTGTGAATATGTCAAGCCGTCCATTTTTTTGTACATATTCCATCCTCGTATCATGACTTTGCCTTTCATCGAGTAGTGTTCACAATCATGCATGAATGAGTTACGAAGAGCGAATGATATTCCTTTTCTTGTCGGTATGACCTCACAATGCAAAATCAATAAAGCTGAAGGAAACTGGCAAGGCATTGGATGATGGTGGTCCTTCTGAGCAACTGAAACGGAGGTTCTCTATAGATTCTACTCCGCCATCCTCCCAACAAGATTCGCAAGACAACGCAAGGCTAGACAGTCAACATAGCTGTGTAGATGATGAGCACATCTCCCCTGCTCCACCATCACCGGTGCTTGCTCTAACTTGGCACTATTATATGTAGTTGCATGTTGCGTATGATGTCTAGCTTGTATTGCTTCTAACTTTGTTGAATTGCATCTGCTTACTTTACACATAATGCCTGTGAATATGACATGTGTTCCTGTTTCTACATCAGACTACTATTCTTGCATATCCTGCATCAGTCACTTATGATAAGGCACCTTTAAGTCGCCACTGTGATATTGGTTGTGTCTTGCATATGATTTCTAGAATGTAATGCTTCTAATTTGTTGAAACATACATACAGTTTGAACTTGGCGAGTGATATTGGTTGCATCTTTCATATGGTGTCTAGCTTGCGATGCTTCTAATTTGTTGAAATGCCTTCGCTTAGTTACCACATCATAGGTGTGAATATGTCACACCATCTTGTTTTCATACATATTCCATCCTCGCATCATGTGTTTGCCTTTCATCCGAGTAGTGTTCACAAGATCATGCATGAATGAGTTACGAAGAGCGAATTTTATTCCTTTTCTTATCGGTTTGACTTCACAATGCAAAATCATTACAGCTGAAGGAAATTAGTCCGGCAGTGGATGATGGTGGTCCTTCGGAGCAACTCAAACAGGGGATCTCTACAGATTCTACTCTGCCATCCTCGCAACAAGATTCACAAGACAACACAAGGCTGGACAGTCAACGTAGCTGTGTGGATGATGAGCACATCTCCCCTACTCCACCATGTAACATCCCAAATTTTCAACTTGGAATGTTATACATAGATCATTCTTGCATATCATATTTTATTGCATTTCGTTTCACGATCCTCAAAATCCTAAGCAACTTAAGGACCCTCGGAGAGAGTTGGGGATTCCCCGGTTTTCATATTTGATTTTTATCAAATATTGAAACGAGGATTTTGGTTTTAATTATTTTTCTCTCTGAAAAATATTTCATATTAAAATATATGAGAGGAGATAATATGACTTCTCCAAAATAATTGAAATATTGGAGGAAAAATATTAAAATCAAATATTTGATTTTTATTTGGATTTTATTTGCATTAGAAAAATTGCACGTTTTCAAAATTGCATTTTAGGGCCAAGAAAATGTTCATCTCGTTCTAAATATTTTATTTCGACGGTGAAAATTTGTTTTGGCATTTTTAGATTTCTATTTTATTTTCTAGGATTTATTTTCTGTTCGACGGAATTGTTTTAAAAAAATCTTGGTACCGCCCGGGTCGAAACCCAGTAGCCGCCCCATCTCCCCGCCGCCGCCGTCTCCCGCACAGAGAACGCGGGCCGCCGCCGCCGCCGACTCGGACAGGAGTCCGGGCCGGACTCCTCCGCCGCCACCTGCCCCTCCTCCAAGCCACCGCCCGCCCTTTATATCTGCGAGAGCCCGCCACCACCACCAACCCGCCACGCAGCCCGCCTCCCGAGCCGTCCGTCGCCACCGCGCCTCGCCGTCATGCGGCCGCCGCCGCCCCTCGCCGCGCCAGCGCGCCCGCGCCCGCCGCCCATAAGCCCACCGCCGAAAGCCACGCCTGCGGAGAGGTATCAAACGCGTTCGCCGCCGCCGGTTTTTTTTTTTGAAAACTGATTCCGTTTTTTTAGAAAAACCCTAGTTCGTTTTTTTCTAGATCGGTTCGCCGGTTTTTTCCGGTTCTTCTATTTAGCGGATGTTCGTCCGTACGTTCGTTTTAACGGACGGTTTTTTCCCTCAATAGTTACAGACAATGAACGCTCATTCGTTAGCCTGTTCGTCAGTTTTCTTTTTCTCGGATTTTTCCGCGATTATTTTCTATCGCGATTTCTGATCCGATTTTCGTTTCAGTTTATCTTTTCGCTCGTTTATCGGAATCAGGCGATTCAAGCGCCTAGATCTTCGTCTCGAGACCCTCCTTCTGTTTAATCAACTTAAACAAGATTTTGGTACTGTAAAATTTGACTTTAGTTCAGATTAGTAAACGGATCTTGTTTCTTTCGCCGTTTGAGTTTCGTTGCCCCGTTTGATTTTATTCTTTTTGCAAACCGGAGTTCTTAAGTTAAACTTTCTGGTCAATCTCTCTTATTTGAGTTTTGCCCGTGCATCTTTGCTTGATTGCTTATGTATGCTATTGTTTGCGATAGAATTCTCGGAGTGTGAAGCGTGCTACTACGAGTCCCTAGGTTTCGCGGATCGTCAGCAAGGCAAGTAACACATTGATCATACTCTTCCTGTCGTGGATTTGTCACGGCAGATGTCCTTAGTGTGAGGACTTAGTCGTGAGGCCAACGCATCTATGCGGTAGCTTGAGAGGGGTTGGGCGGAATTAAGAGACGCAACACAAGACAAGGATTTAGACAACTTCGGGCCCCGGGGAACATCATCAGGTAATAACCCTACATGTTATTTGGGGCTAGGTCTCATTATGATCATGAGGGAGTCGCCGGCTTGGCCGGCTCTTTGTGTCTAGCCCTAGATATTGTTTCTTGTTGCTTATCCTTCTTTCGGGATCCTTGCCCCTCCTTATATAAGTTGAAGGGGCGGCTTACATGTAGAGTCCTACTAGGACTAGGACTAGTCTATCTTTTCTTACAAGTTGAGTACAAGTCCGGGTCTTGCTTCCTCGTAAAGGAAATATTCGTCATCCCTTTCCTTTAAGCCGGCCCACAATAACATGAGCCGGCCTTCTGGGCCTCGGGCCTAGTCTTCTGTCTGACCCGCCGTCGGGGTCATCCGTGAGTCATCAGGCTCCTGAGTCGTCTAACCAGTAAGCCGCCAGACCCGTGAGTCGCCAGTCCTTCGGCGGGTCATGGTGAAGCGCCAAGTCCGGCCGGGTCATACTTTTGGTCGGGTTATACCGCGGGGTATATCCCCGACACTTCCCATACCTAGTTTTTATGCATTAGTTTCAATCCTCAAACATTGCATGATTAGGATGTCATTAACCTGTGGGATAGGAAGTAGTTGATGAGGTAGAACCTATTGCCCTGTTATATTCAAACCTTTGGGAGTTACTATTACGTTATGCTTATATTGCTATGCTATGCTCGTAGATGTGGATTGGGTGACTGAAATCCATGACCGATGTGAGATTGTTAATTAATGGTTCAACTTAAGGTGGCAACTTAAATACACATTTGGGTGGATTGAGGCACCTGGAGAATCGATGTTACTGTATTTTGGAAATCTCGGGGTTCCGTGTGATTTTCCTATGGACCGCTACCTGTGCTCAAAGGAATCGAGATGATTCATGCTAGAAACTTCCGTGTGCAGCCACAAGCTATTATGGGATCTAGCATAGTTGAGTAAGTTACGTGAAGCTCTTGAAGAGGTGGATCAACAGGTAGTGGGTTGTAGGTTTGGTATGGTCTACCCGGAGTAGAGAGTTAATGTTTCTGAAAGACTGTGTCTTGATCATCCGTTTCTCAAACACCATGTAGTGCGAGAAATCCAATGGAGGTGATCGAGTCTTGTGGTGAAAAGTGTGCAAACCTCTGCAGAGTGTACAATCTAATCATGGTTAGCTGTGTCCCCGGTTATGGACAATCTTGAGTATCTAGTACTTGGAGTATCTTAAGTATCTCATCACTCTTTTAAATTAATATTGTTGGGTTGATAATTAATCTAATTGGGATTGAGTTGGAGGAACCTTCTCAATGATGTGTCAACTATGTTATATTGCCATCATATTCCATGTGCTGACCCGTTTTCGGGCTGCAACGTATTATGTTGCAGACTTTTCAGACGAGGAGTAAGGTTCGTTAGGTCGTTGCCGTGCAGCTCAGCTATGTCGTTGGAGTTGATGGACTCACTTTATCTTCCAAGCCTTCCGTTGTTATCGTATTAGATGGCCTTAAGCCATATTTATTGTAATAAATTCTCTTTTGAGACATTCGATGTAATAAGTGTGTGATTGCTACTCTGCTATAAATCCTTGATCTTGTGTGTCAGCATTACCGATCCAGGGATGACACTGAAGCATAGAGACTTGACCGTTTGAGGTCGGGTCACTACAAGATGGTATTAGAGCACACGCTGAGTGTAGGACACGACCATTAAGATAAACCCTAGGTCACTCTTCTCTACTCATTTCTGACTCCTCTCCATTTTATACTCTTTAGGATGACAGAGATGAAGAACAAGTTTGCACAACCGGATGAAGACACACCCTTTGGACGCCACTTGAAGGAAGTCACTAGGTACTTGAACATTGGAATACCAAGCTTCACCAGGACGTACAACGCCACCTTACCATAAGAGGAGCGCTGGATGATTCAAGTACAAGTTCCAGGAAGGACGTTCCCGCCAACCACTAAGCCCATAGAATTTTCTTTTGAAGCACCCACCTGGAGTCTAGGCAAGAGCATGGCAGCCCACATTACCATGGGACGCATTGGAGAAGTCTACAGCAAGGATCTTAAGGACACTATCTACCAGATATGTGGGCGCGGAGACGAGTAATGGGAGGTGATCAACACCAAGAAGGATAGATCCATTGCAGCTTTCATCCGGGAGTTAAACCAGCACATTCGACGTCAAGAGAATCAAATGTGCGCAGACATGATGGAATTGAAGAAGGCGAAGACTAGGATCATCGAGCTAGAGGAAGTCTCAAGTTTACACGCGATGGATATGAGGAGGAAATCAAGACACTATTGGAGAAGAATGATGACCTGGTAAAGAAGATCGGAGTATTCCTGGGAGATCCAGTGCCGAGAAGAGAAGACGATGATTCCACTTGCCCGGACAACTACATCATCATCGACGAAACCGACTTCGACCCTAGTGATGATGACTATGAAGACGAAGCTGGAGCAGACATCATGGAGTCTTCCACCGATCAAAATTTCTAGATGACCACCAAATGATTAGTAGTATTCCCCCATGTAGTTAGTAGTAGTTGAGCACTTTTCGATAGTTCTAGACCGCTTGTATGCCCTTGCTTGATTGATTGAGTGAAATGTTTGTGTTTGTCTCATGAACATATGGGTAGTGCTTTCTCATTAGACCCCTTTTCTATTCTGATCTCTTCCATCTAAACCCACCAGATGCCTCCGAGACGTGACACCGGATTTGCCTTGCCGCCGGAGCTCACTCAGTTGATCTAGCAGCAGAACACCTTGATGCAATTGCTAGTTTAGAACCAAGGCAACAACAACAACAACAACAACAACCCACCACCAGTTGATAACCTAGCCTGTTTTCTGAGGTTACAGCCGCCGGTGTTTTCCAGTAGCACCTAGCCTATAGTTGCTGATGATTGGCTACGCCGTATAGGAAGGGAGTTGACCACCGCAGGTTGAACAGATGCTGAGAAGGTGCGCTTTGCCGCACATCAATTGGATGGACCAGCAGCCTCATGGTGGGAGAATTACACGTCCACTTTCCCCATAGCCAACGTCACTTGGGATAAGTTTCAGCAAGCTTTCCGCATAGCCCATGTCTCAACTAGAGCTATGAATATGAAGAAGCGCGAGTTTCGCAACTTACGCCAGGGAAACCGTAGTGTGGCTCACTACGTGGATGAGTTTAGCAAGTTATCTCGCTATGCCCCTGATGATGTGGCCACAGATGTCGCGAAGCAGGAGAAGTTTATGGAAGGGCTGAATGATGAGATGAGCATGCAGTTGATGGTAGCAACCGTCAACAACTACCAGGAGTTGGTAGATAAGGCTCTTATGATTGAAGGGAAGCAGCAGCAGATTGAGAGCCGTAGGAGGAAGTATGGACAAGGGAGGTATAACTCAGGAGCTCAGCAGAAGCCTCGCCTAACCCCGAACTCGGGAGGACTTGTTCATAACCATGGAGGTCATAACCACACCGGAGGAAGTTCACATAACCATAATGGTTCTAAGAATGGGAATGGGAACGGAACGAACAACAATCAGAACCGCCCCAATCCAGCCACACCTGCCAAAAGGGATCTAAGTCACATTACTTGCTATAAGTGCGGGAAGACTGGACACTATGACATGGAGTGCCCTGAAGGGAAGAATGGAAATGGAAATGGGAGCGCTGGGAAGAAGCCCAATCCACTCAACAAAGGACAAGTGAACCACGTTAACATGGAGGTGGTTGAAGAGCAGCCAGACGCGGTTATAGGTAAGTTTTTGGTTAAGTCATTTACTGCTCTTGTTCTTTTTTATACTGGTGCATCACATTCATACATATCAAGGGGATTCGTGGATAAGTTTAGACTACCAAACCAAACCCTTAGGACCCCTCTATTAGTGAGTTCACCTGGAGCAGAGTATATGGCTAGTCGACGGTGCGACCAGATACCCCTAATCATTGGTAGCCATGTTTTTTCGTCCAACCTAATTATCTTGGAGTCACAAGGATTGGATGTGATATTAGGCATGGACTAGATGTCAAAGTATGGAGGAAGCATTGACTGTGCTAGTAAGTCGATTTATCTCACCACCCCGGAGGGAAAAAGGATTAAGTATGTATCTAGGCATGTGCCTAGAAGGAGACAAGTGAATACCCTCACGGGAGTTGTTCAGGAGGAAGTGCCTGTAGTGAAGGATTACCCGGATGTGTTTCCAGAGGAATTTCCAGGCATGCCACCGGATTGAGACATCGAGTTTTTAATAGAGCTACTGCCAGGTACAGGGCCAATATCCAAGAGACCCTATCGGATGCCCGCGAATGATCCGGAGGAGATTAAGAAACAGATCAAGGAGTTATTGGAGAAAGGTTACATTCGAAGGAGTTCATCACCTTGGGGAGCCCCAGTGCTTTTGGTTGATAAGAAGGATAAATCTCTAAGAATGGTTGTTGATTATCGGGCCTTGAATGAAGTGACGATCAAGAACAAGTACCCCCTGCCGATGATCAATTATTTGTTTGACCAGCTGCAAGGAGCTAAGGTGTTTTCGAAGATCGATCTGCGATCGGGATACCATCAGTTGAAGATTCGAGAGAAGGATATACCCAAGACAGCATTCACCACACAGTACGGGTTATACGAATATACGGTCATGTCGTTTGGACTGACTAACGCCCCTGCCTATTTCATGAGCATGATGAACAAGGTGTTCATGGAATATTTGGACAAGTTTGTTGTGGTGTTTATTGATGATATAATGGTATACTCGAAGAATGAAGAGGAGCACAAGGAGCATTTATGCTTAGTTCTCGAGAAACTCGTGGAACATCGGTTGTATGCCAAGTTCAACAAATGCGAAGTTTTGGTTGAAGGAAGTCGGATTCCTTGGACATGTTATATCAGGAGAAGGTATAGCAGTAGACTCCACCAAGGTCCAGTCAGTCACTGAATGGTTGGCACCCACTTCAGTTAGCGAGATCCGCAGTTTTCTTGGACTCGCAGGATACTATCGGAGATTCATTGAGAATTTTTCCAAGATTGCGAAGCCAATGACGGAATTATTGAAGAAGGATACCAAGTTTAAATGGACGGAAGATTGCGAGGCAAGTTTTCAGGAGTTGAAGAAATGTTTGACTACAGCCCCAGTGCTAACACTGCCAGATATACGCAAGGATTTCCAAGTGTATTGCGACGCCTCTCGCTTGGGACTTGGAAGTGTGCTTATGCATGACAGAAAAGTTGTTTCGTATGCCTCACGACAACTAAAACCGCACGAATTGAATTACGCTACACATGATTTGGAGCTAGCAGCTGTAGTGCATGCGTTGAAGACTTGGAGACATTACCTGATCGGGAACCGTTGTGATGTGTACACGGATCATAAGAGTTTGAAGTACATATTCACACAGAAGGAACTGAACCTTAGGCAGAGGAGATGGTTGGAGCTCATAAAGTATTATGACATGAAGCTGCACTATCATCCAGGAAAGGCCAATGTCGTAGCAGACGCTTTGAGCTGAAAGAGTTATGCTAATATCCTAGAGAGTACGGGATTACCAAAGGAGTTAGCAGAGCATATCATGGAACTTCGACTGGATATTGTTCCTAGAGGCTTTGTTGCAACAATGGAAGTTCAGTCTACATTGTTGGGCAAGATTCGAGAAGCTCAGAAGGATGACAAAGAGATTGCCGAGATAAAAGAGAGAATGAGCAAAGGAAAGGCCAAAGGTTTTCGTGAGGATGAGCACGACACCTTATGGTTTGAGGACCGAGTTTATGTGCCCAATGACCCAGAGATCAGGAAGTTAATACTTCAGGAGGCTCATGACTCACCATACTCGATACACCCCGGAAACACCAAGATGTATTTGGATTTGAAGGAACGTTTCTGGTGGACTGGTATGAAGAAGGATATTGCCGAGTATGTAGCCGTATGTGATATATGTCAGAGAGTGAAGGCCGAGCATCAAAAGCCAGTAGGCTTGTTACAACCTATGCCGATACCCGAATGGAAGTGGGATAAACTTGGCATGGATTTTACCACCGGATGGCCCAGGACCAAATCAGGATATGATTCTATATGGGTAGTAGTTGATCGCTTGACCAAAGTGGCACACTTATCCCCGTGAAAACAACTTATACAAGTGCGAAGTTGGCCAAGATATATATGTCCAGGATCGTATGTCTGCATGGAGTTCCGAGGACCATCATATCAGATAGAGGAACACAGTTTACCTCAAAGTTTTGGCATCAGCTGCACCAGACTTTGGGTACGAGATTGGAGTTCAGTACAACATTTCACCCGCAGACAGATGGACAGACAGAGAGAGTCAACCAGATTCTGGAGGACATGTTGAGGGCCTGTGCGCTAGATTATGGATCTAGTTGGGATGACAATTTGCCTTACGAAGAGTTCACATACAACAATAGTTACCAAGCCAGTTTGAAGATGGCACCGTTCGAAGCCTTATATGGATGAAGGTGCAGAACACCACTGATGTGGGATGAAGTAGGAGACCGACAGTTGTTTGGACCAGACTTGATCAAGGAGTCTGAAGAGAAAGTTAAGCTGATTCGAGATAGACTAAAGATAGCTCAGTCCAGGCAGAAGAGTTACGCAGACTCAAAACGCAAGGAGGTAACCTATGAAATTGGAGATAGAGCATATATGCGAGTATCACCCTTGCGAGGAGTGAAACGTTTTGGAGTTAAGGGGAAGTTAGCTCCGAGATTTGTAGGACCGTATCGTGTTTTGGAACGTATGGGAGAAGTTGCCTACAAGTTGGAGTTACCTGAAGGACTGTCAGGAGTTCACGATGTGTTTCATGTTTCACAGTTGAAGAAGTGTCATGCTGAGATGGCCGATATACCGTTAAGAGATACAGTACCTTTGGAGGCAATTCAGTTGGATAGTGATTTGACTTATGAGGAGAAACCAGTCAAGATTCTGGAGTTTGCCAGTCGAGTCAACCGCAGCAAGGTTATCAAGTTTTGCAAAGTTCAGTGGAGCCACCAAACCAAGGATGAAGCCACCTGGGAACGAGAGGATGATCTTCGCAAAGACCACCCACACCTATTTTCTAGCCAACCCGAATCTCGAGGGCGAGATTCATCTTAAGCGGGGTAGGTTTGTAACATCCCAAAATTTCAATTTGGAATGTTATACATAGATCATTCTTGCATATCATATTTTATTGCATTTTGTTTCGCGATCCTCGAAATCCTAAGCAACTCAAGGACCCTCGGAGAGAGTTGGGGATTTCCCGGTTTTCATATTTGATTTTTATCAAATATTGAAACGAGGATTTTGGATTTAATTATTTTTCTCTCCGAAAAATATTTCATATTAAAATATATGAGAGGAGATAATATGACTTCTCCAAAATAATTGAAATATTGGAGGAAAAATATTAAAATCAAATATTTGATTTTTATTTGGATTTTATTTTCATTAGAAAAATTGCACGTTTTCAAAATTGCATTTTAGGGCTAAAAAAATGTTCATCTCGTTCTAAATATTTTATTTAGAGGGTGAAAATTTGTTTTGGCATTTTTAGATTTTTATTTTATTTTCTAGGATTTATTTTTTGTTCGGCGGAATTGTCTAAAAAAATCTTGAACCGATCGGGTCGAAACTCACTGGCCGCCCATCTCCCGTCACCGCCCGCCTCCGCGTGGAGAACGTGGCGCCATCACGCCGACTCGGGACAGAGTCCGAGCCGGACTCCTACTCCGTCGCCTTGCCCTCCTCCAAGCCACCCCGCCCCACCTTTATATACGACGCTTGAGCCCCGCCACCACCACCAGCCCCCGCCGCCCCCGCCTCCCGAGCCACCCGCCGCCACCACGCCTCACCGTTGCGGCCCGCCGCCACGCCCTTGACAAGGCCATTGCCGCCCGCCACAAACCCGCCCCCGCCCGAGCCCCCCATCGAGAGCTTCGCGAAAGGTACTGCCTTTTCGCCGCCGCCGGTTTTTTTAAAACCGATTTCTTTTTTTAGAAAAACCCTAGTTCGTTTTTTTCTAGATCGGGTCACCGGTTTTTCCCGGTTCTTCTATTTAGCGGACGTTTGTCCGTACGTTCGTTTTAATGGACGGTTTTTCGCTCGATAGTAACAGACAACTAACGCTCGTTCGTTAGCCTGTTCGTCAGTTTTCTTTTTCTCAGATTTTTCCGCGATTATTTTCGATCGCGATTTCTGATCCGATTTTCGTTTCAGTTTATCTTTTCGCTCGTTTATCGGAATCAGGCGATTCAAGCGCCTAGATCTTCGTCTCGAGACCCTCCTTCTATTTAATCAACTTAAACAAGATTTTGGTACTATAAAATTTGACTTTAGTTCAGATTAATAAACAGATCTTGTTTCTTTCGCCGTTTGAGTTTCGTTGCTCCGTTTGATTTTATTCTTTTTGCAAGCCGGAGTTCTTAAGTTGAACTTTCTGGTCAATCTCCCTTATTTGAGTTTTGCCCGTGCATCTTTGCTTGATTGCTTATGTATGCTATTTTTTGTTTGTGATAGAATTCCCAGAGTGCGAAGCGTGCTACTACGAGTCCCTAGGTTTCGCGGATCGTCAGCAAGGCAAGTAACACATTGATCATACTCTTCCCATACCCAGTTTTATGCATTAGTTTCAATCCTCAAACATTGCATGATTAGGATGTCATTAACCTGTGGGATGGGAAGTAGTTGATGAGGTAGAACCTATTGCCCTGTTATATTCAAACCCCTGGGAGTTACTATTACGTTATGCTTATATTGCTATGCTATGCTCGTAGACGTGGATTGGGTGACTGAAATCCATGACCGATGTGAGATTGTTAATTAATGGTTCAACTTAAGGTGGCAACTTAAATACACATCTGGCGGATTGAGGCACCGGAGAATCCAAAGTTGCTGTATTTTTGAAATCCGGGGTCCGTGTGATTTTCCTATGGACCGCCACCAGTGCTCAAAGGAATCGAGATGATTCATGCTAGAAACTTCCATGTGCAGCCACAAGCTATTATGGGCTCTAGCATAGTTGAGTAAGTTACGTGAAGCTCTTAAAGAGGTGGACCAGCAGAGGGGTTGTAGGTTTGGTATGGTCTACCCGAGTAGAGAGTTAATGTTTCTAAAGATCGTGTCTCGGTCATCCGTTTATCAAACACCATGTAGTGCGAGAAATCCAACGGAGGCGATCGAGTCTTGTGGGGAAAAGTGCGCAAACCTCTACAGAGTGTACAATCTAATCATGGTTAGCCGTGTCCCCGGTTATGGACAATCTTGAGTATCTAGTACTTGGAGTATCTTAAGTATCTCATCACTCTTTTAAATTAATATTGTTGGGTTGATAATTACTCTAATTGGGATTGAGTTGGAGGAACCTTCTCAATGATGTGTCAACTACCATGATAGTTAAATTAAAATCTATTCCTTTGTTGTAGGGAAAAATTGGCTTTTCGCAAAAACTATAACCATAGAGCTTTCCACCAACCAAATATGCATGTAGTGATAGCATTATTCTGTTCTTGCTCTCATCAGGTTATATTGCCAAGATATTCCATGTGCTGGCCTGTTTCGGCTGCAACGTATTATGTTGCAGACTTTTCGACGAGGAGTAAGGTTCGTTAGGTCGCTGCCGCAGCAGCTCAGCTATGCCATTGGAGTTGATGGACTCACTTTATCTTCCAAGCCTTCCACTGTTATCGTATTAGATGGCCTTAAGCCATATTTATTGTAATAAGTTCTCTTTTGAGACATTCGATGTAATAAGTGTGTGATTGCTACTCTGCTATAAATCCTTCGAGTACTGTGTGTGTCAGCATTACCGATCTAGGGATGACACTAAAGCATAGAGACTTGACCGTTTGAGGTCGGGTCGCTAACACCATCACAGGTGCTTGCTCTAACTTGACACTATTATATGTGGTTGCATGTTGCGTATGATGTCTAGCTTGTATTGCTTATAACTTGAATTGCATCTGCTTACTTTACACATAATGCCTGTGAATATGACACGTGTTCCTGTTTCTAGAACATACGTGTACATGATGAGCACATCTCCCCTACTCCACCATCACAGTGCTTGCTCTTACTTGGAACCGTTATAATGTGGTTGCGCTTTCCGTATGATGTCTAGTTTGTATTGCTTCTGATTATGTTGAATTGCATCTGCATTGCTTACAACTTATACCTGCAACGATCACTTACCCATAAGCACATTTAACTTTGGACTGTGATGTAGGTTGCATCTTGCATTGTCTTCTAGCTTGTACTGCTTCTAATTTCTTGAAATGGCACTTACGACGAGACACTTTTTACCTGATAGAATGATATTGGTTGCATGTTCATATGGTGCCTAGCTTTCATTTCTTCTAATTTTGTTGAAATGCCTTCCGCTTACTGTTTTTTCATACATATTCCATCCTCCTATCGTACGTGTGAATATGAAACGCTGTCTTTTTTGTATATATTCCATCCTCCTATCCTGCGCTTGCCTTAGATCAAAGTAGTGTTCGTCTATATTATGCATCAACCAATTATGCAGAGCTAATTTTATTCATCTTCGTGTGGTTTTGACTTCATAAGGCAATATCATAAAATAGGAAGGAAAAGAGTAAGTTAGGGGATGTTGGTGGTCCTCCGCACCGACGCAAACAGAGACTCTCTAGATTTGCCACGCCATCGCTAATGAAGTTGAAGTCCCAAGTCTACATGATGAGTTCATCTCCGTACTCCACCATCGCAGTGCTTGCTCTAAGTTGACAAAGGTGTGATAATTGGTTTCATGTTGCATATGTTGTCTAGCCTGTATTTCTTCTATTTTGATTAAATTGCACCTGCTGAGTTTATATGTTATACATGTGCATATGACATGGCTTTCTGTGTCTAGAATACACTGCATCTATCTATCATACCATGTTCTTACATCAAAGTACCGCTGTTGTGTATCCCGCATCACTCACTCATGATTGGACGCTTTTAACATGGCAGTTTGATAGTGGTTGCATCTTGCATTGATTTCTATGTTGTATCGCTTCTAATTTTTGAATTGCCACTTATGACAAGACACTTTTAACTTGGCGAGTAATACTGGTTGCATCTTTCATATGGTGTCTAGCTTGCATTACTTCTATTTTCTTGAAAATCCTTCTGCTTAGTTTGCACATCGTAGCTGTGAATATGCCATGCCGTCCTGTTTTTCTTGCATATTCCATCCTCATACGGTTGTCTTACATCAAAGTATTGCTTGTCCAGATCATGCATCAATGAGTTCAAGAGTGATATTATTCTTTGTGTTGTGGGTAAAACTTGACATGGCAAAGTCAAAAAGAGCAAGGAAAATAATATAGTAGGGAGGTCATGTTACTCGTCGGGTGAAACAGAAAAGGTTCTCGCCGTCGAGATTCTCACTGGTACTTATAGTGCAAGAGAAGGTCCAAGTCCACCGCTAAATCTACAAACACAAGATCACCGCTCCACCAGCTGCAGCATCCACTTCAACTATACCAAAGATCTCAACCAGCTTACTCGCTCGCTTGCTCCGAACGCCGCCTCCCAAGCTGCCTTCACACCTAACACTACTTCAAGCACTCACGACACAACAGACTTGGCAAGATCAGATGAACCTCATGAGCATCAACACCAAGACGGTACTGACCGAGTCAAGTTGCAGTTGCATGCTCCTTTATATGTACTCTCACAGTTTGATGTACACTAACACTTTCCATATTCAATTTTGAACTAGCACCACGGCACAAGCGGAAACAGACATCAAGGATAATGCTTGACAGATTAACAAAATCTAAAGGAGGAAGAATGGAGATCCATTTTGAGGCAGGTTTAAAAAGACCATGTGATGCTACCGAGTCAGCCAAGTTAGTATTAGAGGCAGCCGTTGCCGTTAGGTGTCATGCATGTATCCTCCCAACATGGATCCAGTACAGGAATGAGAAAGACAATACCCCGTTTAACACCTTCCTTGACCATTTATCCGTAAGTAATGTTATTCATCGCAATTAGTAATATTGTCTTGCTCTGTCCAATACTTTCTAGGTTCCTCCTAATAAGACTCACATTCTTTTTTCAACAGATGAGGTTCAAGTTGGATCCGAAAGATGATGCAACTAAACAAGCATGCACTCATGTTTTTCATGCCTCTCTCATGACAATGTCGGTACCACCTTAGAAAATCTCACTTTGAAGGCAAGGCTAACAATGAAATCGCCCAAACATCTCCAAAGGAATATATTACGATGAAGACCGGACAACCCTCGTTAAATACTAGTTTGATCCAAAGTATCGTAGGCTATATGTATTTGATCGCACCACATATTGAACTTGTATTTATGTATGTGCCTTGCAAGTGTATCTTCTTCTAGGCTAACTGTTTGAAGAACAAAACCAACCGCTCTAAAGTGAAATTCCAATGCACAACAGGATCTCGTAGCTATATTGCACACTTCGAGGCTCTTGTAAATAGCTGCTACTTCCTTCTTTTTTGTGCCATATTATCGTATCTATATTGACTTGTTCCAAATACGAGAGGAAAGCCCGTGCGGACCAAAAGACCACGAACCAATGCAGTGCAAATCTTCAAGGATTGCCACACCAAGAAGATGAAGGGCATGAGCACACCAGTTCAAGCCGCTGTTGTAAGTCCTTACTCCTCCGCGAACTGATTGGTACTTGTGATGTGTTCATTTAACTACTTGGTTTGCAGCCAATGTCGCTTACTCTATTCACTTTTATTCACAGTTGTCTTAACGTATCATTTCACCTTACATGGTTTAAAAGAGATGAAGGATATTCTTTTGGTATTGATCTGTAATCTAGTTGTTATGTTCACGCATGCACACAATGATAAAATAGCTGTTTGTTTTAATCTGTTTGCCCATGATATGAATGATGTCATACTATGTTCATCCTACTTTAAACCATGTCTCTTTATCCTTAGATGTCAATCGAATGTGAGGAAATAGACAATACAAGAGGCATGCTACATGGACATATGTTCGAAAGTGATTTTATTATGTAGTTGGCACTACAATACATGCTAATGTATTACAAGAGTTCACCAAAATAAGTTATGTATAGATGTTTAACCTACTTTGTTTGTTTTTGTCTCATTAGTAACTTATCCGGTACACTAATCTACAAGTTCAAACTTTCGTGAAGCTATGGAACAAATGATTGAACAGCCACAACCACCGAAGGTGATGAGGCTACTACAGCACAATGTCACCTCTTGTCGTAGTGTGTCAAGATCTCTCCACTAACAAAGGCAAAAAGCACCTTCCTGCGTAATTTTGGGTTGGTTGTCAAGGTAACCTCGCCCAAATCGCCATCGAACAAAATCTTCCTGCTAGATGAGTGATATATCTGTGCTCGCATACAAGTCCAATCCCTAATGGACGTTGTTTCGAAACAAGAATAGTGGTTGAGAAATGTCGTCAAGATATGAATGGTTTTGAAACCGACTATCGACATTCGCTTCGTTGTTCAAGAGCAATGGTGGAAAAAGGTGGAGATCGTCTTGCTCCATCAGATTCTATAGCCCAAACATTAGTACTCGTGTCAAATGATATGTGCTTCTATACATCCGATGGTGCTTTATCCGAAGGATCAGAAACTTTATGCCAACAGCCTTTTGTTGTATGGTTGGAATTAATTTTGTTCGATACAACATTTATGATGCTGCCTCGTGCTGCAGTAATTACGACGCTATTTTTGTATAGTGTAGGTTTATCTTAGTAATGTATTCGCCGAAAGCTTCAGAGGAGCCCAACATGCCAACATTCGTCGGGCCCATTCCAATTGGGCTAAAACGATTACGGGCGAAATTGGCATGTAGCCCACTAAAAATATCTGGGCCTAAATCAGCATAAGCTTTCATATTTTTCTGTAGGCCTGTGTCCGTAGTGGGCATTTAATGTGCCTAAACATAATTTGGGCCCTCAAGAAAATAGGTCATTTACAGTGTAAATATCTCGAGCCCATAAAAACATGGGCCTTTAATAGACCGAAGTGAGATTGGGCCCCGATTGTGCCAAATAACCCATCGGACTTAGCAGGCGAAATGGTGGCCTATTTACGATGCGGATCTTTGAAAGGTCAAATTGGACAGTCAGAAATGCGCCGACCTAATACACGTGCCTTTAACAGGCCGGAACTTCGGTCGGGCTAGATTATCGTCATTTTTATATGGGCCGTTAATGGGCCCAATATGACGTTGGGCCACATATGGCCCATGGTTTACGTCTGGCTTTAACAGGCCGAGAATGACAACAGGCTGAAAGTGGCCCAAAGCTATAGTGGGCCTCTAACAGGCTGAATGTCAGACATGGCCGAATATGACCCAAATCCTTCACGGTCGTTTATGGGCCGAAAGTTTTGATGGCTCGTAAATGGGCCCAAATGAAGCCGGACCTTTAACAGCCGGAATACACCGGCCGTTATTCGCCCAATTACTTAGCAGCATCGTTAACGGGCCGTAGTGACCATGGGCCGTTGATGACAAGTTTAGGACAGGCCGTTGACGGGCCGATTTGACAGAGAATGTTGGGCCTTTAGCTGGGCCGGCCCATTATGGTTTGCAGAATCTTGCGGGCCTTTTGCTGGGCCGGCCCATTGTGGTCCACAAAATCTTGTGGGCCTTTAGCTGGGTCGGCCCATTATGGTCTGCAAAATCGTGTGGGCCTTTAGCTGGGCCGGCCCATTATGGTCCGCTAAATTTTGTGGGCCTTTAGCTGGGCTGGCCCATTATGGCCCGCTAAATCTTATGGGCCTTCGGTTGGGCCAGCCCATTTAAACTTTGTGGGCCACTTTTGGGCCGGTCCACATGTCAACATATCATAGGCCCATCTTGACCGTTGGATGAGTGACACCTGTGCCAATGCGGAGCTGACGCGTGGATCCATCAGCCAATGATAATTTTACACGTGGAAAATCGGCATTGGTCGTGGCTGTTAACGGGTTATCAGATCCAAAATCTGACCTGATAGCTTAACGGCGTTCCGTTACGGTGGATGCCATGTGTCGGTCACCCTTGACGAAAGCACTTCTGTGACACGCGATTTATCGTCATGGAAGTGGACACTTCCGTGATGTTAATTTTGGCAATGTCGTGGAACACTTCTACGACAAAGACAGTATGACTATCTTGATTCGCTATAAATTTGTCATGGATGTACATGCATGACAGAAAACGCGACCTACTGTGACAAACACGTATCATCACGGAAGTGTATTTTTTTTGTAGTGTTAGTTATGCTTCTTAACCAAATGAAATGTCCGGGTTATAAGATATATTGAAATGTTTTTGTCAATATTGAACCATTGAAATGCAATGAGCACCAGTTTATGCTCATGTGCAAAGTGTTGATTCATTACTGGGTGACCTATGTTTTGCCTGAGTGTTGATTCATTTCCGTTCCGGCAAATTTCAGGCGCTCGATATGTCCTATTTTAGCAAAGGTCATGCCAGATTTTTCCGTGAATTTAAGCATGACTTGTGCTAGAATATGTAGGAAATATCGAGTGCCCCGAATTTGCTAGAAAGAGAATTAAACAACATTTCGAGTTGACTTTAAGTCTGTCGGGGCTCCATACATGACAGTCAAAAAATCAGTGAGGGGGAGTGTCCACCATACATGAGAGAAGAAGAATGCCGACTGTTGTTGTGGGGTTCGCTTCTCCTTCTTCTCTTTGTGCTAGATCTTTGTTGTGCACTAGGGGAAGAAGGAGTAGCGACCATCATCGACGGTCGAAAAATTGGTGAGGGAGTGTCCACCATATATGAGAGAAGAAGAATGCCGACTGTTGTCGTGGGGCTCGCTTCTCCTTCTTTTCCTTGTGGTAGATATTTGTAATGCACTAGGGAAAAGAGGAGTAGCGACCATCATCGACAGTCGCAATATCAGAGAGTGAGTGCCCACCATATACGTGAGATGAGAGTTTAGGAAGGACGACTCGACAGACCTAAAGTCAACCCGTTGCATATTGAGTAATAGTGATCTGTGTGTTGAGTTTCCTGGTAGTTGCCTTCGATCGATTTTCAATTAATGTTTCAACTATGAACATAGGAAATGTCTGGCAATGAAAGGGAATTCGTTATGTGCGAATCTCGCAGAAACGAAAAGGCCTATGCGATGTGCCTCACCTAGTTGGTGGTAGGCGCTTGAAAGATCGTCTTTGGATGAGAACTTCAAGTGGATACGATGAAGTCACAACGACAAGTATTTTTTTCGTAATTAAGCATTACTTCTACTTCTTTTGCTTCAACTTATAATTTTATTTTTTTACTATTCTACTAACGTACCCCTGCCATGCAAGAATTTATGTCTTGGATAAGATTGGTTTCAGTACTATGGAAAGTATGGAGGTAAAGAGAGTTCACTTGAAGACCGAGCATGGTTATACTTTTGCCATAAAATTATACAAGGCAGGCACCTACTCCTATTTTGAATGCAAAAATTGGAGAGCACTATGCAAGGCTTATGCATTTGAGCCTAATAAGATTATCACCATTGATATTCGTCCGGAAGGTGAAATTGAAGGTAATATCGACATCTGGGCTGCAGACGCCTCCAGTTCTACCATTATGTGAGTTTCTCAACCATATTTATTAAGTAATTTATATTGTTTATTTAAAAATAGTTGACAACTAATTTATATTGATAGCTTATTTCCATTCAAGCAAACATGTCCGACGCTTGGTAGAGAACACCTACTACTGTCTAGGGGCTGAACTAAACTGCGAGGAAATAGGTCATTATGTTTCATGGTTTGAGGATCTTGATACTGTCAAGACAGGTTATTTTCCTGGACTTCGAGATATTAGTACTCAAAACGTGCGACCACTAGTGTGCGTATTGAACTACGGTCACATCTATTTAGGAAAGATGGTAAGATTTTTACTATTTGTCCTCGATGCATCTTTTTCATAGATTATTTTTTAAGCTAAATTTCATTGCTAAGTATGTTACTACGATGTTCTTCAACAGAGACTCCCAATGAATGTTGTGCCTCGTTGGATCGAGCCTAAAGGTCGCATGACAATGGTTAGCTTACGACCAAGATATCCTGCATTGCACATGAGTGCATTCATCATTTCTCGAAGCGAGCAAGTCTTAATAGTCAAAGACTACAGCAAAATTGTGAAGGATCACATCAGAGAAGTATTAGGGGGCAGCAATCAGAAGCACAGCCCACAAAGAGGAGACAGGTTCATCTGCATGCTCCAATATGATGAAGCAGGAGTGCTACACATGTTTTATACTATTTTACTTGAGAGAGAGTAGTAGGAGTGATTAGCTAGCTTGAATGAGTTTGAAGATGATGGTGTGCTACACTATGACTATGATGATTAAATAGCTAGTGTTGGTGGTAATGACTATGATGATTATTATTAGCTAGTGTTGGTGGTGATTAGATAGCTACACTATGACTATGATGATTAAATAGTGTTGGTGGTAATGACTATGATGATTATTAGCTAGTGTTGTTGGTGATGATATGATGCAAGAGTTCTTATATTAATATGATGATGATGTTGATCATGATTATCATGATGATTTGGTATTATGATCATGATTTGTTATTATATCATTGATGGAAGGAACGCGGATTAAATTCATGTGGATGGATCAAAAGTGACCAAAAGTTGAATTAGCAGGATCATCGTCCTATTTCAACTTTTGGTTCATCCAAATGAATCTAATCCATGTTTCTTCCTCACAATGATATATTAATTCATCATGGACATAATGATATAACAACCTCTTAATTGGTATTGTATCAAAAAATTTATAACGGTGCATAAATACACTAAAAATAAAAAATCAAAAACAGAATACTACTAGTGCTGGACAGGAAGCACGTTACTACTAGTTAGATTAGCAGTAGCATCGCTTAATTAAAAGCGCTACATCTATTAGTAGTAGCGCGTTGCTCCAAAGCTCGCTACGGCTACCCATGTATAGTAGTAGCGTGGGCCAACCCGCGCTACTGCTACATGTTAGTTGTAGTGCCATATCAGTAGCGCAGGTACCCGCGCTACGGATATACCAAATACCCGCGCTCTCTGTTGGAAAAGGCAGTGCCTAGGAGGCACTTAGGCACGCCTAGGCACTAGGCAAAGGCCAAACGCCTCGCCTAGGGCATAAATGGAGGTCTAGGCAGGGCAAGCAAGGAATTGCCTACCCAAGCGGGAAATCATGCCGCATACTACACTGATATGCCAAACGGGTTATATTCCAATGGCAGTACACGGTTATTTAACTTATTTATATGCCCTAAACTAATATCAACACCCATATAATAATCGCAAATACACTATGAGTAAAAATTATATTACCGCCTAGGCCTCGCCTAGGGCGCTTAGGCACCGCCTAGGCACTAGGCGAAGGCCAACCGCCTCGCTTACGCCTACCGCTTTTTCCAACCTTGCCCGCGCTACTGCTAGGCTTATCCCTAGTAGTGCTTCTCCTTGGTCGTTGACCACCTGAAGAGCCCCAAAGAACATGGACCGCATGCACGCCTAGTCAATGATTGTCCACCCCTCATTCCTATGCAACATGTGGTCTCCCTCGCGGGCGTGGCATAGACGTAGCAATAGTTCTCTCCGCGCGGCCTACCTCGAGGACTACACCGTCAAACCACCCAGGATGACTTCCCCAGATTCGATGGTGTGGCGTCGTACCTATGGATCGACCGGTATGAGTCCTACTTCGAGCTATACTATGTGTCACCGCATAGTTGGGTGACCACGGGCTCACTCTACATCAAGGGCCACGCCGCACGTTGGTTCCTGGTGTATCGACAGGCGTGCGCTCACGTGGGACGCCTCCTGTCGTGCTCTCAAGGACGAATTCGGCCCCGAAGAATTTGATATGGAGATGCATAAATTGCTACAACTCTGTTAGACTGGCCCCTCGCATTCGAGATGCACGTGTATCATCTATAGGAACTCTATGCGATTCTCAGTATGAAGTTCTTTGTCACTCCGTTTTTGCTTGGGCTCCGTGATGATTGATATGTCTCCAACGTATCTATAATTTTTGATTGTTTCATCCTATTATATTATCAATATTGTATGCTTTATATGCCATTTTATATCATTTTTGACAACTAACCTATTAACTCAGTGCCCAATGCCAATTCCTATTTTTTGCGTATTTCTTTGTTTCGCGGGAAAACCATACTAAACAAAGTCCAAACACGATGAAACTTTACGGTGATTTTTTTGGACCAGGAGAGACCCTGGAAGCTTCGGGGGAAGGTCAAAAGACCTGCTGGTGGGACCCACAGGCCTCCATTTGACCTAATTCCGGCGCTATAAATTCCCTAAATTCCATAAACCCCCAAAGCGAGACTCGAAACAATTTTATCGTCGTGACAAACCTCTGTTCTTCTGTGATCCCATCTAGAGGCCTCCACCAGTACTATGCCGGAGGTGAATCGATCACAGAGGCCATCTTCATCGACCTTGCTGCCTCCATGATGATGTGTGAGTAGTTCCCACAGGACCTACGGGTCCATAGGAGTAGCTAGATGGCTCTACCTGATCTTCAATACAATGTTCTCTTCGGAGTTCTATTCGATGTAATCCTTTTGTGTGGGCGGCCACCAAATCTGTATGAGGGAAAACGATGGAGAGAAGATGGCTTTTAAAACCCACCGTTGCCACTTCCATTTTTGCGTCATGTCATTCGGCCTGACGATCACACCGGCAACTTTCCATTGCTTGATGAGCCAGATCTTCGCCAAGCATGCACACAAATTTGTGGTCATATTTTTGGATGACATCCTCGTGTTTAGTGAGACATTGGAGTAAAATGAGGAGCATCTCGGGCTGGTGTTCGATCTTCTTTGCCAACACCAGCTCTATGCCAAGTTGTCCAAGTGCTCCTTTGCCAAGAGAGCATCAATTACCTAGGCCACATCATCTCGCACGCCAGCATTGCCACAAACATGGAGAAGAACCAAGCCATGCTCAGTGGGCCAACGCTGTCCACACCAGTAGAGTTGTGTGGATTCCTCGACTTCACTGGCTATTACAGGAAATTCGTGGCTCGTTGCGGCCTCATCGCCAATCCAATGAAGAATCTTCTGATGAAGAAGGGATTCGAGTGGATTGCTTAGATGCAAATAGCTTTCTACATCCTCAAGTTTGACAAGGCCAGTGCACCGGTGTTCACTCAGCCGGACTTTGCCAAGCCGTTCAACATCGGGACCGATGTGTGTGACATGGACATCAGTGCGTGCTAATCCAAGACGACCACCTGGTGGCATACTTCAGCAAGGCTTTGGGCGTGTGCAACCAGAAGTTGTTATCATAGAAAAGGAGTTCCTGGCGGTGATGATGGCAGTCGACAAGTGGTGAGCATACTTACAGCGCGACCAGTTCACCATTGTGGCTGACCACAAAAGCCTCTGCAACCTCGGTGATCAGCATGTGGAAACTGATTTGTAGTGCAAGGCCATGTCCAAATTGGTTAGCCTGCAGTTCAAATTTCAGTACATGCGTGGCATGGACAATGGTGTGGTGGATGTACTATCGCGGGTGGGAGCAGCTCTGCACATTGTCATGCTCTCACTCTGCCAGCCGGTATGGGTACAAGAAGTGGCAAACTCCTACGCCACGGATGTCAATGCACAGGAGAAATTAACGCACCTCACCATCCACAGTTCAAACAAGGAAGGATTTAAATTGCACAAGGGCCTGATCTGTCGACAAGACAGGCTCTAGATTGGATGCCATACAATGCTCTACAACAAACTTATCACTGATTTGCACGACAACACTGTCGGTGGGCATACCGGTAACACGGCCACTTACCAGCGCTTGAAGAGGCACTTCCTTTGGAATGGCATGAAGTGTGATGTGGAGGATTACGTGAAGCAACGCCTAGTGTGTTAACAGGCCAAACACGCGCATCGACGACCATTCGGACTGCTAGCGCCCCTGCCAGTGCCCACATCACCATGGCAGGAACTCACAATGGACTTCTGTCGAGGGGCTGCCCAAATTTGAAGGCCACGACGTGATCATGGTGGTTGTCAACAGGCTGAAAAAATTCGAACACTTCATCCCTCTTCGCCGCCCATTCAATGCCGCGTAGGTGGCACGAGTCTTTTGGGAAAATGTCATCAAGCTTCACGGCCTCCCCAACTCCATCATCTCCGATCGCAATCGTGTTTCACCAATGCGCTCTGGCTAGAGCTATTCACCATGGCGGCCACCAAATTTTTGTATCCAATTACGTACCACCCCCAGATCGACGGCCAGAGTGAGCACGTCAACCAGTGGATGGGGATGTACCACCGATGCGCCATCCACGCCGCTAGAGTCACTGGCTGCCGACAGCAGAATTCTGGTAATAACTCATTCTTTCATTCCTCCATCAATTGTACTCCATTCAAAGCTCTGTACTGGGTAGAGCCCAATTTGGGAGGCATGGCTCTCTGGGACCACAAGGCTGCACCGGTCCTCGACTTTGGGCACTGGTACTGGGGAGAGCACACTGCGCTCCTTCACGCGCAAATTCTTAATGCGTAGCGCAGGTTCAAGAAACAAGCCGACTGCAATTGGATCGAGCGCAGCTTTGGGGTGGGTGATTCTGTGATGCTCAAGCTACAATCGTACGTGCAATCTTCAGTCGCTAACAGATGGATACGTCTCCGTCGTATCTACAATTTTTCATTGTTTCATGCCATTATTCTACAACTTTCATATACTTTTGGCAACCTTTTTGTCGGTGTACAAAAGTAGGGGCGCTCCTTTTTTAGCCCTTTACATGTGCACGGACAGTCGGAGCCGTGCCCACGGCCACACTAAGCAGGGCAGGGGAGGGAAGCCAGAGAGAAGCCAAAGGCACAACACGATCAGAGGCAACGCCAAGACTAGAAAACACAAAGAGAAAAGGGGGCAAGGTGGACTCCCCCGACAAGACCCTTGCCGGGGCGGCCTCCGCAGCCCCGGCAAGAGCCTTGCCGGGGCAACTTGCCCAACACCAACAGAGCGAGCCACCCTTGAGCCCATGGGTGTTGGGGAACGTAGTAATTTCAAAAAATTTCCTACGCACACTCAAGACCATGGTGATGGCATAGCAACGAGAGGGGAGAGTGTCTGTCCACGCACTCGTGAGACCGAAAGCGGAAGCGTTATAACAACGCTGTTGATGTAGTCGTCGTCTTCACGATCCGACCGATCCAAGCACCGAGCGTCACGGCACCTCCGAAGTTCTGCACACGTTCAACTCGATGGCGATCCCGGTCTCCGATCCAGCAAAGTGTCGGGATGAGTTCCGTCAAGACGACGGCGTGGGACGATGATGATGCTCCACCGACGCAGGGCTTCGCCTAAGCTCCGCGACGATATGACTTCTCCGGCGCAGGCTTCGCTTAAGCTCCGCGACGATATGACCAAGTGGAATATAGTGGAGGGGGCACCGCACACGCTAAGGAACGATCCGTAGATCAACTTGTGTGTCCTGGGTGCCCCCCGCCTCAGATATAAAGGAGCAAGGTGTGCGGCCAGCCCAAGGGGCGCGCTGGAGGAGTCGATGGACTCCCCCCTTTCCTAGTTGGATTAGGATTGGAGGAGGGGAAGAGGGAAGAGGCGCCGCCCCCCTCATCCTTGTCCTATTCGGACTAGAGGGGGGGGGGCGCCTGCCCTGGCCGGCCCTTCCTCTTCTCTCTATGGCCCATCAAGGCCCATAGACCCCCGGGGTTCCGTAACCCCGGTGTTCCAATAACTTCTGTTTTCATCCGAACCTTTCCAAGTCCAAACATAGGCTTCCAATATATCAATCTTTATGTCTCGACCATTTCGAGACTCCTCGTCATGTCCGTGATCACATCCGGGACTCCGAACAACCTTCGGTACATCAAAACTTATAAACTCATAATGAACTGTTATCGAAACGTTAAGCGTGCGGACCCTACGGGTTCGAGAACTATGTAGACATGACCTAGAACCATTCTCGGTCAATAACCAATAGCGGAACCTGGATGCCCATATTGGTTCCTACATATTCTATGAAGATCTTTATCGGTCAAACCGCATAACGACATACGTTGTTCCTTTGTCATCGGTATGTTACTTACCCGAGATTCGATCGTCGGTATCCAATACCTAGTTCAATCTCGTTACGGTAAGTCTCTTTACTCGTTCGTAATACATCATCTCACAACTAACTCATTAGTTGTAATGCTTGCAAGGATTATGTGATGTGTATTACCGAGAAGGCCAGAGATACCTCTCCGACAATCGGAGTGACAAAACCTAATCTCAAATACGCCAACCCAACAAGTACCTTTGGAGACACCAGTAGTACTCCTTTATAATCACCCGATTACGTTGTGATGTTTGGTAGTGCCCAAAGTGTTCCTCCGTAAACGGGAGTTGCATAATCTCATAGTTACAGGAACATGTATAGGTCATGAAGAAAGCATTAGCAATATACTAAGCGATCAAGTGCTAAGCTAACGGAATGGGTCATGTCAATCACATCATTCTCCTAATGAGGTGATCCCATTAATCAAATGACAACACATGTCTATGGTTAGGAAACACAACCATCTTTGATTAATGAGCTAGTCTAGTAGAGGCATACTAGTGACTATCTGCTTGTCTATGTATTCACACATGTATTATGTTTCCGGTTAATACAATTCTAGCATGAATAATAAACATTTATCATGGTATAAGGAAATAAATAATAACTTTATTATTGCCTCTAGGGCATATTTCCTTCAGCCTCCCACTTGCACTAGAGTCAATAATCTAGATTACACAAGAATGATTCTAACACCCATGGAGTCTTGGTGCTGATCATGTTTTGCTCGTGGAAGAGGCTTAGTCAGCGGTGCGCAACATTCATATCCATATGTATTTTGCAAATCTCTATGTCTCCCACTTGGACTTGGTCCCAATGGAATTGAAGCGTCTCTTGATATGCTTGGTCCTCTTGTGAAATCTGGATTCCTTTGCCAAGGCAATTGCACCAAGATTGTCACGAGAAGATCTTCATTGGTCCCGATGCACTAGGTATGACACCTAGATCGGAAATGAACTCTTTCATCCAGACTCCTTCATTTGCTGCTTCCAAGCAGCTATGTACTCCGCTTCACATGTAGATCCCGCCACGACGCTTTGTTTAGAACTGCACCAACCGATAGCTCCACCGCTTAATAAAAACACGATCCGGTTTGCGATTTAGAATCGTCGGATCGATGTCAAAGCTTGCATCGACGTAACCATTTACGACTAGCTCTTTGTCACCTCCATATCTGAAACATATCCTTAGTCCTTTTCGGTATTTCAGGATGTTCTTGACCGCTGTCCATGATCCACTCTGGATTACTTTGGTACCTTCCTACCAAGCTTACAGCTAAGCATACGTCAGTCCGGTACACATGATTGCATACATGATAGAGCCTATGGCTGAAGCATAGGAACATCTTTCATTTTCTCTCTATCTTCTGCTGTGGTCGGGCATTGAGTCCGACTCAATCTTACACCTTGTAATACTGGTAAAAACCTTTCTTTGCACGATCCATTTTGAACTTCTTCAAAACTTTATCAAGGTATGTGCTTTGTGAAAGTCCAATTAAGCGCCTTGATCTATCTCTATAGATCTTGATGCCCAATATGTAAGCAGCTTCACCGAGGTCTTTCATTGAAAACTTTTATTCAAGTATCCTTTTATGCTATCCAGAAATTCTATATCATTTCCAATCAATAATATGTCGTCCACATATAATATCGAAATGCTACAGAGCTCCCACTCACTTTCTTGTAAATACAAAGCTCCAAAAGTCTCATATAAAACCATATGCTTTGATCACACTATCAAAGCGTTTATTCCAACTCCGAGAGGCTTGCACTGCACCATAAATTGATCATTTGGAGCTTGCACACTTTGTTAGCACCCTTTGGATCAACAAACCCTTCTGGTTGCATCATATACAACTCTTCTTCTAGAAATCCATTCAAGAATGCAGTTTTTACATCCATTTGCCAAATTTCATAATCATAAAATGCGGCAATTGCTAACATGATTCGACAGACTTAAGCATCGCTTCGGGTGAGAAAGTCTCATCGTAGTCAACCCCTTGAACTTGTCGAAAACCTTTCGCAACAAGTCAAGCTTTGTAGACGCTTACATTACCATCGGCGTCGGTCTTCTTCTTAAAGATCCATTTATTATCAATGGCTTGCCGATCATCGGGCAAGTCAACCAAAGTCCATACTTTGTTCTCATACATGGATCCCATCTCAGATTTCATGGCTTCCACCATTTCATGAATCTGGGCTCACCATCGCTTCTTCATAATTTGTAGGTTCGCCATGGTCAAGTAACATGACTTCCATAATAGGATTACCGTACCACTGTGCGATTTTACTCTGGTTGACCTCTGAAGTTCAAGAGAAACTTGATCTCAAGCTTCATGATCATCATCATTAGTTTCCTCACTAATTGGTGTAGTTGTCACAGAACCGTTTCTTGTGATGAACTACTTTCCAATAAGGGAGCAGATCTGATTATCTCATCAAGTTCTACTTTCCTCCCACTCACTTCTTTCGAGAGAAACTCCTTCTCTAGAAAGGATCCGAATTTAGCAACGAAAACCTTGCCTTAAGATCTGTGATAGAAAGTGTACCCAACAGTCTCCTTTGGGTATCCTATGAAGACACATTTCTCCGATTTGGGTTCGAGCTTATCTGGTTGAAGTTTCTTCACATAAGCATTGCAGCCCCAAACTTTAAGAAACGACAACTTTGGTTTCTTGCCAAACCACAGTTCATACGATGTCGTCTCAACGGATTTAGATGGTGCCCTATTTAACGTGAATGTGGCCGTCTCTAAAGCATATCCCCAAAACGACAGCGTAAATCGGTAAGAGACATCATAGATCGCACCATATCAAGTAAAGTACGACATCGACGTTCGGACACACCATTTCTCCGTGGTGTTCGGGTGGCGTGAGTTGTGAAACTATTCCACATTGTTTCAAATGTAAACCAAACTCGAACTCAAATATTCTCCTCCACGATCCGATCGTAGAAACTTTATTTTCTTGTTACGATGATTTTCTACTTCACTCTGAAACTCTTTGAACTTTTCAAATGTTTCAGATTTGTGTTTCATTAAGTAGATATACCCATATCTGCTCAAATCATCTGTGAAGGTGAGAAAATAACGATACCCTTGCGTGCCTCAACATTCATTGGACCACAAACATCGGTATGTATGATATCCAACAAATCAGTTGCTCGCTCCATAGTTCCGAGAACGGCGTTTTGGTCATCTTGCCCATGAGGCACGGTTCGCAAGTACCAAGTGATTCATAATCAAGTGATTCCGTAAGCCCATCAAGATGGAGTTTCTTCATGCGTTTACATCGATATGACCTAAACGGCGAGTGCCACAAATAAGTTGCATTATCATTATCAACTCTGCATCTTTTGGTTTCAACACTATGAATATGTGTATTACTACTATCGAGATTCAATAAAATAGACCATTCTTCAAGGGTGCGTGACCATAAAAGATATTACTCATATAAATAGAACAACCATTATTCTCGATTTAAATGAATAACCGTCTCGCATCAAACAAGATCCAGATATAATGTTCATGCTCAACGCCGCACCAAATAACAATTATTTAGGTCTAAAACTAATCCCAAGGTAGATGTAGAGGTAGCGTGCCGACCGCGATCACATTGACTTTGGAACCGTTTCCCACGCGCATCGTCACCTCGTCCTTTGCCGCTGCTCGTCTATTCCGTAGTCCTGCTTCGAGTTGCAAATATTAGCAACAGAACCAAGATCAAATACCAGTGCTACTACAAGCTCTAGTAAGGTACACATCAATAACATGTATATCACATATACCTTTGTTCACCTTGCCATCCTTCTTATCCGCCAAATACTTGGGGCAGTTCCGCTTCGAGGTCCATGCCTTGCGGTAAAACACTCGATTTCAGGGCTTAGGTCCAGACTTGGGTTTCTTCTCTTGAGCAGCAACTTTCTTGCTGTTCTTTTGAAGTTTCCTTCTTCTTTCCTTTGCCCTTTTCTTGAAACTAGTGGTCTTGTTGACCATCAACACTTGATGCTCTTTCTTGATTTCTACCTCCGCTGCTTTTCAGCATTGCGAAGAGCTCGGGAATTGTTTTGGTCATCCCTTGCATATTATAGTTCATCACGTAGCTCTTGTAGCTTGGTGGCGTGATTGGAGAATTCATCAATGACACTATCATCCGGAAGAGTAACTCCCAGTTGAATCAAGTGATTATTATACCCGGACATTTTGAGTATATGTTCACCGACGAACTATTCTCCTCCATCTTGCAGCTATAGAACTTGTTGGAGACTTCATATCTCTCAATCCGGGCATTTGCTTGAAATATTAACTTCAACTCCTGGAACATCTCATATGCTCCATGACGCTCAAAACGTCGTTGAAGACCCGGTTCTAAGCCGTAAAGCATGGCACAATGAACTATCGAGTAGTCATCAGCTTTGCTCGCCAGACGCTCACAACTTCTCGGCGTAGCTCTGCAAAGCAGGTCCGCACCCAGCGGTGCTTCCAGGCGTAATTTTTCGTGCAGCAATGAGGATAATCCTCAAATTACGGACCCAGTCCGTGTAATTGCTACCATCATCTTTCAACTTTGCTTTCTCAAGGAACGCATTAAAATTTAACGGAACAACAAAGACGAGCCATCTATCTACATGAAACATAGACAAGCAAAAATACTATCGGTACTAAGTTCATGATAAATTTAAGTTTAATTAATCATATTAAAACCTCCCACTTAGACAGACATCTCTAGTCATCTAAGTGATTACATGATCCAAATCAACTAAACCATGTCCGATCATCACGTGAGATGGAGTAGTTTCAATGGTGAACCTCACTATGTTGATCATATCTACTATATGATTCACGCTCGACCTTCGGTCTCCGTGTTCCGAGGCCATATCTGTTATGTGCTAGGCTCGTCAAGTTTAACTCGAGTATTCCGCGTGTGCAACTGTTTTGCACCGTTGTAGATGGATGTAGAACTTATCACACCGATCATCACGTGGTGTCCGGGTACTACGAACTTTGGCAACGGTGCATACTCGTGGAGAACACTTCTTGATAATTTTAGTGAGAGATCATCTTATAATGCTACCGTCAATCAAAGCAAGATAAGATGCATAAAGGATAAACATCACAAGCAATCAATATAAGTGATATGATATGGTCATCATCATCTTGTGCTTGTGATCTCCATCGCCAAGCACCGCCATGATCACCATCGTCACCGGCGCGACACCTTGATCTCCATCGTAGCATCGTTGTCTTCTCGCCAACTATTGCTTCTACGACTATCGCTCTTGCTTAGTGATAAAGTAAAGAAATTACATGGCGTTTGCATTTCATACAATAAAGCGACAACCATATGGCTCCTGCCAGATTGCGATAACTCGGTTACAAAACATGATCATCTCATACAACAAAATATAGCATCACGTCTTGACCACATCACATCACAACATGCCTGCAAAAACAAGTTAGACGTCCTCTACTTTGTTGTTGCAAGTTTTACGTGGCTGCTACGGGCTGAGCAAGAACCGTTCTTACCTCGCATCAAAACCACAACGATAGTTTGTCAAGTTGGTGCTGTTTTAACCTTCGCAAGGACCGGGCGTAGCCACACTCGGTTCAACTAAAGTGAGAGAAACCGACACCGCCGGTCACCTTTAAGCAACTAGTGCTCGGCGGTGAAACCAGTCTCGCGTAAGCGTCGTGTAATGTCGGTCCGGGCGCTTCATCTCACAATACCGCCAACCAAAGTATGACATGCTGGTAAGCGGTATGACTTATATCGCCCACAACTCATTTGTGTTCTACTCGTGCATATGACATCAACGCATAAAACCAGGCTCGGATGCCACTTTGTTGGGGAACGTAGTAATGTCAAAAATTTCCTCGCACACTCAAGACCATGGTGATGGCATAGCAACGAGAGGGAGAGTGTCCGTCCACGTACCCTCGTGAGACCGGCGCGAAGCGTTATAACAACGCGGTTGATGTAGTCGACGTCTTCACGATCCGACCGATCCAAGCACCGAGCGTAAGGCACCTCCGAGTTCGCACACGTTCAGCTCGATGGCGATCCCGGTCTCCGATCCAGCAAAGTGTCGGGGATGAGTTCCGTCGAGACGACGGCGTGGTGGCGATGATGATGCTCCACCGGCGCGGGCTTCGCCTAAGCTCATGACGATATGACTTCTCCGGCGCGAGGCTTCGCCTAAGCTCCGCGACGATATGACCAAGTGGAATATAGTGGAGGGGGCACCGCACACGGCTAAGGAACGATCCGTAGATCAACTTGTGTGTCTGGGGTGCCCCCGCCTCAGTATATAAAGGAGCAAGGGGTGCGGCCAGCCCAAGAAGCGCGCTTAGAGGAGTCCTACTCCCACCGAGTAGGACTCCCCTTCCTAGTTGGATTAGGATTGGAGGAGGGAAGAGGAAGGGCGCCGCCTCCTCTCGTGTCCTATTCGGACTAGAGGGAGGGGGCGCGGCCTGCCCGGCCGGCCCTTCCTCTTCTCTCTATGGCCCATCAAGGCCCATAGACCCCGGGGTTTGGTAACCCCGGTGTTCCGATAACTTCCTGTTTTCATCCGGAACCTTTCCAAGTCAAACATAGGCTTCCAATATATCAATCTTTATGTCTCGACCATTTGAGACTCCTCGTCATGTCGTGATCACATCCGGACTCGAACAACCTTGGTACATCAAAATTTATAAACTCATAATGAACTGTCATCCGAAGCGTTAAGCGTGCGGACCCTACGGGTTCGAGAACTATGTAGACATGACCTAGAACCATTCTCGGTCAATAACCAATAGCGGAACCTGGATGCCCATATTGGTTCCTACATATTCTACGAAGATCTTTATCGGTCAAACCGCATAACGACATCGTTGTTCCCTTTGTCATCGGTATGTTACTTACCCGAGATTCGATCGTCGGTATCCAATACCTAGTTCAATCTCGTTACGGTAAATCTCTTTACTCGTTTCGTAATACATCATCTCACAACTAACTCATTAGTTGTAATGCTTGCAAGGCTTATGTGATGTGTATTACCGAGAAGGCCCAGAGATACCTCTCCGACAATCGGAGTGACCAAACCTAATCTCAAATACGCCAACCCAACAAGTACCTTTGGAGACACCTCTAGTACTCCTTTATAATCACCCGATTACGTTGTGGCGTTTGGTAGTACCAAAGTGTTCCTCCGTAAACAGGAGTTGCATAATCTCATAGTTACGAGGAACATGTATAGGTCATGAAGAAAGCATTAGCAATATACTAAGCGATCAAGTGCTAAGCTAACGGAATGGGTCATGTCAATCACATCATTCTCCTAATGAGGTGATCCCATTAATCAAATGACAACACATGTCTATGGTTAGGAAACACAACCATCTTTGATTAATGAGCTAGTCTAGTAGAGGCATACTAGTGACTATCTGTTTGTCTATGTATTCACACATGTATTATGTTTCCGGTTAATACAATTCTAGCATGAATAATAAACATTTATCATGGTATAAGGAAATAAATAATAACTTTATTATTGCCTCTAGGGCATATTTCCTTCAATGGGTTCCAACCCAACCAACTACGTTGGGACCAGGGCTCGGGAGGCACCTCCGTGGTGGCATGCAGATCTTTGTCAAGACCATAGATATATGAGATCAGATGAGGATCAGAAGACGACGACCCTCCGCGAGATCCTCGCCAAGGGAACCCACAAGATCCCCGGCAAGCGTCTCGCCGGGGGCGACTGCGACACGACGGCAAGACCCTTGCCGGGCCCCCTGGCAAGGCCCTTGCCGAGGGCGTCAGCGGGGCCACTGCCAGGCCCGCACCAACCAAGACTCCGCCGCCGTTCGCATGCAGCTGCCAGCCCAACCAGCTGGGCAGGCAGCTGCGTGGCAATATGTGGCTTCCTTGCCAAATCAGCAAGCACATGCGTGGTGGCTTGCAGATCTTCATGAAGGCCCTACCACCGCGCCACCTCAGCTTCCTGCCTGCCTACATGGAGCTGCATGCATCGCTAGCCTGGGCGCGTATCGAAGCGAGGCGGAGTGGTGACGTATGGGACGTGCCTCATTCCCGTCCCCGATAAAGCTGATGGACACCTAAGTAGCGCATTTAATGCACTTTGTCCCGTAATGTCGTGCGATAAGCTCACACACTGTAGGCCTTTCCACCTCCTGTATGCCACTGTGGCAACCCATTTTCCCTATAAAAGGAGGCCCGAGGCGGCCAGGAGAGGGATTCGGCTTTTTGGAACTACACAGCCACAGTAGCTAGTTCGAAAAGCTCAAGAACACTCAATACATCCACCAAAGAAGGACTAGTTTTTTACGCATCCTCACGGCCCAAACTTGGGTAAACAATCCGTGTGCTTGCTCCTAAACCTGCTCTTCTCATGACCCCGGGCCCGCCGACCATAGGAGGGATCCCAATGATCCCATAGGTGTCGTTCCCACCGACATCTTTGGCACGCCAGGTAGGGGATGGCGCCGACCATGGGGATCTGGTTTAGCAGCCAGCCTAGCAGTTCCTCGTGGACATGGTTTCTAAAGAAGAAGATGGCCAACAGAACGGCGCCGCCTGTAAGCGCGAAGGACGCCAGTGCGGCGACAGGAAAGCTAAGTCATGCCGAACTTTAAATATTCCCTTTTTATATAAGGTTATTCCCCTCGGAGATCTCGTTCTTTGTATGGAAAACCTACACGCAAAGGGGCCCTCCCGCGATTGACAACGCCCTTGTTCTGTTTCGAGTCTGCTCAATAGCTCAAGTCGCCGCGTCGAGAGTGGCGGGGTAGCCTTCCGCAATTGGCAACGCTTTCGATTCTGACTCGAGTCAAGCTCGACAGTTCGAGCGGCCGCGCTGAGAGCGGCAAGGTGGTTCGCCCGGTAGCAAGCACACCCGGCAGGCCATTGGGGATCCGTCCTCAAGACGCCGCCCTGGGTTTACGCGCCAGCAAGCCTACCCCGTTAACGTAGGGTGAACATACAAAGGAAGATCGAACAGGGAAATAACACGCATTGTATCAAAAGTACTGTAGAGTCATATTACATAAATTGTTGCCGCGGTTCTAACTAAAGATAAAAATTGTCTTGGTCATGAACCTGCAGCGGCAATGAGAAACGGGGTGCCTAATCCCGGCGCTGGCCCTCCACCCTCTGGATTCCGTCGATGCGGCTGATGATGGGCTTGATACGCTCCTTGAGCACCGTGATGTCCGCATCCTCCGGCAAGCTCTCCAGCGCGGCTTCGAAGTCGAGGTCAGGATTCCAGTGCGCCACCTTGGCGAGGACCTTGGTCATGGCACCCCGGCAAAGCCTCCGAGACTCATCAGCCAGGGAGGCCGCTCGATTGGAGTGAAGCTGCTCCAGGGCCCCGAGGATGCCCTCGAAGAAGACGGTCAGCTTGGCGTTGGGGCTCACGTTGCCCTCCGGGGTATACCTCACATTTGGCATCCCCATGGTAGCTAGCTGTGTGGTGGTCCTGCTGGCGACACCTTCGAGGCGCCCGATCCAGCAATTCTCACCTTCCACAAAGTCTTTGTGGTTGGCGGTCTCGTCCTTCCATAGTTGTTTCTCATTCTCCAGATCCTTGGCCAGGATCTCCTCCCAGGCCTCGCTCTCCGACAGCATCCCCTTGAGACCCTCCAGCTTCAGCTTGAGGTCTTTGATGGAGTTGTTGGCCCCGGAGAGCTCCCTGGCCCTGCTGAGGACCGCGGCCTGCGCCTCAATCAGGGCACCGTTGAGCGTGTCCTTCTCTTTGGCCAGCTTCTGGGCCTGGTCCCTCAGCCCGTCCCGCTCCACCTCCAGCTCCTTCACCTTGTCGGTGTGAACCAGAGCATGGGCATCGAGTGCCTCCCTGTGCCTCTGCTCCAGCTCTTGGGTCCGCTGCACGACTAGCTTCTCCACCTCCTCATTCTTGTCGCGGAGCGTTGTGGCAAGCTTCTCCTCACGCGCGGCAAGGTCCTCCTCCTGGGAGTTCAGCGCGGCTTGGTGCTGGGCTCGAGCGGCCTCGACTGCGGCGACCAAGTTCTCTGCCGTCTCCTGGGCCTTCTCAATGTCGGCCCGCTGCATGGTGAGCTCCACTTCGTGCTTGGCCAACTCGCCCTGGGTGGCCTTCAGCTCCTCGCAACCTTGGCAGAACCAAGTCTGTGTCTCGGCGACGCGTACCTTGAGGTCCGCCTCCGCCTTGTCCATCGTTGCCGCCCTGGACTTGGCCTTGTCCAGGCGGGCGCGGTGGAGCGCCTGGAGCTTCCGAAAATTGGCGCCCATGGCCTGGAGAAGCCGCTCCTCCTGAGAACCATCGCCACCAGTGCTCGGCTCGCCAATAACCTCGAGCCCGGCGGCGGCAAGCACCTCCTCGTCGAACACCTCACCCTCGACGGGCGCCCTGGAGTTCGACGTTCCTCGGAGGTGGACGAAAAGGCCGTCGCTCACCTTCAGATGTCTGCCGGAGCCGGAGGCAATGGAGGAGGAAGGCTGGTCATCGACCACCTCCTCCTCGGCGGCGGACCTGCCGGCCTCCCCGGCAGGCCCCTTGTCGGGCTTCGCGGCGGACCCCTTGGCGGCGTCCTCGGCAGCGCCCTTGGCGGCCTCCTCGGCGGCGATCTTCTCGGCCTCCGCCGCGGCATCCTTGGTGGCATCCTCGATGACGGTGTCGATGTCCTCTGGGTCCGCCGAAGGGGGATCTAGATACCGAGGAGGGGATGAGGCGAGGCCAAGACCAGGGGTCAGAAAGAAGAAAAAGCAAACAGGAACGGAAGGCGAGAAGCTTACCAGTGCCGGGCTGGTGATACGTCTCCAACGTATCTACAATTTATGAAGCATTCATGCTATTATATTATCCATCTAGGATGTTTAATGGGCTTTACTATGCACTTTTATATTACTTTTGGGACTAACCTGTCGACCCAGAGCCTAGTGCCAGTTTCTATTTTTTCCCTTGTTTCAGTGTTTCGCAGAAAAGGAATATCAAACGGAGTCCAAACGGAATGAAACCTTTGGAAAAGTTATTTTTGGAAAGAAAGCAATACAGGAGACTTGAAGTGCACGTCAGGGGATCAACGAGGAAGGCATGAGGCAGGGGGGCGCGCCCACCCCCTGGGCGCGCCCTCCACCCTCGTGGGCCCCTCGTGGCTCCCCTTACCGACTTCTTTCGCCTATATATTCCCATATACGCTAAAACCTTCAAGGAATAGAATAGATCGGGAGTTCCACCACCGCAAGCCTCTGTAGCCACCAAAAACCTATTGGGACCATGTTCCGGCACCCTGCCGGAGGGGGATCCCTCACCGGTGGCCATCTTCATCATCCCAGCGCTCTCCATGACGAGGAGGGAGTAGTTCACCCTCGGGGCTGAGGGTATGTACTAGTAGCTATGTGTTTGATCTCTCTCTCTCGTGTTCTTGATTTGGCACGATCTTGATGTATCGCGAGCTTTGCTATTATAGTTGGATCTTATGATGTTTCTCCCCCTCTACTCTCTTGTAATGGATTGAGTTTTCCCTTTGAAGTTATCTTATCGGATTGAGTCTTTAATGATTTGAGAACACTTGATGTATGTCTTGCGCGGGATAACCGTGGTGACAATGGGTTATTCTATTGATTCACTTGATGTATGTTTTGGTGATCAACTTGCGGGTTCCGCCCATGAACCTATGCATAGGGGTTGGCACACGTTTTAGTGTTGACTCTCCGGTAGAAACTTTGGGGCACTCTTTGAGGTTCTATGTGTTGGTTGAATAGATGAATCTGAGATTGTGTGATGCATATCGTATAATCATACCCACGGATACTTGAGGTGACATTGGAGTATCTAGGTGACATTAGGGTTTTGGTTGATGTGTGTCTTAAGGTGTTATTTTACTACGAACTCTACGGCTGTTTGTGACACTTATAGGAATAGCCCAATGGATTGATCGGAAATAATAACTTTGAGGTGCTTTCGTACCCTACCATAATCTCTTCGTTTATTCTCTGCTATTAGTGACTTTGGAGTGACTCTTTGTTGCATGTTGAGGGATAGTTATATGATCCAATTATGTTATTATTGTTGAGAGAACTTGCACTAGTGAAAGTATGAACCCTAGGCCCTGTTTCCTAGCATTGCAATACCGTTTACGCTCACTTTTATCATTAGTTACCTTGCTGTTTTTATATTTTCAGATTACAAAAACCTATATCTACCATCTATATTGCACTTGTATCACCATCTCTTCGCCGAACTAGTGCACCTATACAATTTACCATTGTATTGGGTGTGTTGGGGACACAAGAGACTCTTTGTTATTTGGTTGCAGGGTTTCTTGAGAGAGACCATCTTCATCCTACGCCTCCCACAGATTGATAAACCTTAGGTCATCCACTTGAGGGAAATTTGCTACTGTCCTACAAACCTCTGCACTTGGAGGCCCAACAACGTCTACATCGAGAAGGTTGCGTAGTAGACATCAAGCAGTTTCTGGCGCCGTTGTCGGGGAGGCTAGGTAAGGGGCACTCACACCCCGTCAACTAAGCAGTTTCTGGCGCCGTTGCCGGGGAGGTGAGTGCTTGAAGGTATATCTTTTGATCTTGCAATTGAATCTTTTAGTTTCTTGTTTTATCACTAGTTTAGTCTATAAAAGAAAACTACAAAAAAATATGGAATTGTGGGTGCCTCATATGCTTCATCTTTTTAACGTCTTTCGTGAAAATGATGGGAAGGAAAATTGTGCTCAAGTACTAGAAGAAGAATTACATAGAATGCTTGGCATAAAATATGTGAATAATGAGCATGATTGCAATGTTTTTAGTATGAACTCCTTGAATACCCATGATGCTAATGATATGCAAAGCCACAAGCTTGGGGATGCTATGTTTGATGAAGATGATATGTTTAGTCCCCCAAGTTTTTATGAGAAAATTTACTATGATGAAAGCATGCCTCCTATTTATGATTATTACTGTGATGACACGTATGCTATAAAGAATAATGATAACCATGAAACTTGTCATCTTGATCTTAATTTTCAATCACACGATAGTTATTTTGTTGAGTTTGCTCCCACTACTATTGATGAGAATAAATTTGCTTACGTGGAGAGTAATACAATTTCTATGCTTGTAGATCATGAAAAGAATGCTTTAGGTGCAGGTTATATTGTTGAATTCATTCATGATGCTACTGAAAATTATTATGAGGGAGGAACATATGCTTGTAGGAATTGCAATAATATCAAGTTTCCTCTCTATGTGCTTAAACTTTTGAAGTTATGCTTGTTTTGCCTTCCTATGCTAGTTGATTCTTGTTCCCATAAGTTGTTTGCTCACAAAATCCCTATGCATAGGAATTGGGTTAGACTTAAATGTGCTAGTCATATTCTTCATGATGCTCTCTTTATGTTTTAGTTCTTATCTTTTATGTGAGCATCATTGAAATCATCATGCCTAGCTAGGGGCGTTAAACGATAGCGCTTGTTGGGAGGCAACCCAATTTTATTTTAGTTTCTTGCTTTTTGGTTCTGCTTAGTAATAAATAATCCATCTAGCTTCTGTTTAGATGTGGTTTTATGTTTTAATTAGTGTTTGTGCCAAGTGGAACCTTTGGGAAGACTTGGGTGAAGTCTTTATGATCATGCTGTAAAAACAGAAACTTTAGCGCTCACGTGATTAGCTAAAACTTTTTACGGGGGAGTGCTATTTAGTTGATTCTTTTTGAAGATTATTACTAGAAAAATGCCTCAGGTCCACAAATTTAGTTTAGAATTTTTGGAGTTCCAGAAGTTTGAGTTAGTTACAGATTACTACAGACTGTTCTGTTTTTGGCAGATTCTGTTTTTCGTCTGTTGTTTGCTTATTTTGATGACTCTATGGATAGTAAAATAGTTTATAAACCATAGATAAGTTGGAATACAGTATATTTAACACCAATAAAGATAAAGAATGAGTTCATTACAGTACCTTGAAGTGGTGTTTTGTTATCTTTCGCTAACGGAGCTCACGAGATTTTTTGTTAAGTTTTGTGTTGTGAAGTTTTCAAGTTTTGGGTAAAGATTCGGTGGACTATGAAATAAGGAGTGGCAAGAGCCTAAGCTTGGGGATGCCCAAGACACCCCAAGGTAATATCCATGGACATCAAAAAGCCAAAGCTTGGGGATGCCCCGGATGGCATCCCCTCTTTCGTCTTCGTTCATCGGTAACTTTACTTGGAGCTATATTTTTATTCACCACATGATATGTGTTTTGCTTGGAGCATCATTTTATTTTCTTTTGTTTTGCTTGCTGTTTGAATAAAATACCAAGATCTGAAATTCTTAAATGAGAAAGAGTCTTCACATAGCTACATAATTATTTAACTACTCATTTATCTTCACTCATATCTTTTTGGAGTAGTTTGTCATTTACTCGTGTGCTTCACTTATATCCTATGAGTAAATGGTTGAATGGTTTGAATATCATAAATCTGAAATTATATATGTTTCATATGCCTTTCCCATGGGGATTAATGCCTTCACATATAAGAAGTAGAGGTGGTAAATTTTTTGAAGGTTAGCAAACATTGTATTGGTCACTTGAACAATTCATGAAAGAATATTAAAGGAAGAGAGATTTCACATATAAATATACTATCTTAGAGATCTTCTATGATTGGGAGCCCCATTAATTATTTTCAAACCTGAGCAAATTAGTTGAAGTTGGACAAGGAAGACAACATAATGAGTTATGCTTGGGTATATTTGTATAGAAGTTATATTGTTATGGATCCTCTAACATGTGGTGCTTGCTATTTAGAATCCTTTGCTAGCCAAAATATCTATACTAAGCGGGAATACTGCTTGTGCATCCAAACTCCTTGAACCAAGTTTCTTCCATGAGTGTCCACCATATCTACCTATATGCGGTATTTACCTGCCGTTCCAAGTAAATTTGCATGTGCCAAACTCTAAACCTTTAAATAATAATATGTTTTGTATGCCCGAATCGCTCATGTAGCAACTAGGGGCTAGCAGTATCTTCCATGCTAGGTGGGTTATTCTCACAATGAGTGGACTCCACTCATCATTCACGAGAAAATGCCTGGTAACTGGGATGCCCAGTCCTATGATCAAAAGATCAAAAACAAATTCGCAAATAATTCAAACAAAACTCCCCCAGGATTGTTGAAAGTTGGACGGCACCCATTGCTTCGGACAAGCCATGGATTGATGATTGTTGGTGGAGGGGGAATAAAAATCTTTACCTTGCTGTTTGGGAACCGCCTATAATGTATGTAGTATGGAAGATATTGGGAACTCTTGGTCGTTATGTTGACAATGAAAGCATACCTCTCAAAATTATTTTCATCTCTGTTTTTGCTTCGAGCTCTGGCACCTCTGCAAATCCCTGCTTCCCTCTGCGAAGGGCCTATCTTTTACTTTTATGCAAGAGTCAGTAGTATTCCTTCTCATTCCAACCTACTCTTTAGTTGGCAAGCATCATGTGATAGAAAGATCTGAGCATATATGGCCATTCAAATATATTTGATCATGAATTATTATTTTTGACAATTATCTATATGATAAATGAGTTGGGAGGCGAAACATTAAGCCCCTATCTTTCTCTGTGTTCGATGGATGCTATTTGTTCTAAAAATATTCTTTGAGTGGTAGCAATCATGGCAGACAAAATGATAGTTGACTATGTGAAGTTTGTTGAATCAAAGCTCTCACATAGACTCTTCGTAAAAATAAGATGAATTGTAATTGTTTGATGACTAATAACACGGTTTGTTAGTTTTCAAGAAAGATTATGATCTATACTTTAACATGTGAATAGTTTGTTACTTGATCATGAAAAGTTCTATGAGTTGAACTACTGTTATGACATATAATGATGATAGAAAAGGTGATTCAAATTATCATTGATCAAACTTACGCACCTGCTAGCATTCACACTTCATAAATTATTTCTTTTATCATTTACCTACTCGAGGACGAGTAGGAATTAAGCTTGGGGATGCTGATACCTCTCCAACGTATCTATAATTTATGAAGCATTCGTGCTATTATATTATCCATCTTGGATGTTTAATGGGCTTTACTATGCACTTTTATATTACTTTTGGGACTAACCTATTGACCTAGAGCCTAGTGCCGGTTTTTGTTTTTTCCCTTGTTTCAGTGTTTCACAGAAAAGGAATATCAAACAGAGTCCAAACGGAATGAAACCTTCAGAAAAGTTATTTTTTGGAAAGAAAGCAATACATGAGACTTGGAGTGCACGTCAGGGGATCAACAAGGAAGGCACGAGGCAGGGGGCGCACCCACCCCCTGGGCTCGCCCTCCACCCTCGTGGGCCCCTCGTGGCTCCCCTTACCGACTTCTTTCGCCAATATATTCCCATATACCCTAAAACCTTCGGGGAACAGAATAGATCGGGAGTTCCGCCGCAAGCCTCTGTAGAGCACCAAAACCAATCGGGACCTGTTCCCAGCACCTGCCGGAGGGGATCCTCACCGTGGCCATCTTCATCATCATTGCGCTCTCCATGACGAGGAGGGAGTAGTTCACCCTCGGTCCGAGGGTATGTACCAAGAGCTATGTGTTTGATCTCTCTCTCGTGTTCTTGATTTGGCACGATCTTGATGTATCGCGAGCTTCGCTATTATAGTTGGATCTTATGATGTTTCTCCCCCTCTACTCTCTTGTAATGGATTGAGTTTTCCCTTTGAAGTTATCTTATCTGATTGAGTCTTTAATGATTTGAGAACACTTGATGTATGTCTTGCATGGGATTACCGTGGTGAGAATGGGCTATTCTATTGATTCACTTGATGTATGTTTTGGTGATCAACTTGCGGGTTCCGCCCATGAACCTATGCATAGGGGTTGGCACACGTTTTCGTCTTGACTCTCCGGTAGAAACTTTGGGGCACTCTTTGAGGTTCTATGTGTTGGTTGAATAGATGAATCTGAGATTGTGTGATGCATATCGTATAATCATACCCACGGATACTTGAGGTGACATTGGAGTATCTAGGTGACATTAGGGTTTTGGTTGATGTGTGTCTTAAGGTGTTATTTTACTACGAATTCTAGGGCTGTTTGTGACACTTATAGGAATAGCCCAATGGATTGATCGGGAAGAATAACTTTGAGGTGGTTTCGTACCCTACCATAATCTCTTCGTTTGTTCTCCGCTATTAGTGACTTTGGAGTGACTCTTTGTTGCATGTTGAGGGATAGTTATATGATCCGATTATGTTATTATTGTTGAAAGAACTTGCACTAGTGAAAGTATGAACCCTAGGCCTTGTTTCCTAGCATTGCAATACCGTTTACGCTCACTTTTATCATTAGTTACCTTGCTGTTTTTATATTTTCAGATTACAAAAACCTATACCTACCATCTATATTGCACTTGTATCACCATCTCTTCGCCGAACTAGTGCACCTATACAATTTACCATTGTATTGGGTGTGTTGGGGTCACAAGAGAATCTTTGTTATTTGGTTGCAGGGTTGCTTGAGAGAGACCATCTTCACCCTACGCCTCCCACGGATTTATAAACCTTAGGTCATCCACTTGAGGGAAATTTGCTACTGTCCTACAAACCTCTGCACTTGGAGGCCCAACAACGTCTACAAGGAGAAGTTTGCATAGTAGACATCAGCTGGGAAGCAGAGGTCCCCTCCTCGCCATCATTTGGCACCGAGGCAAAGCCACCAGCGCCCGAGTTCGCCTCCTCCTCCTCCTCCTTGTGCATGGGCTCGGTGCTTGGCGCCCTTGCCGGGGACGCCCCTCGGGGCGGCATGGTCGATGGGGGTGGCGTGTTGGGGGTAGCCCTTTGTGGCTCCTCCTGCTGCTGTTCTCCTCCTGCAATCACGGCAAGGTCAGCGCCAACTGACCGTACCCCTAACACACATTACCGACGGGCAAGTGATGAACTCACGCTAGGGGCTGGGCCGGGGGCTGCTGTCCGGACTGATCAACACCACTAGCGGTGTGCAGGAAGCGCCTGCCGGAGGTTGGCCGCTCGTCGAGGTCCTGGCCCTCTTCACCCTCTGGGCCAGCGTCTCCACGTCCCTGCAAAAATGAAAATAATTCAAGATAAGCGGCACAGTTTGAGGAAACGAAGATGACAAAAAGGGGGGAGTGAACAAGTAGCTTACTCCTCCTCCTCCTCCTCCTCCTCCTCCTCCTCCTCCTCCTCCTCCTCCTCCTCCTCTGTTGCCTTCCTCTTCCTCCGTGGGCTGAGGGACCCGAAGTCGAAGACGACCCCCGCGTCGACGTCCGCCGAAGGAGGTGAAGGAGGTGGGGTCTGAGCGCGTCTGGATGAAGAAGAAGCGGATGATTTCTTCTTTGCCACAGCGGCCTTCACCACTTTCTTCGCTGCCGCGGCCCTTGTCTGGCGTGCGGACGTCGCCTGGGCCTGCCGCAGTTGCACGGCCCTGTCGGGCCGGACCGGCTCACCGGAGGTGGCCCACCGCAGAACCCGCCCTCTCCCCGTGGCTGGAGGGTCGACAACCTCGGCCTCCTCCTCCTCATCCTCCTCCTCCGACGACTCGTCAGGCACATCCTCGACGAGGGGGGCCCCGGTGCCGGCGCTGTTGGCCTCCCCAGCAGACTTCGCCCACTGGGCAAGCTTCTTCTCCTCCGCCTCCGCCGCGGCCTTGTCCTCCATGCCGCCGGCGCTCCCGGCCTCCCTGGCGAGCTCCGCCTCCGCCGCCCTGGCAACAATGTAGTCCAGCTCCGCCTGGGTGGTGTCCTAGACGAGCCGTGGCTTGACGCTGACGTACTTCTCCTCCAGGGTGTCGAAAAACTCCTGCACCTGATCTTCCGTGGCTCGTCCCAACTTGGGACGAGGCCGTGCGCGTTGAACTCCGGCATCATGGCGATGATGTCGTTCCGGCGCGAGTTGTTGCTCAGTGGGACCACCCCCGCCGGCAACTTGAACAAGGCCCCCCTGACGACCTTGCCAGCCTTCGCGGCGGCCCTCGCAGCCTTGCCGCACCGCTCGACTTTGCCGTCGTGGTTCACGTCAAGCTGGAAGAGCCGCTGGCAGAAGTGGGCATGCCCCATCATCGTGAGGTTGTGGTCCAGGCCGGGGCGGAGTCTCATGATGTCGGCGGCGTTCGTGAAGAGCTAGGCCGGCCTCCCCTTGTTGTGCAGCGGAGAAATTCGGCGGCGGATGAAATCTGCCCGGATCATCTCAAGGGTGAGCCCGGCCTCGGTGAGACGAAGAATCCTGGTGGTGGCGACTGTGAGCTTCTTGTCGTTGACGTCGACATCACTCCAGTCGCTCCTGCGGACCGGCGGTGCGTGGAGGACCTGGCAAAAGTCCGGCGGATCCTTCTCTTCAATCCAGCACCACCGGCCCCGCCACTCCTCCCACCTCTCCCTCTGGGCGTCGTCCGGGTATGTCCCTTTCTCCTGGGTCCTTGGAATCCAGGCGACACAACCGTAAATGGTGCCCCTCTTCTGGAGGCGGGGGAAGAAGTAGTGGCGGAAGAGCGCCGTGTTGGGATGCACCCCAGCAAAACCCTCGCAGAGGTGCGCAAAAGAGCCATGCACGCCACGGCATTTGGAGTAAAATCCAAAAGGCGGAAGGCATAGGTGTGCATGATGTCGCTGAAGAAATCGGAGAAAGGGGGACAGAGCCCGCAGGAGAAGTAATCAACGAAGAATGGGTACCGATTCGGGCCGGCTTCGGCGAAGGCAGCGGGGATGACGCGCGTGGCCGGGTGCCCCGTCGTCTCGCTTCCCGTCTTACACCCCCACAGGTGCTTCAAGTAGTTCCGGAGTTCGACCGCGTCGACCGTCGATGGGAGGTAGGCGTGCTACGTCCGCCGCACTGCCAGCTCGCTCTCCGGCTGCTCCGACGCCCTGACATCCTTAGCCACTCCCTTGCCCTTGGTGGATTTGGGGGCCATGGCGGCTGCAAGAGGCGAAGGAGGAAGGGCGACGGAGATGCGGTAGCAGGGAGCAGAGGTGAAATCTTGCGAAGGAAGGAGAAGGGGACGGCGGTTCCGAGATTGGGGAAAGCACGGAGGGTAAATGAGCAGCGCACACGTGGTTATTCCTTTTTACGGGGAAGGCGCGGGCCGCCTCTTTTCCCATTAACTGCGACGTGACGCATGCGTGCGGGAACCGCCCCACGCATGACCCCCACGTCACGCACGACCGTCCACGTCGCGCGCAGGTTGTGGGGAAGCGCGGCGGACGAAAATTACTGCGGTGAAATCCCGCCCCGACTGCCAGCGCAGCATTTTGGGCCTGACCCAACAACGTGTCACGCTTATGTGTGACCCAGGCCCGGGGGCTCCTGTCGGTATACAAAAGTAGGGGCGTTCCTTTTTTACCCCTTTACTTGTGCACGGACAGTCGGAGCCGCGCCCACGGCCACACTAAGCAGGGCAGGGGAGGGAAGCCGGAGAGAAGCCAAAGGAACAAGACGATCAGAGGCAACGCCAAGACCAGAAAACACAAAGAGCAAAGGGGCAAGGTGGACTCCCCCGGAAAGACCCTTGCCGGGGCGGCCTCCGCGGCCCCTGCAAGAGCCTTGCCAGGTCAACTTGCCCAACACCAACAGAGCGAGCCACCCTTGAGCCCACGGGTTCCAAGCCAACCAACTACGTTGGGGCCAGGGCTCGGGAGGCACCTCTGTGGTGGCATGCAGATCTTTGTCAAGACCATAGATATATGAGATCAAATGAGGATCAGAAGACGACGACCCTTGACGAGATCCTCACCAAGGGAACCCACAAGATCCCCGGCAAGCGTCTTGCCAGGGGCGACTGCGACTGTAACATCCCAAAATTCTAAATTTTGGAATGTTATAAACAAATAGATAGATTTGATTGATTGTTTGATTGATTGACTGAAAGTGAGTGAATTCGAAACTTTTGAAAGTTAAATGAGAGGGAATAAAAGGACTTTCCCAAACTTTCATTTTTCTTTTATGATCTTGAAATTCAAATTCTTTTCATCACAAAACCACGGAGAGAAGATGACATGACTTCTTCCATTTATTTAAATGACAAGGGGTGTTGAAAATATTTGAATTTCATTTGAAAATATTTTCCAATTCTGAAACTTTATGCAACTCAATGATTTTCACGGCGAAGATAAAATGACTTCTTCAAAACATATGAAATATGAGTTGGGAGTTTCAAAGAAATAAATTCAAAGTTCTTCTGAATTTATTTTCAATTTGGAGTTATTTGAGTTTTATTGAAATTATTTTTCTCCAAAAATAAAATATATGGAAATAGGGTAACATGATTCCCTACATCAGAAAATTGGAGAGAAATTAATTTGAAGTCATTTTGGTATTTTTAAAATGATTTTATTGGATTTTATTAAAGCTGAAACACTCTTTGTTTTATTTGGATTTGTGTGTATTTTATTTGAAGCTAAAATAATGTTCATCTTATAGGAAATATTTTTCTGCAAATTTTGATATATTATATGCCTATATAAAAGTTTTATTATTTTTGTTTTTATTTTGTTCTGTGAAATTAAAAAAAAAAAAGCTACAGCGCTTGGGCCAAAGGCCCAAGCCGCCTAAAACCACCGGCCGCCACGAGCCACAAGGCCATCACACAAGACGCACCAAAGGGAGCAAGGAGCCGCTTCCTTTTTCCTTTTCCCAAGTCCTAGTAGGACTCCTTTCCTACTTCGTTTATTCCGTATCTATTACTAGATCTATTTCCTCTTATTTCCTAATCCTAATCTATTTCTTGCCCCTACCCCAAGCAAAACCCTCCCTCCCCAATATAAATACCCAAGCACCCCCTCCAACACATCAAATCAATTCTCCTCTCCTCCTCCTCCATGAGTAGCAGTGCAGCCCTTGCCCGCCATAGCCAGCCGCCGCCGCCGCCCTCGCCGCCGCCCGTCACCAGCCTTGCCGCCGCCCTCACCAGCGCCGCCGCCGCCCCTCACCAGCGCCGCCGCCGCCCTACGCCGCCACCGCCGGAGCCCCTCGTCTCTTCGAGGTACTAGCCCCGCGCCGCGTTCCGTTTTCTAGATCGGTTTCCGTTCCGTTTTCTAGATCGGTTTTTCGTTTCGGTTTCCTTTCCGAAACCCTAGATCGGTTTTCTCGCCGGTTTTTCTTTCCGGTTTTGTTTAGCGGCGTTCACTCGATAGATTTTTCTTTTTATTTTAATTTCCGTCATGGATCTATCCGTAGTCCCTAATCTTCAAACGGCTATAACTTTTTACTCGTAAGTCGGAATCCATGAAACCAACGCCCACTTCTTCGTTATGATCTCCTCTATCCAGTAATACAACTCAAACATGTTTTTGAAAGTTTTAAAATTTGAATTCAAACAGATTTGTATTTGAACTTCGTTTGATCATAACTTGAGTTTTATAACTCCGATTTAGTTGATTCTTTTTGCTAATCGAAGCTCTTGACCTAAACTTTCTGATAAGGCCAAATTCACATAATTTAGGTACTGTTAGAAATTGTTTTATGCTGCAAGAGTTATTTGATTTGGTTTTGACGTTTTCCGAATTGTTTTCTTCGTTCTTTCCGATCTTTTGAGTGATTGCTTATGTGTGGTTACTATTGCTTGATTACGATAGATTGACCGGAGTGTGACGAGTAGATCTATCAAGAGTTTTGAGTGCGAATCATCTTCATCAACTTTGCAGGCAAGTAACACTTGATCATATCCTTTCTACTACCCAGTTTTTATGCATTAGATCAATCCTCAAACACTTGCATGGTTAGGATCTAATTAAATTGTGGGATGGGAAGTAGATTGAGGTAGTACCTATTACCTGTTTTACTTATGAACCTTTGGGAGTTACTTCTCGTTTGCTTATTACGCCATGCTATGCTCGTGACGTGGATTGGGTTTAAGTGAATATCCATGACAGATGTGAGATTGATAATTAATGGTTTATCTAAGGTGGCAACTTAAACACACATCTGGTGGATTGAGGCACTGGCTATTCCAGACTTGCTGTCAAGGCACCAGGTGAACAGGATTTGCCTATATTTCTTGGACCGCCACCCAGGCCCAAAGGGATCATGAGATTATTCAAACTAGAAACTTCCGTATGCAGCCACAAGCCATTATGGGCTCTGGCGTAGTTGACTAAGTTGTGCGAACTCTTACGGGCAGACTAGCAGATGTAGGGGATGTAGGTTGGTACGGTCTACCCACATGTAAGGTGCTAGCGCTTCTGAAAGACTATGTCTCGGTCATCCGTTTCTCAAACACCATGTAGTGCGAGAAACCAAGCGGAGGCGATCGAGTCTTGTGGGGAAAAGTCATAAACCTCTGCAGAGTGTACAAACTAATCATGGTTAGCCGTGTCCCCGGTTATGGACAATTTTGAGTATCTAGTACCTGGATATCCTGTTGATCTCATCATGTTACTTCTAATTAATATTGTTGGGTTTTAATGAGTACTTTTAATTGGGATTGAGGATGCTGTCAACCATTCTCAATGTTTCACAACCACCATGATAGTTAAATAAATTTATTCCTTTGAAGTAGGGAAAAATTGGCTTTTCGCAAAAACTGTAACCATAGAGCTTTCCACCAGCCATATATGCATGTAGTATAGCCTATTCTTTCATTACTCTCTATATGTTACATTGCCAGCATATTCCATGTGCTGACCCGTTTTCGGGCTGCAACTTTTCATGTTGCGACTTTTGAACAACAGTAAGTGATACGTTAGGGTTACGATTTCCTATACTCAACTTTGCCGTTGGTGTTGATGGGAATCCACAACCTTGTTGCTTCCGCTATATTTTGGATCGAGGTAATAGTATTTACGTTACTTTATACATGTGATTTACCTCTGTTATAAATCCTTGAGTCTTGTGTGTGTCAAATAACGATCCGGGGATGACACGAAAGCACGAGACTTGATCCATTCGGTCGGGTCGCTACAAGATGGTATCAGAGCACATGTTGACTGTAGGACGTGACCCTAGAAATTGGCAAGCCCAGAGGAATGATTTTTTCTCTACAACTTCATTTTCAAAAAGATCTTTTACCTCTCTTCTCTTCTGAGCTTATTCAAATATTCCTTTTTAGTGAGACCATACCCCTTTTCCCTTTTGACCACTCGAAGATTTGACTGATGAGACCACTCCAAGAAGACCAGATATCGGACAACTAAGACCATTTGGAATGAAGATGATTTTACCGTGTAAACGGAAACTACAACGGTGAAGACTCCGAAGACTAGGAGATTTGAAGGCTCCAAATAAATTCGGTTTGTATGACCTAGGAAGGTTACGCTTATGGAACTTGGCAGACTATGGAAGTTATCAATAACCGAGATCAAGGTGTATCGGAGAAAGATGGAACATGGAGCATTAGAATTCAAAGCTTTGTCGGAAAACCCTAAGGCAGGAGATATCAACTATGGAATGACAACTCATGAAAATGACAAGAGCGAAACACGCTATCCATGATGTTATCGCCGCCTATGCTATTGTCACCATGCGGAGTTAAGCATGCGAGATGCATGGAAGGATTGGATGGTAGAAAGCTGATGGAGCATCTATCGCAAATGTTGGAGTTTTAACCTTAGCTGGTGTATCACCGGGATCTGGAGTATTACATGAAGAAGTTTAAGGTGGATCTGCAGAAGCGATATTTGATAAGGAAGCGGTTCGTGAAGAACTCGGGACCCGAAGCTGAAAGTAGACAAGATGAAGGAGCAAAACATCGAGATACCGGAGAATTGACAAGATGGCGAAGGACAGTAGGATCATGGATCATGTCAAGGATGTTGAAACCGCGGTTGGAACGTAACTCGAGAAATATTGAAGGGCGTCGCGAGAGACTTGGCGTCAACAGAGATGATCCGCAAAAGAACTTGAGAAGGACAAGCATGATCGGAAGGAGCCATCGAGACATGATCAAGATTGGAAGAGTTTGATGACTTTGAAGATTTATTGACCGTTAGAAGACCAAACCCTGTTACATACCTCGTTAGATCGACGATTGTGAGCTGTCATTTGTTTGATGTTTTCCGACAGCCACAATAAAATCTGTCTTTTCAAAACCATTGTTTGTATTGTGTGCATCCCTCTCGATCTCTCTTATCCCACCCCGAACCCATGGACCCATTAGAGGATGAATGGAGATGAGCTCGTATTTTCGGGACCGATGCGTCAATTGGAGACAGACCAGTGGATTCAGAACATGGAGGATCATATGAAGAATAACCCTACAGCCAGAAAGGATATGACCCAGCATGCTCTTCAGTGCTTTGAAAGAGGTGCTGCTATTTGGTGGAGGATGTACCAAACCATCAATGGATTGCAAAGAGTAACCACTTGGGAAGAATTTAAGTTGACTTTGCTAAAGTCTCGGTTTCATCCCGAAGTTGAAGCCTTATGGAAAGGATATGAAGAAACCTTGTGCATGCAAGCTCTATGGAGAAATAGGACACACCCATAAGGAACACAAGGACGAATACCCTCATAATCGGAGGATTATCAAAGGAGTTAGCCGAGGATTTTCAGGGAACTTTGATTAGAGATTATTCCCAAAAGGTTTTGTTGCATCAATGGAAGTTCAGTCTACATTGTTGGGAAAGATCCGTGAAGATCAGGAGGATGACAAAGAGATTTCTGAGGTAAAAGATAGGATGAGCAAAGGAAAAGCCAAAGGTTTTCGTAAGGATGAGCATGACACCTTATGGTTTGAGGACAGTGTACATGTACCCAATAATGCAAAGATCAGGAAGTTAAAACTTCAGGAGGCTCATGACTCTGGAAACACCAAGATGTATTTGGATTTGAAGGAGTGTTTCTGGTGGACTAGTATGAAGAAGGATATTGCGGAGTATGTAGTCGTAAGTGACGTATGTCAGAGAGTGAAGGCAGAGCATCAGAAGCCAGCAGGATTACTACAGCATATGCCGATACCGAAAGGAAGTGGGATAAGCTTGGCATGATTTCATTTCCGGTTTCCGAACCCGATTGGGATATGATTCTATCTGGGTAGTAGTTGACTCGCTTGACCAAAGTGGCTCACTTTATCCCATGAAATCTGAGTCGAAAGTTGGCCAAGATATATTAGACAAGGATCGTATGTCTGCATGGAGTTCCGAGGACCATCATAGAGGAACACAGTTTACCTCAAAGTTTTGGAATCAGCCGCACTGACTTTGGGTACTAGGCTAGAGTTCAAGATCAGCCTTTCATCCATGAGACATGATGGATAAATCAAGAGAGTAAATCAGATTTTGGAGGGCATGTTGAGGCGTGTGCGCTAGATTATGGATCTAGTAGTGATGATAATCTACCCTACGGGAGTTCTCATACAACAACAGCTACCAAGTCGGTTTGAAGATGGCCCTTTGAAGCTTTGTATGGGAGAAGGAGCGGACACCGTTGATGTGGGATGAAGTTGGAGACCGTCGGTTGTTTGGACCAAATATGATCAAGGAGTCAAGAGAATGTTAAGTTGATTCGAGATAGATCAAGATAGCTCACCCGAGCGGAAGAGTTATGCGACTCAAAATGCAAGGAGGTAGACTATGAAATCGGAGACAGAGCATATCTTTGTGTGCCACCTCTGCGAGGAGTTAAACGATTTGGAGTTAAGGAAAGTTAGCCCGAGATTTGTAGGACCATACCGAGTTTTGGAGCGTATGGGAGAATAGGCTAACAAGTTGAAGTCACCGAAGGACTGTCGGAGTTCATGATGTGTTTCACGTTTTCTAGTTGAAGAAGTGCCATGCGAGATGGCCAATATTTCCTTGTAAGGACGCTTGACCTGGAAAGGATAATGAGGTTCCACGAAGTGGAGTATGGATTTCATAAGTATAAGTTTTATCACGGTATGTGGGACATCCCACGAGGATGAAGAGATGAAGTGTTATTGGATATAAAGGAGGTATGATGTTGGAAATATGGATCAATGGAAATTCCATGATGAGTCCGAGTAATCATGTCCTAGTTTGGTGCCAATAGAAGGAAGTAAGACAGAAATTGGATGGATTTAAGAATACTAGGAAGTTGGAAGTTGGAATAATGATCGAAGCCCGAGGATAAGTTCAAGGACTACAAGCGATGAGATGGGCCATAACCCACGGACCCTGGACCTGCCAAGAAGCAAGCACACTCTTCTTTGAAGGAAAAACCCCGGAAGAAGTTACGACTTGTATCAACCGACGATTCTATAGGAGTTTACGCAAAACCTGAGAGTTGTTAAGGAACGATAGATGTTTGTTTGGCTTGCAGAATCAATGGATTTTTCGGACTTGGTTCGTCGACAAGAGAAATTCTGCAATGCTTGTGAGGATGACCGAGTGTTAGAATGCGATATTCGCTAAACCATGTACAAGGTAATGATTTGGGTGCGGGATGGATTGATCACCATACTGACTTACTCTTATTATTCGCTTTGCTATATGGGATAGTAAATCTGAGTGACTTACCTATAGTTGCAAGACGACGATATTAAACCTTGTTTAAACCTTAGAACGGTATAGGTATTTCTTTTCCCTTGTACACGGCAGTTGTTGCCAACCGTAGGTCATACGGTGAGGTTCAACCTGACCCGTTTTCTGCAGGAAAACCATAAATCGTTGACCACCATGAGATATCGATAGTTGTTTAGTATTGGTGCGGACCGTCAAGAATGAAGACCCAATTTGGGATAACCTTACCAAGAGGAAAGGACAAAGGAATTGAGGAAAAGGTTATGCCACTACCGGAAGAGCCAGAGAAGGAATAATCCTTAATATCTCGAGAAGACCGACATTTATCGACAATAAGGATGGAGTATCTGAGTTTTGATGGAACCGTAATAATGCTTCTAAGGGTGGTAGCATCCGAGACCCGGAGATGATCGATGGATTTTGAGAAACCCCAAACCCTAACCTATTTCTTTCTAGCCTCTCCGAATCTCGAGGACGAGATTCATTTTAAGGTGGTAGTTTGTAACATCCCAAAATTCTAAATTTTGGAATGTTATAAACAAATAGATAGATTTGATTGATTGTTTGATTGATTGACTGAAAGTGAGTGAATTGAAACTTTTGAAAGTTAAATGAGAGGAATAAAAGGACTTTCCCAAACTTTCATTTTTCTTTTATGATCTTGAAATTCAAATTCTTTTCATCACAAAACCACGGAGAGAAGATGACATGACTTCTTCCATTTATTTAAATGACAAGGGTGTTGAAAATATTTGAATTTCATTTGGAAAATATTTTCCAATTCTGAAACTTTATGCAACTCAATGATTTTCACGAGCGAAGATAAAATGACTTCTTCAAAACATATGAAATATGAGTTGGGAGTTTCAAAGAAATAAATTCAAAGTTCTTCTGAATTTATTTTCAATTTGGAGTTATTTGAGTTTTATTCAAATTATTTTCTCCAAAAATAAAATATATGGAAATAGGGTAACATGATTCCCTACATCAGAAAATTGGAGAGAAATTAATTTGAAGTCATTTTGGTATTTTAAAATGATTTTATTGGATTTTATTAAAGCTGAAACACTCTTTGTTTTATTTGGATTTGTGTGTATTTTATTTGAAGCTAAAATAATGTTCATCTTATAGGAAATATTTTTCTGCAAATTTTGATATATTATATGCCTATATAAAAGTTTTATTATTTTTGTTTTTATTTTGTTCTGTGAAATTAAAAAAAAAAGCTACAGCGCCTTGGGCCAAAGGCCCAAGCCGCCTAGGAGCCACCGGCCGGCCACGAGGCCACAAGGCCATCGCGCGCGCACGCACCAAAGGGAGCAAGGGAGCCGCTTCCTTTTTCCTTTTCCCAAGTCCTAGTAGGACTCCTTTCCTACTTCGTTTATTCCGTATCTATTACTAGATCTATTTCCTCTTATTTCCTAATCCTAATCTATTTCTTGCCCCCTACCCCAAGCAAAACCCCTCCCCTCCCCAATATAAATACCCAAGCACCCCCCCTCCAACACATCAAATCAATTCTCCTCTCCTCCTCCTCCGCAGCAGCAGCAGTGCCGCCGCCGCCGCCATAGCCGCGCCGCCGCCGCCCTACGCCGCCGCCCGTCACCAGCCCGCCGCCGCCGCCCCTCACCAGCGCCGCCGCCGCCCTCACTTGCGCCCCGCCGCCCTACGCCGCCACCGCCGGAGCCCCTCGCCTCTTCGAGGTACTAGCCCCGCGCCGCGTTCCGTTTTCTAGATCGGTTTCCGTTCCGTTTTCTAGATCGGTTTTTCGTTTCGGTTTCCTTTCCGAAACCCTAGATCGGTTTTCTCGCCGGTTTTTCTTTCCGGTTTTGTTTAGCGAGCGTTCACTCGATAGATTTTTCTTTTTATTTTTAATTTCCGTCATGGATCTATCCGTAGTCCCTAATCTTCAAACGGCTATAACTTTTTACTCGTAAGTCGGAATCCAACGAAACCAACGCCCACTTCTTCGTTATGATCTCCTCTATCCAGTAATACAACTCAAACATGTTTTTGAAAGTTTTAAAATTTGAATTCAAACAGATTTGTATTTGAACTTCGTTTGATCATAACTTGAGTTTTATAACTCCGATTTAGTTGATTCTTTTTGCTAATCGAAGCTCTTGACCTAAACTTTCTGATAAGGCCAAATTCACATAATTTAGGTACTGTTAGAAATTGTTTTATGCTGCAAGAGTTATTTGATTTGGTTTTGACGTTTTCCAAATTGTTTTCTTCGTTCTTTCCGATCTTTTGAGTGATTGCTTATGTGTGGTTACTATTGCTTGATTACGATAGATTGACGGAGTGTGACGAGTAGATCTATCAAGAGTTTTGAGTGCGAATCATCTTCATCAACTTTGCAGGCAAGTAACACTTGATCATATCCTTTCTACTACCCAGTTTTTATGCATTAGATCAATCCTCAAACACTTGCATGGTTAGGATCTAATTAAATTGTGGGATGGGAAGTAGATTGAGGTAGTACCTATTACCTGTTTTACTTATGAACCTTTGGGAGTTACTTCTCGTTTGCTTATTACGCCATGCTATGCTCGTGAGACGTGGATTGGGTTTAAGTGAATATCCATGACAGATGTGAGATTGATAATTAATGGTTTATCTAAGGTGGCAACTTAAACACACATCTGGGTGGATTGAGGCACTGGCTATTCAGGACTTGCCTGTCAAGGCACACAGGTAGACAGGATTTACCTGTATTTCTTCGGACCGCCACCCAGGCCCAAAGGGATCATGAGATTATTCAAACTAGAAACTTCCGTGTGCAGCCACAAGCCATTATGGGCTCTGGCGTAGTTGACTAAGTTGTGCGAACTCTTACGGGCAGACTAGCAGATGTAGGGGATGTAGGTTGGTACGGTCTACCCACATGTAAGGTGCTAGCGCTTACGAAAGACTATGTCTCGGTCATCCGTTTCTCAAACACCATGTAGTCACGAGAAACCAAGCGGAGGCGATCGAGTCTTGTGGGGAAAAGTCGCAAACCTCTGCAGAGTGTACAAACTAATCATGGTTAGCCGTGTCCCGGTTATGGACAATTTTGAGTATCTAGTACCGGATATCCTGTTGATCTCATCATGTTACTTCTAATTAATATTGTTGGGTTTTAATGAGTACTTTTAATTGGGATTGAGGATGCTGTCAACCATTCTCAATGTTTCACAACCACCATGATAGTTAAATAAATTTATTCCTTTGAAGTAGGGAAAAATTGGCTTTTCAAAAAACTGTAACCATAGAGCTTTCCACCAGCCATATATGCATGTAGTATAGCCTATTCTTTCATTACTCTCTATATGTTACATTGCCAGCATATTCCATGTGCTGACCGTTTCGGGCTGCAACTTTTCATGTTGCGGACTTTTCGAACGACAGTAAGTGATACGTTAGGGTTACGATTTCCTATACTCAACTTTGCCGTTGGTGTTGATGGGAATCCACAACCTTGTTGCTTCCGCTATATTTTGGATCGAGGTAATAGTATTTACGTTACTTTATACATGTGATTTACCTCTGTTATAAATCCTTCGAGTACTGTGTGTGTCAGCATACCGATCCAGGGATGACACGAAAGCACAGAGACTTGATCCATTCGGGTCGGGTCGCTACAGCGACACCACGGCAAGACCCTTGCCGAGGGCGTCAGCGGGGCCACTGCCAGGCCCGCACCAACCAAGACTCCGCCGCCGTTCGCATGCAGCTGCCAGCCCAACCAGCTGGGCAGGCACCTGCATGGCAACATGCGGCTTCCAGGCCAAATCAGCAAGCACCTGCGTGGTGGCGTGCAGATCTTCATGAAGGCCCTACCACCGCGCCACCTCAGCTGGCTTCTTGCCTACATGGCGCTGCATGCATCGCTCGCCTGGGAGCATGTCGAAGCGAGGTGGAGCAGCGACGGACGAGACAGGCCTCGTTCTCGTCCCCGATAAAGCTGATGGACACCTAATTAGCGCATTTAATGCACTTTGTCCCGTAATGCCGTGCGATCAGCTCGCGCACTGTAGGCCTTTCCACCTCCTGTGTGCCATTGTGGCAACCCCTTTTCCCTATAAAAGGAGGCCCGAGGCGACCAGGAGAGGGATTCGGCTTTTTGGAACTACACAGCCACCATAGCTAGTTCAAAAAGCTCAAGAACACTCAATACATCCACCAAAGCAGGACTAGGGTTTACGCATCCTCGCGGCCCGAACCTGGGTAAACGATCCGTGTGCTTGCTCCTAAACCTGCTCTTATCACGACCCCACGCCCGCCGACCGTAGGAGGGATCCCAGTGATCCCATAGGTGTCGTTCCCACCGACACTTTTATACTAATTTTGAGCCTAACTTATTGATCCAGTGCCCAATGCCAGTTCCTGTTTGTTGCATGTTTCTTGTTTCGCAGAGTATCCATACCAAACGAAGCCAAATGCGATAAAAACTTATGGAGTTTTTTTGGAATATATGTGATTTTTGGGAATTGGAATCAACGTGAGACGATGCACGAGGGGCCCACAAGCCCTAGGGGCGCACCCCCCTCCCCAGGGCGTGGCCAGGAGGCTTGTGGCCACCTCGTAAGGCGGCTGGTGCCCTTCTTCGGCCGCAAGAAAGCTAATATCCGGACCTAAAATTTTAGCCCAATCGGAGTTACGGATCTCCGGGAATTTAAGAAACGGTGAAAGGCCAGAAAACATGAACGCATAAATAGAAGGAAACAGAGAGAGATCCAATTTCGGAGGGGCTCCTGGCCCTCCGCCGCCATGGAGGCCATGTACCAGTGGGGAAACCCTTCTCCCATCTAGGGGAAGGTCAAGGAAGAAGAATAAGGAGGGGGGCTCTCTCTCCCTCTCCCCCGGTGGCGCCGGAACGCCACCGAGGCCATCGTCGTGACGGTGATCTACACCAACAACTTCGCCGCCGTCATCACCAACTCTCACCCCCTCTATGAAGCGGTGTAACACCTCTTCTCCCCGCCGTAATCTGTACTTAAACATGGTGCTCAACACTATATATTATTTCCCAATGATGCATGGCTATCCTATGATGTTTGAGTAGATCCATTTTGTCCTATGGTTGATTGATGATCATGATTGGTTTGAGTTGTATGTTTTATTATTGGTGATGTCCTATGGTGCTCTCCGTGTAGCGCAAGCATGAGGGATCCCCGCTGTAGGGTTTGCAATATGCTCATGATTCGCTTATGGTGGGTGGCATGACTGACAGAAGCACAAACCCGAGTAAGTAGGTTGTTTGCGTATGGGAGTAAAGAGGACTTGATACTTTAATGCTATGGTTTGGTTTTACCTTAATGATCTTTAGTAGTTGCGGATGCTTGCTAGATTTCCAATCATAAGTGCATATGATCCAAGTAGAGAACGTATGTTAACTTATGCCTCTCCCTCATATAAAATTGCAATAATGATCGCCTAGGGACAAATAACTTTCTTGTGACAAAAAGCTCTCTACTAAAACTAACTTAGTTGTTTATTTATCTAAAAAGCCCCTAGTTTTTATTTACGTGCTCTTCATTATCTTGCAAACTTATCCCTTTACACCTACAAAGTGCTTCTAGTTTCATACTTGTTCTAGTTAAAGCGAACGTTAAACGTGCGTAGAGTTGTATCGGTGGTCGATAGAACTTGAAGGGAATATAAATTCTACCTTTAGCTCCTTGTTGGTTTGACACTCATATTTATCGAGAAAGGCTACAACTGATCCCCTATACTTCTGGGTTATCAAGACCTTTTTCTGGCGCCGTTGCCGAGGAGCAATAGCGTGGGGTGAATATTCTCACTACTGCAGGATTCTGCTAACGCGACACTACGATCGTATACCCTTCGACGAAACTGTGTGCGATGCAATAATCGCAAACGATGGTGTAGAAAAACCGTCAAAAAGGCGTAAAACGTTTGCGATGACGGATGCATCAAACACGGTTCAGATTTTAGTTGCGTGTGCGATTCAGGGCATACGGTTCAGTTCAATTAACCGTTTTCGATGAGGAGGAATAAACAAACGGGCAGCTAGATGAAGGTGTGTGTGATGTACAACATACGGTTCACTCTGATTAACTGTTTGTGATTAGGCAACACAAAAGAAACGGTCAGCCAGATCAAGGTGTGTGCCATGTACAACATACAGTTCACTCGGATGAACTGTTTGTGATTAGGCAACACAAAAGAAACGGTCAGCCAGATCAAGGTGTGTGTGATATACGACATGCGGTTCACTCGGATGAACTGTTTTCCTTGAGACAAGAGAACAAAAATGGTTCAATATAACAAAATACCATAATTATTGCAAGGTTAAAATTCAAAGATTACACCGCCCAAATTCAAACATTGCAAAACCGCGTAATTTCTAAAAAGAAATCAGCCCTAACAAGTCATCTATGGGTTTGACACAATGACTTCCAATTGCTTTGCCATATCCTCTTCCAATATGAAGTTTGGTATTTTTGGAGGCACTTCCATTCCAGAGTACCTGCCAGCTCTGATAATCATACCAATTGGTTTGACACAATGACTTCCAATTGCTTTGCCATATCCTCTTCCAATATGAAGTTTGGTATTTTTGGAGGCACTTCCATTCCAGAGTACCTGCCAGCTCTGATAATCATACCATTGATCTTTCCTAATTAAATGCGTGTTCAACCTCAGTACCCTCAGCACCTTTGCTCTGGCAAGAAAGAACCTGGCGAGTGTAATCTCCGGTTAGGTCCCTCGGTAGGAGTTCAAAGTAATATTTGAGAGACGCAGATCCATGCATTCGATGTGATTGTCGTCATAAACATTATCCACGTCCGGACCTATTATTATCTACAAAATAAGAGAACGTGTTAGTGCCTACATGCAGTTTTGAACACTGCTACACGCCCATTTGGTTTGCAGGATTTGTAAAATGCACCAACGTGCCATCTTCGATCTGGCATGATTAACATGGGCATTTGATTACAATCTATAAACATGTAGCCTTCTTCACAAGAGGTTGGATTGGATGGAAAATTCCCTAAGAAAACTAATACAGAAAAATCCAAAGGAGAAATGCTTATGGACGATTGTAACCGTATGAATGAACAACCAATATGGGGTGGGGGTGTATGTCCTAAAATCCTCCAAAGTTCCTTCATAAATCATAGTACATTGTCATTGTAAACTTGGGAAAAGGTGCAAAAAATGAACTCCCTTATGGTTAACATTTAACAGGAAAGGAACATCACCTCGATATACAGCTTCTTCAGGCACGGAAAGCATCTCAGGTAGCTGACAACTTGGTCCAGGTTGGGGCCGACAGATTCTAGTGCCAAGACCTTCACTGTGCCCAGAGTCTCGTTGAAGCTTATTTGGATGATGATTTAACATACATCTTCAAAACTAGAAATAACGTTGATATCAAGAAGGAGAGGTATATAAAGCATTGTTGTACACGAAAGTTGTAGTATTTGACAGACGAGTACCCCACCACTTTCAATTTCGGCGCAAAAATGACATTGATTCTTGTTGGACCTTGTTGATCAACTACAAGTAATCTCTCAAGTGAAGGTGTGTCCTGGATGACCATATTGTGGTTCACCTTTTGTGATCTCTTGTTGCAGCACCAGCAACACACATAAATAGTCCGGAGATTCCTGGAGGTGATGTGCAAGGTACTCGACCAATTCATCGCCTGAAGATGAAGGAACTCAAGTGCAGTACAGCCGCGGAGCGGGCGCTCCATGTCATCCTTTGGGATGCAGACGACGACGAGCTCGAGGTGCTTAAGTCGTGGTAGAAAAAGAGTGGGCGCGTCATTAAGGGGGGATGGCAGTTCATGAACTTCGCGAGGCGCAGCGTGGGCGCAAATCGGAGCGTGAAAGTTGGCAGCAAGCGCATATGCCCATCATTATAACTTCTCGAGCTGATCTATGGCGCGGGATTGGAACCACTCGTCAAGCTTGGCTCGGTCCTTGCCATTGGAACGGAACTAGCCCGTGATAAGGCCTTTGATTGGGCCATCGTGACTGCCGAGGATCTGGGAGAACACATCCAAGCTTTGGCGATAGCCATGGCAGAGCTTGTGGGCGTCGAGGAGGTCGACAGGGGTGCGGAGCCATAGGGTGTGCCACCGCCGGGGAAGGGGGGGCTGTCCGCGCTTGATATTTGATTGGGAGGAGGGGTATGATGACTATCAACATATCATCGGGGAGGTTGTTGATGAAGTCTAGGCCTGCTGGAGTCGCTTGCGGTTCTTTCTCGACCCGCCTCCGCTTGTTGGCAACCTCGTTCTCCACCTCGTCGGCGGGAACGGAAACCTCTGTCTCCATATTCATGCCGTGATCCGGTGCTTCAGCAGCCTCGGCGTCACCACTCCCTCCGACGGGGCGCTTCGGGGGCATCCTCGTACACTGACGGCTTTGAAGACTCAGAGCGGCGTCGAGGATGCGGGCGGAGAGAGAGGAATTGTGTGTGTGCTGAGGATGGGGAGTGCAGCCGCTCAGCGGCGCCATTAATATAGACCAGTGTGAGCGAGGCGGGTGGCGGTCCAAGGCTGTCTCGCTTCCCGGTGAGAACGACTACTTAATCTCTAGTATGAATGAAATCTATGCTTAATTACTGAACTTTAGTGGCAAAAAATAGATAATGCTATTGATTTTTAGCTGCATATTTTGACAAATCGCAGTGTCTCTTGGCTTAGCACCGAAGTCTGGCTTTAATTTGCATGCCGTAATCTGAACCGTTTGCGTTGAACAGATGCACAGATCCTGCGCTGAACAGCTTGTACGCTTCCCTGTGAGCCTGCGCACCGGACTGTGCTCGCACGCCTCCCGTTCAGTCAAGCAGCTGTCCACACGGCACCTCCTATAGCCATTAAAACCAAGACACGTGGCGTCACATGAATGGTTAACCGAACGCACATGGTTTGAATTATACAAACGTTTGAGATATTAAAGTGGCAGCTATTTTTTTCATAATGCCTTTGTTGGCTGTCATTATTCGAGTGCGCCATCTCTCAAAATGGACACGAGAAATGTCAGGACCCCGATTCCAAGTCACATCGACCTAGCCGGTAACACCTCATATCACTTTGCGGCCTCACGCACGGTATTCCCAGGTGTCGCCTTACCATGGCCGGGACCGTTTAGCCTTTTGGCTCACGATATGATAGTGTCGCTAGCATCCACATGACAAAGAACCGGGCCGACATGGCTAGTCGTGAACCAAAGCGCCCTAACCTATGGGGACAGGCATACATGAATCACCTCGAGCATGTCGGTCATCAACGTATGAATTCGGGCTGTAGCACTGGGCTAACAGGACTCCGGTATCCCGGCTGTAGCAGCTAGGCGGGACTCAATACCACCGCGACATTTCCCGAAGGAACAGACATAAGGAACGAAATGAATCACATGCCGGCCAGATCAAGTGTCCAAGCAGTAGTCTTTGGGCTAGCAGGACTCCGTGAACCGGGCTGTAGCGGACTACTATCGCTCGGAAGCACGAGACTACATTTCCCCATATGAGAGGCTGCCAAGGATAAACAACTAGTTTGTCGGATCCCACTCATACCAAGCATTTCAATCATACATAATATGCCCGATATGAGTAAATACAACAAGGCATCACAACAAAACTCTACAACTCAAGTACTTTATTTAAGAGGCTCCGAGGAGCCCTACATAACATAGTCATACAGGTAGGGGTCACATGACCCAACACTCAAGTCATACAATCATACAAGCACATGCGGAAGCAAACTAGTCTGAGTACAGACTCTAGAAAGAAAGGAAGCTTGTTGGAGCCTTTCTATCTACAATGGCCCTTCACAAGTCTTAGATCGCCACCTGGGTGGCTAGTTCACTCGTCGAAGTCAATATCTACATAGAATCCGTCGGAGGGGGTAGTATTGTCCTCTGAAAAACAATAATTAGGCAAACATGAGTACAAGGGTACTCAGCAAGTCTTACCACAGAATCCTATCGTACATGCACATTCTCAAGGAAGGAAGTGGAGTTATTTGCAGCAAGCCAGCTTTGACTCTTGGCTAAGCTATCCTACGTGACACCACTTTGTAAAGCATTTGTCGTACACGAGTCCACTAATCACCATCACAATACTCCACCGTGAATCCTCTCTCGTCATCCCACGAGAGGGCCATCCACGATACTCACACTGTAACGCCCGGATGGTTATGCAACAGTAATCACCCGGTTATGTTAATTAACCTCTCGTTGATTCAAACCCGACCTAAAACAAAAATCAAAACTAGATCAAACGATAAAAGGTTCCGAAAATAAGTTCTAAAATGTTCCGGGGTTTTCTAAAATACCTAACCAAATATTGGTGGGGTGCAATAATATTTACAAATGTCAGAGCATTTTAAATAAAGTAAAAACAGAAAAGAAACTAAATAAAAGAAAAAGGAAAAATAAAACTGAGAGGGGGGAGAACCCCCCCTGGCCCAGCCAGTCGGCCCCCTCCCCACCTGGCCCCTCTCTCCCCTTTTGGCCCATTCCCCTCCCCCCCCATGGGCCGGCCCACCGGCCCAACCCACCGGCCGCATAACCCCCCCACCCGGCGGCTAACCCTAGCCACCGACCCACCCCCCCCGCGCCCCTCGCCGCCTCTCCTCTCCCGATCGGATCGGGGCGGAGATCGGCCCAGACCGAGCCACCCCTTGCGCCAAACCCACCTCGCCGCCGACCCCGCCGCCCACCGGCCCCGGCTTCCTCCTCCTCCGCGCCCCGAGGCTCCTCCCCCTCCGTCGCCCCGAGCCCTGGCCTCCGCCTGCCAGCCGGCTCGGCCTCCGCCCTCCCGTCGTCGGAATGCTTCACCGACCCCCTCCCCGACGGACTCCCGCCCCTCACTGAGCCCACCGCCGAGCCCCGGCCTCCCCTGTGAGGCTCCCTCTCGCCCCTCTCTTCCCCCCCCCCGTCGGCGACCGACCGGCCCATGCCCATGCCGATCCTTCCCCGGCTCCCTCTCCTCGCTCGACGCCAGGCCCCGACCGCCCCGTCGCGGATCGGGCACCAGGCCACAGCACCAGCGCCACCACCCCCACTGATCCTCTCCTTCCTCCCCGCTGGGATCCGCCGCAGTGCCCAGACCGGCCCGGCCACCGCACAGCGCCGCCCGCCCCACCCCAAAAAGAATGTTTTAATTAAAAGCAGAACTAAAAACAAAATGAAATGAATATAAATTAATTAACTAACTAATTAATTTATTAATTAATTGAGTAATTAATTAAACTAATTAATTATGGATTAATTAACCTAATCATTAATTAATTAATTGGGTAATTAATTAAACTAATTATCTTGAACTAATTAACCTAATCATTAATTAACTTAATTAAGTAATGTTAATTAAATCTGATTAGGTTAATTAGTCATTAGTGAATGACATGCGGGACCCACATCGGGGTTGACTTAGTCAACCCTGTTGATCGATGATGTCGGCATGACATCATCTTGATGTCATAAATGCAATTTCGAAATTAATTAAGTAATTAATTAAAATTCGAAAATTAATAAAATCTTTTATAAATCATATCTTTTAATCCGTAATCCGGATTAAAATAATTTCAACATGAAAGTTGCTCGTAACAACGAGGCGAATCCGGATCGCAATCCGTTCGTCCACCACATGTCTCTAACCTATCGAACCTGCAAACTTTCCTCTCCGGTTCATCATGCATCGACAGACGTCCGGGCCGGATAACTTCCGGATGTCTCCCCCTAAACCAGTACCCTTCTTACCACGTTAGGGCACGCCTAGCATCGCTTCTTGGCATGTCATGCATCGTTATGCATCTGTTACTTGTATTCATTGTTTCTTCCCCCTCTTCTCTTCGGTAGACTACGAGACCGACGCTGCAGCTGGCCAGTTCGACTACGGTGTTGACGACCCCTCTCTCTTGCCAGAGCAACCAGGCAAGCCCCCCCCCCCTTGATCACCAGATATCGCCTACTCTTATCTACACTGCTTGCATTAGAGTAGCATAGCATATTCTTGTTTTGGATACTCCTATCTTTGCTGCATAGCCGTTGTCCTTGTAACCATTGTTACCTTACGCAATCCTATATGCTTAGTATAGGATGCTAGTACTTTCATCTGTGGCCCTACTTTCTTGTCCGTCTGCGCGTGCTATACTATCGGGCCGTGATCACTCGGGAGTTGATCACGGTATATACTATATACTTATACATGATACATGTGGAGACTAAAGTCGGGTCGGTGATGGAGCACCATGAGTGGATCTTTGTGGCGGAGCGGCAGGCAGGTTGAGACCGCCTAGGAGAGAGGTGGGCTGGCCTGTTTGGCGTTCGCGGTTACTTAACACGCTTAACGAGGTCTTGGTATTTGATCTGGGTTGGCTACGAGCTTATACGCACTAACCATCTACGGGGAGTAGTTATGGGTATCCCGCGTCGTGGTATCGGCCGAAGTACTTGAGACGTCGTGACGGAGCGGCCTTGCCGGATTGGACTGGAACGCTGATGGGCTAGGTCTGCTTCGGCACGTCACGATAGCGTGCAGGTGTGCTCGAGGCGATGGGCCTGCACCCTGCGGCGCTTAGGTTTAGACCGGCGTGTTGGCCTCTCTGTTGTGCCTAGGTGGGGCTGCGGCGTGTTGATCTTCAGCGGCGGGCATGACCCAGAAAGTGTGTCCGGCCAAATGGGATCAAGCGTCTTTGGGTAAGATGGTGCACCCTGCAGGAAGTTAATCTATTCGGATAGCCGTGATCTTGATAACAGGGGACGACTTGGAGTTGTACCTTGAGCTTATGACAACTAGAACCGGATACTTGATAAAACACACCCTTCCAAGTGCGGATACAACCGGTGGTCGCTCTCGCTCGGGGTTATGGCGAGGATTGCGGGTAGGATTATTGCTATATGATGTTACTTGGAGGACTTCCGTTGTCCTCTTACATGCATGCAAGACAGTGTCGAGCGTAGTCTTCGTTAAGACTAACTATCCCCTCTTATTCGGCATTCTGCAGCTTCAGTCCACCGATATGGCCCTTTACACATATATCCATGCATATGTAGTGTAGCTCCTTGCTTGCAGTACTTTGGATGAGTACTCACGGTTGCCTTGTTCCCCTTTTCCCCTATCTATACTCAATTGCTGCAACTGCAGACGATGGAGCCGGGGCGACGCCACCGCCTATGGCGACTACTACTCGGAGGTGCCTACTACTACGTGCAGCCGGCGACGACGACTGGAGTGACCTAGGAGGATCCCAGGCGGAGGCCTGCTCCTCTTCGATCTGATCCCGGTTTGTGCTAGCCATCTTATGGCACCTTGTTTAACTTATATCTCGTACTCAGATATTGTTGCTTCCACTGACTTCGTCTATGATCGAGCACTTGTATTCGAGCCCTCGAGGCCCCGGCTTGTATTATGATGCTTGTATGACTTATTTTATTGTAGAGTTGTGTTGTGATATCTTCCGTGAGTCCTTGATCTTGATCGTACACATTTGCGTGCATGATTAGTGTACAATTGAATCGAGGCGTCACAAGTTGGTATCGAGCCGATTGCTGTAGGAATCCCCTTCCACACTCCTTGGCGAAGTCGAGTCTAGACATTGCAAAACTTTTACTAACTTGGTTGTGTGCCTTACGGGCCCACGCCGCCATTAGGTGGTATTAGGATCTTTTACTCCTCGATCTTTACTCGGGGCTCAACTCTCTTCTACTCGGGTTAAACGATTTTACTAACTATCACTAGGATCCCGTGACCGCATTCACCCGAAGATGGATATAGCCTTAGTTGTTTTTGGAATTGTATTTGGACAATTTCCACCTGTCATTGACTCCTTTGAAACGTCTTTGTTTTCAGATGGAACCCACGAGGCAGGTCGTCGCCACCACGACGGCCATTGGTGCCTCGGGATCACCTCGGTGCTAGCCGAGATGATGACCTATCGGGTTATCGCTGGCACCACGAGTACACCGTCCATGAGGAGTACCAGGACTACAACCAGGAGCGATGCAGCGCATCGTCCACCTCTACTCTCGGGAGTATGAGTCCACTCTTGCTGCACACCGCACATGGTGTTGGAGTGACCATCGATATGGCAGTCCACGATGCTGCTTATGCTGCTGCGACACGTCTTCGTGCAGAGTATCGAGTTGGACACCTCCCCTTCGGCACATTGCTATCGCGTCGATGTTGGTGAGGAGGTTACTACACCGCTGCCTACACCATCGTTACCAGAGAGCCCTTCCACCATCAGAACTTTGTTCTGCATGCTGATGGGCTGGATCGAGCTAACCGAGCTCTTCGCCACGAGTTGTACATCACCCGTCAGCACCTCTACCGTGCTCTGACGCTGATGCACCCCTTTGTCCGATCCGGAGAGCTGCGCGTTCTGCGATCTACCCGCGCGAGACCGTGATGCCCTCAGGGTGTCGGTTGGCGGGCGTGGGAGGCTACTCTCCGCGCACTTGGCCCCTTCACGCCACACGGCGTCGGATTCAGCACCAGAGTATCCGCGGCCCCCAGGTCACTGACGTGGAGGACTATCCACTGCCGCACTATCAGCTTTCAGGCTACAGCTACCTCCGCAGTACCGCGTGGGACTGATGTAGACTTGCTTGTTAGTATTTGATGTATTCGCCGCGAGCCTGTGTGCCGCCTATGATGTAGTAGTCTATGTACCGGACTCTATGTATCGAACTCTATGCATGATTCCTTTTGTAAGATATGCCAACTACTATGTAGTTCCCATCCTGCTGCTTTCATTATGCATGTTTCATCATGAATGATTCCTGTCTCTTGTTTAAATTCTCAAATGCTGAACTACCCCTGTTATATAATAGCAGGATGGTTAGGCCAGCAGGTCGTGGTCGTGGGCCAACTTCCCACCACCGCTTTGAGTACATGGCTGGTATGATCCAACAGCTTGAGATGAATCGCCAGTTCATGGAGAACATGATGGCTCGAGTTCCTCGCCCAATATGCACCAAAGCACCCAAACGGGACAACTCTGCGAGGATTTCATACGCTGAACCCCGTGTGTACCGCAGCTCAACCCAGCCATTTGGATGCTGATGGTCGCTCCGTGACATCACCTATGAGATGGAGTCTGCTGATGTAGCCCCTGCCAGCTATGTCACTTTTGCTTCCTTCTTCCCAAGGGACCCGCAGCTCAATGGTGGGACAGCCACCGCGTACTCTGCCAGTTGGAACACTCATCACTGGCCAGACTTCGGGCTGCCTTCGTGCCCGCTTCATCCCTCAAGGGGTCATGGACGGAAGAAGCGTGAGTTCCGCAACCTCACCCAAGGCAACAAGACTGTTGAAGCCTATCGGCGAGAGTTCTTGGACTTGTCTCGCTATCTTTGAAGAGGATATTGCAACTGATGCACGCATACAAGAGAAGTTCCGTGACGGTCTTCAAGCTAACATCAAGCTCGCACTTCTAGTGCACGACTTTGCTGATTTCACCACCTTGGTGAACAAAGCTATCAATGTCGAAACTGGTCTGCAGGAATACCAGAGCTCTAACAGCGCAACCGTGACACGGGCTCATCTTGAGCCCGTCCTCGCAGGCGCAAGATATGGATTCCCAATAGCATGTACCAGCCGAATGCATCGCTTTAAAGCGAACTATGCTACACCTCGCGCGCCTACAACTAAGCAGCGAAGCTTCCAGCTCCACCACCCCAAGCTCCTGTTCCCACTCCCAATAATGGCTTGTGCTTGGTGCGGACAGCGAGGCACCGTGCTAGAGAATGCAACCGAACCGAATCAATCGGCCCTTCCATAATCGGCCGTGGAAACACCTGAACCGCAACAACACCGGCAAGTCTTATGGGCAAGCTCAGGCCAACCACGTTGATCTGAGCGAAGCTCAAGACCAGCTGCTCTTGTGATGGGTACACTCCTCGTAAATTCAGTACTGCATCTATTTTATTCGATTCAGAGCATCGCATTCATTCATGTCGAGGACTTTGCATACAAGCACGACGTTAAGTGTGAAGAGATGAACTCTTCGGTAGTGGTAAAACCCCATTGGGACAATGTCAAACCTCCATGGTTGGCGTCGGCGTCCCGTGGAAATCGAAGGGTTGGAATTCTATGCCTCCCCATTATCCTCAAGACGTCTAACATCGACCTCATTTTGGGGATGGATTGGTTGAAAGCGCATCTGGCGTCAATCGTTTGCGCCACTAAGACCGTCCATCTGCTGCACCCTTCGATGAAATCGTAAGCTACAATGCTCGTGCGGTTCAAGATGCGAGGCAAGGCTCTATGCATTGAATGCATTGAACGCCGCACCCCTCGAGGGAATTGAAAACATTCCTGTCGTTTGCGATTTCCAAGACGTCTTTCCTGAAGAACTTCCAGGGATTCCCCCTGCTAGAGCTGTCGAATTCGTCATCGACTTGAAACCAGGCACCACTCCTATAGCCAAGCGTCCCTACAAGATGCCGCCGCATGAACTCCTTGAGCTAAAGGAGGAAATCGACAAATCTCTTCAAAGCGGTTTCATTCGCCCAAGTTGCTCACCTTGGGGAGCACCTTCTCTCTTTGTCAAGAAGAAGGATGGGACAAACCGATTGGTCCAAGACTACCGTCCTATAAATCAAGCTACCATTCGAATAAGTATCCTCTTCCTCGGATCAATGATCTTTATGATCAATTGGCTGGTTCGTCGGTGTTCTCGAAACTTCGACTTGAGGTTGGGTTACCACCAGATCCGTGTTCGTGAGGAGGATATCCCCAAGACCGCATTTGTGACTCGTTATGGTTCATACGAGTACACCGTCATGTCTTCGGCTTAACCAATGCTCCAGCCACCTTCTCTCGCTTTGATGAACTATATATTCATGGATTACCTCGACAAGTTAAATCGTGGTTTATCTGGATGATATCCCGATCTATTCAAGAATGAAGAAGAACATGTGAACATCTTAGTCTTGTCTTTGGAAAAGCTACGAGAGCATCAACTCTATGCCAAGTTCTCCAAATGTGAATTCGGCTTCCAAGTAACCTATCTTGGGCATGTCATTTCTAAGGATGGTATTGCCGTCAACCCCGAAAGAGTTCAGGCCATTCTCGATTGGACTCCTCCAAGAACGTTAAGCAAGTCGAAGTTTTCTCGGTCTCGCCAGACTATTGCCGTCGATTAGTGAGAACTTCTCCAAGATTGCCGAGCCTCGACTAACTTTGTTGCATAAGGCGTCAAATTCCAATGGATGATATAAATGTCGGGAAAGTTTCCGAGCACTCAAAGACAAGTTGACTTCTGCCCGATGCTAGCTCCTCCCGATACTAAGAAGGACTTCGTCATTTATCGCGACGCTTCTCGTCAAGGTTTAGGCGGTGTCCTAATGCAAGAGCGCAAAGTAGTTGCTTATGCCTCTCGACAGCTCGCCCTCACGAAGAGAACTACCCAGTTCACGACCTCGAACTTGTCTGTCATTCATGCGCTAAAGCGATGGCGACATTACCTTCTCGTAATCGTTGAGATCTTCACCGACCACCAAAGTCTGAAGTATCTGCTTACTCAGCCAGACCTGAACCTCCGTCGCCAGAGATGGATGGAGAGCTGTTGCAGACTTTGATTTGGGTATTTCCTATCGCCCGAGCAAGGCTAATGTAATGGCTGATGCCTTGAGCCGCAAGTCTTCTGCAACCACCTTCGAGTTCACAAAGTTCAGCCCCACTTGTTGAAGAATTCAGAAAGCTGAACCTCCATATTGTTCCTCCGGTGCACTCGCTCCCCCTCCTCCGGAGTTCCGCAAGATGAATCTCCGTGTTGTTCCCCGTGGTTCCCTCTATACCTGGCTGTTGAACCCGATCTCGTGGGCACCATAAAGACAATGCAGGATTTGACTCAAAGTCTACAAGCTTAAACAAGACATCGGAAAGGAAATCCTCATCCTTCACTATTGCCGATGATGGCGCCTTGTACTTCAAAGGCCGCCTAGTGGTGCCTTGTAAGAAGGAAAATCTGAATATGACTCGGAAGGTTATGCAAGAAGCTCATGATACACTTCTATGTATCCACCCCGGCAGTACAAAGATGTATCAAGACATTCGCCGAGAGATTCCGTGGTCTAATATGAAGCGTGGACATTGCTCGCTATGTTTACGAGTGTGACGTTTGCCGTCGTATCAAAGCGAACATCAAAGGCCTCTGGAACTCTGCAACCTATCTCTATTCCCGAATGGAAATGGGACCATGTTGAAATGGACTTCGTCCTTTGGATTTCCCAAATCGCAGAAAGGTAATGATGCTATTCTTGTCGTCATTGACCGGCTTTCAAAAGTTGCACATTTTCGGCGGTCAAAGAAACGATCACTTGCTAGCCAGCTTGCAGCGCTCTATATGTCGAATTGTTTCACTTCACGGTATTCCACTGGTTATCGATTCGGACCGTGGCAGCTTATTCACTTCAAGATTCTGGGCAAGTTTTCAAGAAGCTATGGGGACTCATTTATCTTTCAGTAATGCTTTTCATCCGCAGTCACAAGGGCAAGTTGAACGTGTCAACCAAATTCTCGAAGACATGCTTCGAGCTTGTGTCGTCTCATTCGGCAAGAAATGGGAGGAATCTCTCCCGTATGCTGAATTCTCTTATAATAATAGCTATCAAGCTAGTCGAAGATGGCCCCTTGAAGTGTTATATGGACGAAAGTGCGAACCCTCCGAACTGGTCGAAATCGGGAACGTCCACTCTTGGTCCGGATATTATCAACATGCCAAGAACAAGTCCGCATTATTCGCGAGAATCTCAAGACTGCTCGATCGCGTCAAAAGAGTAATTATGACCGTCATCACAAAGACATGGTCTATCAACTTTGGCGAAAAGGCCTATCTTCGTTACACCAATGAAGGGTGCTCACCGCCGGGATCAAGGGCAAGTTAGCTCCTCGCTATATTGGCCCTTTCACTATTCTCGAAAGGCGTGGAAAAGTGGCCTATCAACTGGAGCTTCCGTCGAACCTTTCTCGGGTTCACGATGTGTTCCACGTGTCCCAACTCCGACGCTGCTTCAAGGACCCAATCCGAGCGAAAGGACCATGAAGTGCTCGAATTGCAACAAGACCTCTCCTATAAAGAGCATCCGGTCCGCATTCTCGACCAAGCTGAACGCCGCACCCGTCGGAAGGCGATCAAGTTCCTCAAGGTCCAGTGGTCGAATCACTCAAGAAAAAGCCACACAGAACGCGAGGATCGTCTCGAGATGAATATCCGCACTCTTTCCTTCTACCTCCTAAATCTCGGACGAGATTTCTTGTAGTGGAGGAGATTTGTAACGCCCGGATGGTTATGCAACAGTAATCACCCGGTTATGTTAATTAACCTCTCGTTGATTCAAACCCGACCTAAAACAAAAATCAAAACTAGATCAAACGATAAAAGGTTCTGAAAATAAGTTCTAAAATGTTCCGGGGTTTTCTAAAATACCTAACCAAATATTGGTGGGGTGCAATAATATTTACAAATGTCAGAGCATTTTAAATAAAGTAAAAACAGAAGAGAAACTAAATAAAAGAAAAAGGAAAAATAAAAGCGAGAGGGGGAGAACCCCTGCCCACCCAGTCGGCCCCCTCCCCACCGGCCCCTCTCTCCCTTTTGGCCCATTCCTCCCCCCATGGGCGGCCCACCGCCCAACCCACCGCCGCATAACCCCCCCACCCGGCTAACCCTAGCCACCGACCCACTTCGCCCCACGCCCCCTCGCCCCTCTCCTCTCCCGATCGGATCGGGCGGAGATCGGCCCGACAAAGCCACCCCCCGCGCGCCAAACCCACCTCGCCGCCGACCCCCCCCGCCCACCGCGGCCCAGGCTCCTCCTCCTCCGCCGCCTGGAGCTCCTCCTCCCCTCAGTCGCCCCAGAGCCCACAAGGCCTCCGCCCGCCAGCAGCTCGGCCTCAGCCTGCTCACGTCGCCGGCAACGCTTCACCGACCCCTCCCGACGGACTCCCGCCCCACACGAGCCCACCGGCCGAGCCCCTGCCTCCCCCTGTGAGGCTCCCCTCTCGCCCCCTCTCTTCCCCCCCTCCCCGTCGGCGACCGACCCCGCCACCCAGAACGATCCTTCCCCGGCTCCTCTCTCGCTCGCGCCAGGTAGCCCGACCGCCTCCGTCGCGGATCGGGCACCAGCGGCACAGCGCCGACGCCACCCCCCGATCCTCTCCTTCCTCCCCCCTGCGGATCCGGCCTTGGGGCCCGACCGCCCCACCACTGCACGCGCGCCCCTTTCTTCCCTTCTGACGGCGGCGACGCCCCCACGCCCAGCAGCCCAGAGCCCTCGCTCCCCCGTTCGGCGTCCCGCCTCCCCGACCGAGACCCCGTTTTCCCTCCCATGCGACGCTGCTCCGCCCGAGCCACCACTCCGCCTGTCGCCTCACCTCGCCGCTTCGCCGCCCGGCCCAGGCCGGGCCTCGGCCCACCCGGCCCGTGGCCCCCCCCTGGATCGCGCCCCCGACCCGGCCCGGGTTCGTGCCCGTTCGGGCATCGCCCGCGTCGCCCGCACCCGTTTGGCCTCAGGCCACTGACGTGGGGGCCCCACCCCAAAAAGAATGTTTTAATTAAAAACAGAACTAAAAACAAAATGAAATGAATATAAATTAATTAACTAACTAATTAATTTATTAATTAATTGAGTAATTAATTAAACTAATTAATTCTGGATTAATTAACCCTAATCATTAATTAATTAATTGGGTAATTAATTAAACTAATTATCTTGAACTAATTAACCTAATCATTAATTAACTTAATTAAGTAATGTTAATTAAATCTGATTAGGTTAATTAGCCATTAGTGAATGAAATGCGGGACCCACACGTCAGGTTGACTTAGTCAACCCTGTTGATCGATGATGTCGGCATGACATCATCTTGATGTCATAAATGCAATTTCGAAATTAATTAAATAATTAATTAAAATTCCGAAAATTAATAAAATCTTTTATAAATCATATCTTTTAATCCGTAATCCGGATTAAAATAATTTCAACATGAAAGTTGCTCGAGCGAGCGAGACGAATCCGGATCACGCATCCGTTCGTCCACCACACGCCTCTAACCTATCGAACCTGCAAACTTTCCTCTCCGGTTCATCCGTCTCGACAGACGTCCGGAACCGGATAACTTCCTGATGTTTCCCCCTAAACCAAGTACCCTTCTTACCACGTTAGGGCACGCCTAGCATCGCTTCTTGGCATGTCATGCATCGTTATGCATCTGTTACCGTGTATTCATTGTTTCTTCCCCTCTTCTCTTGGTAGACTACGAGACCGACGCCTGCGCCGCCGACTACGGTGTTGACGACCCTCTCTCTTGCGAGCAACCAGCAAGCCCCCCTTGATCACCAGATATCGCCTACTCTTATCTACACTGCTTGCATTAGAGTAGCATAGCATGTTCTTGCTTTGGATACTCCTATCTTTGCTGCATAGCTTTGTCCTTGTAACTTCATTGTTACCTTACGCAATCCTATATGCTTAGTATAGGATGCTAGTACTTTCATCTGTGGCCCTACTTTCTTGTCCGTCTGCGTGCTATACTATCGGGCCGTGATCACTCGGGAGTTGATCACGGTATATACTATATACTTATACATGATACATGTGGAGACTAAAGTCGGGTCGGTGATGGAGCACCATGAGTGGATCTTTGTGGCGGAGCGGCAGGGCAGGTTGAGACCGCCTAGGAGAGAGGTGGGCCTGGCCTGTTTGGCGTTCATGGTTACTTAACACGCTTAACGAGGTCTTGGTATTTGATCTGGGTTGGCTCGAGCTTATACGCACTAACCATCTATGCGGAGTAGTTATGGGTATCCGGCGTCGTGGTATCGGCGAAGCACTTCAGACGTCGGCGACGGGCGCGCCCGGATTGGACTGAACGCTGATGGGCTAGGTCTGCTTCGGCACAGTCGCAACGTGCAGGTGTGCTCGAGGCGATGGGCCTGCACCCTGCAAGCTTAGGTTTAGACCGGCGTGTTGGCCTCTCACAGTGCCTAGGTGGGGCTGCGGCGTGTTGATCTTCCGCGGCGGGCATGACCCGAAAGTGTGTCCGCCAAATGGGATCAAGCGTCTTTGGGTAAGATGGTGCACCCTGCAGGAAGTTAATCTATTCGGATAGCCGTGATCTTGATAACAGGGCGACTTGGAGTTGTACCTTGAGCTTATGACAACTAGAACCGGATACTTGATAAAACACACCCTTCCAAGTGCGGATACAACGGTGGTCGCTCTCGCTCGTGGTTATGAGCGAGGATTGCGGGTAGGATTATTGCTATATGATGTTACTTGGAGGACTTCCGTTGTCCTCTTCTGTCTGTGCAAGACAGGTGTCCAGAAGCGTAGTCTTCGTTAAGACTAGCTATCCCCCTCTTATTCTGGCATTCTGCAGTTCAGTCCACTGATATGGCCTTTACACATATATCCATGCATATGTAGTGTAGCTCCTTGCTTGCGAGTACTTTGGATGAGTACTCACGGTTGCCTTGTTCCCCCTTTTCCCTATCTCTACTCGATTGCTGCAACTGCACGATGGAGCCGAGGCCGACGCCACCGCCTATGACGACTACTACTCCGGAGGTGCCTACTACTACGTGCAGCCCGGCGACGATTTACACCGGGAGTGACGAGGAGGATCCTGGCAGGAGGCCTGCTCCTCTTCGATCTGATCCCAGCTTTGTGCTAGCCATCTTATGGCACCTTGTTTAACTTATGTCTCGTACTCAGATATTGTTGCTTCCACGACTCGTCTATGATCGAGCACTTGTATTCGAGCCCTCGAGGCCCCCGGCTTGTATTATGATGCTTGTATGACTTATTTTATTGTAGAGTTGTGTTGTGATATCTTCCGTGAGTCCTTGATCTTGATCGTACACATTTGCGTGCATGATTAGTGTACGATTGAATCGAGGGCGCTGAGTTGGTATCGAGCCGATCGCTGTAGGAATCCCCTTCCACACTCCTTGGCCGAAGTCGAGTCTAGACATTGCAAAACTTTTACTAACTTGGCTGTGTGCCTTACGGGCCCACGTCGCCATTGGGTGGTATTAGGATCTTTTACTCCTCGATCTTTACTCTGGGGCTCTGAACTCTCTTCTACTCGGGTTAAACGATTTTACTAACTATCACTAGGATCCCGTGACCGCATTCACCCCGAAGATGGATATAGCCTTAGTTGTTTTTGGAATTGTATTTGGACAATTTCCACCCTGTCATTTGACTCCTTTGAAACGTCTTTGTTTTCAGATGGAACCCACGAGGCAGGTCGTCCGCCACACGACGGCCATTGGTGCCTCGGGATCACCTGCGATGCTAGCCGAGATGATGACCTATCTGGGTTATCGCTGGCACCCTGAGTACACCGTCCATGAGGAGTACCAGACTACAACCAGAGCAGATGCAGCGCCATCGTCCACCTCTACTCTCGGGAGTATGAGTCCACTACTGTGCTGCACACCGCACATGGTGTTGGAGTGACCATCGATATGGCAGTCCACGATGCTGCTTATGCTGCTCTGACACGTCTTCGTCGCGAGTATCGAGTTGGACACCTCCCCTTCGTGCACATTGCTATCGCGTCTGATGTTGGTGAGGAGGGTTACTACACTGCTGCCTACACCACTGTCACCAGAGAGCCCTTCCACCATCAGAACTTTGTTCTGCATGCTGATGGGCTGGATCGAGCTAACCGAGCTCTTTGCCACGAGTTGTACATCACCCGTCAGCACCTCTACCGTGCTCTGACGTTGATGCACCCCTTTGTCCGATCCGGAGAGCTGCGCGTTCTGCGATCTACCCGCCAGACCGTGATGCCCGGTGGTGTCGGTTGGCGGACGTGGAGGCTACTCTCCCGCACTTGGCCCCTTCCCGCCACACGGGCGCCGGATTCAGCACCGAGTATCCGCGGCCCCTGTGTCACCGACGTGGAGGACTATCCACCGCCGCACTATCAGCTTTCAGCTCTGACTACCTCCATGATGCAGCGTGGGACTGATGTAGACTTGCTTGTTAGTATTTGATGTATTCGCCGCGAGCCTGTGTGCCGCCTATGATGTAGTAGTCTATGTACTGGACTCTATGTATCGAACTCTATGCATGATTCCTTTTGTAAGATATGCCAACTACTATGTAGTTCCCATCATGCTGCTTTCATTATGCATGTTTCATCATGAATGATTCCTGTCTCTTGTTTAAATTCTCAAATGCTGAACTACCCCTGTTATATAATAGCAGGATGGTTAGGCCAGCAGGTCGTGGTCGTGGGGCCAACTTCCCACCACCGCCGAGTACATGGCTGGTATGATCCAACAGCTTGAGATGAATCGCCACCATGGAGAACATGATGGCTCAGTTCCTCGCCTCAATATGCACCAAACCCAAACGGGACAACTCTGCAGGATTTCATACGCTGAACCCCAGCGTGTACCGCAGCTCAACCCAGCCATCGGATGTCGATGGTCGGCTCGTGACATCACCTATGAGATGGAGTCTGCTGATGTAGCCCCGCCAGCTATGTCACTTTTGCTTCCTTCTTCTGAAGGGACCCGCAGCTCAATGGTGGGACAGCCACCGGCGTACTCTGCCAGTTGGAACACTCATCACCTGGCCAGACTTCCAGGCTGCCTTCCGTGCCCGCTTCATCCCTCAAGGGGTCATGGACCGGAAGAAGCGTGAGTTCCGCAACCTCACCCAAGGCAACAAGACTGTTGAAGCCTATCAGCGAGAGTTCTTGGACTTGTCTCGCTATGCTGAAGAGGATATTGCAACTGATGCACGCAGACAAGAGAAGTTCCGTGACGGTCTTCAAGCTGACATCAAGCTCGCACTTCTAGTGCACGACTTTGCTGATTTCGCCACCTTGGTGAACAAAGCTATCAATGTCGAAACTGGTCTGCAGGAATACCAGAGCTCTAACAGGCGCAACCGTGACACGGGCTCATCTTCGGGCCCGTCCTCGCAGAAGCGCAAGATATGGATTCCCAATAGCATGTACCAGCCGAATGCATCTGCTTCAAAGCAGAACTATGCTACACCTCGCCCGCCTACAACTAAGCAGCCAAGCTTCCAGCTCCACCACCCCAAGCTCCTGTTCCCACTCCCAATAATGGCTTGTGCTTGGTGCGGACAGCGAGGGCACCGTGCTAGAGAATGCAACCGTAACCGTAATCAGGTGGCCCTTCCATGAATCGGCCGTGGAAACACCTGAACCGCAACAACACCGGCAAGTCTTATGGGCAAGCTCAGGCCAACCACGTTGATCTGAACGAAGCTCATGACCAGCCTGCCTTCGTGATGGGTACACTCCTCGTAAATTCAGTACTCGCATCTGTTTTATTCGATTCAGAGCATCGCATTCATTCATGTCGAAGACTTTGCATACAAGCACGACGTTAAGTGTGAAGAGATGAACTCTTGGTAGTGGTAAAACCCCATTGGGACAATGTCAAACCTCCATGGTTGGCGCCGACGTCCCGTGGAAATCAAGGGTTGGAATTCTATGCCTCCCCATTATCCTCAAGACGTCTAACATCGACCTCATTTTGGGGATGGATTGGTTGAAAGCGCATACGGCGTCAATCGTTTGCGCCACTAAGACCGTCCCATCTGCTGCACCCTTCGATGAAATCGTAAGCTACAATGCTCGTTCGGTTCAAGATGCCGAGGCAAGGCTCTATGCATTGAATGCATTGAACGCCGCACCCTCGAGGGAATTGAAAACATTCACTGCTGCTTGCGATTTCCAAGACGCTCTTTCTGAAGAACTTCCAGGATTCCCCTGCTAGAGCTGTCGAATTCGTCATCGACTTGAAACCAGGCACCACTCCTATAGCCAAGCGTCCCTACAAGATGCCGCCAGATGAACTCCTTGAGCTAAAGGAGGAAATCGACAAATCTCTTCAAAGCGGTTTCATTCGCCCAAGTTGCTCACCTTGGGGAGCACCTTCTCTCTTTGTCAAGAAGAAGGATGGGACAAACCGATTGGTCCAAGACTACCGTCCTATAAATCAAGCTACCATTCGAATAAGTATCCTCTTCCTCGGATCAATGATCTTTATGATCAATTGGCTGGTTCGCGGTGTTCTCGAAACTCGACTTGAGGTTGGGTTACCACCAGATCCGTGTTCGTGAGGAGGATATCCCCAAGACCGCATTTGTGACTCGTTATGGTTCATACGAGTACACCGTCATGTCTTCGGCAACCAATGCTCCAGCCACCTTCTCTCGCTTTGATGAACTATATATTCATGGATTACCTCGACAAGTTAAGTAGTGGTTTATCCGGATGATATCCCGATCTATTCCAAGAATGAAGAAGAACATGCTTGAACATCTTCGTCTTGTCTTTGGAAAAGCTACGAGAGCATCAACTCTATGCCAAGTTCTCCAAATGTGAATTCGGCTTCCGAAGTAACCTATCTTGGGCATGTCATTTCTAAGGATGGTATTGCCGTCAACCCCGAAAGAGTTCAGGCTATTCTCGATTGGACTCCTCCAAGAACGTTAAGCAAGTCGAAGTTTTCTCGGTCTCGCCACTATTGCCGTCGATTAAATGAGAACTTCTCCAAGATTGCCGTGCCTCGACTAACTTTGTTGCATAAGGGCGTCAAATTCCAATGGATGAGATAAATGTCGAAAGTTTCCGAGCACTCAAGGACAAGTTGACTTCTGCCCCATGCTAGCTCCTCCGATACTAAGAAGGACTTCGTCATTTATCGCGACGCTTCTCGTCAAGGTTTAGGCGGTGTCCTAATGCAAGAGCGCAAAGTAGTTGCTTATGCCTCTCGACAGCCATGCCCTCACGAAGAGAACTACCCAGTTCACGACCTCGAACTTGTGCTGTCATTCATGCGCTAAAGCAAAGGGCGACATTACCTTCTCGTAATCGCTATGAGATCTTCACCGACCACCAAAGTCTGAAGTATCTGCTTACTCAGCCAGACCTGAACCTCCGTCGCAGAGATGGATGGAGACTGCTGCAGACTTTGATTTGGGTATTTCCTATCGCCAGCAAGGCTAATGTAATGGCTGATGCCTTGAGCCGCAAGTCTTCTGCAACCACCTTCAAGTTCACAAAGTTCAGCCCCCACTTGTTGAAGAATTCAGAAAGCTGAACCTCCATATTGTTCCTCCGGGTGCACTCGCTCCCCCTCCTCCGGAGTTCCGCAAGATGAATCTCCGTGTTGTTCCCCAGGGTTCCCTCTATACCCTGGCTGTTGAACCCGATCTCGTGGGCACCATAAAGACAATGCAGGGATTTGACTCTGAAGTCTACAAGCTTAAACAAGACATCAGGAAAGGAAATCCCTCATCCTTCACTATTGCTGATGATGGCGCCTTGTACTTCAAAGGCCGCCTAGTGGTGCCTTGTAAGAAGGAAAATCTGAATATGACTCGGAAGGTTATGCAAGAAGCTCATGATACGCCTCTATGTATCCACCCAGCGGTACAAAGATGTATCAAGACATTCGTCAGAGATTCTGGTGGTCTAATATGAAGCAGGACATTGCTCGCTATGTTTCTGAGTGTGACGTTTGCCGTCGTATCAAAGCAGAACATCAAAGGCCTGCTGGAACTCTGCAACCTATCTCTATTCCCGAATGGAAATGGGACCATGTTGAAATGGACTTCGTCCTTTGGATTTCCCAAATCGCAGAAAGGTAATGATGCTATTCTTGTCGTCATTGACCGCTTTCTAAAGTTGCACATTTTCGGCGGTCAAAGAAACGATCATTTGCTAGCCAGCTTGCAACGCTCTATATGTCCAGAATTGTTTCACTTCACGGTATTCCACTGGTTATCAGTTCGGACCGTGGCAGCTTATTCACTTCAAGATTCTGGGCAAGTTTTCAAGAAGCTATGGGGACTCATTTATCTTTCAAGATCGCTTTCATCCATGATCACAAGGGCAAGTTGAGCGTGTCAACCAAATTCTCGAAGACATGCTTGAGCTTGTGTCGCCTCATTCGCAAGAAATGGGAGGAATCTCTCCGTATGCTGAATTCTCTTATAATAATAGCTATCAAGCTAGTCTCAAGATGGCCCCTTCAAGTGTTATATGGAAGAAAGTGCGAACCCTCCGAACTGGTCGAAATCGGGAACGTCCACTCTTGGTCCGGATATTATCCAACATGCGAAGAACAAGTCCGCATTATTCGCGAGAATCTCAAGACTGCTCGATCGCGTCAAAAGAGTAATTATGACCGTCATCACAAAGACATGGTCTATCAACTTTGGCGAAAAGGCCTATCTTCGCGTTACACCAATGAAGGGTGCTCACCGCCGGGATCAAGGGCAAGTTAGCTCCTCGCTATATTGGCCCTTTCACTATTCTCGAAAGGCGTGGAAAAGTGGCCTATCAAGCTGGAGCTTCCGTCGAACCTTTCTCGGGTTCACGATGTGTTCCACGTGTCCCAACTCCGACGCTGCTTCAAGGACCCAATCCGAGCGAAGGACCATGAAGTGCTCGAATTGCAACAGGACCTCTCCTATAAAGAGCATCCGGTCCGCATTCTCGACCAAGCTGAACGCCGCACCCGTCAGAAGGCGATCAAGTTCCTCAAAGTCCAGTGGTCGAATCACTCAAAGACGAAGCCACCTGGGAACGCGAGGATCGTCTACGAGATGAATATCCGCACTCTTTCCTTCTACCTCCTAAATCTCGGGCGAGATTTCTTGTAGTGGAGGAGATTTGTAACGCCGGATGGTTATGCAACAAGAATCACCCGGTTATGTTAATTAACCTCTCGTTGATTCAAACCCGACCTAAAACAAAAATCAAAACTAGATCAAACGATAAAAGGTTCCGAAAATAAGTTCTAAAATGTTCCGGGGTTTTCTAAAATACCTAACCAAATATTGGTGGGGTGCAATAATATTTACAAATGTCGAGCATTTTAAATAAAGTAAAACAGAAAAGAAACTAAATAAAAGAAAAGGAAAATAAAAGAGAGGGGAGAACCCCTGCCCCAGCCAGTCGGCCCCTCCCCACCGGCCCCTCTCTCCCTTTTGGCCCATTCCTCCCCCCATGGGCGGCCCACCGCCCAACCCACCGCCAGATAACCCCCCCCACCCGGCAGCTAACCCTAGCCACCGACCCACTTCCCCCACGCCCTCGCCCCTCTCCCTCCCGATCGGATCGGGCGGAGATCGGCCCCGACCGAGCCACCCCGCGCCAAACCCACCTCGCCGCCGACCCCGCCGCCCAGCGTGGCCCCGGCTTCCTCCTCCTCCTCCGACGCCCGGAGGCTCCTCCTCCCCTCCGTCGCCCCGAGCCATGCTGGCCTCCGCCCCGCCAGGCTCGGCTCGGCCTCGCCGCCCGTCGCCGAACGCTTCACCGTCCCCCCCCGACGGACTCCCCGCCCTCACCGAGCCCACCGGCCGAGCCCCTGCCTCCCCGTGAGGCTCCCTCTCGCCCCTCTCTTCCCCCCCCCCGTCGGCGACCGACCGCCCGCCACCAGCCGATCCTTCCCCGGCTCCCTCTCGCTCGCTCGCCAGTGGCCCCGACCGCCCCGTCGCGGATCGGGCACCAGCCGCAGACCGACGCCCACCCCCCGATCCTCTCCTTCCTCCCCCCCTGCCGGATCGGGCCAGCCCCGACGGCCCGGCCACCGCAAGCGCCGCCGCCTTCTTCTTCCCCACGACGGCGACGCCCGGCGCCCGAGCCCTCGCCTCTGTTCAAGGCGTCCCGCCGCCTCCCCCTACCGAGCCCCGTTTTCCCTCCCAGCGGCGCTTTCGCTCGCCCGAGCCACCACTCCGCCTGCGCCTCACCTCACCGCTTCGCCGGCCGGGCCGGCAGGCCGGCCAGGCTCGGCCGCCCGGCCCCGTGGCCCGATCCCCACGGATCGCGCCCGACCCGCCCGGTTCGTGCCTGTTCGGGCATCGCCGCGCCGCCTGCGCCTGCTTGGCCTCGAGCCCAGCAGCGGGGGCCCCACCCCAAAAGAATGTTTTAATTAAAAACAGAACTAAAAACAAAATGAAATGAATATAAATTAATTAACTAACTAATTAATTTATTAATTAATTGAGTAATTAATTAAACTAATTAATTCTGGATTAATTAACCCTAATCATTAATTAATTAATTGGGTAATTAATTAAACTAATTAATACTGAACTAATTAACCCTAATCATTAATTAACTTAATTAAGTAATGTTAATTAAATCTGATTAGGTTAATTAGTCATTAGTGAATGACATGCGGGACCCACCTGTCAGGGTTGACTTAGTCAACCCTGTTGACTGATGATGTCAGCATGACATCATGCTGATGTCATAAATGCAATTTCGAAATTAATTAAATAATTAATTAAAATTCCAGAAATTAATAAAATCTTTTATAAATCATATCTTTTAATCCGTAATCCGGATTAAAATAATTTCAACATGAAAGTTGCTCAGAACGACGAGACGAATCCGGATACGCAGTCCGTTCGTCCACCACACGTCTCTAACCTATCGAACCTGCAAACTTTCCTCTCGGTTCATCTGTCGACAGACGTCCTAACCGGATAACTTCCTGATGTCTCCCCTAAACCAAGACCCTTCTTACCACGTTAGGGCACGCCTAGCATCGCTTCTTGGCATGTCATGCATCGTTATGCATCTGTTACCGTGTATTCATTGTTTCTTCCCCTCTTCTCTTGGTGAGACTACGAGACCGACGCCGCTGGTGGCGATTCGACTACGGTGTTGACGACCCTCTCTCTTGCCGTGAGCAACCAGCAAGCCCCCTTGATCACCGTGATATCGCTTACTCTTATCTACACCGCTTGCATTAGAGTAGCATAGCATGTTATTGTTTTCGGATACTCCTATACCGCTTGCATAGCCTTGTCCTTGTAACTTCATTGTTACCTTACCGCAATCCTATATGCTTAGTATAGGATGCTAGTACTTTCATCTGTGGCCCTACTTTCTTGTCCGTCTGCCGTGCTATACTATCGGGCCGTGATCACTCGGGAGTTGATCACGGTATATACTATATACTTATACATGATACATGTGGAGACTAAAGTCGGTCGGTGATGGAGCACCATGAGTGGATCTTTGTGGCGGAGCGCGGCAGGCAGGTTGAGACCGCCTAGGAGAGAGGTGGGCCTGCCTGTTTGGCGTTCATGTTACTTAACACGCTTAACGAGGTCTTGGTATTTGATCTGGGTTGGCTACGAGCTTATACGCACTAACCATCTACGCGGGAGTAGTTATGGGTATCCCGCGTCGTGGTATCACCGGCACTTCAGACGTCGGCGACGAGCGCGCGCGCGGATTGGACCGGAACGCTGATGGGCTAGGTCTGCTTCGGCCACAGACGCAACGTCAGGTGTGCTTTCGAGGCGATGGGCCTGCACTGCGCTTAGGTTTAGACCGCGTGTTGGCCTCTCTGTTGTGCCTAGGTGGGGCTGCGACGTGTTGATCTTCCGCGCGGGGCATGACCCAGAAAGTGTGTCCGCCAAATGGGATCAAGCGTCTTTGGGTAAGATGGTGCACCCTGCAGGGAAGTTAATCTATTCGGATAGCCGTGATCTTGATAACAGGACGACTTGGAGTTGTACCTTGAGCTTATGACAACTAGAACCGGATACTTGATAAAACACACCCTTCCAAGTGCGGATACAACCAGTGGTCGCTCTCGCTCGGGGTTATGAGCAGGGATTGCCGGGTAGGATTATTGCTATATGATGTTACTTGGAGGACTTCCGTTGTCCTCTTACATGCATGCAAGACAGGTGTCGAGCGTAGTCTTCGTTAAGACTAGCTATCCCCTCTTATTCGGCATTCTGCAGCTTCACCCATCGATATGGCCCTTTACACATATATCCATGCATATGTAGTGTAGCTCCTTGCTTGCGAGTACTTTGGATGAGTACTCACGGTTGCCTTGTTCCCCCTTTTTCCCCTATCTATACTCAATTGCTGCAACCAGACGATGGAGCCCAGGAGCCAGACGCCACCGCCTATGACGACTACTACTCCGGAGGTGCCTACTACTACGTGCAGCCCGCTGACGACGACCAGGAGTGACCTAGGAGGATCCCAGGCAGGAGGCCTGCTCCTCTTTCGATCTGTATCCCAGTTTGTGCTAGCCATCTTATGGCACCTTGTTTAACTTATGTCTGTACTCAGATATTGTTGCTTCCACTGACTTCGCCTATGATCGAGCACTTGTATTCGAGCCCTCGAGGCCCCTGGCTTGTATTATGATGCTTGTATGACTTATTTTATTGTAGAGTTGTGTTGTGATATCTTCCCGTGAGTCCTTGATCTTGATCGTACACATTTGCGTGCATGATTAGTGTACGATTGAATCGAGGGCGTCACACACACTTATCTTGAGGCTTTTAGTAGTATCCATTTACTTGTCTATGAACTGATATAGGTAACCCAGAAGTCCTTCTCCGTGGACACGGCTATTCAATAGATCATATTTGACCTGCAGGGTGTACTTCTTCACACACGCTCTCACCACTTATCGCCGTTTACACGACATGTACTCGGCAACCTTCAAGCGGAAGCCCAACGTGGGTGTCGGCCACAGCCTACCTAAACACTCGTGTCCCTAGTCCAGGTTTATCGCCTATTCGGTTCCATCCGCAGGAGTCCGCCGAGGTTTCCCATACAGCCCGAACGATGTGTGCAGGGTTCCCGAGATACCAAACGGCACTTTCGGTACACCGGCCACGTGCCTACCGCAACACAACCCACCCCTAAGGTCAGCGTTGCGTGCGGCCCAAAGATGCTACAAACACCGAAACTACTTGCAACTCCGGACTAAGAACAAGGGTGGTTAAGAAGCCGAGAGGGTCAATTAAGGATCCCAATGTGTGGTAGTAACTGTTTCATGGATCACAAACACAGATCTCAGTTCTTAAGTTCGCTTCAATGAAACAACCCACCATGTACTCCTACATGGCCTCTCATCGATACCTTTACCAAATCGTGTTCAACACTTTCACTCTCGAACCAACACAACCTTTCACTCCAGTTCATCATCCCGATGAGCCGGACTGACACAACTCTAAGCATAGCAAGCATAGCATGGTAGGAATCACAAACATGGCTCAATCAACTCCTACACATACTAGTGGGTTTCATCTAGTTATTGTGGCAATGACAGTCATGCAAAGGAGGTGGGTTCAACTACCGCAGCACACAACATTTTGAATCGCGTTGTCTTAATGCAGTAAAGGAGAGCGAGCGAGAACATGGGTTGTATCGAATGATCAACGGGTTGCTTGCCCGATGGAATGGGGTAGAGTAACGCCTTCAGATGGATAGTCGAGGTTATCCTCGGGCGTAACCTATCATGAAAGCACACCGAAAGTAAACACACATGACAATATGCAACAATATGATGCATGCTATGACATGGCAATATGGATGTGTGTTGGCCTAATGCAAGCTGAAATAACAGGGAATGAACTCATTTGAATCAAAGATTCAAATGATAGCTCATTTGAGTTAGTCCTAAAGGTGCATTATCTTATTATGGTTAAACAGCATAGTTAACTTGCTTTAACATGCATGAAACCTGTACCAATGGATAGAGTGGATTTTTCTGATAATTTTTCATATATAAATCTTTGCATTTGGAGTTATAGATTAAAAGTTATAGGCATTTGAAATTTGAATTGTATTCTGAAATTTACTATATCAAAATAAATCCAGAATTGAATTAATGCGTCAGCCATGCGTCAGCATGACGTCAGAGTCAACAGGGACGTCCAGGTCAAACCTGACAGTGGGTCCCGCATGTCAGGGTAATTAACTTAACTAAAGTTTAATTAAACTAACCTATTTAGTTAGCAGGGCTGGGCCCCATTTGTCAGTGACCTGTCGGGGTCAACGCGGGCCCACAGTGGTCAATGTCCACGTCGGCTGCACCGGCGACTAGCCGCCGGCGAGCCCGACGCGCCGGAGGGAGTGTGTTTACGATTCCGCGACCAAACGAAGTCATGAAGGTAGCTATGGGTAGCTAGGAGCAAACCGCGCTCTTGGTGGAGTTAGTTGGGGTCGGGTGGCGGGGTTGGCGCCGGCGACGAGCTAGCGGCGGCCGGGTTCGCCAACGACGGGCTTGGGGTTAGAGGGCTCGGTGAGGTGCGGAAGTACATGGGCAGACCCGTTGGGGTGCGGTGAGTGCAACGGACACCATGGGTGGCGGAGAGTGACCGGGGCACGCCGGCGACGAGCTCCACGGCGCGACGGGTGCGGTGAACGTGGCTCGGTTGCTAAGTTGCTCGAGGGCGCGAGAGAGGGAAGGGAGTTAGGTAGGCTCACGGGCGACGTAGAAAGCCTCGTCGAGGTCGGGATGAACCGGAGCGACGGCGGCGACGAAAGGATCTCCGCGACGGCGAGCTCGGTCGAGGTCGGTGAGATGGGTTCGGGGCACTAGAGCGAAGGGACTTGGCTGGCTAGGGGTAGTGGAGGCGGCGGAGAGCTCTGGACATGGTGCGGAGGAGCACGGACGGCGGGAGCACGACTACTGGCGGTGGTCTTGGCGGCGGTGGCGTCGGCCAAGATGGGGGAGAGCGAGGGAGATGATCCGGGAGGAGAGGGAGGTCCAGGGGTTCGGGAGGAGAGAGGGGTCGGTCCTCGTCGACAACGGCGGAGAGGAGCGGCGAGGCGGCGACCAGGTGCGTGGCACCTGAAGCGGTGCCGCCGCCGAGCACACTGGCTGCTCGCTGGCCGAGCCAAGCAGCTGTTGGCGCAGCTGTGCTGGGCTGGGCAGGCAGGTGGGCGGCAGGGGCGTCAGGTAAGGTTTTCTGCCTTTTATAATCCTTTTCTAATTTCCTGCAACTTTGTGGGGTTTTCTAAAATACCAAAACTGTTTTAAAATCACCAAAATGCTCCTGGTCCCTTGTTGGAATATTTCCAACATGAAACATTTTGTTTGGCAATTTTGAACATTTAAAATATTTTGTATAATTTAAAATGCTCAAGTTCAAAACTTGTGAATTAATCCAAGGACCTTTGGTTGACCTAGAAAATGATACACCTCCTTTGACATAGGTTCTGAACCAAAGCAAAGAGGATGAGCATTTTGAAGGGCATTTCGGTTCATTGAAATAATTTTAGTAAACCCTAGTTGAATTAAGGGGGGTGTTCGGGGTTTCCTGCCTTCCCCATTTCAAATTCAGATGAAATTTAAACATGATGCACACCCTAATGCATTGGTCTAACTGGGATGTGACAACTCACCCCCACTCAAAAGAATCTCGTCCCGAGATTTAGGATCTGTTGCGAAAAAGGTGGGATGCTCAAGTCGAAGACGATCCTCCCTCTCCCAAGTTGCTTCTTGCTCGGAATGGTTTGACCATTGAACCTTTAGAAACTTGATATTCCGACGTCGAGTGGTACGCTCGGCTTGATCGAGGATACGAACGGGATATTCTCGATAGGTGAGGTTATCTTGGAGATCAAGGGTTTCGTGGTCCACTCCACGGATAGGATCCGAGAAGCAACGCCTGAGTTGGGAAACGTGGAAGACATCATGGACTCTGGAAAGATGCGGAGGTAGTTCCAATTGGTAGGCAACTTCCCTCGCTTGGCAAGAATGCGAAAGGGTCCAATGTAACGAGGAGCCAACTTGCCTTTGATACCTAATCGATGGGTTCCTTCAAAGGAGTAACCCGGGGTAAGCCTTCGCCAATTTCATAAGCCATAGGCTTATGCTTGCGGTCATATTGGCTCTTTTGACGAGATTGGGCTGTTTTCAATTTCTCACGAATAACGCGAACCTGCTCTTCTGCTTCCTGAATCATATCCGGGCCAAAGAGTTGTCTCTCCCCGGTTTCTGACCAGTTAAGAGGCGTTCGACATTTCCATCCATAAAGAACTTAGAAAGGGCTTTGCCTAGGCTGGCTTGATAACTATTGTTATAAGCGAACTCGGCGAATGGAAGGCACCTCTCCCAATTCATGCCGAAAGAGATGACAGAAGCTCGAAGCATATCCTCTAGGATTTGATTGACTCGTTCTACTTGACCACTTGATTGGGGATGGAAAGCGGTGCTAAAGGAGAGACGAGTTCCCATAGCGTTTTGGAAACTTTCCCAAAATCGAGAGGTGAAGAGACTTCCACGGTCTGAGTTAATCTCTAGTGGAACACCATGAAGAGACACTATTCGAGAGATGTACAAATCGGCTAGCTGGCTAGCGGTTATACTCTCACGAACGGGTAGGAAATGGGCTACTTTGGAAAGACGATCGATGACAACGAAGATAGCATTATTCCTCTCTTGGTCCTGGAAACCCGGTAATGAAATCCATACCGATTTTATCCCATTTCCATTCAGGAATTTCCAAAGGTTGAAGGGTACCAGCAGGTCGTTGATGCTCTGCTTTAACTCGACGACAGACGTCGCAATTAGCAATGTATTGGGCGATTTCTCTCTTCATCCTAGTCCACCAAAACCTCTGGCGAGGTCTTGATACATTTTAGTACTACCGGGATGAATGGTGAGAGGAGAGTCATGAGCTTCCTTAAGGATCAGCTTGTCGTAGCTGTTGTTTCTTGGGAACCACCAAGCGGTTTTCAAAGAAGACAACACTGTTCATCTATGGAGAAACATTTAGCAGCTCCGCTAGCAATGTTCTCCTTGATCCGAGATATCCTCTATCATACCGCTTGAGCAGCTATGATTCGATCCGTGAGGTCAGGTTTCGCCACCGTGGTGGAAAGGAATCCTCGAGGAACAATGTGAAGATTAAGCTTACGAAATTCCTCGTGGAGAAATGGTTGACTTTGTTGTAACATCAAATTGTTACAATAGGATTTGCGACTTAGTGCGTCAGCCATGACATTGGCTTTGCCTGGGGTGTAGGATATTCCTAAGTCGAAATCTGTATCAACTCGACCCAACGCCTTTGCCCGAGATTCAAATCCGTTGGGTGAAGATATATTTCAGACTTTGGTGATCAGTAGATTTCGCAACGATTACCCGTAAGGTAATGTCGCCAGGTTTTGAGTGCATGAACCATCGCCGCAAGCTCTAGATCGTGTGTGGGTAGTTATCCTCATGTGGACGAATCGTCGAGAAGCATAGGCAATCACATGACGATCTTGCATGAGTATGCAACCTAGTCCTTGTCGCGAGGCGCCGTAATAGATAATAAAGTCCTTAGAGAAATCTGGTGGAACAAGTACGGAGCAGATGTCAGCGCCTTTTCAGTTCCTCGAAAACTGAACTCGCCTGTATGGCGTCCATTCAACCTTTTATCTTTCTTGAGGAGTTCGTTAGAGGTTTAGCAACTTTAGAGAAATTCTCGACGAAGCGGCGGCAATAGCTCGCTAAACCGAGGAAACTCCGAACTTGCTTGACCGATTCGTGGAGTCCAATCAAGGACGGCTTGAACTCGCCAAGATTGACAGCAATGCCCTTACCAGAGATTACATGTCCTAGATAGGTCACTTCGCAACCAGAATTCACACTTAGAGAATTTGGCATAAAGGCGGTGCTCTCAAGTTTCATCAATACTAGCCTTAGGTGTTCGGCATGTTCTTCCTCATTCTTGGAGTAGATGAGTATATCATCGAGGTATACCACGACTAATTTATCCAAATACTCCATGAAGATTGAGTTCATTAACCGAGAGAAGGTGGCTGGAGCATTGGTTAATCCGAAGGACATGACGGTGTACTCGTCTCGCCATAACGAGTAACAAAGGCCGCTTTTGGGAATGTCCCGTTTTGATTTTGATTTGATGGTAGCCCAACCTCAAATCCATCTTGAAAAGATCGAGGACCCAGCGAGCTGATCATACAGATCGTTGATCCCGGGAGCGGATACTTGTTCTTGATAGTGACCAAATTGACAGTCGGTAATCTACAACCATCCGATCCGTACCATCCTTCTTCTTGACGAAGAGGACGGGCAAGCCCATGGAGATGAACTAGGACGGATGAAACCTTTTGCAAGGACTCATCGAGTTGTTTCTTAAGTTCAGCTAGTTCTAGGGTGCCATCTTATAAGGTCTTCTAGAGATTGGGACGGTTCCGGAACAAGATCTCTCACGAACTCGACATCCCCGCGGTGGAACACTGGCAGTTCCTCCGAAAACATCCGGAAATCACGGACTACCGGAATATCTTCGAGGTCCGGAAGGGGTTGGCATTTAAGGAGTAAAGTCGGCGCTTAGACACTCGGGTTAAAACATTCACCGCCTTGCCCAAGGATGGGTAAGTTGAACAGTTCTAGTAGAGCAATCAATCTTAGCATAATGGGCTGACATCCAGTCCTTACCCAAGATGATGTTTATGTCCGAGGACTTAAGAGCTATTAGAGATGCAAGAAAGACTAATCACAACAAGAATTTCATTCCCATGACTTATTCTAGAGGTTTGCCATCTAGAACCGTGGAGTTTGAATTTCCATGGAGGTAGGCATGTCACGTAATGTGGTGTTGTACAATCGAGCATAGCTCTCGTAAATAAATGAATGAGATGCTCCAAAGATCAAAGAACGGTTGCGGATGGCAATTAACAAGAAGCGTACCGAGGACGACGTTGGGATCCTCATAGGTCTCTTCAGCAGAAACATAATTGACATGGCCACGAGCGGTGGCAACTGGTTTAGCATAGGGCACCTTTCCTGCTGGCTTGCCGCGGCCAACAGACTTTCCAACTTGATTGGGGTTGTTCTGGGGACACTCTCGGATATAGTGGCCCGCCTCACCACACTTGAAGCAAGTTATCACATTTGGACGTGGAGCAGCATTAGCAGGGGGGCTCCATAAGTCTTGGGTGGAAAATACTGCTGGTTGGGGCGAGGCGCTCAAGGATGGCCTCGGGTGAACCTGGGTGGTAGAGCAGTATTTGGAACCCAAACCCGCGCTTCGGGATCCAGAGCCGGATGACGATCCAGAGTCACGGATGTGCTTATGTGAAGCCTCAAAATCAGATCGTCTGGTTTCGCGCCGATAGCCTTATTGACTAGCTTCGAAATGAGGTACACTCATGCGACGAAGGTCTCGGCGTAGCTCAGGGCTAAGTCCTTGCGGAACCTTGCCCGCTTCTTGGCATCGGTAGAAACTTCTTCGGAGCATAACGTGCTAACCTCCCAAATTCATGGTGAGGCATCCACCGTCACCTACCTTGGGTGAAACTGCAGAATTCTCACGCTTATGGTCCATAAGACCTTCCGAATATGATGCTCACGGAAGGCGGCATCAATTCAGCCCAAGTTGTAACTTGTCCAACCGGACGATAGCCTCATAATTCTCCCACCAGAGGCTAGCAGGGCCTTCAAGATGATAAGCGCAAAGGTAACCTGTCATCCTCAGCCACGCTGGCGGACGCAGCTTGTGGTGGATGCTGCGAGCTAATCATCCGCCGAGAGGCTCGACGGAATATTTGAACTTTGGGGATACAGCTTGACGAAGTCGTTGAGTGAAACCACATCGCTTCTTGGCTGGCGTGCGGTGTTTTGTTCAATCCGCCCAAGAAGCGGTTGGTTTCACGCTTATTGCGCTCGCTTCCAAAGATAACCTCGCCAAAGATGGCGGTTGCGGCAGGTTCACATTTCGGCTGCATCGGCTTCTCCCCGCCCGGAGCAGCAGGAGTGTTATGAGTGTTGACCATCCCGGGAGACAAGCAAAGGTTTAAACCAGGATGGCAGAATTTAACAAGGAAGTGCGGAAGGTAATGGATAGCATGGAATGCAAAGATGTTCATCCGTATGACATGGTATTACAAAACTGCCATATATATATATATATACCAACGGTCATACACACCATTCATAGTTTAGTACAAGCCTGACGGAGTACAACTATAAGGAAAGGCGTTACATCTCATCGGAAGCATTCCAACTCCTATACATTATTTTTCTACACTTCCGGAACGATACACACTAAGTCGTATTCCACGAGTCACGCAGGACGGTGGAAACACAACTATTACCACACTAGGAATACTACTACTATCTCAGGCAGCTCCATAGTAGTCCTCATAGCAATCACCACCCAAGCCTGGAAGTGGAACATGATCGTCCGGAAACAGACAATCCTGTGGGGCTTGTGGACCATAAGGACTCGGATGTGGCCGTGGTCCAACAAACGGTGGTAGACGAGGCCCACGAGGAGGAGTGATGCCTCCAACCTCACGCCACTCCATAAAGTCCGCAGACTCGCCCTTACAGGTACAAGTCCTCATGTCCATATATCCGCTTGCACGGCAGTGCAAACCTAGTCGAGTAGCCCAAAGGGTCGAACGGGCATTTAAAGCTCCATACGCAAGGCCCGGTTCTCACGGTCCTTGTCCTCCAAAGATCTCAAGAGTAGTGCGAAGGAGTGAGTCCTCATGGGATGCATCGCTGTACAAACCTCAAGGTAGCCATGCGCCCGTGGAGGGATGCCGCATGTAGCGAAAATCGTGTTGCCCAAAGAAGGCGTTCGCTCGAATAATAGTCATCATGGAATAGGCTGCATCTTGCACCTAACATTCCAATAGTGATTCCGAGCCCATAAGACCAAAGTGAAGTGGCTCAAGAGCTCTGGATAAGATGGATAAATCCGACCGTGCATAGGTATTGGCTTTGATTGAAATCCTTAACTGCTCCTCGATGGTATATTCAGGATACCATCGATAACTGAACTCAATCATCACTAACCAGCATTGCCGTGTGACCACACACATCAATGCAACGGGTCAAAGTAACCACTTGGTTCGGGGACGGTGGCCATCTGAAAGCACAGCCACAATGCAAAGGCATTAGAATTTCTAGGGAAAATCGGGCAGCATAACATCTGTAAATGCTCAAAATCAGATTTGAGACATTCAAAAACAGATTGCAAAACCACTCAACAACATCATAACAAGGTTCTGGTTCAATTGATAGCATACTAAAATTTAGTAGCACTGAACTGAGGATGTAACCAACAATCCTATAAGTTACTACGGATTAGTAACACGTGAACCTGATAGCGAGAAGAGAGCCTAGTCCTAAACCCACGTCGAATGAGAAGAGGATGACTCAGATCAGAGGGCATAAGGTAAAGGAGTAAAAAGAGCCTTACGTTCCCTCCCACAATCAATTCCCCTACATATAACTAAAGCATTTCTAGACTCAACTTCGACCAGTTTGGCTTAGCGAACCTACAGCAGCCCGGCTCGATACCAACACCGTCAGACCCGATTCCAAGTCACATCGACCTAGCCGGTAACACCTCATATCACTTTGCGGCCTCACGACGGTATTCCCACGGTGTCGCCTTACCATGGCCCGGGACCGTTTAGCCTTTTGGCTCACGATATGATAGTGTCGCTAGCATCCACATGACAAAGAACCCGGCCGACATGGCTAGTCGTGAACCCAAAGCGGCACTAACCTATGGGGACAGCATACATGAATCACCTCGAGCATGTCGGTCATCAACGATGAATTCGGGCTGTAGCACTGGCTAACAGGACTCGTATCCCGGCTGTAGCAGGCTAGGCAGGACTCGAATACCACCGCGTGACATTTCCCGAAGGATGACATAGGAACGAAATGAATCACATGCCGCCATCAAGTGTCCAAGCAGAGTGCTGGGCTAGCAGACTCCGTGAACCGGGCAGTAGCGGACTACTATCGCCGTAAGCACGAGACTACATTTCCCCATATGAGAGGCTGCCAAGGATAAACAACTAGTTTGTCGGATCCCACTCATACCAAGCATTTCAATCATACACGCAATATGCCCGATATGAGTAAATACAACAAGGCATCACAACAAAACTCTACAACTCAAGTACTTTATTTAAGAGGCTCCGAGGAGCCCTACATAACATAGTCATACAGGTAGGGGTCACATGACCCAACACTCAAGTCATACAATCATACAAGCACATGCGGAAGCAAACTAGTCTCGAGTACGCACTCTAGAAAGAAAGGAAGCTTGTTGGAGCCTTTCTATCTACAATGGCCCTTCACAAGTCTTAGATCGCCACCGGGTGGCTAGTTCACTCGTCAAGTCAATATCTACATAGAATCCGGCGGAGGGGTAGTATTGTCCTCTAAAAACAATAATTAGGCAAACATGAGTACAAGGGTACTCAAAGAAGTCTTACCACGTAATCCTATCGTACATGCACATTCTCAAGGAAGGAAGTGGAGTTATTTGCAGCAAGCCAGCTTTGACTCTTGGCTAAGCTATCCCACGTGACACCACTTTGTAAAGCATTTGTCGTACACGAGTCCACTAATCACCATCACAATACTCCACTGTGTGAATCCTCTCTCGTCATCCCACGAGAGGGCCATCAACGATACTCACACTTATCTTGAGGCTTTTAGTAGTATCCATTTACTTGTCTATGAACTGATATAGGTAACCCGAAGTCCTTCTCCGTGGACACGACTATTCAATAGATCATATTTGACCCTGCAGGGTGTACTTCTTCACACACGCTCACCACTTATCGCCGCCACACGACATGTACTCGCAACCTTCAAGCGGAAGCCCAACGTGGGTGTCGGCCACAGCCTACCTAAACACTCAGTGTCCCTAGTCCAGGTTTATCGCCTATTCGGTTCCATCCGCAGGAGTCCGCCGAGGTTTCCCATACAGCCCCGAACGATGTGTGCAGGGTTCCCGAGATACCAAACGGGCACTCGGTACACGGGCCACGTGCCTACCGCAACACAACCCACCCCTAAGGTCAGCGCTATGCGTGCGCCCCAAAGATGCTACAAACACCGAAACTACTTGCAACTCCCGGACTAAGAACAAGGGTGGTTAAGAAGCCGAGAGGGTCAATTAAGGATCCCAATGTGTGGTAGTAACTGTTTCATGGATCACAAACACAGATCTCAGTTCTTAAGTTCGGCTTCAATGAAACAACCCACCATGTACTCCTACATGGCCTCTCATCGATACCTTTACCAAATCGTGTTCAACACTTTCACTCGAACCAACACAACCTTTCACTCCAGTTCATCATCCCGATGAGCCGACTGACACAACTCTAAGCATAGCAAGCATAGCATGGTAGGAATCACAAACATGGCTCAATCAACTCCTACACATACTAGTGGGTTTCATCTAGTTACCGTGGCAATGACAGTCATGCAAAGGAGGTGGGTTCAACTACCGCAGCACACAACAGTTTGAATCGCGTTGTCTTAATGCAGAAAGGAGAGCGAAGCGAGAACATGGGTTGTATCGAATGATCAACGGGTTGCTTGCCCGATGGAATCGGGGTAGAGTAACGCCTTCAGATGGATAGTCGAGGTTATCCTCGGGCGTAACCTATCATGAAAGCACACCAAAGTAAACACACATGACAATATGCAACAATATGATGCATGCTATGACATGGCAATATGGATGTGTGTTGGCCTAATGCAAGCTGAAATAATAGGAATGAACTCATTTGAATCAAAGATTCAAATGATAGCTCATTTGAGTTAGTCCTAAAGGTGCATTATCTTATTATGGTTAAACAGCATAGTTAACTTGCTTTAACATGCATGAAACCTGTACCAATGGATAGAGTGGATTTTTCTGATAATTTTTCATATATAAATCTTTGCATTTGGAGTTATAGATTAAAAGTTATAGGCATTTGAAATTTGAATTGTATTCTGAAATTTACTATATCAAAATAAATCCAGAATTGAATTAATGCGTCAGCCATGCGTCAGCATGACGTCAGAGTCAACAGGGACGTCCAGGTCAAACCTGACAGTGGGTCCCGCATGTCAGGGTAATTAACTTAACTAAAGTTTAATTAAACTAACCTATTTAGTTAGTAGGGCTGGGCCCCATTTGTCAGTGACCTGTCGGGGTCAACGCGGGCCCACAGTGGTCAATGTCCACGTCGGCTGCACCGGCGACTAGCCGCCGGCGAGCCCGACGCGGCGGAGGGAGTGTGTTTGGCGATTCCGGCGACCAAACGAGTCGCGGAAGGTAGCTATGGGTAGCTAGGAGCAAACCGCGTCTACTGGTGGAGTTAGTTGGGGTCGGGGTGGCCGGGGTTGGCGCCGGCGACGAGCTAGGCGGCCGCCGGGGTTCGGCCAACGACGGGCTTGGGGTTAGAGGGCTCGGTGAGGTGCGGGAAGTACATGGGCAGACCCGTTGGGGTGCGGTGAGTGCAACGGACACCATGGGTGGCGGAGAGTGACCGGGGCACGCCGGCGACGAGCTCCACGGCGACGGTGCGGGTGAACGTGGCTCGGTTGCTACGTTGCTCGAGGGCGCGAGAGAGAGGGAAGTGGAGTTAGGTAGGCTCACGGGCGACGTGTAGAAAGCCTCGTCGAGGTCAGGGATGAACCGGAGCGACGGCGGCGACGAAAGGGATCTCCGGCGACGGCGAGCTCGGTCGAGGTCGGTGAGATGGGTTCGGGGCACTAGAGCGAGCGGGACTCGGCTGGCTAGGGGTAGTGGAGTGCGGCGGAGCTCCTGGACATGGTGCGGAGGAGCACGGACGGCGGGGAGCACGACTACGGCGGTGGTGCGGCGGCGGTGGCGTCGGCCAAGATGGGGGAGAGCGAGGGAGATGATCCGGGGAGGAGAGGGAGTGTCCAGGGGGTTCGGGAGGGAGAGAGGGGTCGGTCCTCGTCGACAGCTGGCGAGAGGAGCGGCGAGGCGGCGACCAGGTGCGTGGCACCCGAGCGGTGCCCGCCGCCGAGAAGCACTGGCTGCTGCTCAAGCCGAGCCAAGCAGCTACCATGGCCTTGCTCTTTGGGCTGGGCCGCAGGTGGGCCGGGCAGGTGTCGTAAGGTTTTCGCCTTTTATAATCTTTTTCTAATTTCCTGCAACTTTGTGGGGTTTTCTAAAATACCAAAACTGTTTTAAAATCACCAAATGCTCCTGGTCCCTTGTTGGAATATTTCCAACATGAAACATTTTGTTTGGCAATTTTGAACATTTAAAATATTTTGTATAATTTAAAATGCTCAAGTTCAAAACTTGTGAATTAATCCAAGGACCTTTGGTTGACCTAGAAAATGATACACCTCCTTTGACATAGGTTCTGAACCAAAGCAAAGAGGATGAGCATTTTGAAGGGCATTTCGGGTTCATCGAAATAATTTTTAGTAAACCCTAGTTGAATTAAGGGGGTGTTCTGGGGTTTCCTGCCTTCCCCATTTCAAATTCAGATGAAATTTAAACATGATGCACACCCTAATGCATTGGTCTAACTGGGATGTGACAAGAAATACCACAGCATGTCGGGTGCCCTTCCATGATAGCATGCCAAGTTTCATGAATTTATGATGAGTTTTAGATTTACTAGAATTTAAAAACAAAGTATCTCAACGTTTTGCTGGCAATCAACGGTGCCCTGGTGTTTGAAATTCATTCCCATTTCTTGCACGCACCCAAGGACACAAATTTGATTTTTCAACCAATTTATATGCACTGGAGCATGTGCATGTAGTTCAAATTTGAATTATGCACATAAATGCATTGAAAACTCAGTTAATGCATAAAAATGTCCAAACGAATCCCGAAAAATCACAAAAATTGACACAACACTCCTGTTGTTCTATGTTGACACGAGAAATTTTTTGAAAGCAATAAGAGGCAATCGATATTGTTTCGTCCCCAAAGGTGGGGCATTCCCTATCGAAACCATCATGCTTGTTGTGAGAAGCTCTAGTTTGTGAGAAGCATATACCCAAACCTGCCCCAGATGGGACAAAAAATTACCACGGCATGTTGATGCTGCTCCATGATAGCATGCCAAGTTTCATGAATTTCCGACGAGTTTTGGATTTACTAGAATTTAAAAACCAGGTATCTAAATGTTTGCGGCCGACTGACGGTGGCAGGGCGTTTGACATTCATTCCCATTTCTTGCATGGGACCTAAGCATGCACCCAAGGACAAATATATGATTTTTCAACCAATTTATATGCACTGGAGCATGTGCATGTATCTCAAATTTGAATTATGCACATAAATGCATTGAAAACTCGCTTAATGCATAAAAATGTCCAAACGAGCCCCGAAAAATCACAAAAAATAACACAACACTCATGTTGTTCTATGTTGACACGAGAAATTTTTTGGAAGCAATAAGAGGCAATGGATATCGTTTCGTCCCAAAGGTGGGGCATTCCCTACCGAAACCATCATGCTTGTCGTGAGAAGCTCTGGTTTGTGAGAAGCATATACCCAAACCTGCCCCAAATGGAACAAAAAATTACCACGGCATGTTGATGCCGCACCATGATAGCATGCCAAGTTTCATGAATTTCAGAAGAGTTTTGGATTTACTAGAATTTAAAAACCAGGCATCTCAATGTTTTGCCGGCAATCAACGGTGCCCTGGTGTTTGAAATTCATTCCCATTTCTTGCATGGGACCTAAGCATGCACCCAAGGACAAAGATTTGATTTTTCAACCAATTTATATGCACTGGAGCATGCGCATGTAGTTCAAATTTGAATTATGCACATAAATGCATTGAAAACTCACTTAATGCATAAAAATGTCCAAACGAACCTTGACTAATTCCAATTCTTTTATGACACACATATAGTTGCATGATCACTGCAGATAAAAGGTCTAGCAATTCAAACACCGTCCATGGCCGCTGTGACCCCATTATGTAATTCAAATCAAGACAAAAATCAAGTAGATCCCACACAGTTTATATAACCAACCGTTTGAGATGCAGCACAAAATATCTTGGAGCACCGTCGGAGTATAGTACGCGTACGGCTTACGCAAGAAGGTGCGACGGCTACAGTCCACAGCCCGCTCTGAATAAGGGACCGTGTCTAATGACACTTTGCGCGCCGGTTTTTTGGCTGAAGCGATTCCAAATTTTCGCTTCATGAAATATCTACCTCCCCGCCTCCCCTTACCAAAAGCCACATTTCCCCTCTTTCCACCTTCCTTTCAAAGTTGAAACCTTCACTCCTTGCTTGCAGCGCCGCCTCCTCCTGTCGGCGACCCTCCTTCACGCTGCTCGGCCTCGCCTATCCAGGTAGGCAATCCACACCCGACCCCCATCCTCCTCCTCCTTCCACATCCCACATGCCCCGACAGCCAGCGCGAGCACGACACCTTCCACCCAAATCACCGACCCCTCCACCAAATAAGCGCCGGCCTAAGCCATGGGGCACGCAGGATAGCCAGGACCTCAAGGAGCATTTGGAAGTGGAGAAGCAAATCGCGACGGCACGCGTGGATGAGGTCGCGATGGCTGCCATTCGTGCCAACCCCCAGATCTTGGAGGAGCACCTCGCCGTCGAGGCCACCGTTGACACCTCACGCGCCGACGCCGCGACGCGGTTGCCTGCTTTAAACGACAGTTCATGGCGTTTTCTCGAGGCCACCATCGGTGCCTTCGACGAAGACTACGAGGTGTTTTCTCAGCGTGCACGTGCTTACCTCATCTCGAGAGCCAGCAGGTTGGTGCCCGGAGCGGCTCAGGCAACTCACCACTACAATGAGGGAACCCACGATGCGGAGGCCTCGCCCTCTTCCATGTCCAAGGAGCCAATCGTCATTGATATCTCCGACAATGAAGAGTAACTTGTCTTATTAGCTCACTATAAGGACCCATGTTCAGTTTGCTAGCTACTGCCTTTCCTTAACAAATTCTATTGAATTGTGCTATCTACTTTTACCATGCAATCTTCTGCTATAGTGTATATGTTCTATATGTCATGCAATGTGGTGTTCAATTAACTGCTTGGTTCAATTCTGCAAATGTGATGTTCAATTCTTCAGGGTGCAATATTTCCAAGTTGTTAAGCATGCTTGGTTTGGTTAACTGTCTGGTCTTCTATTAGGAGTATGTTATATTGTTCAATTGGTGTTTAGTTAACTACTTGGTTCATTTGTTGTGGCTTGGTTCACTTGTTGTGGTGTTTAGTTAACTGCTTGGTTCAATTCTGCAATGCGATGTTCAATTGTTGCGGCTGCATTCTGTTATTGTATACCACGTGAGGAATAAATCAAATTTGGCTGTACTAAATACATGAGAAACAAATACAATTGCTATATTTCCAAGTTGTTAAGCATGCTTGGTTTGGTTAACTGTTTGATCTTCTATTAGGAGTATGTTATATTGTGCAATGTGGTGCTCAGTTAACATTTGGTTCATTTGTTGTGGTGTTTAGTTAATTGCTTGGTTCAATTCTGCAATGCGATGTTCAATTGCTATGGCTGCATTCTGTTATTGTATACCATATGAGGAATAAATCGAATTTGGTTGTACTAAGTACATGAGAAACAAATACAATTGCTATATTTCTAAGTTGTTAAGCATGCTTGGTTTGGTTAACTGTCTGATCTTCTATTAGGAGTATGTTATATTGTGCAATGTGGTGCTCAGTTAATTGTTTGGTTCATTTGTTGTGGTGTTTAGTTAACTGCTTGGTTCAATTCTGCAATGCGATGTTCAATTGTGTGGCTGCATTCTCTTATTGTATACCATGTGAGGAATAAATCGAATTTGGCTGCACTTAATACATGAGAAACATATACAAGTGCTATATTTCCTAGTTCTTAATCATGCTTGGTTTGGGTAAATGGGTTTTCCATGTGGCTTGAATTAATCTGATGAATCTGCAATGTGCTTATTTTTCATCAACATATTTTACTAATAGCATGCGAACCCTTACTTAACCTGATGACTAACTACCTTATATGTGTTGCAGGGAAACAATGGGAAGCACTGAGGTTTACAAGATGGTACTAACTATTATACCTTGCCTTTTTTTATTCCTTTGCACGGTTTCCAATATAGAGAAGATATTTATGCACATCCTTGTTTTCAGGGTTCACTGGTGATTACCTCTCAAACCACCTCTGAGGTCAGGAGGCGAGGAAAGTTTTCATACAACACCCACGGTTCAATATTGAAGTGTTCCTGAAGAGGTCGAAGGATGGACGGTCAATCATCCACAGGCACTGGCCTAAATTTGCAAAGACCTTCAACATGAATGAAGGCTCAATATTCTCCTTCCGCTTCAGCAATTTTCCAGATGAGATGCATATCTCTATGTACCATCTATGATGCTAATTTCGAAAGGTTCTAGATGTTGCATGTGAAACTTGTCACGATGCGCTTGTGTAATGGTGTAGCTGAGTGTCAAGCTATATCATGTTGTACTCCGATGTATTTCAATTATGAAATCCTGCTTCCTTAATATGGAAATGGAATATATTATGTGCTTAATATGAATGTCAATTAGATTAGTAAATGGATTATTGATAATAGGGCAATTAGCCCGCTAATTGGCCAATTAGCTTGCTAACCGGTTTTCCTATTGCAAACGGTTAATGAGAAAACACCGTATGCGATGACCTCGTGCAACGCATACGCTTTCTAGGAATAAACCATGTTGGATCAAGGAACAATCACACACGACATTCTCTTCAAAACTGTTTGCGTTACGCCACCTTGCGCAGACGTTTTCCTTGTATTGACTGTGTGGGATGTATATACGAACGAAAACGTTTAGTGGTGACTGACTTTGTGGGATGTACTTACGACCGGAAATGATTTCGCCTGTATAATTGTATTTTTTTAGCACTACTGTACGTATTTCTGTATTTGAGTGCTCGCCGGTCGCACACGACCTCATTTTACCAAGCGTGTGTGCGAGGAGGGCATATCCCCAACGGTTTCTAGGTCGTGTGGGAAGGATGTGGCGACCGATTCTCCGGGTAGTAATTCCCAGAAAATGGCCCTTGTGCTCATCGGCCCCAGGATAACTGTTAGCTGATGAGGCACCAACTTGATACAAAAATTCCAAGCAAATACAAAATATGTAGTACAAGACCATGCTGGACCGTGAGTACAACAAATGGTTTCTAGTGGTTGATAGCGGAAGCGGGTTGAAAATCATCAGTGTCTATGGGACTCCATTTCCCACAGGAACAGCTGACCAGGATAACTCCTATCTTCGCGTGGCTGAGATCACCGTTGCCTAGGTTCCGGGACTGTCGTGAAGGTCGCTCCTCTCCTCACAAGAAATCTGGCCAAGACAATAGCCAGGGACAAGCCAGTGAGTACTTTGAATGTACTCGCAAACATTTTGAACACGGGAATAATATAACAATAATATGCCAAGATATCTTATGCTCATGACTTCATTCACAAAAGATAAATAAGTGCTAATGCGTGCAAGCATGATAAATATGGATATGCAATAAAATGATAGTATTAGGATTATGAAATAAATATCATAAGGGATTTCAAAAGAAATGCCACAATCGGGCGTCTGACAACTTACTGAACCGTACCCTACTTGGTGTAGAGACGAGTGGTAGTACGAAGCAAGTAAGGGGTTACTGGCACAAGACTCGATCTACGGTCGACTCAGGAGGTTGTAATATTTCTTGCATGATTAGCATAACGAATATATTTCAACCAACAGGGTCACCGCTCATATTGCCTTACCAGGCTATACCAGACATAACCATCCTGACGGGACCGGCGACAAACTTATGCCTACCCAAGGCAGAGTCTTTCCCGGGTTCCTGCCGGTATGCGTGCAAGGCATATGAGGATGATTATCTTCACAAGTGTGATCCTTTCCAACAGCATGAAAATCCCAAATATGCATCCATGCACATGATCATCTCACATGAAATAACAATTTTCCACAAAAAGGAGGTAGTGTGATAAATGTGTCAATGAACACTCAAAAATATCATGCCAGGGTTCAGAATGCTTGCCTTCAGGTCATGGGAAGAAAGGGTGCATCCAAATCATCATGAAATCTTCAAAAACCCTATTTAAAATAATATATTTGAATTAACACACAAAATAAAAACAGCACAAAAGTTGTTTTTGAAAAATTTTCAAATAAATCTTAAAATAAACTAGACAATATTTGAGAGAGGTAGCAAAAAGAATCAATTCATTTGGATTTGTAATTAAAAAGTTACAGGCAGTCAAAGTTCTGGTCAAAATCTGATTTAAAAATAAAACAGAAAAACAGAAAAACGTTTCGATATATACGTACACGTCGAAGGCGTAATCTGGGATTACGCTTCCACTTATCCAGCGTGGCTGCGCCTCGAGCCATCGACAGGGGCCTGCTCGCCCACCACCAGGTTTGACTAGTCTATTTTCCCTCCTCTTCCACCGCCCGAGAGAGGGGGCGGGACTCCGACGACCGTCGCCGGCGAACGGCGGGTCCTGGTGTGGAGCTGAGGGCGGGGATGGATCCGCGGGTCGAGGGTGATCCTTCCGGTGGTTGCAGGATTGTCAGAGGTGGAGGGATTCACCGACGGCGAAGCCACAGGCGGAGGAATGCTTGGTGGTGAAGTGATTTTGTGGCGATGGCTCCCATCAAAATCAAGTAGAGGAAAAAGCTCACGGAGGATGAGGGAGTTCTTGGTGAAGAGAACGGAGAGGGGAGGCTCGTGGCGCTGGAAGGGCTGGGGCAATGGCGGCGGCAGGAGTTGCCGGAGACGGGAAGAGAGCCTTCCTGTCGATTGCGAGCTAGGGGCGCCATAGGGTGGCCTCGAGGTTGCCTGTGCGAAGTTTGAGCTCGGGGCCTCTTATATAGGCGATGGAGGTCGGTTTGCGGCGCCGGGATAAGCTTGCCGGAGACCGCCGCTCAGTAGCTAGGGCGACGTGGCGGCGACGCGCTAGAGGACGGAGCTGGATGAGCACGCATCGCTCCAGGAGGCGGTGGCGGCGCCGCCGGTGGCTTGGGCGGCGCCAACCACGGTAGGGCTCTGCTAGCGGCCGGCAGCTAGCCGCCACGGCCATCCCCGGCGGTGGCGCCTGTGGGTGCCAGGTTGGTCGGGTGGTGTGGCGGTGCAGGGAACACGGAGTGCAGGCCGGGCCGGGTTTTGAGTCTTGGTGTGACGCGCGACTGGGTGCAAGCGGGTGCCAACGCACGCCTGGCGCGCCTGAGCACGCCCGGACATGCTCGACGAATGCTAGGGCATCCTAGAGGCTGCGGTTGAGGCTGGCAATTAACAGGACTAGTCTAGGCTTAGCAAGGGGACTGAGGGACATGGTGGATTGGTCCGGGGCTCAAGTTCACCATGTAAACTTGAATTCATGCCAAAAATGGTCATGCACAGAGGGTGTTTGACAAAATGCCAAAGGCACCTAGGTAGTTCTTGGAGTGGACATATTCTCCAGAGCAGTGTCTCTATGGATACAAGAGAGGGTGGTGAAGTCAGTTTGCAAAAGTGAGAAACTTGCTAGTGCAAGTTTTGCAAAACTACACTTCTGGACAGGGAGTGAGTGGCATCATTTCATGGACCAAAAGTGTTCCAAATAGAGCATGCTCCTGGACTTAGGGGTTTTGCAAGGTTGACTACAAGCATGAGAAAACACAAGGTCATTAGAGCAAGAAATAATAGAGTTGTAGTAGAAAACACAAGTCTGGTCCAGAATGAAGAAGAGGCTGTTGCACTCAAATTTTCCAAAGAACATCACTATGTTCTTGCATAAAGTTGAATGGCAGGCTATCACTGACATCCCAAAAATTTGGTGGAGGCTCTAGGGAAATATCTAAATGGGTTGTAGTGTAAAAGTGTCCACTGGACCAGATTTGAAAAACAGGTGTAAAACTCAAAATATGTCAAGAAATAATTATTTTAATGCACAAAAGTGATTTGGAGACCTCACATGACATCTCCAAATTTTGGTTGAAATTTTAAGTGAGTTTTTCAAAAGGTTGTAGTTCGATAGGAGCTCCAAAAATTAGATACAGTTCATTTTAATGAATAAAGCTCAGGGTGGAATAATTTATTAAACAATTCTACTCAATTAGAAATTGTTTTGATGAGATGGCAAGGAAGTCCAATGTATTTTGGAAGGCTCCACTAGGGAAAAATACAAAACTCCTTAACAATAAAGGAAGAGTTCTGAAATCAACAGAAATAAAGATTCTTAAAACCCTTGGCAAAATTTTCAATATTGAAAACTTGGCAAAAATTTTGGGGTGTTACAAAGGACCCCCCTATCGCCCACACTCACTTGGCGGCGGTTCCGAATGCCGTCGCGGAAAGGGGTTAAAAACCATTTGTTTAGCACCGACGTGTACTAGTGTCTCGTGTGTGCTTTTTTGCTTTATCACTAAATAGATTTTATTTGCTGTTCTAAGTTGTTCTCTATCTTTAATTATGGATATGGAACATGAAATACCAAAAATAGGTGTACTTGCTACTTATGGAGATGGGGAACCTCCTAAAACCCTCGATGCTTGCTATGTGGAAAATATAAAACACTACTTTGATAATCCTTAGAAAATCATGTTCAACTTGATAATGGGAGACACGTTGCATCAACGTGAATACTTTAGGGATTATCGCTTGACTCTAAAAGGGAAACTATTATCGGATCATATTCCTATGTTGCATTGTATGCTCGGAATTTATGATTGATGTATGATTATACTTGTTGCTCTAGGATGAAGGCTCCACACCTTCCCTTTTCATGTAAATTTAGTGATAATGAAACCTTGGCTTATTATGCTAATGGTATATATGATTACTATGATGTGGAACAAATAGAAGAATTTGTTGCTTTTAAGGGTGCTTATGAAATTGAATCTTTATTTGAAAAGTGTTAAAATTATGATGATGTTGTTTGCAGACCTGAATATTATGCTATACTTAAATATTGCTATCAGAATTATGAATATAATGCCGATATTAATGAGTTTATTGAGAAAGTATCCATTGTCCAAGAAGAGACTAATATTTTGCAGGAATCTATGGAAGAAGAAATTGATGACATTGTGAGCTCATTAGATGGAAAAGATGACGAGGAGAGCGAAGAACAAAAGGCGAAAGAGCGGATTAGCTACCTGTGCCCACCTTCTAATGATAGTAAATCTTCAACTCATACATTGTTTAATTTCCCTCCGTGCTTACCGAAGGATGATTGCTATGATCCCGTTGATTTGTTTGAAATATCCCTTTTTGATGAAATCAATGCTTTCTATGCTTGTGGCCAAGATGCCAATTTGAACTATGCTTATGGAGATGAACTTGTTATAGTTCCTTATGTTAAGAATGAAATTTTCGCTATTGCACCCACACATGATAGTCCTATTATCTTTTTGAATTCTCCCAACTACACTATATCGAAGAAGTTTGCGCTTATTAAGGATTATATTGATGGGTGGCGTTCTACTACTACAAATGATGATTTTGATAGATATAATATGCATGTGCTTTCTTCTCCTACTTGCAATTATTATGAGAGAGGAACTACATCTCCGCCTCTCTATGTTTCCAATACGATAAAATTGCAAGAAGTTGATTATGCTATGTATCGGCCTTTACTATGTGTGCATGAATTGTTCTTTTATGACATGCCAATGCATAGGAAGAGAGTTAGACTTAGTTTTTGCATGATATATGTTACTTTTTGCTCACTACTAAATCGAAAATTATTGTTAATTAAAATTGGCTTTGATATACCTTGGGATCCGGGTGGATCCATTACTTGAGCACTATATGCCTAGCTTAATGGCTTTAAAGAAAGCGTTTCCAGGGAGACAACCTGGAAGTTTTAGAGAGTCATTTATTTCTGTTGAGTGCTTTTAAAAAGTTTTAAAACAAAAAAAATAAAGTGGGGAACCTAAAACTTTTCAAAAAGAAAAGTGAAAGTAAGAAGGACGAGCACGTTGGGGAGCTGCTTGAACTTTGTTCATGCCGATGGAAACTTTGCAAAATCTTGAATTACAGGAAGTTTTCAACAAAAATAATTATCCCCTTGTAAAAATCCATTGTATTATAAAAATAATATGCCAAGATTTGCCTTTAGGATGATTAGATTGCTTGTTTGGCATGTGTAGTGCAAAAACAGAAACTTTTGCTACAGCGCGTGAATTTACATTTTTTACTGGAAGGTGATAAAGTTCTGAAATTCTTACATAGTACTGCTATGCAACATTTTCATTTTGTCCTAATTTTTCAGAATGTTTGGAGTTACAGAAGTACGGTAGATGTTCAGCTTGCTATAGACCGTTCTGTTTTTGACAAATTCTGTTTTTGATGCATTGTTTTGCTTGTTTTGATGGAACTGTGAATTGTATCGAGTGGTATAAGTCACAGAGAAGTTATAATACAGTAGGTATAATGCAAAAATAAAATATGAATGTGTTTGCAAGAGTACTTAAAATAGTGATTTGCTTTATTATGCTAACAGATCTCACGAGGGTTTTGTTAAGTTTTGTGTGATTGAAGTTTTCAAGTTTTTGGGTGAGATCACGATGGATGAAGGAATAAGGAGTGGCAAGAGCCTAAGCTTGGGATGCCCGAGGCACCCCTAGGTAATATTCAAAGACTCCCAAGCAACTAAGCTTGGGGATGCTCCGGAAGGCTTCCCATCTTTCTTCTAACGGTCATCGCTAGTTTTACTTGGAGCTATATTTTTATTCGTCAGATGATATGTGCAAATTCTTGGAGCATATTTTGTTTTTATTTTTCCTTTTCCTTTTATGCACCATGCTGGTATGAGATAGTCCTTGGTTGATTATAGAATGCTTCATGCACTTCACTTATATCTTTTGAGTATGACTTTATAGAATGCTTCATGTGTTTCACTTATATCATTTGAAGTTTGGATTGCATGTTTCTCTACACATAGAAAACCGCCATTTGTAGAATGCTCTTTTGCTTCACTTATATTTGTTAGAGAGTGTGCATATCTTTTGTAGAAAGAATTAAACTCTCGTGCTTCACTTATATCGATCTATATAGAGAGTTGACAGGAATTGGTCATTCACATGGTCAGCCATAAAATCCAACATAAAAACTTGTAGATTATTGAATATGATATGTTTGATTCCTTGCAATAGTTTTGAAATATAAAGATGGTGATATTAGAGTCATTCTAGTGAGTAATTGTGGATTGGTAGAAATACTTGTGTTAAGGTTTGTGATTCCTGAAGCATGCACGTATGGTGAACCGTTATGTGATGAAGTCGAAGCATGATTTATTTTTTTATTGTCTTCCTTACGAGTGGTGGTCGGGGATGAGCGATGGTCTTTTCCTACCAATCTATCCCCCTAGGGGCATGCGTATTAGTAATTTGCTTTGATGGCTAATAAATTTTTGCAATAAGTATGTGAGTTCTTTATGACTAATGTTGAGTCCATGGATTATATGCACTCTCACCCTTCCACCATTGCTAGCCTCTCTAGCACCGGGCAACTTTCACCGGTGCATTAAACCCATCATATTCCCTTCCTCAAAACAACCACCATACCTACCAATTATGGCATTTCCATAGCCATTCCGAGATATATTGCCATGCAACTTCCACCGTTCTGTTTATTATGACACGCACCATCATTGGCATATTGCTTTGCATGATCGTAAGATAGCTAGCATGATGTTTTCATCGCTTGTCCATTTTTTATGTCATTGCTTCGCTAGATCATCACACATCCCGGTACACCGCCAGAGGCATTCATATAGAGTCATATCTTTGTTCTAGTATCGAGTTGTAATTCTTGAGTTGTAAGTAAATAAAAGTGGGATAATCATCATTATTAGAGCATTGTCCCATGTGAGGAAAGGATGATGGAAGCTATGATTCCCCCACAAGTTGGGATGAGTCTCCGGACATTAAAAAAATAAAAAGGCCAAAGAGCCCAAAATAAAAAAACAAAGAGCCCAAAACAAAAAAAAGGAAATAAAAAATGAGAGAATAAGAGAGAAGGGGCAATGCTACTATCCTTTACCACGCTTGTGCTTCAGAGTAGCACCATGTTTTTCATATAGATAGTCTCCTATGTTGTCACTTCCATATACTAGTAAGAATTTTTCATTATAGAACTTGGCTTGAATATTCTGATGATGGGCTTCCTCAAATGCCCGAGGTCTTCATGAGAAAGCAAGTTAGATGCACACCCACTTAGTTTTCAGTTTGAGCTTTCATACACTTATAGCTCTAGTGCATCCGTTGCATGGCAATCCCTACTCACTTGCATTGACAAAAATTGATGGGCATCTCCATAGCCCATTGATTAGCCGCGTCGATGTGAGACATTCTCTTTTTTGTCTTCTCCACACAACCTCCACCATCATATTCTATTCCACCTATAGTGTTATATCCATGGCTCACGCTCATGTATTGCGTGAAAGTTGAAAAAGCTTGAGAACATTAAAAGTATGAAACAATTGCTTGGCTTGTCATCGGGGTTGTGCATGATGAAATACTTTGTGTGATGAAGATGATCATAGCCATACTATATGATTTTGTACGAATAACTTTCTTTAGCCATGATATTTTGAGAAGACATGATTGCTTTATTAGTATGCTTGAAGTATTATTGTCTTAATTTCAAATGATAGACTATTGCTTTGAATCACTCGTGTCTTGATGACATGATTAGATTATATGATCAAGATTATGCTAGGTATCATTCCACATCAAAAATTATCTTTTTTATCATTTACCTACCTGAGGACGAGGAGGAATTAAGCTTGGGGATGCTGATATATCTCCACCGTATTTATAATTCTTGATTGTTTGATGCCATTATTGTCACGCCCAATATGTGATCCTATCCGAGAGGAACTCGAAGGTCCCACCAAGGATAGAGTCGCATATTGAAACGCTTTTGCAAGGTGGATATCATTACATCGTACCATTACATAATAGTTAGATATACATACAAAGGCATACGAATGCCACATGAATACATCAACATCATACAGAGGAGAGACATCCAACTACGGATGCAACACAAACAAAAACTCAAATGACATCCACCCTACTTGCCCAGGCTGCCGACCAGGAACCTATCCCAAGATCGACAAAGAAGAAGAAGGACTCCAAAACAAGTAAACATCGCTCTCACATCATGATCATCGCATTACCTGTACCTGCAACTGTTGTTGTAGTAAACTGTGAGCCACGAGGACTCAGCAATCCCATTACCATGGGTATCAAGACTAGCAAAGCTTAATGGGTATGGAAAGGATAAGTGGTGAGGCTACAGCAAGCGGCTAAGTATTGTATGGTGGCTAACTTACGAGTACAAGAGTAAGATGAGAAGCTACACAAATGATCGCAAACTAATAATGATCAAGAAGTGATCCTGAACTACTTACGTTCAAACATAACCCAACCGTGTTCTCTTCTCTAACTCACTTGAAAAGAGACGATCATGGTTACGCACGCGGTTGGTGTATTTTTAATTGAGTTTAGTTCAAGTCCTCTACAACCGGATATTAACAAATTCCCATCTGCCACATAACTGCGGGCACGGCTCTCAAAAGTTTAAACCCTACAGGGGTGTCCCAACTTAGCCCATGACAAGCTCACGATCCGCGAAGACAACCCTCCATCTCAGGACCCTCCGATCAGACTCGGAATCCCGGCGCACAAGACATTTCGACAATGGTAAAATAAGTCCAGCAAGACCTCCCGACATGCCGACACCCTGATAGTAGCCGCGCGTATCTCGTCTAAGGCCACGATGGATGAGCTATGGTTACAGCGACCAAAATACCCCAAGTTGCCAAGGGGCGGCGCCGCAAGCTGCTCTAGTTTGGGACCAACACCATCAGCACTGGCCCTCCCTGTATTAGGTTGAATAACGAACCTCGAGTAGCGCTAACTCCCTATGCATCAAGTTTATTATCATGTTTAGATATTATGTTAAGCAAATGGTAAAACCAATGTTGGGCCTTGCTGGAAGAGTTTTATTCAAAGCGAACTATCAAGAGGGGCCCATAAACCCTCACCGTGTTAGGGACGCAAAATCAAGGAACATAACACCAGTATGACGGAAACTAAGGTGGCAAGAGTGGAATAAAACACCAGGCAAAAGGTCGAGCCTTCCACCCTTTACCAAGTATATATGTGCATTAATTAAATAAGAGATATTGTGATATCCCATGATACCCATGATATCCATGATATCCAACATGGAACAACCTGTAACTGCACCTGCAACTAGCGACGCTATAAGAAGGGCTGAGCAAAGTGGTAACACAGTCAAACAACGGTTTGCTAGGATGGTGGAAAAGGTTAGAGGCTGTTTCATGGCATATTGGGAGGCTTGATAAACAAGTGGTAGGTAGCGCGACATAGCGATAGCATCGAGACAACTAGCATAGCAAAGATAGTAGTGAGATCCAAGGTGATGGTCATCTTGTCTGAAATCCCGCTAGGAAGAAGACCGAATCCATGAAGTAGACAAACCAACGTAGTCGAACGAATCCTCACGATCACAACGAAATAGGAACTGTCGAGAAGAAGCACAACCGGAAAGAAGCAAACAACACGGTAAACAACCATCACATAAACATGACATGATGTACAATTAAGTATGATGCATGTCCATTTTTTAATGAGGCATGACATGGCAAAGTGCAACAAACAATACTACAAGTTAAGTGGAGCTCAATATGCAACGAGTTGCATATTGACTAAACACCACATTTAATTATTTAGTTCACTCTCATTTATGTACAAGACAAGATTAATTGTAGGTTAACATGGTAAGAGGTGAAGCATAACAAAACTACCTATCTAGGCAATTTAAATGAGGCCGAAAATAACAAACAACAATTCTGGAAAATCCCCATGTGCATATTTTGGATTTGGTATTGTTCTGCCTAAAACCATATTTTATAGTTGTTAAACAGGAAAATAAAGTGCACCGAGTTAATCTATGCATTTTTGTACCCCATTTACATATAAAGTTTATTAAATACGGAGCTACGGTTATTAAGTTATGGAATAAACCATTTTAACATGTCATTCATGCAAAATAATGCAAACAGCAAGTTTAAACATTTTAAACATGGATGAAAGTTGCAGATTATGAAAGTACAGGAAAATCTGAGCATTTTACATATATGACATAATCTATTTGGATGCATGTATATTTAGTTATTCACAATTCAAAATGATGGCATTGATGTGAATATACAGAAAATGAATAAATACTAAATCACATGGGACAGGAATGAAAGAACATACAAGGGCCGGATGAGCATTCAGCCCAACTAACTGTGTGCATAAGAAATGGAAAACATGGCAAAAACTACCAATCTAGGCAATTTAAATGAGGCCGAAAATAACAAACAACAATTCTGGAAAATCCCCATGTGCATATTTTGGATTTGGTATTGTTCTGCCTTAAACCATATTTTATAGTTGTTAAACAGGAAAATAAAGTGCACCAAGTTAATCTATGCATTTTTGTACCCCATTTACATATAAAGTTTATTAAATTCGGAGCTACGGTTATTAAGTTATGGAATAAACCATTTTAACATGTCATTCATGCAAAATAATGCAAACAGCAAGTTTAAACATTTTAAACATGGATGGAAGTTGCAGATTATGAAAGTACATGAAAATCTGAGCATTTTACATATATGACATGATCTATTTGGATGCATGTATATTTAGTTATTCACAATTCAAAATGATGGCATTGATGTGAATATGCAGAAAATGAATAAATACTAAATCACATGGGACGGGAATGAAAAAACATACAAGGGCCAGATGAGGATTCGGCCCAACTAACAGTGTGCAAAAGAAATGGAAAAGATGGCAAAAACTACCTATCTAGGCAATTTAAATGAGGCCAAAAATAACAAACAACAATTCTGGAAAATCTCCATGTGCATATTTTGGATTTGGTATTGTTCTGCCTAAACCATATTTTATGGTTGTTAAACAGGAAAATAAAGTGCACCAAGTTAATCTATTTATTTTTACACCCCATTTACATATAAAGTTTATTAAATTCGGAGCTACGGTTATTAAGTTATGGAATAAACCATTTTAGCATGTCATTCATGCAAAATTATGCAAACGGCAAGTTTAAACATTTTAAACATGGATGAAAGTTGCAGATTATGAAAGTACAGGAAAATCTGAGCATTTAACATATATGACATGATCTATTTGGATGCATGTATATTGAGTTATTCACAATTCAAAATGATGGCATTGATGTGAATATGCAGAAAATGAATAAATGCTAAATCACATGGGATAGGAATAAAAAAACATACAAGGGCTAGATAAGGATCGGTTATTCACAATTCAAAATGATGGCATTGATGTGAATATACAGAAAATGAATAAATGCTAAATCACATGGGACAGGAATAAAAAAACATACAAGGGCCAGATGAGGATTCGGCCCAAGTGACAGTGTGCAAAAGAAATGGAAAACATGGCAAAAACTGGGGCGCCTGGGACTCAGAACCCAGGACCTCCTGCATGTGTGCCTGCATGATTAACTAGTCGGCTGCTCGTGTATTTGGGTTCAGATAGGAGTACATCCTCTTAATGACGTAGCAAAGGCGTAGCCTTGCTCTGCCATGAAGGTACGGTGAAAGCAGTTCTCCGACGAGCCTTAAAGGCCGGATGCAGCGGCGGGCGTGCGGATTTGGAGGGTGCATGCGCGCACGGTAAGGCGGGCGCATGCAAAGGTGTAACATCCCAAAATTTCAAATTTTGGAATGTTATATTAATAAATAACTATGCTTGTTGTCTGATTGTTGGTTTGATTGATTGAGTGAGACTGAGTGAAATTTGAAACTTTTGAAAGTTGAATGAGAGGGAATGAAATGACTTTCCCAAAACCTTCTCCTTTGCCTTTTGGATCTCAATGAATTCAATTTCATTCCAACACCAAACCCTAGAGTGGAGATGACATGACTTCTTCCATTTGGAATGAAAAGGGTTTTGGAAAAAAGATTTGAATTTCATCTGGGAATATTTCAAATTCAAAGCTTTATGCAACTCAATGATTTTCATGAGGGAAGATAAAATGACTTCTTAAATTATATGAAATATGAGTTGGAAGTTAAAAAGTATCAAGTTGAAAGTCATTTGAAAGTGCTTTGAAACCCTCTTTCAAATTTTGAGTTTTGAATCTGAATTCAAACTTTGGCAAGTGGGAATCATTTCAAAAACTATGCCTGATAAATACTTGATCAAAAGTATGAGAGGAGCAAACATGACACTCCAAAAATATCAGAGGAAACAATGCCAAAAGTTTTGGATTCAAATCTGAATTTTATTTGAATTTGAAAAAAATGGATTTTTATAAAGTTTGGATTTTGCCTTTGGAAAAATGTTCAAATGAAAGGGAATATTCCCATGATCATTTTGGTATATATATACCCTATATAAAATATTTATAGTTATTGTTTTAATTCTGTTTTGTTTTAATAAAAAATAAATTCAAAAAAGGAAAAACCCCAGCGCCAGCCAGCCGCAAGAACCCCCACCGGCCGGCCCACCGAGCGGCCCAGAGGCCAGCCAGCGCCCGAATCGAGCCGGGCCTCACTCGCCTTTGTTGGGGAACGAGTAATTTCAAAAATTTCCTACGATCACGCAAGACCATGGTGATGGCATAGCAACGAGAGGGGAGAGTGTCCGCCCACGCACTCGTGAGACCGAAAGCGAAGCGTTATAACAACGCTGTTGATGTAGTCGTGCGCCTTCACGATCCGACCGATCCAAGCACCGAACATACGGCACCTCCGAAGTTCTACACACGCTCAGCTCGATGACGATCCCCTGACTCGATCCAGCAAAGTGTCGGGATGAGTTCCACAAGACGACAGCGCAGGTGACGATGATGATGCTCCACCGACGCAGGGCTTCGCCTAAGCCCCGCGACGATATGACTTCTCCGCGCAGGCTTCGCCTAAGCTCCGCGACGATATGACCGAAGTGGAATATGGTGGAGGGGGCACCGACACGGCTAAGGAACGATCCGTAGATCAACTTGTGTGTCATGGGGTGCCCCCGCCCCCCGTATATAAAGGAGGGAGGGAGGAGGAGGCCGCCCTAGGAGGAGGGCGCCAAGGGGAGTCCTACTCCCACCGGGAGTAGGACTCCTTCTTCCTAGTCCAACTAGGAGAAGGGGAAAGGGGAAGTGGAGAAGGAAGGAGAGGTGGGCTGCGCCCAAACCCCTTGTCCAATTCGGACTGGGCTTGGGAGGGCGCGCCACCTCCCGGCTCCTTCCCACTAAGGCCCATTAAGGCCCAATACTCTTCCCCGTATTCCCGTAACTCCCGGTACTCAAAAATACCCAATCACTCGAACCTTTCCGAACTCCGAATATAGTCGTCCAATATATCGATCTTTACGCCTCGACCATTTCGAGACTCCTCGTCATGTCCCCGATCTCATCCGGGACTCCGAACTCCTTCGGTACATCAAAACTCATAAACTCATAATATAACCATCATCGAAACCTTAAGCGTGCGGACTTACGGGTTCGAGAACTATGTAGACATGACCTAGAACTATTCTTGGTCAATAACCAATAGCGGAACCTGGATGCCCATATTGGCTCCTACATATTCTACTAAGATCTTTATCGGTCAAACCGCATAACAACATACTTTGTTCCCTTTGTCATCGGTATGTTACTTACCCGAGATTCGATCGTCGGTATCCAATACCTAGTTCAATCTCGTTATCGTAAGTCTCTTTACTCGCTCCGTAATACATCATCTCACAACTAACTCATTAGTTGTAATGCTTGCAAGGCTTAAGTGATGTGTATTACCGAGAAGGCTGGAGATACCTCTCCGACAATCGGAGTGACAAAACCTAATCTCAAATACGCCAACCCAACAAGTACCTTTGGAGACACCTGTAGTACTCCTTTATAATCACCCAGTTACGCCAGGACGCTTTGGTAGTACCCAAAGTGTTCCTCCGTAAACGGAGTTGCATAATCTCATAGTTACAGGAACATGTATAGGTCATGAAGAAAGCATTAGCAACATACTAAACGATCAAGTGCTAAGCTAACGGAATGGGTCATGTCAATCACATCATTCTCCTAATGATGTGATCCCATTAATCAAATGACAACACATGTCTATGGTTAGGAAACATAACCATCTTCGATTAATGAGCTAGTCTTGTAGAGGCATACTAGTGACTATCTGCTTGTCTATGTATTCACACATGTATTATGTTTCCGGTTAATACAATTCTAGCATGAATAATAAACATTTATCATGATATAAGGAAATAAATAATAACTTTATTATTGCCTCTAGGGCATATTTCCTTCAGCCTCCCACTTGCACTAGAGTCAATAATCTAGTTCACATCGCCATGTGATTTAACATCAATAGTTCACATCTATATGTGGTTAACACCCATAGTTCACATCGACATGTGACCAACACCCAAAGGGTTTACTAGAGTCAGTAATCTAGTTCACATCGCTATGTGATTAACACCCAAAGAGTACTAAGGTGTGATCATGTTTTGCTTGTGAGATAATTTTAGTCAACGGTCTGTCACATTCGAGCCGTAAGTATTTTGCAAATTTCTATGTCTACAATGCTCTACACGGAGCTACTCTAGCTAATTGCTCCCACTTTCTATATGTATCCAGATTGAGACTCGAGTCATCTAGATTAGTGTTAAAACTTGCATCGACGTAACCTTTACGACGAACCTTTTTCACTTCCATAATCGAGAAACATATCCTTATTCTACTAAGGATAATTTTGACCGCTGTCCATTGATCTACTCCTAGATCTCTATTGCACTCCTTGCCAATCTTAGTGGTAGGGTATGCAATAGATCTGGTACACAACATGACATACTTTATAGAACCTATGGTTGATGCATAGGAATGACTTTCATTCTCTTTCTATCTTCTGCCGTGGTCGGGTTTTGAGTCTTACTCAATCTCACACCTTGTAACACAGGCAAGAACTCTTTCTTTGACTGTTCCATTTTGAACTACTTCAAAATCTTGTCAAGGTATGTATTCATTGAAAAACTTATCAAGCGTCTTGATCTATCTCTATAGATCTTGATGCTCAATATGTAAGCAGCTTCACCGAGGTCTTTCTTTAAAGAAAAACTCCTTTCAAACACTCCTTTATGCTTTGCAGAATAATTTTACATTATTTCCGATCAACAATATGTCATTCACATATACTTATCAGAAAGGCTGTAGTGCTCCCACTCACTTTCTTGTAAATACAGAGCTTCACCGTAAGTCTCAGATAACACTATATGCTTTAATCAACTTATCAAAGCGTGTATTCCAACTCCGAGATGCTTGCACCAGTCCATAGATGGATCACTGGAGCTTGCACATTTTGCTAGCACCTTTAGGATTGACAAAACCTTCTGGTTGCATCATATACAACTCTTCTTTAAGAAAACCATTAAGGAATGCAGTTTTGACATCCATTTGCCGATTTCATAAAATGTGGCAATTGCTAACATGATTCGGACAGACTTTTAAGCATCGACACGAGTGAGAAAATCTCATTGTATTCAACATCTTGAACTTTGTCAAAACCTTTTTCGACAAGTCTAGCTTTGTAGATAGTAACACTACTCTCAAAGATCTGCCTTCCTCTTGAAGATCCATTTATATAATATGGCTTGCCGATCATCGGCAATTCCATCAAAGTCCATACTTTGTTCTCATACATGGATCCCATCTCAGATTTCATGGCCTCAAGCCATTTCGCTGAATCTGGGCTCATCATCGCTTCCTCATAGTTCGTAGGTTCATCATGGTCTAGTAACATGACTTCCGAACATGATTACCGTACCACTCAGTGCGGATCTTACTCGAAGACCTACGATGTTTGGTAGCAACTTGATCTGAAGTTTCATGATCATCATCATTAACTTCCTTACTAATTGGTGTAGGAATCACCGAACTGATTTACGTGATGAACTACTTTCCAATAAGGGAGAAGGTACAATTACCTCATCAAGTTCTACTTTCCTCCCACTCACTTCTTTCGAGAGAAACTTCTTCTCTAGAAAGGATCCATCTTAGCAACGAATAACTTGCCTTCGGATCTGTGATAGAAGGTGTACCCAATAGTTATTTTTGGGTATTCTATGAAGACGCACTTCTCCGATTTGGGTTCGAGCTTATCAGGTGAAAACTTTTTCACATAAGCATCACAACTCCAAACTTTTAAGAAACGACAGCTTAGGTTTACTGTTAAACCATAGTTCATACGGTGTCATCTCAACGGATTTAGATGGTGCCCTTTTAAACGTGAATGCAGCTGTCTCTAATGCATAACCCAAAACGATAGTGGTAAATCGGTAAGATACATCATAGATTTGCACCATATCCAATAAAGAGCGGTTATGACGTTCGGACACACCATTACGTTATGGTGTTCCATGTGGCGTGAGCTGTGAAACTATTCCACATTATTTTAACTGAAGGCCAAACTCGCAACTCAAATATTTTTCCTCTGCGATCATATCGTAGAAACTTTTATTTTCTTGTTACGATGATTCTTCACTTCACTCTGAAATTCTTTGAACTTTTCAAATGTTTCAGACTTGTGTTTCATCAAGTAGATATACCCATATCTGCTCAAATCATCTTTGTGAAGGTCGAAAATAACGATACTTGCCACGAGCATCAACACTCATTGGATCGCATACATCGGTATGTATTATTCCCAATAGGTCAAGAGCTTGTTCCATTGTTCCGAGAACGGAGTTTTAGTCATCTTGCCCAAAAGGCACGGTTCGCAAGCATCAAATGATTCATAATCAAGTGATTCCAAAATCCATCAAGATGGAGTTTCTTCATGCGCTTTACACCAATATGACCTAAACGGCGAGTGCCACAAATAAGTTGCACTATCATTATTAACTTTGCATCTTTTGGTTTCAATATTATGAATATGTGTATCATACGATCGAGATCCAACAAACCATTTTCATTGGGTGTATGACCATAGAAGGTTTTATTCATGTAAATAGAACAATAATTATTCTCTAACTTACATGAATAACCGTATTGCAATAAACATGATCAAATCATATCCATGCTCAACGCAAACGCCAAATAACATTTATTTAGGTTCAACACTAATCCCGATAGTATAGGGAGTGTGCGATGATGATCATATCAATCTTGGAACTACTTCCAACACTCATCGTTACTGCCCCTTCAACTAGTCTCTGCTTATTCTAGAACTCCTGCTTTGAGTTACTAATCTTAGCAACCGAACAAGTATCAAATACTCAGGGGCTACTATAAACACTAGTAAAGCACACATCAATAACCTGTATATCAAATATACCCTTGTTCACTTTGCCATCCTTCTTATCCACCAAATATTTCGGGTATTTCCGTTTCCAGTGACCATTTCCTATGCAGTGTAAGCACTCAGTTTCAGGCTTTGGTTCAGCTTTGGGTTTCTTCGTGGGAGTGACAACTTGCTTGTCATTCTACTTGAAGTACCCCTTTCTTTCCCTTTGCCCTTTTCTTGAAACTAGTGGTCTTGTCAATCATCAACACTTGATGCTCTTTCTCGATTTCTACCTTCGTCGATTTCAACATCACGAAGAGCTCGGGAATCGTTTTCGTCATCCTTTGCATACTATAGTTCATCACGAAGTTCTAGTAACTTAGTGATGGTGACTAGAGAATTCTGTCAATCACTATCTTATCTGGGAGATTAGCTCCCACTTGATTCAAGTGATTGAAGTACCTGCATAATCTGAGCACATGCTCACTAGTTGAGCGATTCTCCTCCATCTTTTAGCTATAGAATTTGTTGGAGACTTCATATCTCTCAACTCGGTATTTGCTTGAAATATTAACTTCAATTCCTGGAACATCTCATATGGTCCATGACGCTCAAAACGCCTTTGAAGTCCCGATTCTAAGCCGTTAAGCATGGTGCACTAAACTATCAAGTAGTCATCATATTGAGCTAGCCAAACGCTCATAACGTCAGATCGCTCATATTGAGCTAGCCAAACGCTCATAACGTCCGCATCTGCTCCTGCAATAAGTCCGTCACCTAGCGGTGCATTAAGGACATAATTCTTCTGCAAGCAGCAATGAGGATAAACCTCAGATCACGGATCCAATCCGCATCATTGCTACTAACATCTTTCAATACAATTTTCTCTAGGAACACATATGAAAACATAGGGAAGCAACAACGCGAGCTATTGATCTACAACATAATTTGCAAAATACTACCAGGACTAAGTTCATGATAAATTAAAGTTCAATTAATCATATTACTTAAGAACTCCCACTTAGATAGACATCTCTCTAGTCATCTAAGTGATTACGTGATCCAAATCAACTAAACCATGTCCGATCATCACGTGAGATGGAGTAGTTTCAATGGTGAACATCACTATGTTGATCATATCTACTATATGATTCACGCCGACCTTTCGGTCTCCGTGTTCCGAGGCCATATCTGTTATATGCTAGGCTCGTCAAGTTTAACCTGAGTATTCGCGTGTGCAACTGTTTTGCACCGTTGTAGATGGACGAGAACTTATCACACCCGATCATCACGTGGTGTCCGGGTACTACTTAACTTTGGCAACGGTGCATACTCGGAGAACACTTCTTGATAATTTTAGTGAGAGATCATCTTATAATGCTACCGTCAATCAAAGCAAGATAAGATGCATAAAGGATAAACATCACATGCAATCAATATAAGTGATATGATATGGTCATCATCATCTTGTGCTTGTGATCTCCATCGCCGAAGCACCGTCATGATCACCATCGTCACCGGCGCGACACCTTGATCTCTATCGTAGCATCGTTGTCGTCTCGCCAACTATTGCTTCTACGACTATCGCTACTCCTTAGTGATAAAGTAAAGCAATTACATGGCGTTTGCATTTCATACAATAAAGCGACAACCATATGGCTCCTGCCAGTTGCCGATAACTCGGTTACAAAACATGATCATCTCATACAATAAAATATAGCATCACGTCTTGACCATATCACATCACAACATGCCCTGCAAAAACAAGTTAGACGTCCTCTACTTTGTTGTTGCAAGTTTTACGTGGCTGCTACGGGCTGAGCAAGAACCGTTCTTACCTCGCATCAAAACCACAACGATAGTTTGTCAAATAGACTCGTTTTAACCTTCTCAAGGACCGGGCGTAGTCATACTCGGTTCAACTAAAGTGAGAGAGACAGACACCCGCGGTCACCTTTAAGCAACGAGTGCTCGGGCGGTGAAACCAGTCTCGCGTAAGCGTCTGGCGTAATGTCGGTCCGGCCGCTTCATCTCACAATACCGCTGAACCAAAGTATGACATGCTGGTAGGCAGTATGACTTGTATCGCCCACAACTCACTTGTGTTCTACTCGTGCACATGACATCAACGCATAAAACCAGGCTCGATACCACTGTTGGGGAACGTAGTAATTTCAAAAATTTCCTACGATCACGCAAGACCATGGTGATGGCATAGCAACGAGAGGGAGAGTCCGTCCACGCACCCTCGTGAGACCGAAAGCGGAAGCGTTATAACAACGCTGTTGATGTAGTCGTGCGCCTTCACGATCCGACCGATCCAAGCACCGAACATACGGCACCTCCGAGTTCTACACACGTTCAGCTCGATGACGATCCCCGGACTCGGATCCAGCAAAGTGTCGGGGATGAGTTCCACAACCTGACGGCGTGGTGGACGACGATGATGCTCCACCGATGCAGGGCTTCGCCTAAGCCCCGCGACGATATGACTTCTCCGGCGCAGGGCTTCGCTTAAGCTCCGCCGACGATATGACCGAAGTGGAATATGGTGGAGGGGGGCACCGACACGGCTAAGGAACGATCCGTAGATCAACTTGTGTGTCATGGGGTGCCCCTGCCCCTCAGATATAAAGGAGGGAGGGAGGAGGAGGCCGCCCTAGGAGGAGGGCGCCAGGGGAGTCCTACTCCCACCGGGAGTAGGACTCCTTCTTCCTAGTCCAACTAGGAGAAGGGGAAAGGGGAAGTGGAGAAGGAAGGGAGAGGTGGGCTGCGCCCAAACCCCTTGTCCAATTCGGACTGGGCTTGGGAGGGCGCGCCACCTCCTGGCTCCTTCCCACTAAGGCCCATTAAGGCCCAATACTCTTCCCCGTATTCCTGTAACTCCCGGTACTCAAAAATACCGAATCACTCGAACCTTTCCGAACTCCGAATATAGTCGTCCAATATATCGATCTTTACGCCTCGACCGCTTTGAGACTCCTCGTCATGTCCCCGATCTCATCCGGGACTCCGAACTCCTTCGGTACATCAAAACTCATAAACTCATAATATAACTGCCATCGAAACCTTAAGCGTGCGGACCCTACGGGTTCGAGAACTATGTAGACATGACCTAGAACTATTCTTGGTCAATAACCAATAGCGGAACCTGGATGCCCATATTGGCTCCTACATATTCTACTTAAGATCTTTATCGGTCAAACCGCATAACAACATACTTTGTTCCCTTTGTCATCGGTATGTTACTTACCCGAGATTCGATCGTCGGTATCCAATACCTAGTTCAATCTCGCTACGTAAGTCTCTTTACTCGTTCCGTAATACATCATCTCACAACTAACTCATTAGTTGTAATGCTTGCAAGGCTTAAGTGATGTGTATTACCGAGAAGGCTCGAGATACCTCTCCGACAATCGGAGTGACAAAACCTAATCTCAAATACGCCAACCCAACAAGTACCTTTGGAGACACCTGTAGTACTCCTTTATAATCACCCAGTTACGTTGTGACGCTTGGTAGTACCAAAGTGTTCCTCCGTAAACGGAGTTGCATAATCTCATAGTTACAGGAACATGTATAGGTCATGAAGAAAGCATTAGCAACATACTAAACGATCAAGTGCTAAGCTAACGGAATGGGTCATGTCAATCACATCATTCTCCTAATGATGTGATCCCATTAATCAAATGACAACACATGTCTATGGTTAGGAAACATAACCATCTTCGATTAATGAGCTAGTCTTGTAGAGGCATACTAGTGACTATCTGTTTGTCTATGTATTCACACATGTATTATGTTTCCGGTTAATACAATTCTAGCATGAATAATAAACATTTATCATGATATAAGGAAATAAATAATAACTTTATTATTGCCTCTAGGGCATATTTCCTTCACCCTCGCTGAACCCCTTACGCCGCCGCCGCCGCCGCTCAAGCACCCTCTCTCTCTCTCACTGACAGCGGGACCCGCCCTTCTTCCTCCCCGCCCCACGCCACGCCGTCGCCGCCAGAGATCGCGGATCCGGGATCCGGGATGCCGATCCCCTCCCCGATCGCCTCCCTTACCCCGACGAGCCCCTGGCTATTTAAGCCGTCGCCTGCACCCCATTCCCCTAGCTCTCGCGGACCTCCTCTCCTCTCGCCGAGCTCACCGGAGCCCGAAGCTCTTGCCGCCGCCATTCTCGTCGCCGTCGCCGCCCTAGCCCTCCCCGACCACCCCCGACTCCACCAAACCCTTCCCCGAGCTCCCTCGCACCCGGCCGGCCACTCCCCCGACCTCACCGACGCCTTGAGCCTCGCCAGACTCATCGCCGCCGCCGCCCGCCCACCGCCGACGACGGTAAGTCGCGGAGACTCCCGTCCGTCGCCACCAACGGCTAAGATTAGACCTCAAGGGGTATGTTTTATTTAGAAAACCGGCCCGGTTCGTTCTGGTTTAATTAGTTAGGTTTATTTTTTTAGCCCGCCCGCTTTAGTTTAACCCTAGGCCTGTTTAGGTTATATTACGCTCGATTACGCTTTAGGCCCATTAGGCCTTTTTCTTTTATTTTGTTTTTCCGCTTTAATGTAATAGTTTCTGTTTTGAAAAATTCATATCTTTTATTCTGTTTATTATTTTTGATGATTCTTTTTTGTTGGTTTGCAAATTTTCTATAGTTTCTGTAGAATATATATTTAGCTATGTTAAAATTAATTAAAATTGCTTTAATTTAGTTTTAGTCAGAATAGTAAATCTGCTATAACTTGAGTTAGAAAAATTATTTTGGATGATTCTTTTGTCCCAACTTTATTTTGACATTGCCAAACCATAGAAATTAACTTGGGTATTTTAGGATTAATAAATAAATAGTTTTAAGCAGAATCTTATTAATCCCAATTAATTAACTAGCTACTGCTTTTCCTATTAATTTAATTAGTAAATAAATTTATTTTTAACATGTGATTGATTATTCTAGGATAGTTTCTGTCACTTTATAGGATGAACTTTTATTTATAATTAATAAAAGTTTTATTTTATTTTTCTTAATAGAAATTGGATTAGGCCTAAAAGGAGTTTTATAATAGTTTTTAAATTAATTCTTTTTGCTCCTAGTTGATTTATGAAATCTTTTCTGTTAAGTTAACATAAAACCATGATTAGGTTATGTTAGAAAAATTTTATTATATAAAACTAGTTCTAGTTGTTGTTTGAAGTAGGAAACTTGAGTTGATTTTCTTTGAGTTTTCCATTTGGGCTTTGATTTGGTTGTTTTGATGTGTTATGTTGCTATTGCTATGCTATTGTGTTATGTGGTCCTATGCTATGTGCTTATTGTGATTAATTGTTTGTCTCGGTAGAATTTTTCGGAGTGTGAAGCTTGCTACTACGAATCCCTAGTTTTCGAAGATCGACAACAAGGCAAGTTCACTTTGACCATGCTTTCATGCCTATGTTTTATTGCATTTAGTGACATCTTTGCAAACCACCCCTCAGTAGTGTTATTGAATCCTTGTAGTTGAGTAGTATGCATGAGGTAGGAACCCATCCCCCTGTTACCAAGCCCGGGACGATATTTTATTTAAAGCTACGCTATAGTAGACGGGGTTGGTATGAGTACTCGGGAGTGGTGTGAGAATGGAGGATTCTCGTCGATGATTTACAACTCCATGATGGAATCTGCAAGGACTGCATCTTCAAGGCCTCAAGACTTCAAGACTCGAGACAAGAATTCAATACACACTCTTGGGTGAAGGATGGTTGACGGGCACCTGGAGAAACCAGTGGTTGGCGGGATGCATGGAGAAGCGCCATGACATCTTGCGAAAGCTTCACCCAGACTCAAAGAGACGGAAGAATACTTCATGCCCTAAGCTTACCCGTGCAACCGCAAGTCATTATGGGCTCGCTTGGTTGACCTTAGTTGTGACTCTGGCTGGGACAGTACTAGCAGATGTAGAACTACGGTAGGATGGGTTGAGTACCGACACGGTGGTCGAGGAACTCTTTGGAAGACCATGTTTGGTCATCTTGTTCTCAAACACTCAAGTGCGAGAACGTAATAAAAGAGGGATCGAATCTTGCGGGTAAAGTGTACAAACCTCTGCAGAGGGTTTAAACCTAATCGATTAGCCGTGTCCCCGGTTACGGACAATTTGAGCAGCTGGACTTGGATCTATCTCGGAACTCTCAACACCGGACTGATAACTTAATTGTGGGCAACTTATGATGAATTTGGGCTATGAGACATCGGTTGGCGGAACCATGTCATGATAGAAAACTCCGTAGTACAGACTTCATTTATTCCTCTGATATAGGGAAAATAAAACCAGCTTTTACGCAAACAAAACTCAGATACAGAGCCACAAAGCCATATTGCATATAGTATAGTTTTATCATCTGTTTTCTCATGTTGTGATCTTGCCGGTACATTCAATGTACTGACCTACACGGCTGCAACGTATCATGTTGCAGGATTTTCTTCGACAGTAAGAGTTACGATACAGGTTACGGTCTACACTCAACTTGCCGATGGCGTTGATGGGACTCCACACCGACTATTTGTTTCAGCTGTGACTTATGAGGTATATATCAGTTTCGTTAATTATACATGTGATTACACTTTGATATATACATTGATGTACTTGTGTGCCAAAGATACTTGATCCGTGGATGGCATGATACACGAGGCTTGACCGTCTCGAGGTCGGGTCGCTGTGAATTGGTATCAGAGCACATGTTGACTGTAGGACGTGACCCTAGACATCGGAAAGCCCTAGGACAGGATATCTCAAAAACCCTATTTACAAAAAGACTCTTACTTCTCATCTCTTCTGACACTCTCACCTCAAATAGTTAGAATATACCCCTTTTCCCTTTTAATCAACCGGAGGATCAACTGAAGACGCTCCAAGAAGGAATTGATGACCCTTTTAGAGTAAAGAGGATTTCACCATGTATTAGAAGCTACAACAGTTGAATACTCCGAAAACTTGAAGGATCTGAAGAGATTTGACCTTTAGAAGACCAAACCCCTGTTACACCCTTACGTTAGATACAACGATTTGTGAGCTGTCATTTGTTTGATGTTTTCCGACAGCCACAAAGTAAAACTTGTTTCTTCAAAAACTATTGTTTGTATTGTGTGTATATCCCTCCCCGCCTCTCTCATATCTCATCCCAAAACTTTTGAACCCCATAGATGATGAATGAAGTTGGACTGATATTCTCTGGACCGAAGACTCAGCCGGAAGCAGAGCTATGGATGCAGAACATGGAAAAACATTTCGGGAGCAATTTGGTTTCAAGGAAGTATGAGGTCCAATACGCTCTTCAGTACTTTACAGAAAGTGCTGCAACCTGGTGGAACATGCATCAAGCCATACAGGTATTTAATGGAGCAAGAACTTGGGAGGAATTCAAGAAGACCCTGATGAGATCATGTCTCATCCGGAAGCACTATGATAACCCGAAGAAGAAACCTTGTGCCTGCAAGATTTGCGGAGAAATAGGACACACCTGGAGGAACACAAGGATGGATGCCCTCATTGTGAGGAAGAACACCCACCGAGGAATGCCCAACCAGTCGGTGACTTGTTTCTTGTGTGAAGGAACCACCCACTACCCGACTCAAGGTCACATTTACCCCATGGTGCAACAAACTATTCAGGAGCGAGAAAGAAGGAATGAAAGAAGCTCTCCGGAAGTTATGAAAGAACCAAGGATGAACGAAAGTGTTGAAGACCTTGACGGAGAAGGCCTCAACAGATTTTACTCCAATGCCTGTTATTCATGTGGAGAAGAAGGACATTTTTCACAAGATTGCACCAAGGAAAGAAAAGAGTATCCGGATATTTCCGACAGCCGAAGTGAAGTTTGACCCTCGGGAAATAGAAGCCCTGATCATTACAGAGAAATCCCGGAAGAGAAGGCAACCCGAGAACAACGCAATTTTTGCAGAGAAGGACCTAAGCCATATCACTTGTTACAGGTGCAAGGATTTAGGTCATTACGCTAGTAAACGTCCAGGAAAGAAGCCAAGAATCCAAGGAGCCCACATAATCACAAAGAAGCCCCGAGACATGTCGGAAGTCATTTGTTTTCGCTGCAAGGAAGCAGGACATTATGCTATTAAATGTCCCGACAAGATGAAAGCTGGAGTTGAGTAGTTGGAATTTTGATATGGATAATAAGAGTAGTAGAAATCAATTTCATTTTCATGAGCTCAATGAGTTGAGTTATGTAATAGATTACTCAGAGATTGGAATAGTTCATGACTCAATAAAGTTGTAATGTCACATGCTGAAAAGCTTTAAGCAGTTGTGATGCATGAATTGGATATTGGAAATTTGAGTTTGAAGTTTTGATATGAATGTGTGCCCCAGGAGATATGCACCTTATTCTGAGCACATTTTGTTTTACAACTGCAGATGACGACCCTTTATGAGTCTTTCCTTAAAGGTCCGGAAACCATCATGACCACGACAAGTGATCATGATTACCCAAGATCCTGAAGGACATGATGAAGCATATTCACCTTGAAGGAGATGCAGGTCTACAAAGGCTACCCTTCATGCATAAGGGAGTGGAACTTTGGTATGTGGAGGTACACCTCCACCATTTGAAAGAAGTTTGCCCAAAAATGATGGGGCAGTACTTTTTCATTTCACGTGTGCCACAAGCAACCTTCTTCGATGCTGTTCGTGAAGCAGCCATGGAAGCCATACGCCAGATCGGAGAAATACTTGAAGCAAGACTCCGTTATACTCAGGAATACCTAAGCGAAGTACATACAGAGATGATGAAGGTGAAGCTCAAGACCACCATGATGAAAAAGAAGATTGAAGATTTCAAGGCTCATGTCGCACATTTCCAGTGGGACTGAAGAATTCTCAAGGAGGAAAAATGAATAAAGTTGGAAGTAATGTCTGACCATACCGAACCATGTGGGTGGCAGCATTCGTAATGAACTTTTGGAATTTGGATTCACGAAAAAGGTTAAGGATGTAATGAAAGATTGATATGAAAATAATGAGATTTATGGATAAGTTAGTGCATTTTTCTTTGGTGTCGTAGTACTCCGTAAAACCAACAGGATCAATGAAGAAAGAAATGTATTATTCATGACGGCCCATAGAAGGAAGCTAGACAATATAAGTTGAAGTTTTGCTTTTGATATGATGGTATGAAGAAATAGAATACTACTGGATTTAAAGGAGGTGTAATATGAGAGTTACTCCAAGGATGAGTTAAAGTTGCACTAGTGTTGAAGTGGGCCATAACCCACAGGCCCAGGATTTTGAAAAGGAACTGATGTAACCTTGATAAAGGAATAAATTGGAAGAATCAGTGATCCAATCAGCATACGTTTTGTAGGAGGTTACGCAAAAACCTAAGAGTGGTGAAGTAACGATAGATGTTTTGTTTGGCCTGCAGAAACCATGGATTTACTCGAAAACAGTTCGAGAACAAGAGAAATTCTGCAATGCTTGCGAGTGTGCCCAAGTGTTAGAATACGTGATTCACTGTTTACATATGTGGTAATGATTCAAGTACGGGATGGATTGGCCCCCATACCGAAGACTTCTATCATGAACTATCATATGTCGATGGAAAATCAGAGAGCCTCGAAAACTCTAGAAGAGTGTCGACGCGATAAGCCAAAAAAACCATAGAATGGTAGGACGATGGAACCCCTTTACAGGCAACCGTTGCCAATCGTAGGTTATACGGTGAGGTTCAACCCAGACCCGTTTTCTGCAGGAGAAACCATAAATTGTCGACCACCATGAGATCTCGATAGTTGTTTATTGGCGATAGACCTGTCAGCTAAGAAGATCCAGTCCCGGACAAATTTCAACTTTGACGAACCGACCCAAGATTACGAGGAAAACTCTATGCTTCCGACGGAGGAGCTATTGTAAGATATGTGAAGAGACATACATTGTCAACACTCCGAGGAAGTATCTGAGTTTATTGGGCTGTAACCTTGCTTTTAAGTGTGGTAGCACCCCGACCTTCGACGAACTTTTGCTAGAAGACCCCAACCCTAACCTTTTCTTGCTAGTTTCTTGAATCTCGAGGACTAGATTCATTTTAAGTGTGGTAGGTTTGTAACATCCCAAAATTTCAAATTTTGGAATGTTATATTAATAAATAACTATGCTTGTTGTCGATTGTTGGTTTGATTGATTGAGTGAGACCGAGTGAAATTTGAAAGTTTTGAAAGTTGAATGAGAGGGAATGAAATGACTTTCCCAAAACCTTCTCCTTTGCCTTTTGGATCTCAATGAATTCAAGTTCATTCCAACACCAAACCCTAGAGTGGAGATGACATGACTTCTTCCATTTGGAATGAAAAGGGTTTTGGAAAAAGATTTGAATTTCATCAGGAATATTTCAAATTCAAAGCTTTATGCAACTCAATGATTTTCATGAGGGAAGATAAAATGACTTCTTAAATTATATGAAATATGAGTTGGAAGTTAAAAAGTATCAAGTTGAAAGTCATTTGAAAGTGCTTTGAAACCCTCTTTCAAATTTTGAGTTTTGAATTTGAATTCAAACTTTGGCAAGTGGGAATCATTTCAAAAACTATGCCGATAAATACTTGATCAAAAGTATGAGAGGAGCAAACATGACACTCCAAAAATATCAGAGGAAACAATGCCAAAAGTTTTGGATTCAAATCTGAATTTTATTTGAATTTGAAAAAATGGATTTTTATAAAGTTTGGATTTTGCCTTTGGAAAAATGTTCAAATGAAAGGAATATTTCCCGATCATTTTGGTATATATATACCCTATATAAAATATTTATAGTTATTGTTTTATTTCTGTTTTGTTTTAATAAAAAATAAATTCAAAAAAGGAAACCCCCCAGCCCACCAGCCCCTCGCCCAGCCAGTGCAACCAAGAACCCCCCACCGGCCGCCCACCGAGCGGCCCAGAGGCCAGCCCAGCGCCGACCGAGCCGGCCTCACTCGCCCCTCGCCCGAACCCCTTACGCGTCGGCCGCCCACTCGCCCGCACCCTCTCTCTCTCACTGACAGCGGGACCCGCCTTCTTCCTCCCCGCCCCACGCCACGCCGTCGCCGCCGCAGATCGCCGGATCCCGAAGGATCCGGGATGCCGATCCCTTCCCCGATCGCCTCCCTTACCCCGACGAGCCCCCTGGCTATTTAAGCCGTCGCCCCGCATCCCATTCCCCCCTAGCTCTCGCCGGACCTCCTCTCCCTCTCGCTCGAGCTCACCGGAGCCCGAAGCTCTTGCCGCCGCCATTCTCGTCGCCGTCGCCGCCCTAGCCCTCCCCGACCACCCCCGACTCCACCAAACCCCTCCCCGAGCTCCCCACCCCGGCCGCCCTCCCGACCTCACCGACGCCAGAGCCTCGCCAGACTCATCACCGCCGCCTGCCCTTGCCGGACGGACGCCGTGAAGTCGCGAGAGACTCCCCCGTCCGGCGCGCCACCAACGGCTAAGATTAGACCAGAAGGGGTATGTTTTATTTAGAAAACCGCCCGGTTCGTTCTGGTTTAATTAGTTAGGTTTATTTTTTTAGCCCGCCCGTTTAGTTTAACCCTAGGCCCGTTTAGGTTATATTACGCTCAAGGTACGCTTTAGGCCCATTAGGCCTTTTTATTTTATTTTGTTTTTCTGTTTTAACAGAATAGTTTCTGCTTTGAAAAATTCATATATTTTATTCTGTTTATTATTTTTGATGATTCTTTTTTGTTGGTTTGCAAATTTTCTATAGTTTCTGTAGAATTTATATTTAGCTATGTTAAAATTAATTAAAATTGCTTTAATTTAGTTTTAGTCAGAATAGTAAATCTGCTATAACTTGAGTTAGAAAAATTATTTTTGGATGATTCTTTTGTCCCAACTTTATTTTGACATTGCCAAACCATAGAAATTAACTTGGGTATTTTAGGATTAATAAATAAATAGTTTTAAGCAGAATCTTATTAATCCCAATTAATTAACTAGCTACTGTTTTCCTATTAATTTAATTAGTAAATAAATTTATTTTTAACATGTGATTGATTATTCTAGGATAGTTTCTGTCACTTTATAGGATGAACTTTTATTTATAATTAATAAAAGTTTTATTTTATTTTTCTTAATAGAAATTGGATTAGGCCTAAAAGGAGTTTTATAATAGTTTTTAAATTAATTCTTTTTGCTCCTAGTTGATTTATGAAATCTTTTCTGTTAAGTTAACATAAAACCATGATTAGGTTATGTTAGAAAAATTTTATTATATAAAACTAGTTCTAGTTGTTGTTTGAAGTAGGAAACTTGAGTTGATTTTCTTTGAGTTTTCCATTTGGGCTTTGATTTGGTTGTTTTGATGTGTTATGTTGCTATTGCTATGCTATTGTGTTATGTGGTCCTATGCTATGTGCTTATTGTGATTAATTGTTTGTCTCGGTAGAATTTTTGAGTGTGAAGCTTGCTACTACTTAATCCCTAGTTTTCAAGATCGACAACAAGGCAAGTTCACTTTGACCATGCTTTCATGCCTATGTTTTATTGCATTTAGTGACATCTTTGCAAACCACCCCTCAAGAGTGTTATTGAATCCTTGTAGTTGAGTAGTATGCATGAGGTAGGAACCCATCCCCTGTTACCAAGCCCGGGCGATATTTTATTTAAAGCTACGCTATAGTAGACGGGGTTGGTATGAGTACTGGAGTGGTGTGAGAATGGAGGATTCTCGTCGATGATTTATAACTCCATGATGGAATCTGCAAGGACTGCATCTTCAAGGCCTCAAGACTTCAAGACTCGAGACAAGAATTCAATACACACTCTTGGGTGAAGGATGGTTGACGGGCACCTGGAGAAACCAAAGGTTGGCGGGATGCATGGAGAAGCGCCATGACATCTTGCGAAAGCTTCACCCAGACTCAAAGAGACGGAAGAATACTTCATGCCCTAAGCTTACCCGTGCAACCGCAAGTCATTATGGGCTCGGCTTGGTTGACCTTAGTTGTGACTCTGGCTGGGGCAAGACTAGCAGATGTAGAACTACGGTAGGATGGGTTGAGTACCTGGACGGTGGTCGAGGAACTCTTTGGAAGACCATGTTTGGTCATCTTGTTCTCAAACACTCAAAGTGCGAGAACGTAATAAAGAGGATCGAATCTTGCGGGTAAAGTGTACAAACCTCTGCAGAGGGTTTAAACCTAATCGATTAGCCGTGTCCCGATTACGGACAATTTGAGCAGCTGGACTTGGATCTATCTCGGAACTCTCAACACCGGACTGATAACTTAATTGTGGGCAACTTATGATGAATTTGGGCTATGAGACATCGGTTGGCGGAACCATGTCATGATAGAAAACTCCGTAGTACGACTTCATTTATTCCTCCGATATAGGAAAATAAAACCAGCTTTTACGCAAACAAAACTCAGATACTGAGCCACAAAGCCATATTGCATATAGTATAGTTTTATCATCTGTTTTCTCATGTTGTGATCTTGCGGTACATTCAATGTAATGACCTACACGGCTGCAACGTATCATGTTGCAGGATTTTCTTCGACGAGTAAGAGTTACGATACAGAGGTTACGGTCTACACTCAACCTGCCGATGGCGTTGATGGGACTCCACACCCGACTATTTGTTTCATTGTGACTTATGAGGTATATATCAGTTTTACGTTAATTATACATGTGATTACACTTTGATATATACATTGATGTACTGTGTGTGCCAGCATACTGATCCAGGGATGGCACAGATACACAGAGGCTTGACCGTCTGAGGTCGGGTCGCTACAAAAGGCCCGGGTGAGCGGGAAGACTCGAGGTCGCCTCGGTCATGGCGGCGGCAAGACGAAGCAGGAGCAGGACGTGCTTGGAACGCGCGGGCGTGCGGGGATTAGCAGGCTGGATGGGTGGTTGTGCTAGGTGACCAAAAGATTAGAGAAAACTGAAACAAGACGAACCAAACAAGGGCTGGCCTTGCTGGTCAAGGCGTTCGCCACGCAACCACGGAGGCGTCGGCAGCGAGGGCGCGTCTTGGTGTCTGGCGAGGCTGCTGAGCAGCAGCCTGGCGGCCTTGCGAAGCAAGCGGCTGCACGGAGGTGCTTGAGCACGAGCAGGCTCAGCTCGGGCGTTGCGCGGCGATGTAGGGTGAGTAGAGTACAGAGGCGCGGCGAGGCGAAGCGGACAGGGTGCGTGCGGGCATTTCCTAACGGGCGCCTTAAGCACCCGATTCTTCTGTTGCCGCAAATGGGCGCATACCCCTGCGTCGCGTTGGGCCGGCCCGTTTCCTTCTTTTTCTTTCTGTTTAAAAACTGCAGCAAAAATTTTATTTCGAATTTGAGGGCTCGAATCCGCGATCTCTCCATTGAAACAGCAGCGCACTAACCAACACACCACCGTACCGATTGTGTCCATTTACTTATTTTCATTGTTCTATTTACGTAGGCCGCGAGAGCCCACCAAACCAGCTATTACTGCTCGCTGATTTCTGGGCGTTTTTTTTCTTTTTTTCTGGTTCGTTTTTTCTTTTTCTTTTCTCATTTTCCTTTTTTAATTTCTTACAAATGCGAATCTTTTAAAATTTGTAAAAATTTTAAAATTGAATGAACTTTTATAAAATCGATGAACTTTTTTAAAATTCGATGAAAATATTAAATTTCCATGAACTTTTAAAAGCGTGAACAATTATTGAGAACATGAAAAAAGATTATATACGATGAGCGATTTTCAAGTATACCCTGAACATTTTTTTGATATAAGATGAACAAATTTTATACATTGAACATGTTTGTAATATAATCTGAACAGTTTTTAACTACACATTGAACAACTTTGTGATATGTGCTGAAAAACATTTAAATACCAATTGAACATTTTTTATGTACAATGAACAATTTAAAATTGTGAACAAAATTCAAAAAGTGAATAAATTTGAAAACTATGAACATGTTTTGAAATCACGAACAAAAAACGAAAAATACATTAAAAAATTAAAATTCCATGAACTTTTAAAATGTGAACAATTATTGAGAACATGAACAAAAATTTATATCTGACAGTGATTTTCAAATATACATTGAACATTTTTTATATAAGATGAACAAATTTTATACATTGAACATTTTTGTAATATAATCTGAACAATTTTTAACTACACATCGAACAATTTTGTCATATGCGCTGAAAAACCATTTAAATACCCATTGAACATTTTTTTATGTACACTGAACAATTTAAAATTGTGAACAAAATTTGAAAAAGTGAATAAATTTGAAATATATGAACACATTTTGAAATCACGAACAAAAAACAAAAAATACATTAAAAATTAAAATTCCATGAACTTTTTCAAATTTGATGAATTTTTGCAAAATGGATGAACTTTTTTTCAAAATCGATGAACAATTTTTCAAATTCGATGAACCTTTTTCAAAATTGATGAACTATTTTTTTAAATTCGTATACAAATTTAAAATCTGATGAATTCTTTTTTATAAAAAACAACTTTTCCAAATTGTTTTCAAATAATTCGCAAATCTAATAAATAGCGCTGACGCATTGGTCTTAAATAGCTCGCGTTCCTTGTAGTCGCTGGTGCTCAAAGGTTGTAGTGGTTAGCAAAACGGTTCTCGTGTGGGTATTTAAATATTCAATGTACATTTTTGTAGTCGCTGGTGCTAAAAGGTTGTAGTGGTTAGCAAAACGGTTCTCGTGTGGGTATTTAAATGTTCAATGTACAATTTAAAAAGGTTCGAGTGGCTGTATCCGCCATTTTTGTGTGTTATTTTCACGATACCTTTTTTTCCATCTACTACGCGCGGTGGGCCGATCCATGGGGTGCGGAGTGTGAGCGCCAGCTGCCTGAACCGGCGCTTAAGGCGCCGATTCGTGCGTGCGCGGGTGCGGATAGGCGTGCGTGTGTGCAACGACCTGGGCTGTGCCCACCCGTGTGTGTGTGTGTGTGTGTGTGTGAGTGGCCTGATGGGCCGGCCCACTGTGGCCTGTAATGATATCTATATATAGCCTAGCTCGAGGAGGGGGAGACATCGATCTGTAAACTCAATACTGGTATCTCTAATCCCAAGCCTTCCTCCATGCTTCTTCTTCCTCTCCAAGTTATTCCACTGTGTCTCTGCCTACCATATCCTGGCGTGACGCAAGGAGTTGCTGCCATCTGGAAGCATCTGGTACTCAGAGCCCAAATTGATCTGCGTCCTCTGATCCAAAAAATTCTCGCGATCTTCAGATCAATCCATCGATCAGCTCCTAATTCCAGGCAAAAGGTGCGGGTCCCCTCGGGTGATTTCGCGCAAAACACTCCGGTGTACCCGTGTCTAGTCAAGCAGATCAAACGGCACCAACGGCATGCTCCAACAAGCCGACGCTCTCTGCGCGCATGGCGGCGGCGGAGCTCTCCCTGGCGGATCTGCAGAAATTGGTGCAGGACACGATCCAGCAGAGCAAGACGGTCTCAAATGCGGGGGCTGCCACATCGGAGAGGGTGAACGAGCTCCAGGACTCTCTCGACAAGTATGCATCCTCGTCCGCCAAGGCGTTCGATGCGCTTGCGCAGACGACCACGGCCTTGCTGGGCCATACTGAGGCCACCCACGGCCGCGTCCTCATCGCCAACACTCACTTGACGCAGGCGATGGCGGAGATCAAGCGAGCGCTGGATGGAGTGGTGCGCCGGGTGGCCCAGTTGGAGAGAGTACCAGCAACGGGCCCTGTGCAGCCACCACCACCACCAGCAGCACTGCAACGCTCTGGGCCGCTGTGCATGGAAGCAGTCTGCACCGTCGCAGGCGACAGATCTGTGGGGGGGCCGTCAAAATCGTCCCCAACCACACGGCGGTGAGCTATCTCAGACCCACACCGCTGCCAGTGAGTATTTCTCGGATGATCAGGAGGACCCAGGTCACTTCACTGATTACGGGCACCGATCGCATCATAAGAGATACAGACCACGCATTCCTCGGTCTGAATTTCCTAAGTTCGATGGGGAGGATCCCAAATGGTGGAAACAGCAATGTGAAAAGTACTTCCGAATGTACAATGTGTAGAAGGAATTATGGGTCGATTTTGCAACAATGCATTTTGCAGCCAATGCAGCTCGTTGGCTTCAGACTTACAAAGCCATGCACACAGTCGACAATTGGGCAGCCTTGTGTGTTGCAGTGTTCGCCAAATTCAACAGAAACAAATACACTAGAGATATTGATGTATTATTTGCACTGAAACAAACTGACACAATGGATGAGTATGCCCATCTCTTCGAGGAGCACATGCACAAGATGCTGGTTTACAGCCAGTCTTATGATGAGATGTTCTTCATTAACCACTTTGTTCAAGGTCTCAAACCAGCTATAAGAGCACCTGTGAAGCTGCAGCAGCCAAGCACAGTGGATTTGGCTTACTCACTGGCACAAACACAAGAGGCACTCTTGGTGGAAGACACAACTAAATTCAGCAAGAAGTGGGAGACACGGTTCAGTTCCAAACCATATGTGCATCAGGGTAAAGTGCCAGACAAAGTTGGTACACTCCGAGCTCAGCGTAGGGCGAGAGGGGAATGTTTTAAGTGTGGTGAAAAATATGGCCCTAGACACAAATGCCCCAGCAAGGTGCAATTACATGTGATGGAAGAATTGTGGGATGCACTGCAGTCGTCTGAATCAGTTTCTAGTGAGTCTAACAATGAGCAAGTGGTTTCTCAACCTTCAGATAAAGACAGTGATGACTGTATGAAACTGTCAGTGCAAGTAGCTACAGGAACATCTTCTAAAGAGAGTATTAAGTTGCAAGGCATGGTGGGAAAACGTCAGCTACTAATCCTGGTGGATTCAGGCAGTTCTACCAACTTCATTCGAGCTAATTTGGCAAAAGAACTCAAGTGCACAACTGAAGAAATCCCTGCAGCAACTGTGACTATGGCAAATGGAGGCACTCTGCCTTGCAATACACAGGTGCCAAATCTATAGTGGTTTTGTCAAGGAAACACCTTCAATACATAGTTCAAAGTGCTTCCCTTAGGCACCTATGATATCATATTGGAAATGCAGTGGCTAGAAACAATGAGCCCTATGTGGGTTGACTGGTGAAAGAAGGTCATGAGGTTTAAGTACCAAGGAGCAAGAATCACACTCAGAGGAGTTAAAGATAAACTCAACTCTCGCACAGCCATTTCTGGGAAACACTTACAAGGACTCCTCGATACTGGAGCAGTTGAGCAAGTAATCCACCTCTGTCATATGGCAGAGAGACCCATGACAGGAACCTGCATTCCACCTGAAGTTCAGCCACTTATTGACAAGCATCAGCAACTGTTCACTACTCCTGACTCTCTTCCTCCCCATAGAGAGTTTGACCATCAAATACTTCTATTACCTGGAGAAAAACCTGTCAATGTTAAACCATACAGGTATAACCCCATGCAAAAGCAAGAAATAGAAACTCAAGTGGCCACTATGCTTAAACAGGGAGTTATATAGCATATCACCAGCTCCTTTGCTTCACCTGTGTTGCTGGTCAGGAAGAAAGATGGCACCTGGAGATTCTGTGTAGATTATAGAATGCTCAACTCAGTCACAGTACAACATAAATATCCCATGCCTATTGTAGAGGAACTGCTGGATGAATTAGTAGGAGCAAAATACTTCACCAAGTTAGATTTGACAGCTGGCTATCATCAGATCAGATTGGTTGACGGGGAAGAACACAAAACTGCATTTAAAACTCATCATGGCCTGTATGAATTTAAAGTAGTGCCATTTGGGTTGACCAATGCCCCTGCAACTTTTCAAGCTGCCATGAATATCCTGTTTGCACTTTTACTGAGAAAATGTGTACTAGTTTTTATGGATGATATTCTTATCTACAGTGCAACCTTGGAGGAGCACTTAAAACACTTGGAACAGGTCTTCACCATTCTGCAAGAAAACCAACTATATGTCAAGTTGAGCAAGTGTTCCTTTGCCCAACAGGAGCTGGAATACTTTTTGTGAGAATTGAGGCTAAGCGTATGCAACCTTGCAGGGACGCGTACGTGTTATATAAGAGGAAAGATTACAAGGAGGTTAGGTGGTTATGGCTGTGGATTGATCTACAAGGAAACTAGCTAGGCAATCTCAACAGCCCTGACCTATCCAAACCCTTGGTTACAACAAACACGCACGCAATCTATATCTACATATACAAATACCATATTATACATTGCTTGACACTACCCCTCAATCACAACTTATCTAAGTTGAGATTGTGCCGAAAAGCTTCTAGCTGCCTCAAAGAAAGGGGTTTAGTAAACCCATTTGCAACCTGATCACCCGTAGGAATAAACTGAACATTTAGCAGTTTATTTGCCATCCGTTCGCGAACAAAGTGATAGTCTATCTTGATATGCTTTGTTCGAGCATGGAAAACAGGATTAGCAGTCAAATATGTGACACCAAGATTATCACACGAAAGTGATGCAACTCGAGGATGATGAAGACCCAATTCTGTCAACATATTCTGCACCCAAATAACCTCAGCAGTTGCATTAGCTAAGGCTTTATACTCAGCCTCCATGCTGGACCTGGATACGGTAGCTTGCTTGCGATCACTCCAGGACACTAAATTACTCCCAAGAAATACTGCAAAACCTCATGTAGATCGTCTGTCATCAGGACAGCCTGCCCAATCAGCATCAGAAAAAGCACTCACAAGCATGGAGTCAGACTTGCAAAGTTTCAGTCCAAGACCCTGCGTCCCTTGAAGATATCTAAGGATCCTTTTTACTGCAGTCCAATGGACAGAGGTGGGAGCATGCAAGAACTGACAGACCTTATTAACTGCATAAGAAATATCTGGCTTCGTCAAAGTAAGGTACTGTAGTGCTCCCACAACACTCCTGTACCAAATGGAGTCATCTCGTGCGAGTAGTTCCCCATCATGAAGTGACAATTTTTCAAAGAGAGATAAAGGTGTGGACGAAGATTTACAACCTGTCATCCCAATGCACTGAAGAATTTCATGAACATATTTCTCTTATGATAACAAAATACCACTTGCAACCGTCTTCACCTCAATGCCAAGAAAGAAATGCAAAGGCCCTAAATCTTTGAGTGCAAAATCCATACGCAAGTCCTTAAGGAGAGACTCAACTGCTGCAGGAAAGGAACTTGTAACAACAATATCATCAACATAGATAAGCATAAATATGATAATTCCATGCCGACGATAGAAGGACAACGAGGTATCTCCTTTTGATGCAACAAACCCAAGAGATTGTAACTTGGAATACAACCGAGAGTACCAAGCTCGGGGTGCCTGTTTCATACCATATAGAGCTTTATAAAGCTTGCAAACATGATGTGGTGAGCTTGAACTTTCATACCCAGGGGGTTGCCTCATAAAAACTTCCTCTTCCAAAACATCATGCAAAAACGCGTTTTTACATCTAGTTGTTGAATGCACCAGTTTCTAGAGACTACAACTGAGAGAATTAACCTAATGGTAGCAGCCTTCACTACAGAACTGAAAGTGTCCTCATAGTCAAGTCCATACCTTTGTTTGAAACCTTTGGCAACCAAATGAGCCTTGTACCTGTCAATGGTGCCATCAGACCTCCTCTTGATTCTGTACACCCATTTGCAGTCAATCACATTGCTACCCCTCACTGGTGGATCCAAACGCCAGGTTTTGTTGTCCATGAGCCCCAAGTATTCCTCATCCATGGTCTGTTTCCACTTCAGATCACCAAGTGCTTCACGTACATTCTTGGGTTCACCTGCGGCACAAAAAGAGCCCCAACGGACACATCCATTTTTATAAACTTTTGGTTTAATAATACCTCTTTGTGACCTGGTTTGCAAGCGCATAGGAGGAGGCGGAGCAGGTTGATCAAATTGAATTTGCAGGCAATTTTGTGAAGCTGAGTTGGCAGAGTCAGAGGCAGCCGCCAAAGATCCAGACCTGACCACAGCAGATCCCGAGGCAGATTCCTGGGGCGAGTCAGCGAGATGCTGCGCACCCGCCCGTGGAGAACTGCCAGTTGGTAGATCTGGGCTGGCCAATGGAGACTGCAGCGGCGGGGAGACGTCCAAGCCCGCACGCGTTGCACCAGAGTCGCCACATGGGTCGCCCGGAGCCGCAGGAGCTGGCCGACCAGAGGCGCGTGGGGTTGGCCCGCCTGGTCGACCAGAGGCGCGTGAGGGTGGCCCACCTGGCCTCGACGCGGGTGACGACTGATACGTCTCCGTCGTATCTACTTTTCCAAACACTTTGGCCCTTGTTTTGGACTCTAACTTGCATGATTTGAATGGAACTAACCCGGACTGACGCTTATTTCAGCAGAATTGCCATGGTGTTATTTTTGTGTAGAAACAAAAGTTCTCGGAATGACCTGAAAATCAACGGAGATTATTTTTGGAAAATATAAAAAATACTGGCGAAAGAATCAAGGCCAGGGGGCCCACACCCTTTCCATGAGGGTGGGGGGCGCGCCTGCCCCCCTGGGCGCGCCCCCTGCCTCGTGGGCCCCCTGGAGCTCCACCGACCTCAACTCCAACTCTATATATTCACGTTCGGGCAGAAAAAAATCAGAGAAAAAGATTCATCGCGTTTTACGATACGGAGTGATACGTCTCCAATGTATCTATAATTTATGAAGTATTCATGCTATTATATTATCCGTCTTGGATGTTTATGGGCTTTATTATGCACTTTTATATTACATTTGGGACTAACCTATTAACCCAGAGCCCAGTGCCAGTTTCTGTTTTTTTTTCCTTGTTTCAGTGTTCCATAGAAAAGGAATATGAAACGGAGTCCAAACGGAATGAAACCTTCGGGAAAGTTATTTTTGGAATGTAGCAATCCAGGACTTGGAGTGCACGTCGTGAATCAACGAGGAAGGCACGAGGCGGCGCCCCCACCCCCTGGCGCGCCTCCACCCTCGTGGGCCCCTCGTGGCTCCTGACGTATTTCTTCCTCCTATATATACCAATATACCCTAAAACCATTGGGGAACATAATAGATCGGGAGTTCCGCCGCAAGCCTCTGAGCCACCAAAACCAATCGAGACCTGTTCCAAGACTCGCCAGAGGGGGACCCTCACTGTGGCCATCTTCATCATCCGGCGATCTCCATGACGAGGAGGGAGTAGTTCACCCTCGGGGCTGAGGGTATGTACCAGTAGCTATGTGTTTGATCTCTCTCTCTCTCTCGTGTTCTTGAGGTGATACGATTTTGATCTATCACGAGCTTTGCTATTATAGTTGGATCTTATGATGTTTCTCCCCCTCTACTCTCTTGTAATGGATTGAGTTTTCCCTTTGAAGTTATCTTATCGGATTGAGTCTTTAATGATTTGAGAACACTTGATGTATGTCTTGCGTGGGATAACCGTGGTGACATGGGTTATTCTATTGATTCACTTGATGTATGTTTTGGTGATCAACTTGCGGGTTCCGCCCATGAACCTATGCATAGGGGTTGGCTACACGTTTTCGTCTTGACTCTCCGGTAGAAACTTTGGGGCACTCTTTGAGGTTCTATGTGTTGGTTGAATAGATGAATCTGAGATTGTGTGATGCATATCGTATAATCATACCCACGAATACTTGAGGTGACATTGGAGTATCTAGGTGACATTAGGGTTTTGGTTGATGTGTGTCTTAAGGTGTTATTTTACTACGAACTCTAGGGCTGTTTGTGACACTTATAGGAATAGCCCAATGGATTGATCGAAAAGAATAACTTTGAGGTGGTTTCTTACCCTACCATAATCTCTTCCCCTGTTCTCTGCTATTAGTAACTTTTGAGTGACTCTTTGTTGCATGTTGATGGATAGTTATATGATCCAATTATGTTATTATTGTTGAGAGAACTTGCACTAGTGAAAGTATGAACCCTAGGCCTTGTTTCGTAGCATTGCAATACCGTTCACGCTCACTTTTATCACTTGCTACCTTGCTGTTTTTATAATTTCGGATTACAAAAACCTATATCTACCATCCATATTGCACTTGTATCACCATCTCTTCGCTGAACTAGTGCACCTATACAATTTACCATTGTATTGGGTGTCTTGGGGACACAAGAGACTCTTTGTTATTTGGTTGCAGGGTTGCTTGAGAGAGACCATCTTCATCCTACGCCTCCCACGGATTGATAAACCTTAGGTCATCCACTTGAGGGAAATTTGCTACTGTCCTACAAACCTCTGCACTTGGAGGCCCAACAACGTCTACAAGAAGAAGATTGTGTAGTAGACATCACGGAGCAGCCGCCAAGCCCTAAACTCTCTCGGGAGGGCTGATCTGGAGTCCGATCAGGGCTCCGGAGAGGGGAATCCGTCGCCGTCATCATCATCAACCATCCTCCATCACCAATTTCATGATGCTCACTGCCGTGCGTGAGTAATTCCTTCGTAGGCTTGCTGGACGGTGATGGGTTGGATGAGATTTATCATGTAATCGAGTTAGATTTGTTAGGGTTTGATCCCTAGTATCCACTATGTTCTAAGATTGATGTTGCTATGACTTTGCTATGCTTAATGCTTGTCACTAGGGCCCGAGTGCCATGATTTCAGATCTGAACCTATTATGTTTTCAAGAATATATGTGTCTTCTTTATCCTATCTTGCAAGTCTATAGTCACCTATTATGTGTTATGATCCGGCAACCCTAAAGTGACAATAATCGGGACCACTCCCGGTGATGACCTGTAACATCCCAAATTTTCCATTTGGAATGTCATACATAGATCATCATTGCATATCATATTTTATTGCATTTTGGCTTGATCCTAGAAATTTCACGCAACTCAAGGACCCACGGAGAGAGTTGGGGATTTTGTTATTTTCATATTTGAGTTTTCTCAAATTTTGAAAATAGGATCATTTAATTTTAATTATTTTATCTTCAATTATTCCAATTATAAAAATAAGAGAGAGGGAATAAAATGACTTTCCCAAAATAAAGGAATATTTAGGATTTAATAAAAAAATCAAATAATATTTATTTCGGAGTTTTATTGCTATTTTATTTGAATTTAGGAAAAATGCACGTTTTTCAAAATTGCATTTAGGCCCCAAATAAATGTTCATCTTGTCCGGCTTGATTTTAGAAGTCGGGGAAAATTTATTTCGGGCGTTTAATATTTCTTTTATTTGTTTTTCTGCGTGAAATTATTTAAATAAAAACGCGCAACCGACCTACCGGGCCGTGTCCGGCTAGGACTCTGGCCCGGACGGCCTTTATAAGCCAGGAGGCCAAGCCCCGCAGCCCAGCCCGAGCCGCCGCAGCCCCCAAACCCTAGCGCCGCCATGCCGCCTGTCGCCGGAGCCCCCGCCCCGTCGACCGGGGCGCCGCCGCCGCCCGACCGCCGCCACCGAGCCTCGCCGTGGACCCGCCGCCCAGAGCCCGCCCGGCCGAGCCGCCCGCCATCGCCGACCCACCGCCCGAGGTTGACCGCCCCGCCACCGGCGGTTTTCTTCGAGAAAACCGTCCGGTTTTTCGTTCGTTTTTTTCAATCCCTAGATCGGTTTTCGTGTTTTTTTCGGTTTAGTTTAGTTAGCGAACGCCCGTCCGTACGTTCGTTTTAACGAACAGTTTTTGTCGTTTAGCCGCAGACAGCGAACGTTCGTTCGTTAGCCTGTTCGTCCGTTTTTCTTTTTCTCGGTTTTTCCCCGATTATTTTCGATCGCGATTTCTGATCCGATTTTCGTTTTAGTATAACTTTTCGCTCGTTATCGAAATCAGGCGATTCAAGCGCCTAGAGTTTCTTCTCGAAACCCTCTTTCCGTTTAACCAACTCAAACAAGATTTTGCTTCTGTAAAATTTGACTTAGATCCAAATTAGTAAACGAAGCTTGTTTCTTTCGTCGCTTCGTTTGATTTGATTCTTTTTGCAAACCGGAGTTCTTAAGTTGAACTTTCTGTTAGATCTCTTATTCGAGTTTTACGTGTGCATTAGATGAGTACTTATTGTATGCTTGTTTGTTTGCGATAGAGTACCCGGAGTGCGCCACTTGCTACTTCGAATCTCTAGGTTTCACGGATCATCAGCAAGGCAAGTAACAGTTTGATCATATCCCTTTCATACCCAGTTTTTATGCATTAGATCAATCTTCAAACATTGCAGGATTAGGATCTAATTAAATTGTGGGTTTTGGGAAAGTAGATGAGGTAGTACCTATTACCTGTTTTATTATCAAACCCTTGGGAGTTACTTCTACGTTTGCTTATATTGCCATGCTATGCTAGTAGACGTGGATTGGGTGAGTGTATCCATGACAGATGTGAGATTGTTAATTAATGGTTTATTTAAGGTGGCAACTTTAATATACATCTGGGTGAATTGAGGCACCTGGGTATTCCAGCGATTGCCTGTTTTTCTTTATGGTCCGCCACCCAGGCTCAAAGGGATCATGAGATTATTCATGCTAGAAACTTCCGTGTGCAGCCACAAGCTACTATGGGCTCTAGCATAGTTGATTAAGTCATGCGAACTCTTACAGTGGTAGACTAGAAGATGTAGGGGAAAGTAGGTGTAACGGTCTACCCGATCGTAAGGTGTTAGCGCTTCTGAAAGACTATGTCTCGGTCATCCGTTTCTCAAACACCATGTAGTGCGAGAATTTCAACGGAGGAGATCGAGACTTGTGGGGAAAAGTGCGCAAACCTCTGCAGAGTGTATAAACTAATCATGGTTAGCCGTGTCCCCGGTTATGGACATCTTGAGTATCTAGTACTTGGATTATCATGTGAATCTCATCATGTTACTTTAACTTAATTTTGTTGGGTTAATGATGATGCTTAATTAGGATTGAGAGGGTGTCTACACTCTCAATGTTTAACAACCACCATGATAGTTAAATAAAATTTATTTCTTTGCAGTAGGGAAAAATTGGTCAGACGCAAAATCAGAACCATAGAGCTTTCCACCAACCATATATGCATGTAGTATAGCCTGTTTCATTCATTACTCTCTATGTGTTACATTGCCAAGATATTCCATGTGTTGACCCGTTTCGGGCTGCAACGTTCATGTTGCGAGACTTTTCGATTTACGACAGTAAGGTGCCTTTAGGTCGTGGTTCTATACTCGATGATGCCGTTGGAGTTGATGGAGTCGCTTATCTTCCAAGCCTTCCGCTGTTATCGTTATTAGATGGCCTTAAGCCATATTTATTGTAATAAGTTCTTTTTTGAGACTTTTCGATGTAATAAGTGTGTGATTGCTACTTTGTTATAAATCCTTCAAGTACTGTGTGTGTCAGCATTACTGATCCAGGGATGACACTGATGCATAGAGATCAGGCTGTTGAGGTCTGGTCGCTACATGACCGTAGTTTGAGGAGTTCATATATTCACTAAGTGTTAATGCTTTGGTCCGGTACTCTATTAAAAGGAGGCCTTAATATCCCTTAGTTTCCAATAGGACCCCGCTGCCACGGGAGGGTAGGACAAAAGATGTCATGCAAGTTCTTTTCCATAAGCACGTATGACTATATTCGGAATACATGCCTACATTACATTGATGAATTGGAGCTAGTTCTGTGTCACCCTATGTTATGATTGTTACATGATGAACCGCATCTGGCATAATTCTCCATCACCTATCCAATGCCTACGAGCTTTTCACATATTGTTCTCCGCTTATTTACTTTTCCGTTGCTACTGTTACAATCGCTACAAAACCCAAAAATATGTTTTTTGCTACCGTTACCGTTACTTCCATACTACTTTGCTACTAAATACTTTGCTGCAGATAATAAGTTATCCAGATGTGGTTGAATTGACAACTCAACTGCTAATACTTGATAATATTCTTTGGCTCCCCTTGTGTCGAATCAATAAATTTGGGTTGAATACTCTACCCTCGAAAACTGTTGCGATCCCCTATACTTGTGGGTTATCATGACTATTTTCTGGCGCCGTTGCCGGGGAGCATAGCTCTATTCTTTGAGTCACTTGGGATTTATATCCGCTGGTCACTATGAAGAACATGAAAGACGCGAAAACAAAAATTTATCCCTCAACTACGAGGGGAGGTAAGGAACTGCCATCTAGCTCTGCACTTGATTCACCTTCTGTTTTGAGTAAGCTTTCGACACCTAAACCTGCTTCTTCTATTAATTATGATATGTCGCATGTTATTGATGATGCCACTTCTGCTATGCATGATACTTATGATGAAACTACTTCTATGCCTGATACTACTGTGCCACTTGGTGAATTTCTTGATGAACAACTTGCTAGGGCTAGAGAGAATGAAATTATTGAAACTGATAATATTGATGAAAGTGATGATGAAGACTCTCCCCCTAAATATGAATTGCCTGTTGTGCCTGAGGGCTATGTTATGGATGAAGAAACTGCTAGTCTTTCTTGCTTGCAATGATAGAAGTGATCTTAAGAAATTATTAGCTAAGCTGAAACAAAAAACTCTGAATGCTAGAATGAAATATGATCCTGCTTATGCTACTTCACCTATCTTTGTTACTGATAAGGATTATGAATTCTCTGTCGACCCTGATATAATTACTTTGGTTGAATCCGATCCCTTATATGGCTATGAATCTGAAACTGTTGTGGCACATCTTACTAAATTAAATGATATAGCCACCCTGTTCACTAATGATGAGAAAACTCGCCACTATTATATCCTTAAATATTTCCGTTCTCATTAAAGGGCAAGGTTGGAAAAAGCGGTAGGCGTCAGCGAGGCGGTTGGCCTTTGCCTAGTGCCTAGGCGGTGCCTAAGCGCCCTAGGCGCGGCCTAGGCGGTAATATAATTTTTACTAATAGTGTATTTGTGATTATTATATGGGTGTTGATATTAGTTTAGGGCATATAAATAAGTTAAATAACCATCTACTGACATTGGAATATAACCCGTTTGGCATATCAGTGTAGTATGTGGCATGATTTCCCGCTTGGGTAGGCAATTCCTTGCTTGCCCTGCCTAGACCTCCATTTATGCCCTAGGCGAGGCGTTTGGCCTTTGCCTAGTACCTAGGCGTGCCTAAGTGCCTCCTAGGCACTGCCTTTTCCAACAGAGTTAAAGGGTGATGCTAAAACATGGTTTAATTCTCTTGATCCTGGTTGTGCGCGTAGTCCCCAGGATATGATTTATTACTTCTCTGCTAAATATTTCCCTGCTCATAAGAAAAAAGCTGCTTTGATGGATATATATAATTTTGTGCTAATTGAAGAACAGAGTCTCCCACAAGCTTGGGGGAGGCTTCTCCAATTACTTAATGCTTTGCCTGATCATCCTCTTAAGAAAAATTAAATACTTGATATCTTTTATAATGGACTAACCGATGCTTCCAGAGACCACCTGGATAGTTGTGTTGGTTCTGTTTTCAGGGAAAGAACACCAGATGAAGCTGAAATTCTATTGAATAATATGTTGACAAATGAAAATAATTGGACACTTCTTGAACCAACTCCTAAGCCAACTCCAAAGAAAAGGGGTGTTCTATTTCTCAGTCCTGAAGATATGAAAGAGGCAAAGAAATCTATGAAAGAAAAAGGTATAAAAGCTGAAGATGTTAAGAATTTACCTCCTGTAGAAGAAATACATGGTCTTAATTTACCGCCTGTTGAAGAAATACATGGTTTTAATCCTCACCTATTGAAGAAACACATGGTCTTGATAACCCGAAACAGGTAGTAAAGGTAAATTCTCTCTATAGATTTGATGAAGCTGATATTCCTCGTTATAAGTCTGCTAGCCAATGCTTAGATGAGTTTGATAATTTTATTGTCAAACAAGAAAACTTCAATGCTTATGTTGGTAGACAATTAAAAACAATGCTTATATGATTTAACACTTGGGTGATTATATGTCTAGAGTTAAAGGTGAACTTAAACTCATTAGTAAACATGCTTCTATGGTTACCACTCAAGTAGAACAAGTACTTAAAGCTCAGAATGATTTGCTCAATGAATTAAATAGTAAGAATAATGAATTTGATGTTAGAGTGGCTACTAGAACTGGTAAAATGACTCAGGAACCTTTGTATCCTGAAGGCCATCCTAAGAGAATTGAGCAGGACTCTCAGAGAAATAATATTGAGGCACCTAGTCCTTCTAAAAAGAAGAAAAAGAAAAATGATAGGACTTTGCATGCTTCTAGTGAACCTATTGTTGAAACACCCGAGAATCCAAATAATATTTCTATCTCTGATGCTGAAACACAATCTGGTAATGAACATGAACCTAGTGATAATAATGATGATGTTCATGTTGATGCTCAACCTAGTAATGATAATGATGTAGAGATTGAACTCGTTGTTGATCTTGATAACCCACAATCAAAGAATCAAATTTATGATAAGAGAGACTTTGTTGCTAGGAAACACGGTAAAGAAAGAGAACCATGGGTTCAGAAACCCATGCCTTTTCCTCCCAAACCATCCAAGAAGAATGATGATAAGGATTTTGAGCGCTTTGCTGAAACGATTAGACCTATCTTTTTGCGTATGCGTTTAACTGATATGCTCAAAATGAATCCTTATGCTAAGTACATGAAAGAAATTGTTGCAAATAGAAGGAAGATACGGAAGCTGAAATTTCCACCATGCTTGCTAATTATACTTTTAAGGGTGGAATACCTAAGAAACTAGGAGATCCAGGAGTACCAACTATACCATGCTCCATTAAAAGAAACTATGTTAGAACCGCTTTATGTGATCTTGGAGCCGGTGTTAGTGTTATGCCTCTCTCTTTATATCGTAGACTTGATTTGAATAAGTTGACACCTACTGAAATACCTTTCCAAATGGCCGATAAATCAACTGCTATACATGTCGGTATTTGTGAGGATGTGCCTGTTGTGGTTGCAAACGTTACTATTTTAATGGACTTTGTCATTCTTGATATTCCCGAGGATGATAGTATGTCTATTATTCTTGGAAGACCCTTTTTGAATACTGCAGGGGCTGTTATTGATTTCAACAAAGGCAATGTCACTTTTCATGTTAATGGAAATGAGCATACGATACACTTTCCGAGGAAACAACCTCAAGTTCATAGTATAAACTCTATTGGAAAAATTCCATCAATTATTTTTGGAGGTTTTGAATTTCCTCTTCCTACTGTCAAGAAGAAATATGATATTCTTATTATTGGGGATGTGCATATCCCCGTTGAGGTAACATAGTGTTATTCGAAATTTCTCCGGTTCCATGTTATTCGGAATGAGTTTGTTAACAAGACTTGATCAACCTTGTTAGTGGATTCCTTTTGATGAGCATGAGATGGATGAAGTTAGAAAGCACAACCTTCTGTACCCTCCTTTTACTTTCTGTTATTTAGCCGAAATAAAGTAAAAATAGTATTTTTCTGTCTGTTTCCTGAATTATCTGTGCAATATAAAAATACCCCAAAAATAAAAGTTCTCCAAATGCCCTGCCAATTTAATATGATTTTTTCTGGAATATTTGAGAATATTTGGCACTGAGAACATAGCAGGGGGAGCTGGCACCTGGCCATGAGGGTCCGGGGCGCGCCCACCCCCTGGGCACGCCCCCTGCCTTGTGGGCCCATGGTGGCTCCCCTCCACTTATTCCTGCACCCACACACTTCTTCTTCCTCCCAAAAAAATCACCAACCATCTCAAGCACGAGTTCTAGCTCATTTTGCTGCGATTTTCGATCTCCTTGCTCAAAGCACCTCTCACAAAACTGCTTTGGGAGATTGGTCCTTGGTATGTGACTCCTCCATTGGTCCAATTAGTTTTTGTTCTAGTGCTTTATTCATTGCAAATTTGTGCTGCCTAGGTGACCATGTTCTTGAGCTTGCATGTCAAATTTATATGGTTCCAAGTAGTTCTAATGCATGATATAGGCTCTAGGCACTTGTGGGAGTAGTTGCTATCAATTTTGTTGAGCTTGGTTCACTTTTATTTGAATTTACTAAAAAATTCAGAAATTTTTCAGAGGAAGAAATATGTTTAGGAAAATGTACCAAGGTGGTTCTTCAAGGAAGCAATGACCCAGGCTTGCAATGCGCGATGCTGATGATGAACCACCAAGGGACGCTCCAGTGCGGGCTTGTGAATGGCCTTCAGAGGACTTCATGGATCAAGAAGGAATCAAGGAAGAATTTAACGCATATGTGTGTAACACTGATCTTGTGAGCTTTGAGCCAGACAAGTGCCGTCAGTACCACTATCTCACTAGTTCCTTTGTGAGGAGGTTTGAATTTTCATCTTCATGCAATTCTCAAACTGTCCTGTTTGATCTTTATGAAAATTCTTATACCATGGACTTAGAGGATTTTACCACTGCTTGCAAACTTCCACAATGGGGTAGTACTAGTGAGCCTCGCAAATCTGAATTTAGATATTTTCTTGCTAGTCTAACTGTGGGGGAATCTAGAGGCATAGCACAAGCTACCATAGGGAGCATTCATTTTCCTGCTATACATTATTTTGCTCTCTTCATAGGTAGGTGCATAAAATGGTAAGGATGAAGCATGTCACATGTGTGTCCCTGACCTCAGTATTCTCAGGAGTGCTGTGTTAGGAGATAAACATTATAATTTGGGAGCCATTGTTGCACGTAAGTTGCATAATAATAGATTTAATGGAGATTTCTTCGGTGGAATTTATGCAACCTGTTTAGCTAATTTTCTTGGTGTAACCATACGTGAGGATGATATTGAGTTGCCTCCTGCTTATTTAGATTATGAGGCTATGGTTCATCATCGTTTTGTTGAGAGGAATGATCAGTTCCTCCAGTACCGACTAATCTTTGACAGACGACGCACCTATCACGGCGCTCTCCCTGCTTCTACCTTCTTTGACTTTCAGGTGAAGCGGAGATATTTCATAACCAAGGAGGAGGCGAACGAGTACGAGAGGAGGGCTGAGATAGCTCGCCTCCAAGCTGCAGCCCACAATGCAATGACTGATGCATCTCAGTACGACCCCAACTACAACTTTGGATATCCGCCAGGCAAGCCGTGGAAATAGACCAACTTAGGCCAAAAGCCTAAGCTTGGGGGAGTACGTATTTCCCACCGACATTACATTTATGTTCACACGCTCATTGCTAGATGTCGGTGCTCATACTTTTTCACTGTAATATCCATGCTAGTTTATTTTCTTTTTTATGCTTTCTTCTTGTGTGTTTTATAAACCTTAAGAAAAACAAAAAAAATAGATGTAGCTTTTAGCTAGTTTATTTTATTACTGTAGTAGTAATAATTAAAAGAAAACCCAAAAAGATTTCCCGTTCTTCTTTTGCTTATTGCGTACTTTCCCGTGTAAATAGTTTTATTTCCTTTCTTTTTCTTTGGGGGTCGATAGGAGAAGACCATAATGAAATGTTGAAGTGGCTCTTATATGCATTATTGTTGATTCAACCAAGAGCCCATATTGCCTTGTATTCTCATGTTTATTGAATGCTCGCAGATTCCAGCTTAGTCCAATGCACGTGCACTATTATTATTATTCACATCGTTCGGTCGTGCAAGTGAAAGGCAATTATGACGATATATGATGGACTGACTGAGATGAGAGAAGCTGGTATGAACTCGACCTCTCTTGTTTTTGTAAAAATGATTAGTTTATCGTTCCTGATTCAGCCTATTATGAATAAACATGTTTGCAATGACAATTAGAGAGCATAGTTTCTTATGCCATGCTTAATTAGCTAGGAGTTTATAATGGTTTACCTTGCGTACCAACATGCTATTAAAATGGTTGTGGTGTGGTATGATAGGGTGGTATCCTCCTTTGAATGATTCAAGTGACTAGACTTGGCACATGTTCATGCATGTAGTTGAAACAAAATCAACATAGCCTCCACGATATTTATGTTCATGGTGGATTATATCCTACTCATGCTTGCTCCCAAGGTTTATTAATTTTAATGCATGTTCATGACTGTTGTCGCTCTCTAGTTGGTCGCTTCCCAGTCTTTTGCTAGCCTTCACTTGTACTAAGAGGGAATACTGCTTGCGCATCCAATCCCTTAAATTATCCAGGTGTGGTTGAATTGACAACTCAGCTGCCAATACTTGAGAATATTCTTTGGCTCCCCTTGTGTCGAATCAATAAATTTGGGTTGAATACTCTACCCTCGAAAACTGTTGCGATCCCCTATACTTGTGGGTTATCAACGACCGACCGGGAGACAGCGCGGCAGAGGGCCCGCCTGGCCGCCCGCCTGGCACGTCTAGCGACGCGGATCCTGCGGCAGATTGCACTACTGCTGCATCAGGGAGCGATCCCGAGGAGATACTCCCGCCCGAATCAGCTCCGGGAGCTGCGTCCGGATCCTCTGCTGCATGCATCCCTGGCTGCATAAAATCAAGATCATTTTCACCTATTTCTTCACTAATTCCGTGACCTGTTCCCTGCACACTTTCAGCATAATTATCATCAAGTGTATTAGATATTGACATAGGGCCTGCAGCTGAATCCACTCCTTGGAGAAAATTTGGTGGCAGAAGATGAGGCGGTAAAAGGACTACTATAACCCAAAAAGCACATTGCTTGGAGCAAAACTCAAGCTTGTGCTTGTTGAAAGGACGCAAGTTGGGCCACACAGCACACCCAAAAATGCAAAGAAAAGTATAGTCTGGTTTAGTTCCAAAGAGGCATTCTAGAGGGGTTTTATTTTGATAAATCAACTAGTAACACGCTTAATAAGGTAGACATCGGTGAGGAATGCTTCGTCCCAAAATTTGAGTGGCATGAATGCATGGGCCAAAAGGGAGAGACCAACTTCCATGATGTGTCTATGTTCTCTTTCGGTGGCTCCATTCTGTTGATGGGCATGAGGGCACGAGACATGATGAGCAATGCCAATGCGCTCAAAGAATGAGTTTACTTTTGGTATTCACCTCCCCAGTCTATTTGCATAGCGAGAATTTTACGATTGAAAAGGCGTTCAACATGAGCTTGAAAGAGGTGAAATTTCTCAAACACATCAGATTTATTTTTGAGCAAATAGATCCAACTAAACTTGCTGAAATCATCAATAAAATTGACGTAGTAGTTTTGTCTGCCTACAGAGATGGGTCCAGGACCCCAAACATCTGAATAAATAAGCTCTAAAGGAGCTTTGGACTCACTAGTGGAACGGGAATAAGGTAGCTGATGGCTCTTGGCCATCTGACATGCATCACAAACTAAAAGATGATCTTGTTTATTCAACACAGGAAGATGGAAATCTCGAAGGATTTTCTGGACTACCGGAAGGGAGGGATGCCCTAAACGCTTGTGCCACCGAGATGTGGATGGTGTAGTTGCTGCAAGCACTTGATGTTGAGGAGCACTTTGCTGACCGGTCACAGGGAACAAACGCCATCTACTCTTGTTTTGAAGAATGGTTCTCCGGGTAGCCTGATCCTTGACAAGAAAAGTTTCAGGGTGAAGTTCAATAAACACAGCATTATCTTTCATCAGTTGATAAGCAGAAAGAGGGCTCTATTCGACACTAGGAACATGAAGGATGTTGTTTAAGTTCAAGGAGCCAGAGGGAGTGGATAAAACTGAATGGCCAATATGAGCAATATCCATACCTTGACCGCTAGCAGTGTGAATTTGTTCGTTGCCGGTGTAGCGATCATGGACGACCAGTTTCTCTAACTAGCCGGTGATGTGATCTATAGCGCCAGTGTCAAGATACTAATTGGTATCCACGCCATAGGAGTGAGCTGCATTGGCAGCGTGATGTTGGCCACCGCCGCCACCGCCATTGTTGCCGCCACCACCACCACCAGTGGGGTTGCGGACATTGTTGTTGTAGTTCTTGTCGTAATGCTTTATGCAGCGCCATGCTCCATGGCCTTCCTCTTTGCAGATCTGACAGTGCTCGCGGTCACCGCGGTCACCACCCTGCTTGCGCGACACACCACCAGAGGAGCCACCACTGGAGTTGTCGTTGTAGCGAGGGGCCCCGGAGTTGTTGTAGCCGCCACGTCCACCACCGCCGCCACTGCTGCCGCCTCCACGACTGAAGTTGCCTCCACGGCCACCGCCGCGCGACGCAAGGTTGGAGGAGTGGTTGGGGGAGAACGTTGCCTGCTGGGCGGTGATGCGGCCTTCAGCCGCCAGGAGCAACGAGAAGAGCTCAGTGAGCCTGATCTCTTGGTCCATGGCGGCGCGCGTGAAGATAGCCGAAACGAAGCTGTTGTAGTCCGGTTCATGCACCAGGCCTTGAAGAATTTGGTCGACAAGATCATCCTCTCCAAGGGGCTTCCCTGCGGCTGCGAGTTCATCGGCGATGCCCTTCATCTTGGTGAAGTAGGCTACTGTCGACATGTCCCCCTTGCGTGTGTTTCCTAGGGCAGACCGAAGCTGGATGGTACGGGCCCTAGATTGCGATGAAAAGCTTTGGACCAAAGCTTGCCAGATGCTAGCAGAGGTGGTATGATTCGAGACTTGCATGGGAACATCACGAGAGAGAGATGCAATCAAAAACCTAAGCACCTGTTGATCCTGCATTACCCAGATGCTGTGCTCGGGGTTTGGCGTGGTGACAGTTTACTTCTTCTCGTCGGTGATGTCCTTCTCCGTGAGGAGGACGGCGTTCGGCTCCTTGACTGATCCATCCAGGTAGCCCATCATGCCTGCTGCTTTGATGTGCGGCAGGACTTGCACCTTCTATACCAGGAAGTTTTCCCTGGTCAGTTTCTCGGTGATGGTATGGTCGAGAGATGCAAGGGAAGGGGAGGCTATGGCGACAGAGGAGGAGGAGGACGACATGACCTAGATGCCTTGGTAGGGATTGGCTCTGTATACCATGTGAGAATTGAGGCTAAGCGTATGCAACCTTGCAGAGACGCGTACGTGTTATATAAGAGGAAAGATTACAATGAGGTTAGGTGGTTAGAGTTGTGGATTGATCTACAAGGAAACTAGCTAGGCAATCTCAACAGCCTTGACCTATCCAACCCCTTGGTTACAACAAACAGGCACACAATCTATATCTACATACGGTTTATACAGATACTGTATTATACATTGCTTGACACCTTGGTCATGTGATCAGTGGAGCTGGAGTTCAAACTGACCTTGCTAAAATTTCAGCTGTCAGAGATTGGCGAGTACCAACAAATGTGAAGCAAGTGAGGGGTTTTTTAGGCCTTAGTGGATATTATAGAAGATTCATCAAACACTATGGCATTATCAGCAAGAGTCTCTCTAATTTGCTGAAGAAGGATGCAGTGTTCACCTGGACACCTACTACAGGAGCTGCATTTCAGAGTTTGAAAACTGCCCTAGCTCAAGCCCCTGTACTGGCTCTGCCTGATTTCAAGAAAACATTTGTGATTGAAACTGATGCCAGCAACAATGGAATTAGGGCAGTGTTAATGCAAGAAGGTCACCCTATTTCCTATCTAAGCAAAGCCCTGGGCCCCAAAGCTCAAGCACTCTCCACCTATGAAAAAGAGTGTTTAGCTGTCATACTAGATGTGGATAAGTGGAGAAGTTATTTGCAGCATGCTCAATTTACATTGGCAACAGATCATAGGAGTCTGACACACTTGCAAGACCAAAAAATCAGCAGTCCTATGCAACAGAAAGCACTGTTGAAATTATTGGGACTGAGATATACTATACTATACAAGAAAGGGCAGGAAAATACTGCAGCTGATGCTCTCTCAAGATCACCTTCCCCTAGTGAACTGCATACAATTTCCTTTTGCACACCTAAGTGGTTGACTGTGGTATCTGAAGGATATCAGAAAAATGAGGAGGACAAACAAGTGCTCCAAGAATTAGCTCTCTCTGGCTGAAATGACAAGGGCTATATGTTACATCAAGGTATCATCAGATACAAAGACAGAGTGTGGCTGGGTCATAATACTGAAGCTCACAAAGCAATCATGTTATCCTTACACACTAGTGGAGTGGGAGGTCACTCGGGGTTCCAAGGTACTTATCGAAGGATTAAAGCTCTGTTTGCCTGCCTGCAATGAAGCAGGATATTCAAAGCTATGTGAAAGAATGCACTGTGTGTCAACAAGCTAAATCTGAACATATTAGAAAGCCTGGCTTGCTCAGCCCTCTGCCAGTACCTAAAGAAGCATGGAATTTGGTTACCATGGACTTTATTGGAGGTCTGCCCAAGAGCAAGAATTTTGACACTATCCTGGTGGTCATTGACAAATTTAGCAAGTATGGCCATTTCCTGCCTCTGGCTCATCCATTCACTGCTCTCCAAGTAGCACAAGTTTACCTGGATAATGTGTATAAGCTCCATGGTCTTCCTATGGTTATAGTCACTGATCGAGATCCTATCTTCACAAGCACTTTGCGGCAAGAGTTGTGCAAATTAACTGACACAAAGATGAACATGAGTTCAGCCAGTCATCCAGAAACTGATGGTCAATCTGAGAAACTCAACTAGTGCCTAGAAATATTTCTACGGTGCATGGTACACTCTGCTCCAAAGAAATGGGCTTATTGGTTGCCCCAGGCAGAGTACTGGTACAATACTAACCACCACTCAGGTCTGGGCAAAACACCATTTCAGTTTCTCTATGGATACCAACCCAGACACTTAGGCATTGCCAATCTTGAGAGCTTACTGTCATCTGATTTGTCAGGGTGGTTAGCTGAACGTAACCTTATGCAAGGCCTGATCAGGGATCACCTAGTGCGTGCTCAACAGCGCATGAAAGCACAAGAAGATAAACACCGGTTAGATCGGCAGTTTGCAGTGGGGGAATGGGCATACCTGAAACTTCAGTTGTATGTGCAACAATCAGTAGTCCGAATATCCAACCACAATCTAGGATTCAAATACTTTGGTCCTTACCAGATTTTGGAAAAGGTGGGCGAAGTAGCTTACCGGCTCGCCCTTCCAGCGTCCATCAAGATACATCCAGTGGTCCACGTTTCTCTGCTGAAACCTGCACAGCCTCCAGTGCAAGATGATAGCACCACTGATCTGGCTGCTCTTCAGATCTCAACACCGCTAAATCCTGCCCAGTTATTACAGTCTTGTTTGGTGCAGGTAGGCGGACATACTCGGCCGCAAGTCAAGATTGCCCGGCGTGGCCTTCCTCTCTGGATGGGAACCTAGGAGGGGGCATCACTGTTGGCACCAGCGACAACGGCAAGATGATGAACAGTACGAGGGCGTCATGTTTCTTAAGAGGAGGGGCATGCAACTACAGGCAAGAAAGTAAACTAGCTAAAAGCTACTACTGATTTTTTTTAGTTTTTCTTAAGGTTTATCAAACACACAAGAAGAAAGCAAGAAAAAGGAAAATAAACTAGCATGGATATTACAGTGAAAGAGTATGAGCACCGACATCTAGCAATGAGTGTGTAAACATAAATGTAATGTCGGTGAGAGATATGTACTCCCCCAAGCGTAGGCTTTTGGCCTAAGTTGGTCTATTGCCACAGCTGGCCTGGCGGATATCCAAAGTTGTAGCTAGGGTCGTACTGATAAGAATCCTCGGATTGCCACTGGTTGGAAATCGCCTCTGGATCCCACTGGTAATTAGACTGTCGTGGAGGATCAAATTGTTGTTCCGGCTCTGGCTCTGGCTCTGTAGGGTTCCAGTAAGCGTGGATGGCCGTCAGCGGAACGAGATACTGGCCTGCAGATAAATCAAGCAAGGAAGGAGCAGGCAAGGTAATAGTCTCTGGGTGATTCTTATCAAATAACAGTCTGTATTTAAGCGCCCTTTCCCTATTCTTAACAATAAAATCATGTGCTACCATACTATTATAATCTAGATAAATAGAAGGCCGCAGTTTTTCTTCTTTCTCATAGTGCCTAATAGGTATGTTATAATATGCAGCGAGGCGCGAGGCGAAGATGCCTCCCAAGATGGGGCCCTTAGTACGGTTAAGATTTAACTGCTTTGCAACAATAGCACCCATACTAAATGTATCATCACGAAACAAGGCATGGCACAAAATAATAATATCAGGGACACTCAGGTTTCCACAGTTTCCGCGACCAATTAAGCACCTACTAGCAAATATAGCAAAGTAACGTAGAACAGGAAAATATATGCTAGTGATTCGTGCGTTGAAAACCTCCGTCGTTTCCCCTACAGCAATTGTATCAATAAACCCCTCCACATCGTTACGATGTGGTTGCTCTATGAAACCCGAAAAAGGTAACTTGCAAACCTCACAGAATTCACGAAGGGTCATCTCCTTATACTCATCATATAAATAAAAATCCACCGTAGGTGGTGACCTCCTAGAATGGAAATGAAAATTTTGCACAAAGGTATTGGTGAGTAAGAGATAATGTTCGCGTTGGTCGCGGAGGAAGTCGGTGAGGCCTGCATTCTCAGCCAATTCATAAAAACCATCATAAATCCCGGCTGCTCTCAAGAAATCATCGCAAGGCCATTCACACGACCGAACCTCCGCGGTGTGAGGCAGATTATATTTGGGCCTCTCTTCTTCTTCATGTTGTTATCCTTCGAGCTTCGGCTCGAAGAGCCCCTCAAAAATCTCTTCATCATTTTCTGAAATTTTTAGTAACTTCAAATAGAAGTGAACCAAACTCAACAAAAATGATAGCAACTACTCCTACAAGTGCCTAGAGCCCATATCATGCATTAGGACTACTTGGAACCATATAAATTTGACATGCAAGCTCAAGAACATGGTCACCTAGGCAGCAAAAAATTTGCAATGATTAAAGCACTAGAACAAAAACTAATTGGACCATTGGAGGAGTCACATACCAAGGAACAATCCCCCAAAGCAGTTTTGTGAGAGGTGCTTTGAGCAAGGAGATCGAAAGTCGCAGCAAAATGAGCTAGAACTCGTCATTGAGCTGGTTGGTGATTTTTTTGGGAGGAAGGAGTGTGTGGGTGCAGGAATATGTGGAGGGGAGCCACCATGGGCCCACGAGGCAGGGGTGCGCCTGACCTCGTGGCTGTGTGCTTGCTCCCCGATGTGTTCTCGATGCGGATATTCTCAAATATTCTAGAAAAAAACATATTTCATTTTCGGGGCATTTGGAGAACTTTTATTTCCGGGGTATTTTTTTATTGCACGGATAATTCAGAAAACTGACAGAATAATACTATTTTTGCTTTATTTAATCTAAATAACAGAAAGTAAAAGGAGGGTACAGAAGGTTGTGCCTTCTAACTTCATCCATCTCATGCTCATCAAAAGGAATCCACTAACAAGGTTGATCAGGTCTTGTTAACAAACTCATTTCGAATAACATGGAACCGGAGAAATTTCGAATAACACTAGGTTACCTCAACGGGGATATGCACATCCCCAATAATAAGAATATCATATTTCTTCTTGACAGTAGGAACAGGAAATTCAAAACCTCCAAAAATAATCGATGGAATTTTTCCAATAGAGTTGATACTGTGGACTTGAGGTTGTTTCCTCGGAAAGTGTACTGTATGCTCATTACCATTAACATGAAAAGTGGCATTGCCTTTGTTGCAATCAATAACAGCCCCTGTAGTATTCAAAAAGGGTCTTTCAAGAATAATAGACATACTATCGTCCTCGGGAATATCAAGAATAACAAAGTCCGTTAAAATAGTAACGTTTGCAACAACAACAGGCACATCCTCACAAATGCCGACGGGTATAGCAGTTGATGTATCAACCATTTGCAAAGATATTTCAGTAGGTGTCAACTTATTCAAATCAAGTCTACGATATAAAGAGAGGCATAACACTAACACCAGCTCCAAGATCACATAAAGCAGTTCTAACATAGTTTCTTTTAATGGAGCATGGTATAGATGGTACTCCTGGATCTCCTAGTTTCTTAGGTATTCCACCCTTGAAAGTATAATTAGCAAGCATGGTGGAAATTTCAGCTTCCGGTATCTTTCTTTTCTTTGTAACAATTTCTTTCATATACTTAGCATAAGGATTCATTTTGAGCATATCAGTCAAACGCATACGCAAAAATATAGGTCTAATCATTTTAGCAAAGCGCTCAAAATCCTCATCATCCTTTTTCTTGGATGGGCTAGGAGGAAAAGGCATGGGTTTCTGAACCCATGGCTCTCTTTCCTTACCGTGTTTCCTAGCAACAAAGTCTCTCATATCATAATGTTGATTCTTTGGTTGTGGGTTATCAAGATCAACAGGAGGTTCAGCTTCTACATCATTATCATTGCTAGGTTGAGCATCAACATGAACATCATCATTAACATTATCGCTAGGTTCATGTTCATTACCAGATTGTGTTTCAGCATCAGAAATAGAAATATCATTGGGATTCTCAGGTGTGTCTACAACAGGTTCACTAAAAGCATGCAAAGTCCTATCATTTTTCTTTTTCTTCTTTTTAGAAAGACTACGTGCATCAGTATAATTTCTCTGAGAATCCTGCTCAATTCTCTTAGGGTGGCCTTCAGGATACAAAGGTTCCTGAGTAATTTTACCAGTTCTAGTAGCCACTCTAACATCAAAATCATTATTCTTACTATTTAATTCATTGAGCAAATCATTCTGAGCTTTAAGTACTTGTTCTACTTGAGTGGTAACCATAGAAGCATGTTTACTAATGAGTTCAAGTTCACCTTTAACTCTAGACATATAATCACCCAAGTGTTCAATCATATAAGCATTTTGTTTTAATTGTCTACCAACATAAGCATTGAAGTTTGCTTGTTTGACAATAAAATTGTCAAACTCGTCTAAGCATTGTCTAGGAGACTTATAGTGAGGAATACCACCTTCATTAAATCTATAGGGAGAATTTACCTTTACTACCTGTGTCGGGTTATCAAGACCATGAGTTTCTTCAATAGGTGATGAATTAAGATCATATATTTCTTCAACATGCAGTAAATTAAGACCATGTATTTCTTCAATAGGAGGTAAATTCTTAACATCTTCAGCTTTTATACCCTTTTCTTTCATAGATTTCTTTGCCTCTTGCATATATTCAGGACTGAGAAATAGAACACCCCTCTTCTTTGGAGTTGGCTTAGGAGTTGGTTCAGGAAGTGTCCAATTATTTTCATTTGTCAACATATTATTCAATAGAATTTCAGCTTCATCTGGTGTTCTTTCCCTAAAATGTAACCAAGACAACTATCCGTGGTCTCTGGAAGCATTGGTTAGTCCATTATAAAAGATATCACGTATTTCATTTTTCTTAAGAGGATGATCAGGCAAAGCATTATGTAATTGGAGAAGCCTCCCCCAAGCTTGTGGGAGACTCTCTTCTTCAATTTGAACAAAATTATATATATCCCTCAAAGCAGCTTGTTTCTTATGAGCAGGGAAATATTTAGCAGAGAAGTAATAAATCATATCCTGGGGACTACGCACACAACCAGGATCAAGAGAATTAAACAATGTTTTAGCATCACTGTCGGTGTCAAAACCAGCGGATCTCGGGTAGGGGGTCCCGAACTGTGCGTCTAGGCGGATGGTAACAGGAGACAAGGGACGCGATGTTTTTACCCAGGTTCGGGCCCTCTCGATGGAGGTAATACCGTACTCCTGCTTGATTAATACTGATGATATGGGTAGTACAAGAGTAGATCTACCATGAGATCAGAGAGGCTAAACCCTAGAAGCTAGCCTATGGTATGATTGTTGTTCGTCCCACGGACTAAAACCCTTCGGTTTATATAGACACCTAATAGGGTTAGGGTTACACGAGTAGGTTACAATGGTAGGAAATCTACATATCCGTACGCCAAGCTTGCCTTCCACGCCAAGGAAAGTCCTATCCGGACAAGGGACGAAGTCTTCAATCTTGTATTTTCATAGTCCAGAGTCCGCCAAAGATGATAGTTCGCTATCCGGACACCCCTAGTCTAGGACTCCTCAAGAGCCCTCAACCAGGCTTCAATGACGACAAGTCCGGCGCGATATTGTCTTCGCATTGCAAGGCGGGTTCCTCCTCGAATACTTAGAAGGTTTTGAACACAAGGATAGTGTCCGCTCGCAAAACAAGTTCCACATGCCACCGTATAGAGAATAATTTTTGCACAGATCTGGCGACGATTCAGGGCGTGACATCACACCACGCCAAGCCTTTATTCAACTGCTTTTTACTGTCCCACCTCAGCGCGTTTAGCGAGGCGGTTTCTTGGCACATCTTATCAAAGCGTAGATCATGCCCCTTATTCCGGATTCTCATCAATACGGACGTGGGTAACCCAACGTGCCGCTGGCACGCCTCTCTACGAAGCGAGTCCCAATCGACCACGGGAGGGCTCTTGGTATTCAACCTCTTTATAATGAGACCAAGGCCCTCTTCTTTTTTCCACCCTCCATCGGATTCGCCTCGCGCTTCGAGTTCTAACACCCAAAGCTTCAGATTTAGGCGCTACGGACCTTCGACGATGTCCTGCTCCGACCAGCTCGGCTGATGGATGTCTTCTTCCGTCACAGAAGAAGATGTGCTAAAGCTGTGAGACGCCAGGTATCTAACCGGCGAGATTTCGCATAGGCTGCCTGCTCCAGGGCAGGTCATTCCCACTCCCGAGCCCGGCGAGAGCGTGGTGTTCGTGGTCTCACTTCCTTCGGGTTTAGGCTTCCGACGGATCCCTTTGTCTTGAGGGCTCATGTTTTATTATGGGCTGGATTTCCATGACTTGAACTGAGTCCATCCTCCATATCTCGTCATTCATTGTCGATGTGAAGCCTTCCTCCATATTACCCCTCACTTTGGATTGTGGCTCAAGACCTTCAAGGTGGAGCCAAGATGATCGAGGGCAACAAGCAGAAAAGTCTTGGGCGGTCATAAGAAAGTGTGCTGATGCTCCGTGGCCCGAGGGATCTTTTCAAGAGGAGCTTGGTTTGTGGCAACGGGAGTGGTTTTATATCACCGCTCCTGTGGGCACCAAATGGGTGGCACCACCCGCCTTCCGCCAGTCCACCACAGCGGCTGGCATCATGGGTCAACTGGGGCTCGACTGGGTCCGTCCCAAGGACGTTCCTCATTGCGGGGCCGATTTGAGACCTCCAAGAAAGAGAGATCAATCTGGTCGTGGCGGCGCAGGTTATGCTGATTCGGCGCCGCCTCAGAACGCCGCCCCCTCCGTCTGTGGGAGTTTAATCCGGAGGGACCACGAGCTCTCCAACATTTTATGGGCGCGATGCCCAAGGAGATGTACAAACTGTTCTTCGGATCACAAGAGAAGTGTCCGGACTTGACCGAGGACGCAGGTCTAAGCTGCAATCACCCAGATACTCAAGTAAGTAACCTCAGAACGGACAGGCTGTTCATTCATTTATCATATATATGCCCTTTAAGGAGCCGCTTCTTGAACAGGAGTGGATAGCCAAGGCAAAGTTGATAAGGTGTCCGCTCCCTCCTAGAGACCACGCCGGATCCCATGCCGACCAAGATGTTGAAGGCCGCGCCTTTTAAAGAAGGTGAAGGGGGGAGCAGGGAAGCAACTGCCTCCGCGAAGGAGGCTTTCAAGGAAGAGGGGATCAGGATCCTCCCCTCAAAGGGGAGAAGAGGACCGCTTGAAGACCCGGAAGTCAAGGCCTCAAAGCGGGAAAGAAGTTTCGTCGAAAGTCCGCACCGGAAGTACCCCAGCCGCACTATTTCCCCAAGGGGATCAGCCCTCCAGCGAGCCGTAAGTAAAAAGAAGGGGTCCTGTGAATAAAGAACATCCTGTATTTATTTCAAGATAACCGAGATTGTACCTTGTAGTTCGGATCTCAACCCTTCTCAGTGAGCTCGTCTTGAGGATCTTCGTCCGAGATGATAGAGAGCGAACGCCTCACCTATCGCGCCTTCGTGCGAGGCGGGCGACCCTGAAGTGTCATCACGGAGAGTTTCCCCGAGTCCGGCGGGGCCGGACGGTCCGGCGCCAACTGGCGTGCGGTCGGAGGAGCTGAAGGACCTGCTCGGGCGAGCATATATCTCAGAAGATCACCGTGTGCTAATGGCTATGGTAATTGAAAGAATTGCATCTGCTGAGAGCGGATTGCATGAAGCCGCCAGAAGTTTACTGACGGGGTTTGAGGTATGAAAAAAATGATGTACCTTCTGACAGTTATGCATATAGAATGCGCCCTGTATAGATAGTAGCCCCGAGACTCGGTATGTTGTCACAACCGACAGCGCGCGAGGATCATAATCTCGATACTAACATGTCGCTGCTCCTATGTAGGTGGCGGGCGTCCGGTGGCTAGCCGGATCGATGAATTTGCCGAACTAAAGCAGCAACTTGACGAGGCGAAATGCGCATATCGCGCTGGTCAATAAACTTTTGACGAGTCACAAGGTATGCGACTTCTCCGCGACACCGGTAAGGGAGCTTGACGCGCATGCCTTACTACTTGTATGCTTTGATGCGACGGTGCCGCTGCTGTGGAGAGGCTGCGGCGGAACTTGCCCGAGCTAAAGAGCAAGCCCGAAGAGTAATGCGGCCGCTTTAAAGGCGGCCAAGAGCTGAAAGTCGAACGGGCTGCTTATCGCCAAGCAAAGAGGAAATGGTCGATTTGGCCTGAAACTGAAGAATACTACCGATCGCTGCGAGGTTCTTGAAAAAAACGCTCAAGCGGAACAAGAGGACTGAAAAAGGTCACCGCCAATCAAGGATGCCCGTTCGCTATGAGAGCTGCCAAGGAGGAGCTGAGTCGGCCGGGGATATTGCGGCCGAAAACCGCTTTACGCTGCGGAGGAAATATAGGGATCCGAAGTATGCTCAGTTGGACAAGCTGTGGAGTTCGGAGGATGCTTATCTGGACTTAGCGCGCTGTGGACGCGATTGAGCACTTCCGAGGCCAGAAGGGGCACAGAAGGGAAGAGCTATTTTGGTCGCAATTCCATAGTCCGGAGCGTCCTATTCCGTTGACCGATCGGTTGGCCAAATGGGTCGAGCTGAATCGATTATCCGGACTTGCCATGAAGCATGTCATGACTCATTTGTGGCCAGGCGGACCCCAACCAAAGAGTTATTTTGACTTAGTGCAGTAGTTCCTTGGTGCGATACTGTGTATCGACGCAATGAAGCGGTCGGCGTGTATTGAGGGGGCGCGGATGGCTCTTGCCCGTGTCAAGGCATACTAAGCTGAGATGAAGGCCACCGATATTGCGTCCCCAGATTCGGACGGCAGCCGAGTACCAGTCGAGCGCTATTTTGAGGAAGTTCTTCCGGGCGCTCGTTTAATAGAGACGCAGTGCTCGAAGGATGTTATGTTTGAATGACATGTATAATTTTATGAAACAACGTTTCAATTTAATGTAAGAGCTTTTATACTTGTGCCTTCAAGTAGCAAACTACCTCCTGTCGGCCGTTGATGTATATATGTATATAACCCGAAAGATGGCAGTCTTGACTTCAGCCCCCACGCACATAGTGCGGGGTGTTTGCAAAGAAGTCGCTTTCACACTTAATCCAACGCCTTGGTCCTATAAAGGAGGTGGTAGCGTAGCAAACTAGGCAACCGGACTATAATGCTTTATCACTTTCACTTAGCCATAGGAGTTCGATGGTGGGGCTACTATATAGCCCACGGGGCACCGCACTCTCTCGAATTCGGGTGCGTATGTGCTGACCGAAAACGCCCTTCGTTAATGCGGAGGAATTCTAAATATTCGGTGAGTCATCGAGTGGTTGACCAGTCTCTCGCTATATCATGACAGTCAGTTTTCGCTTTCATCGAGGTGCTCGCCTGGCCGAACCGGGCACAATCGCAGTAGTTCTCCTGGTGTCGCGTTAGCCGATAGAACGGAACGTAAGGCAGCAAAACATAGGAGCTGGGCAAACCCAACATTTTACCAAAGACATGATTCGGAGCTAATGCATATAAGGCCTAACTCGAGACGCCGAACACTCCCTAAGGTATTCGGTCTTTTATAAAGCGGGCCGAACAATGCCCTTGGTAACAAGCCCCTGGTATCCAGGTACGTGAAAAATTCTGACGCGGCCGATGCCAAAACGCCAGCCTCCTCCTCGGTTATAATAAGAGACCGGGGGATGAGTAACAACAAGAGATAATGAAAAAGGTTTACGCAGGGTCTTAATCTGAAAATAATCCTTGCAACGGGTCCTCGCTGCACGCCTCGCTACTGTGTCTCCGTTGTGCAGATCCGGGCGGGTATAGCACGGCGCTCATCTGTAAAAGAGAGGAACTTAGTTTGAAAAAGATCGCGCTAAAATGTAATTGGAAATAAAATAGAGTATGATTCAAAAATGAGTAAAATTGAGCTTTATTGTCTCTTGTTGTACATGAGTGGAGCCCCTTGTAAGGGGGGTACGCGGCTAGTAAGCATCATGTTTATTTATGCCGGACTCGCCTAACCGTGTCCGGGGTCTGAACGGCCTGCTTTAGACGCTTTTGGCTAGCAAGGCTGTATTAGTGTGAGGCTGTTAAGGCAGTCTCACATTCTTTCCTTGAGGGACACGCGTAGCTTCCCTTTAATGAAATGATGCCTCGTGGACCGGGCATTTTAAGTTTAAGAGATGCATAATGCGGTATTGCGTTAAAGCGGGCGAAAGCTTCACGTCCCAGTAGTGCTTGATGGCTACTTTTAAATGGGGCGATGTGGAAGACCAACTTTTCCCGACGGAAGTTGTCGGGTAAGCTAACATAACTTCCAATAGTAGGGAGCCCGCATAATGGGGCATATGTGCTCGCATTATTCCTTGGAAGGAAGTGTTGCTATGGCTAATCCTGTTTGGGTTTATCCCCATGTTGCGGATTGTGTCCCGACATAGCAGGTTTAAATCACTGCCATCGTCCATTAGGACTTGCGTAAATTGAAGACCGTCGATTATAGGTTCTAGTATCAAGGCAGTCCATCCTGCGTTCCTGATACTTTCGAGTAGTCCCGATGGTCGAAGGTAATTGGTTTTGACAACCAGTGTTGGGACTCATTGGGTAGATTGTGCGGTAGCGTAATTCAATGGGTGCCGCTCTGCTTTCCCCTTTGTTACTTGAAGTAAGTTTACTGTTTTGACCTCTTGTGGGAAATTCTTTTGTTTTCCGGGCTCTGCTTATGGTGCTCGTCATCATCCTCACTTGGTGTGTCGAGCCCTTGTGTTCGCATTGAGTCTGCCGGACCGCTTGAAGACCCAACAATCTCTGTGGGTATGGTTTGCGTGCTTCCTGTGAGTCTGATGGATTTGGCATATCTTGTCCAAGATTTTGTTTAAGTTGGATAGCTCATCGCTATTGTCCTTAAGGGCAGTTTTTACTGTTCGCCGTGAGCTTTTGAATCCGGCGTTGATCGCCGCTCTTTGGACCGTTCCCTTAATCTGCGCTGGTCCTTGCTGCATCGTGGTTTCCCATTCCCATCCCTGACTTTGGATGTACTTGGGTTGCTGGTACTGCATCTTGCTAGCCAGCTATCCTCTCCCGCGCAAAAGCGGGTCATGAGGCTTGTTAGTGCGGCCATTGTTCTTGGCTTTTCCTGGCCGAGGTGTCTCGCAAGCCATTCGTCTCGGACGTTGTGTTTAAAAGCTGCTAAGGCTTCGGCGTCCGGACAGTCGACTATTTGGTTCTTTTTGGTGAGGAACCTGTTCCAGAATTTTCGAGCTGACTCTCCAGGCTGTTGGGTTATGTGACTTAGATCGTCTGCGTCCGGAGGTCGGACATAGGTTCCCTGGAAATTGGCCCGAAAAGCATCCTCAAGCTCTTCCCAACTACCAATGGTGTTTTCGGGGAGGCTTTTAAGCCAATTCCGGGTTGGCCCTTTGAGCTTGAGGGGTAGGTATTTTATGGCGTGGAGATCATCTCCTCTGGCCATGTGTATGTGGAGGATATAATCCTCAATCCAGACTCTAGGGTCTGTCGTTCCGTCGTATGCCTCTATGTTTACGGGCTTGAATCCGCTGGAAATTCATGATCCAAAGACCTCATCGGTGAAACATAGAGGTGCACGCGCCCTTGTATTTGGGTGTGCCGTGATGTTCGGATATTTGACGTGTTGTATTGCTCGCCAGAACTTGTTTCCTTGGCCCGTAGATAGATCTAACTGGGCCATCCTTTTGGTGCGAATCCTTATGCGAATCACGTGCTGGCTTGTGTGCGGCGCCGCTTGCCGCTCTACGTTTTCCATGTGGTCATCTATCCGACCCGGCGGCCTCTTTGTTTTTTGATCGTGGGGGCTCTACGGCCTCCTCATCGAATTCGGGCAGTAGTTTGCGCTTTGGGTAGCTCTTTGCTTGGCGGTATCCGCCATATTTGTCTGCAGTGTTGAGTAATTTACTCCATCTCATTCGGTCGTCTTCCGCTGTTCTCGAGCCTCTGTTTACTTTTTCAAGCTACGCAGATGCGAGGAGCTCTTTGTGGAGGTTCTTCGATCCAATGACGTGTCCGGCGTGAGATCGTCCGGACCGTTGTCCTTGCCGGGACGGGTTGTTTGTCCAAGTTGGCCTGTTCGGATGGTTGCTCAATGGCATGTTAAATCGTCGGCGGCTCACCCTGCTCTATGGCTGGGTCCGTGTGGCGCTATCTTTGTCGAGGTGGGGTTTTGAGCGACGCCACGCCGCCGCTTTGGCTGCTTCGAGGGAATTTTCTTTTGCAGCGCCTCGTCGTTCCTCGTTATCGCTTCCCTTAGGTGTGTCCACCATATATATATCGTAAGTTGAGGCGCCAATCCAAAGGCCTCGTGGGCGCTGGTTCTTAATCGCCTCCGCGTCGCCGTCCATATCGCCGATGTCCTCGAGTCGAAGTCGAGCATGTCATTAAGTCATCAACAGTGGCTACAAAGTGGGTGGTGGGTGGGCGTTGAATTTCTTCGTCGTCCAATCCCAACCTTCCCGACCATAGTTCGCCAGGCTCTCTCGACAAAGAGAGAGACTTTAATGAGTTCAGGATATCGCCAAAGGGCGAGTCTTTGAAAGATGTCCGCGGCGGTGAACTCCATAACCGCGCCTAGTCGGATTCGACCGGCAGGGGCGCTGGAGGTTCGAGTCCGGAAAGGAGTCCGACACACGGGAGTCACGAGCTTTGCAAAGGACAGGATGGTGTTCGCTCAATCGCCAGAGATATTTCAGCCCCGAGGCGGTGTCCAACCATCCGCCCTCGATCGCGAAACCGCTCCGGATTAAGGGTCGGAGCAGCACGGTCGCGGCCTCGAGGCACTTTGTTCGGTGGCGAGCTAGATCGCACCCATCGAGACAAAGGCGCACGCCGCTATGGCTCGAATCCGTCGAAGATCAAGTCTCCGCGACATCGGCCGATAGTTCAAGCTTCCAAATCTGACACGATGGCGGGCGTAGCTTCGATCTGCTCCGGATGGCCTAGCGAATTGGCCGCAGCGCAAAACCGCCAATCGAAGATCTGTCCGGGAGAAAATTTCACCGGACTGCGTCGTTCTTGATGATTGAAGGATCCATCGGGCCTATAGGTGACGACAGAGAGGAACTCTCAATGAAAGCACCAATGTCGGTGTCAAAACCGGCGGATCTCGGGTAGGGGGTCCCGAACTGTGCGTCTAGGCGGATGGTAACAGGAGACAAGGGACGTGATGTTTTTACCCAGGTTCGGGCCCTCTCGATGGAGGTAATACCCTACTCCTGCTTGATTAATACTGATGATATGGGTAGTACAAGAGTAGATCCACCACGAGATCAGAGAGGCTAAACCCTAGAAGCTAGCCTATGGTATGATTTTTGTTCGTCCTACGGACTAAAACCCTTCGGTTTATATAGACACCGAATAGGTTTAGGGTTACACAGAGTCGGTTACAATGGTAGGAAATCTACATATCCGTATCGCCAAGCTTGCCTTCCACGCCAAGGAAAGTCCTATCCGGACAAGGGACGAAGTCTTCAATCTTGTATCTTCATAGTCCAGGAGTCCGGCCAAATGATAGTTCGGCTATCCGGACACCCCCTAGTCCAGGACTCCCTCAATCACCCTTTAATGAGAACTGAAATATTTTAAGGATATAACAGTAGCGAGTTTTCTCATCATTAGTGAACAGGGTGGCTATATCATTTAATTTAGTAAGATGTGCCACAACAGTTTCAGATTCATAGCCATAGAAGGGATCAGATTCAACCAAAGTAATTATATCAGGGTCGACAGAGAATTTATAATCCTTATCAGTAACAAAGATAGGTGAAGTAGCATAAGCAGGATCATATTTCATTCTAGCATTCAGAGTTTTTTGTCTCAGCTTAGCTAATAATTTCTTAAGATCACTTCTATCATTGCAAGCAAGAAAGTCTCTAGCAGTTTCTTCATCCATAACATAGCCCTCGTGCACAACAGTAATTCATATTTAGGGGAGAGTATTCATCATCACTTTCATCAATATTATCAGTTTCAATAATTTCATTCTCTCTAGCCCTAGCAAGTTGTTCATCAAGAAATTCACCAAGTGGCACAGTAGTATCAGGCATAGAAGTAGTTTCATCATAAGTATCATGCATAGCAGAAGTGGCATCATCAATAACATGCAACATGTCATAATTAATAGCAGAAGCAGGTTTAGGTGTCGCAAGCTTACTTAAAACAGAAGGTGAATCAAGTGCAGAGCTAGATGGCAGTTCCTTACCTCCCCTCGTAGTTGAGGGATAAATTTTAGTTTTTGCGTCTTTGAATTTCTTCATAGTGACCAGCAGATATATATATCCCAAGTGACTCAAAGAATAGAGCTATGATCCCCGGCAACGGCGCCACAAAATAGTCTTGATAACCCACAAGTATATGGGATCGCAACAGTTTTCGAGGGTAGAGTATTCAACCCAAATTTATTGATTCGACACAAGGGGAGCCAAAGAATATTCTCAAGTATTAGCAGTTGAGCTGTCAATTCAACCACACCTGGATAACTTAATATCTGTAGCAAAGTGTTTAGTAGCAAAGTAATATGGAAGTAACGGTAACGGTAGCAAAAGTAATATTTTTGGGTTTTGTAGTGATTGTAACAGTAGCAACGGAAAAGTAAATAAGCGGAGAACAATATGTGAAAAGCTCGTAGGCATTGGATCGGTGATGGAGAATTATGCCGGATGCGATTATTCATGCAACAGCTTATAACATAGGGTGACACAGAACTAGCTCCAATTCATCAATGTAATGTAGGCATGTATTCCGAATATAGTCATACGTGCTTATGGAAAAGAACTTGCATGACATCTTTTGTTCTACCCTCCCGTGGCAGTGGGGTCCTAATGGAAACTAAGGGATATTAAGGCCTCCTTTTAAAAGAGTACCGGACCAAGGCATTAACACATAGTGAATACATGAACTCCTCAAACTATGGTCATCACCGGGAGTGGTCCCGATTATTGTCACTTCGGGGTTGCCGGATCATAACACATAGTAGGTGACTATAGACTTGCAAGATAGGATCAAGAACTCACATATATTCATGAAAACATAATAGGTTTAGATCTGAAATCATGGCACTCGGGCCCTAGTGACAAGCACTAACCATAGAAAAGTCATAGCAACATCAATCTCAGAACATAGTGGATACTAGGGATTAAACCCTAACAAAACTAACTTGATTACATGATAAATCTCATCCAACCCATAACCGTCCAGCAAGCCTACGATGGAATTACTCATGCACGGCGGTGAGCATCATGAAATTGGTGATGGAGGATGGTTGATGATGACGATGGCGACGGATTCCCCTCTCCGGAGCCCCGAACGGACTCCAGATCAGCCCTCCCGAGAGAGTTTAGGGCTTGGCGGCGGCTCCGTATCGTAAAACGTGATGAATCTTTCTCTCTGATTTTTTTCTCCCCGAACACGAATATATGGAGTTGGAGTTGAGGTTGGTGGAGCACCAGGGGGCCCACGAGGCAGGGGGGCGCGCCCCCCATCTTCATGGAAAGGGTGTGGGCCCCCTGGCCTTGATTCTTTTGCCAGTATTTTTTATTATTTCCAAAAATAATCTCCGTGCAGTTTCAGGTCATTCCGAGAACTTTTGTTTCTGCACAAAGATAACACCATGGCAATTCTGCTGAAAACAGCGTCATCCGGGTTAGTTCCATTAAAATCATGCAACTTAGAGTCCAAAAAAAGGGCAAAAGTGTTTGTAAAAGTAGATACGACGAAGACGTATTAGGCCCCTGTAGGGCGCGCCAGGAGAGGGGAATCCTACTAGGACTCCAAGTCCTAGTAGGATTCCACCTAGAGGAAGGGGGAAGAAGGAAGGGAGAGGGGGAAGGAAGGAAAGGGGGGCGCCCCCTTCCCCTAGTCCAATTCGGACCCAGGGGGCGTGCGGACAGCCCCTTGTGGCCCTTCCTCTCTCCCCACTAAGGCCCATCTAGGCCCATTAGTTCCCCCGGGGGGTTCTGATAACGCTCCGGCACTCCGATAATTATCTGGTACCTCTCGGAACTCATCCGGTGTCCGAATAACATCGTCCAATATATCAATCTTTACGTCTTGCCCATTTCGAGACTCCTCGTCATGTCCGTGATCTCATCCAGGACTCCGAAAAATCTTCGGTCATCAAATCACATAACTCATAATACAAATCATCATCGAACATTAAGCGTGCGGAACCTACGGGTTCGAGAACTATGTAGGCATGACCGAGACACATCTCCGGTCAATAACCAATAGAGGAACCTGGATGCTCATATTGGCTCCTACATATTATACGAAGATCTTTATTGGTCAAATCGCATAACAACATACGTTGTTCCCTTTGTCATCGGTATGTTACTGCCCGAGATTCGATCATCGGTATCAACATACCTAGTTCAATCTCGTTACCGGCAAGTCTCTTTACTCGTTCAGTGATGCGTCATCCCCCAAATAACTCATTAGTCACATTGCTTGCAAGGCTTATAGTATTGATCATTATTGAGAGGGCCCAAAGATACCTCTCCGATACACGTAGTGACAAATCCTAATCTCGATCTATGCCAACTCAACAAACACCATCGAAGAAACCTGCAGAGCATCTTTATAATCACCCAGTTACGTTGTGACGTTTGATAGCACACAAGGTGTTCCTCCGGTATTCGGGAGTTGCATAATCTCATAGTCAGAGGAACATGTATAAGTCATGATGAAAGCAATAGCAATAAAACTAAACGATTATTTATGCTAAGCTAACGGATGGGTCTTGTCCATCACATCATTCTCTAATGATGTGATCCCGTTCATCAAATGACAATACATGTCTATGGTCAGGAAACTTAACCATCTTTAATTAACGAGCTAGTCTAGTAGAGGCATACTAGGGACATTATGTTTGTTTATGTATTCACACATGTACTAAGTTTCCGGTTAATATAATTCTAGCATGAATAATAAACATTTATCATGATATAAGGAAAGATAAATAACAACTTTATTATTGCCTCTAGGGCATATTTCCTTCAGTCTCCCACTTGCACTAGAGTCAATAATCTAGATTACATAGTAATGATTCTAACACCTATGGAGTCTTGGTGCTGATCATGTTTTGCTCATGAGAGAGGCTTAGTCAACGGGTCTGCAATATTCAGATCCGTATGTATCTTGCAAATCTCTATGTCTCCCTCCTTGACTTGATCGCGGATGGAATTGAAGCGTCTCTTGATGTGTTTGGTTCTCTTGTGAAATCTGGATTCCTTCGCCAAGGCTATTGCTCTAGTATTGTCACAAAAGATTTTCATTGGACCCGATGCACTAGGTATGACACCTAGATCGGATATGAACTCCTTCATCCAGACTCCTTCATTTGCTGCTTCCGAAGCAGCTATGTACTCCGCTTCACACGTAGATCCCGCCACGATGCTCTGTTTGGAACTGCACCAACTGACAGCTCCACCATTCAATATAAATACGTATCCAGTTTGTGACTTAGATTCATCCGGATCAGTGCCAAAGCTTGTATCGACGGAACCGTTTACGACGAGCTCTTTGTCACCTCCATAAACGAGAAACATATCATTAGTCCTTTTCAGGTATTTTAGGATGTTCTTGACCGCTGTCTAGTGATCCACTCCTGGATTACTTTGGTACCTCCCTGCTAAACTAATAGCAAGGCACACATCAGGTCTGGTACACAACATTGCATACATGATAGAACCTATTGCTGAGGCATAGGGAATGACTTTCATTTTCTCTCTATCTTCTGCAATGGTCGGGCATTGAGTCTGACTCAACTTCACACCTTGTAACCCAGGCAAGAACCCTTTCTTTGACTGATACATTTTGAACTTCTTCAAAACTTTATCAAGGAATGTGCTTTTTGAAATTCCAATTAAGCGGCTTGATATATCTTTGTAGATCTTGATGCCCAATATATAAGCAGCTTCACCTAGGTCTTTCATCGAAAAATTCTTATTCAAGTATCCTTTTATGCTATCCATAAATTCAGTATCGTTTCCGATCAACAATATGTCATCCACATATAATATCAGAAATGCTACAGAGCTCCCACTCACTTTCTTGTAAATACAGGCTTCTCCAAAAGTCTGTATAAAACCATATTCTTTGATCACACTATCAAAGCATATATTCCAACTCCGAGAGGCTTGCACCAGTCCATAAATGGATCACTGGAGCTTGCACACTTTGTTAGCACCTTTAGGATTGACAAAACCTTCTGGTTGCATCATATACAACTCTTCTTTAAGATATCCATTAAGGAATGCAGTTTTGACATCCATTTGCCAAATTTCTTTATCATAAAATGCAGCAATTGCTAACATGATTCAGACAGACTTAAGCATCGCTATGGGTGAGAAGGTCTCGTCGTAGTCAACTCCTTGAACTTGTCGAAAACCTTTTGCAACAAGTCGAGCTTTTGCTACGGGTGAGAAGGTCTCGTCAGCGTCAGTCTTATTCTTGAAGATCCATTTATTCTCTATGGCTTGCAGATCATCGGGAAAGTCAACCAAAGTCCACACTTTGTTCTCATACATGGATCCCATCTCAGATTTCATGGCCTCAAGCCATTTTGCAGAATCTGGGCTCATCATCGCTTCCTCATAGTTCGTAGGTTCATCATGGTCAAGTAACATGACCTCTAGAACAGGATTGCCGTACCACTCTGGTGCGGATCTTACTCTGGTTGACCTACGAGGTTCGGTAGTAACTTGATCTGAAGTTTCATGATCATCATCATTAGCTTCCTCACTAACTGGTATAGGAATCACTGGAACCGATTTCTGTGATGAACTACTTTCCAATAAGGGAGCAGGTACAATTACCTCATCAAGTTCTACTTTCCTCCCACTCACTTCTTTTGAGAGAAACTCCTTCTCTAGAAAGGATCCATTCTTAGCAATGAATATCTTGCCTTCGGATCTGTGATAGAAGGTGTACCCAACAGTCTCCTTTGGGTATCCTATGAAGACACATTTCTCCGATTTGGGTTCGAGCTTATCACGTTAAAGTTATTTCACATAAGCATCACAACCCCAAACTGTAAGAAACGACAACTTCAGTTTCTTGCCAAACCACAGTTCATATGGTGTCGTCTCAATGGATTTAGATGGTTCCCTATTTAACGTGAATGCAGCCGTCTCTAAAGCATAACCCCAAAACAATAGCGGTAAATCAGTAAGAGACATCATAGATCACACCATATCTAATAAAGTGCGGTTACGACATTCGGACACACCATTACGCTGTGGTGTTCCAGGTGGCGTGAGTTGCGAAACTATTCCACATTGTTTCAAATGAAGACCAAACTCGTAACTCAAATATTCACCTCCACGATCAGATCATAGAAACTTTATTTTCTTGTTACGATGATTTTCCACTTCACTCTGAAATTCTTTGAACTTTTCAAATGTTTCAGACTTATGTTTCATCAAGTAGATATACCCATATCTGCTTAAATCATCTGTGAAGGTCAGAAAATAACGATACCCGCTGCAAGCCTCAACACTCATCGGACCGCATACATCAGTATGTATTATTTCCAACAAGTCAGTTGCTCGCTCCATTGTTCCTCAGAACGGATTCTTAGTCATCTTGCCCATGAGGCATGGTTCGCAAGCATCAAGTGATTCCAAAAGCCCATCAGCATGGAGTTTCTTCATGCGCTTTACACCAATATGACCTAAACGGCAGTGCCACAAATAAGTTGCACTATCAATATTTAACTTATATCTTTTGGCTTCAATACTATGAATATGTGTATCACTACTATCGAGATTCAACAAAACTAGACCACTCATCAAGGGTGCATGACCATAAAAGATATTACTCATATAAACAGAACAACCATTATTCTCTGATTTAAATGAATAACCGTCTCGCATCAAACAAGATCCAGATATAATGTTCATGCTTAACGCTGGCACCAAATAATAATTATTCAGGTCTAAAACTAATCTCGAAGGTAGATGTAGAGGTAGCGTGCCGACGGTGATCACATCGACTTTGGAACCATTTCCCACGCGCATCGTCACCTCGTCCTTAGCCAGTCTTGGCTTAATCCGTAACCCCTGCTTCGAGTTGCAAATATGAGCAACAGAACCAGTATCAAATACCAGCGCTATTATTTAGCATTAGAAAGGTACACATTGATAACATGTATATCAAGTATACCTTTCACTTTGCCATCCTTCTTATCCACCAAATACTTGGGGCAGTTCCGCTTCCAGTGACCAGTGCCTTTGCTGTAGAACCACTCAGTTTCATGCTTAGGTCCGACTTTGGCTTCTTCACTTGAGCAGCAACTTGCTTGCCATTCTTCTTGAAGTTCCCCTTCTTCCCTTTGCCATTTTTCTTGAAACTAGTGGTCTTGCTAACCATCAACATTTCATGCTCCTTCTTGTTTTCTACCTCCGCAACCTTTAGCATCGCGAAGAGCTCGGGTATAGTCTTATCCATCCCTTGCATATTATAGTTCATCATGAAGCTTTTGTAGCTTGGTGGCGGTGATTGAAGAACTCTGTCAATGACACTATCAACAGGAAGATTAACTCCCGCTTGAGTCAAGTGATTGTGGTACCCGCACATTCGAGTATATGTTCACCGACATAACTATTCTCCTCCATTTTGCAGTCAGAACTTATTGGAGACTTCATATCTCTCAATCCGGGCATTTGCTTGAAATATTAAGTTCAACTCCTGGAACATCTCATATGCTCCATGATGTGCAAAACGTTGTTGAATTCCCGGTTCTAAGCCGTAAAGCATGGCACACTGAACTATTGAGTAGTCATCGACTTTTCTCCGCCGACGCTCATAACGTCCGTGTTGCTCTGCGTGGGTCTTGCACCTAGCGGTGCTTCCAGAACGTAATTCTTCTGTGCAGCAATGAGGATAATCCTCAAGTTACGGACCCAGTCCGTGTAGTTGCTACCATCATCTTTCAACTTAGCTTTCTCTAGGAACGCATTAAAATTCAAAAGAATGGTAGCACGGGCCATTGATCAACAACAACATAGACATGCAAAATACTATCAGGTACTAAGTTCATGATAAATTAAAGTTCGATTAATCATGTTACTTAAGAAATCCCACTTAGATAGACACCCCTCTAGTCATCTAAATGATCACGTGATCCAAATCAACTAAACCATGTCCGATCATCACGTGAGATGGAGTAGTTTTCAATGGTGAACATCACTATGTTGATCATATCTACTATATGATTCACGCTCGACCTTTCGGTCTCAGTGTTCTGAGGCCATATCTGCATATGCTAGCCTCGTCAAGTTTAACCCGAGTATTCTGCGTGTGCAAAACTGGCTTGCACCCTGATACGTCTCCGTCGTATCTACTTTTCCAAACACTTTTGCTCTTGTTTTGGACTCTAACTTGCATGATTTGAATGGAACTAACCCCGGACTGACGTTGTTTTCAGCAGAATTGCCATAGTGTTATTTATGTGCAGAAACAAAACTTCTCGGAATGACCTGAAACTTCACGGAACATCTTTTCGGAAATAATAAAAAATCATTGCAAAAGATGAAGGCCAGGGGGGCCACCACCTGTCCACGAGGGTGGGGGGCGTGCCCCCCCCCCCTAGGGCGTGCCCCCCTACTTCGTGGGCCCCCTGAGGCTCCTCCGACGCCAACTCCAACTCTATATATTTGCTTTCGGGGAGAAAAAAATCGGGGAGAAGAAATCATCACGTTTTACGATACAGAGCCACCGCCAAGCCCTAAAACCTCTCGGGAGGGCAGATCTAGAGTCCGTTCGGGGCTTCGGAGAGAGGGATTCGTCGCTGTCGTCATCATCAACCATCCTCCATCACCAATTTCATGATGCTCACCGCTGTGCGTGAGTAATTCCATCATAGGCTTGCTGGACGGTGATGGGTTGGATGAGATCTATCATGTAATCGAGTTAGTTTTGTTAGGGTTTGATCCCTAGTATCCACTATGTTCTAAGATTGATGTTGCTATGACTTTGCTATGCTTAATGCTTGTCACTAGGGCCCGAGTGCCATGATTTCAGATCTGAACCTATTATGTTTTCATGAATATATGTGTGTTCTTGATCCTATCTTGCAAGTCTATAGTCACCTACTATGTGTTATGATCCGCAACCCAAGTGACAATAATCGGGACCACTCCGGTGATGACCATAGTTTGAGGAGTTCATGTATTCACTATGTGCTAATGCTTTGTTCCGGTTCTCTATTAAAAGGAGGCCTTAATATCCCTTAGTTTCCATTAGGACCCGCTGCCACGGGAGGGTAGGACAAAAGATGTCATGCAAGTTCTTTTCCATAAGCACGTATGACTATATTCGAATACATGCCTACATTATATTGATGAATTGGAGCTAGTTCTGTGTCACCCTATGTTATGATCATACATGATGAACCGCATCCGCATAATTATCCATCACCGATCCAATGCCTCGAGCTTTCCATATACTGGTTTTCGCTTGTTTACTTTCCGTTGCTATTGTTACAATCACTACAAAATACCAAAATATTACTTTTGCTTCATTACCTTTTGTTACCGTTACCACTACTATCATATTACTTTGCTACTAAATACTTTGCTGCAGATATTAAGTTATCCAGGTGTGGTTGAATTGACAACTCAACTGCTAATACTTGAGAATATTCTTTGGCTCCCCTTGTGTCGAATCAATAAATTTGGGTTGAATACTCTACCCTCGAAAGTTGTTGTGATCCCCTACACTTGTGGGTTATCAAGACTAATTTCTGGCGCCGTTGCCGGGGAGCATAGCTCTATTCTTTGAGTCACTTGGGATTTATATCTGCTGGACACTATGAAAAACTTGAAAGACGCTAAGACAACAATTTATCCCTCAACTACGAGGGGAGGTAAGGAACTGCCATCTAACTCGCACTTGATTCACCTTCATTTTGAGTAAGCTTGCGACACCTAAACCTGCTTCGCTATTCGCTTACGATATGTCGCATGTTATTGATGATGCCACTTCTACTATGCATGATACTTACGATGAAACTACTTCTATGCTTGATACTACTGTGCCCCTTAGTGAATTTCTTGATGAACAAATTGCTAGGGCTAGAGAGAAAGAAATTATTGATACTGATTATAATGATGAAAGTGATGATGAAGATGGGCCTGTTATTCCTGAGGGTTATATTTTTGATATGGAAGCCTCTGCAGCTATTTTAGCTTGTAAGGATAGATATAAACTCAAGAGGTTATTAGCTGAATGGAATAAGCAATCTCTTAGGGATAGAATGAGGCATGACCCTGCTTTTGCTATTTCACCTATTTGTATTGCCAATAAGGATTATGAATTCTCTATTGATCCTGATATAATAACTTTGGTTGAATCTGATCCTTTTCATGGCTATGAATCTGTAACTGTTGTGGCACATCTTACTAAATTAAATGATATAGCCACCCTGTTCACTAATGATGAGAGATCTCGCTACTTTTATATCCTTAAAATATTTCCGTTCTCATTAAAGGGTGATGCTAAGATATGGTTTAATTCTCTTGATCTTGGTTGTGTACGTAGTCCCGTGATATGATTTATTACTTCTCTGCTAAATATTTCCTGCTCATAAGAAACAAGCTGCTTTAAAGGAAATATACAACTTTGTTCAAATTAAAGAAGAGAGTCTCCCACAAGCTTGGGGGGGGGGGGGGGCTTCTCAAGTTACTTAATGCTTTGCTGATCATCCTCTTAAGAAAAATGAAATACTTGATATCTTTTATAATGGACTAATCGATGCTTCCAGAGATTACCGGATAGTTGTGCTGGTTCTCTTTTCAGGAAAGAACACGGATGAAGCTGAAATTCTATTGAATAATATGTTGACAAATGAAAATAATTGGGCACCTCCTGAGCCAGCTCCTGCTCCAATTACTGAGCCTATTCCTAAACCAACTCCGAAGAAGAGAGGTGTTCTATTTTCAGTCCTGAAGATATGCAAGAGGCAAAGAAATCTATGAAAGAAAAAGGTATTAAAGCTGAAGATGTTAAGAATTTACCTCCTATTGAAGAAATACATGGTCTTAATTTACCGCCTGTTGAAGAAACATATAATCTAAGTTCATTACCAATTGAATAACCTCCTGGTCTTGATAACCCGACACAGGTAGTAAAGGTAAATTCTCTCTATAAATTTGATGAAGGTGATATTCCTTACTATAAGTCTGCTACACAATGCTTTGATGAGTTTGATAATTTTATTGTTAAACAAGAAAACTTCAATGCTTATTTTGGTAGACAATTAAAACTAAATGCTTATATGATTAAACACTTGGGTGATTATATGGCTAATATTAGAGGTGAACTTAAACTTGTTAGCAAACATGCTTCTATGGTTACCACTCAAGTAGAACAAGTACTTAAAGCTCAAAATGATTTGCTCAATGAAATGAATAGTAAGAAAAATGATTATGCTGTTAGAGTGGCTACTAGAACTGGTAGAATGACTCAGGAACCTTTGTATCCTGAAGGCCACCCTAAGAGAATTGAGCAAGATTCTCAGAGAAATAATATTGATGCACCTAGTTCTTCTAAAAGGAAGAAAAAGAAAAATGATAGGACTATGCACACTTCTAGTGAACCTATTGCTGAACCACCTAAGAATCCAAATGATATCTCTATGTCTGATGCTGAAACACAATCTGGTAATGAACATGAACCTAGTGAAAATGTTCATGATGATGCTCAACCTAGTTATGACAATGATGTAGAAGTTGAACCTGTAGTTGATCTTGATAACCCACAATCAAAGAATCAACGTTATGATAAGAGAGACTTTGTTGCTAGGAAACATGGTAAAGAAAGAGAACCATGGGTTCAGAAACCCATGCCTTTTCCTCCCAAACCATCCAAGAAAAAGGATGATGAGGATTCTGAGCGCTTTGCTGAAATGATTAGATCTATCTTTTTGCGTATGCGATTGACTGGTATGCTCAAAATGAATCCCTATGCTAAATATATGAAAGATATTGTCACTAATAAAAGAAAGATACCGGAAGCTGAGATTTCCACCATGCTTGCTAATTATACTTTTAAGGGCGGAATACCAAAGAAACTTGGAGATCCAGGAGTACCTACTATACCATGCTCCATTAAAAGAAACTATGTTAAAACTACTTTATGTGATCTTGGAGCCGGTGTTAGTGTTATGCCCCTCTCTTTATATCATAGACTTGACTTGAATAAGTTGACACCTACTGAAATATCTTTGCAAATGGCTGATAAATCAACTGCTATACCTGTCGGTATTTGTGAGGATGTGCCTGTTGTGGTTGCAAACGTTACTATTTTAATGGACTTTGTTATTCTTGATATTCCCGAGGACGATAGTATGTCTATTACTCTTGGAAGACCTTTTCTGAATACTGCAGGTGCTATTATTGATTGCAACAAAGGCAATGTCACTTTTCATGTTAATGGTAATGAGCATACGGTACACTTACCGAGGAAACAACCCCAAGTTCATAGTATCAATTCTATTGGAAAAATTCCATTGATTATATTTGGAGGTTTTGAATTTCCTCTTCCTACTGTCAAGAAGAAATATGATATACTTATTATTGGGGATGTGCATATCCCCGTTGAGGTAACATAGTGTTATTCGAAATTTCTCCGGTTTCATGTTAATCGGAATGAGTTTGTTAACAAGACCTGATCAACCTTGTTAGTGGATTCCTTTTGATGAGCATGAGATGGATGAAACTAGAAGGCACAACCTTCTGTAGCCTCTTTATACTTTCTGTTATTTAGTTGAAATAAAGTAAAAATAGAATTTTTCTGTCTGTTTTGTGATTTATCCGTGCAATATAGAAATACCCCAAAAATAAAAGTTCTCCAAATGCCCTGAAAATGAAATATGATTTTTTTTCTGGAATATTTGAGGATTTATGTTACTAAAAACACTACGGGGGGAGCTGCCACCTGGCCACGAGGGTGGAGGGCGCGCCCTACCCCCCAGGGCACCCCCCTACCTCGTGGCCCACTGTGGCCCTCCTCCACTTATTCCTGCACCCATACAGTACTTCTTCCTCCCACAAACACGAATATCCAACTCAAGCACGAGTTCTAGCTCACTTTGCTGTGATTTTCGATCTCCTTGCTCAAAGCACCTCTCACAAAACTGCTTGGGGAGATTGTTCCTTGGTATGTGACTCCTCCATTGGTCCAATTAGTTTTTGCTCTAGTGCTTTATTCATTGCAAATTTGTGCTGCATAGGTGACCATGTTCTTGAGCTTGCATATCAAATTTATATGGTTCCAAGTAGTTCTAATGCATGATATATCCTCTAGGCACTTGTAGGAGTAGTTGCTATCAATTTTGTTGAGCTTGGTTCACTTTTGTTTGAAGTTACTAAAAATTTCAGAATATTTCAGAAAATGATGAAGAGACTTTTGAGGGGATCATCGAGCCGAAGCTCGAAGGAAAAGCAAAATGAAGAAGCACAGAGGCCCAAATATTATTGCCTCGTACCGCGGATTCCATCATAGGCTTGCTGGACGGTGATGGGTTGGATGAGATCTATCATGTAATCGAGTTAGTTTTGTTAGGGTTTGATCCCTAGTATCCACTATGTTCTGAGATTGATGTTGCTATGACTTTGCTATGCTTAATGCTTGTCACTAGGGCCCGAGTGCCATGATTTCAGATATGAACCTATTATGTTTTCATGAATATATGTGAGTTCTTGATCCTATCTTGCAAGTCTATAGTCACCTACTATGTGTTATGATCCGCAACCCAAGTGACAATAATCGAGACCACTCCCGGTGATGACCATAGTTTGAGGAGTTCATGTATTCACTATGTGCTAATGCTTTGTTCCGGTTCTCTATTAAAAGGAGGCCTTAATATCCCTTAGTTTCCATTAGGACCCCGCTGCCATGGGAGGGTAGGACAAAAGATGTCATGCAAGTTCTTTTCCATAAGCACGTATGACTATATTCGGAATACATGCCTACATTATATTGATGAATTAGAGCTAGTTCTGTGTCACCCTATGTTATGACTGTTACATGATCAACCGCATCCGGCATAATTATCCATCACCGATCCAATGCCTACGAGCTTTCTATATACTGGTTTTCGCTTATTTACTTTCTCGTTGCTATTGTTACAATCACTACAAAATACCAAAAATATTGCTTTTGCTTCCGTTACCTTTTGTTACCGTTACCACTACTATCATATTACTTTGCTACTAAATACTTTGCTGCAGATATTAAGTTATCCAGGTGTGGTTGAATTGACAACTCAACTGCTAATACTTGAGAATATTCTTTGGCTCCCCTTGTGTCGAATTAATAAATTTGGGTTGAATACTCTACCCTCGAAAGCTGTTGCGATCCCCTACACTTGTGGGTTATCACAACCGTTGTATGTGAATGTAGAGCTTATCACACCCGATCATCACGTGGTGTCTCGGCACGACGAACTGTAGCAACGGTGCATACTCAGGGAGAACACTTATACCTTGAAATTTAGTGAGAGATCATCTTATAATGCTACCGCCGCACTAAGAAAAATAAGATGCATAAAAGATAAACATCACATGCAATCAAAATAAGTGATATGATATGGACATCATCATCTTGTGCCTGTGATCTCCATCTCCAAAGCACCATCATGATCACCATCGTCACCAGCTTGACACCTTGATCTCCATTGAAGCATCGTTGTCGTCTCGCCAACTATTGCTTCTACGACTATCGCTACCGCTTAGTGATAAAGTAAAGCAATTACATGGCGATTGCATTTCATTCAATAAAGCGACAACCATAAGGCTCCTGCCAGTTGCCGATAACTTTTACAAAACATGATCATCTCATACAATAATTTATATCTCATCACGTCTTGACCATATCACATCACAACAATCCCTGCAAAAACAAGTTAGACGTCCTCTACTTTGTTGTTGCAAGTTTTCCATGGCTGCGACGGGCTTCTAGCAAGAACCGTTCTTACCTACGTCAAAACCACAATGATTTTTCATCAAGTGTGTTGTTTTAACCTTCAACAAGGACCGGGCATAGTCAAACTCGATTCAACTAAAGTTGGAGAAACAGACACCTGCTAGCCACCTGTGTGCGAAGCACGTCGGTAAAACCAGTCTCATGAACGTGGTCATTTAATGTCGGTCTGGGCCGCTTCATCCAACAATACCGCCGAATCAATGTAAGACATTGCTGGTAAGCAGTATGACTATTATCGCCCACAACTCATTGTGTTCTACTCATGCATATAACATCAACGCATAGACCTGGCTCTGATACCACTATTGGGGAACGTAGTATTTCAAAAAATTACCTACGATCACGCAAGATCTATCTAGGAGATGCAAAGCAACGAGTGGGGAGAGTGTACCCACGTATCCTTGTAGACCGAAAGCGGAAGCGTTTAGTAACGCGGTTGATGTAGTCGAGCGTCTTCGCGATCCAACCGATCCAAGTACCAAACGTACGGCACCTCCGCGTTCAGCACACGTTCAGCTCGATTGCGTCCCTTGATCTCTTGATCCAGTTGAGGATGAGCGAGAGTTCCGTCAGCATGACGGTGTGGCGATGGTGATGATGAAGTTACCGACGCAGGGCTTCGCCTAAGCACTACGACGATATGACCGAGGTGTGTAACTGTGGAGGGGGGCACCGCACACGGTAAAGAGAAACTTGTGTGTTCTAGGGTGCCCCCTGAAGGAAGTATGCCCTAGAGGCAATAATAAAGTTGTTATTTATATTTCCTTATATCATGATAAATGTTTATTATTCATGCTAGAATTGTATTAACCAAAAAATTAGTACATGTGTGAATACATAGACAAACAGAGTGTCACTAGTATGCCTCTACTTGACTAGCTCGTTGAATCAAAGATGGTTAAAGTTTCCTAGCCATAGATATGAGTTGTCATTTGATTAACGAGATCACATCATTAGAGAATGATGTGATTGACTTGACCCATTCCGTTAGCTTAGCACTTGATCCTTTAGTATATTGCTATTGCTTTCTTCATGACTTATACATGTTCCTATGACTATGAGATTATGCAACTCCCGAATACCGGAAGAACACTTTGTGTGCTACCAAACGTCACAATGTAACTGGGTGATTATAAAGGTGCTCTACAAGTGTCTCCGATGGTACTTGCTGAGTTGGCATAGATCAAGATTATGATTTGTCACTCCGATTGTCGGAGAGGTATCTCCGAGCCCTCTCGGTAATGCACATCACTATAAGCCTTGCAAGCAATGTGACTAATGAGTTGGTTGCGGGATGATGCATTATGAAATGAGTAAAGAGACTTGCCGGTAACGAGATTGAACTAGGTATTGAGATACCGACGATCGAATCTCGGGCAAGTAACATACCAATGACAAAGGGAACAACGTATGTTGTTATGCGGTTTGACCGATAAAGATCTTCGTAGAATATGTAGGAGCCAATATGAGCATCCAGGTTCCACTATTGGTTATTGACCAGAGACGTGTCTCGGTCATGTATACATAGTTCTCGAACCCGTAGGATCCGCACGCTTAACATTCGGTGACGATCGGTATTATGAGTTTATGTGTTTTGATGTACCGAAGGTAGTTTGGAGTCCCGGATATGATCACGGACATGATGAGGAGTCTCGAAATGGCAATATATTGGATGACTGTGTTTGGACATCAGAAGGGTTCCGGGTGAGTTCGAACATTAACCGGAGTACCGGGGGGTTACCGGAACCCCCCGGGGAGTATATGTGCCTTATTGGGCTTTAGGGGAGAGAGAGGGGCTGCCTAGGGCAGGCCGCCCCCCCCCCCCCCAAGGCCTAGTCTGAATTGGACTGGGGGGAGGGGCGGCGCCCCCTCCTTCCTTCTCTTCTCTCTTCCCCTTCCTTCTCTCCTACTCCTACTACTTGGAAAGGGGGGATCCTACTCCCGGTGGGAGTAGGACTCCCCAGGGCGCGCCATAGTAGAGGGCCGGCCCTCCCCCTCCTCCACTCCTTTATATACGGGGGAATGGGGCACCCCACAGACACACAAGTTGATCATTGATCTCTTAGCCATGTGCGGCGCTCCCCCTCCATCATAATCCACCTCGATCATATTGTTGTAGTGCTTAGGCGAAGCCCTGCGCCGGTAGCTTCATGATATGTCTCCAATGTATCTATAATTTTTGATTGTTCCATGCTATTATATTATCTGTTTTGGATGTTTAATGGGCTTTGTTATGCAGTTTAATATTATTTTTGGGACTAACCTACTAACCAAAGGCCCAGTGCAAATTGCTGTTTTTTTTGCCTATTTCAGTGTTTCCCAGAAAAGGAATATCAAACGGAGTCCAAATGGAATGAAACCTTCGGGAGAGTTATTTTTGGAACAAACGCAATCTAGGAGACTTGGAGTGGATGTCAAGGAAGCAACAAGGCGGCTACGAGGTAGGGAGGCACGCCCAGGGGGGTAGGCGCGCCACCCACTCGCGTGGGCCCCTCGTGGCTCCACCGACCTACTTCTTTCGACTATATATACTCATATACCCTGAAAACATCCGAGAGCACCATGATACGTCTCCGTCGTATCTATAATTTTTTATTGTTCCATGCCAATATTATACAACTTTCATATACTTTTGGCAACTTTTTATACTATTTTTGGGACTAACATATTGATCCAGTGCCCAGTTCCAGTTTGTTGCATATTTTTGTTTCGCAGAAACCCCATATCAAACGGAGTCCAAACGGGGTAAAAACGGACGGAGAATATTTTTGGAATATTTGGGAAATATGGGAAGAAGAATCAACGCGAGACGGTGCCCGAGGTGGCCACGAGGCAGGGGGCGCGCCCCTGACCCTCGTGGGCCCCCCGTAAGGCGGTTGCTGCTCTTCTTTGGCCGCAAGAAAGCTAATTTACGGAGAAAAATCTGGGCGAAGGTTTCAATCAATCGGAGAGTTACGGATCTCCGGGTATATAAGAAATGGTGAAAGGGTAAAATACCAGAACGCAGAAACAGAGAGAGACAGAGAGACAGATCCAATCTCGGAGGGGCTCTTGCCCCTCCCATGCCATGGAGGCCAAGGACCAGAGGGGAAACCCTTCTCCCATCTAGAGAGGGGGTCAAGGAAGAAGAAGAAGAAGAAGAAAGGGGCCCCTCTCCCCCTCTCTTCCGGTGGCGCCGGAACGCTGCTGTGGCCACCATCATCATCACTGCGATCTTCACCAACACCTCCGCCATCTTCACCAACATCTCCATCACCTTCCCCCCTCTATCTACAGCGGTCCACTCTCCCGCAACCCGTTGTACCCTCTACTTGAACATGGTGCTTTATGCTTCATATTATTATCCAATGATGTGTTGCCATCCTATGATGTCTGAGTAGATTTTTGTTGTCCTATCGGTGGTTGATGAATTGTTGCCATCCTATGATGTCTGAGTAGATTTTTGTTGCCATTCCAAGTCAGGGATGACATGCTAGCAGTGGCCTCTCCCACATAAAACTTGCTATCGGTCCAGTAAAGTAGTCAATTGCTTAGGGACAATTTCGCAACTCCTACCACCACTTTTCCACACTCTCTATACTAACTTTATTGCTTCTTTATCTAACCATACCCTAGATTTTATTTACGTGCTCTTTATATTCTTGCAAACCTATCCAACAACACCTACAAAGTACTTCTAGTTTTATACTTGTTCTAGGTAAAGCGAACGTCAAGCGTGCGTAGAGTTGTATCGGTGGTCGACAGAACTTGAGGGAATATTTGATCTACCTTTAGCTCCTCATTGGGTTCGACACTCTTACTTATCGAAAGAGGCTACAATTGATCCCCTATACTTGTGGGTTATCAAGACCTTTTTCTGGCACCGTTGCCGGGGAGCAATAGCGTGGGGTGAATATTCTCGTGTGTGCTTGTTTCCTTTATCACTTAGTAATTTTTATTTAGTGTTCTAAGTTGTTTTCTATCCTTAGCTATGGGTAGGAAACGCAAAATACCAAAAAAATAGTTGTACCTACTGAACCAATGGTTGAAGAACCACTCAAAATCTATCACGCTCCTGAAGCCTTTTACTTGGATCATCTTCGATCCCTTTGTGCTCGTGCTGAAACCCCAACTAGCTTAGTTGAGGGAAAATCTTTAGATGAGCATGTGATACGTCTCCGACGTATCTATAATTTTTGATTGCTCCATGCTACTTTATCTATTGTTTTGGACTATAATGGGCTTTATTTTCCACTTTTATATTACTTTTGGGACTAACCTATTAACCGGAGGCCCGGCCCAGAATTGTTGTTTTTTGCCTTTTTCAGTGTTTCGAAGAAACAACATATCAAACGGAGTCCAAACGGAATGAAACCTTCAGAAACGTGATTTTCTCACCGAACGTGATCCAGGAGACTTGGACCCTACGCCAAGGAACATCGGAGGCGGTCACGAGGTGGGGCGCCTGTATGCGCCCCTACCTCATGGGCCCCGATGCTCCACCGACGCACTCCTTCCTCCTATATATACCTCGCACTTCAAACGATCGAACAGGGCCAAAACCTAATTCCACCGCCACAACTTCCTGATCCACGAGATCCCATCTTGGGGCCTGTTCCGAGCTCACGGAGGGAGCATCCACCATGGAGGGCTTCTACATCAACACCATAGCCTCTCCGATGAAGTGTGAGTAGTTTACTTCAGACCTTCGGGTCCATAGCTAGTAGCTAGATGGCTTCTTCTCTCTTTTTGGATCTCAATACAATGTTCTCCCCCTCTCTCGTGGAGATGTATTCGATGTAATCTTCTTTTTGCGGTGTGTTTGTTGAGACCGATGAATTGTGGGTTTATGATCCAGCTTATCTATGAATAATATTTGAATCTTCTCTGAATTCTTTTATGTATGATTGAGTTATCTTTGCAAGTCTCTTCGAATTATCCGTTTGGTTTGGCCAACTAGATTGGTAGTTCTTGCAATGGGAGAAGTGCATGGCTTTGGGTTCAATCTTGCGGTGTCCTTACCCAGTGATAGAAATGGTTGCAAGGCACGTATTGTATTGTTGCCATCGAGGATAACAATATGTGGTATTTATCATATTGCATGAATTTATTCCTATACATCATGTCATTTTGCTTAAGGCGTTACTCTGTTTTTAACTTAATACTCTAGATGCATGCTGGATAGCGGTCGATGAGTGGAGTAATAGTAGTAGATGCAGAATCGTTTCGGTCTACTTGTCTCGGACGTGATGCATATATACATGATCATACCTAGATATACTCATAACTATGCTCAATTCTGTCAATTGCTCAACAGTAATTTGTTCACCCACCGTAGAATATTTATCCTCTTGAGAGAAGCCACTAGTGAAACCTATGTCCCCCGGGTCTATTCTCATCATATCAATCTCCATCACTTTTATACTTGCTTTGTTTTTACTTTGCTTTTTTACTTTTCACTTTGCATCTTTATACCAAAAATACCAAAAATAGTATCTCTATCAGATCTCACTCTAAGTAAGTGACCGTGAAGGATTGACAACCCCTAATCGCGTTGGTTGCGAGTAGCTATCGCTTTGTGCGGGTATGAGGGACTTGTCGTGGCCTCCTCTGGATTGATACCTTGGTTCTCAAAACTGAGGGAAATACTTACGCTACTGTGCTGCATCATCCTCTCCTCTTCGGGGAAAACCAACGCAAGCTCAAGACGTACCAAGAAGGATTTCTGGCGCCGTTGCCGGGGAGTCTACGCAAAAGTCAAGATACCAAGTACCCATCACAATCCCTATCTCTCGCATTACATTATTTGCCATTTGCCTCTCGTTTTCCTCTCCCCCACTTCACCCTTGCCGTTTTATTCGCCCTCTCTTTCCCAATCTCCTCCTCTTTTTCCCGTTGCCTTTTTCCTCGTCCGCTTGTTTGCTCGTGTGTTAGTTTGCTTGTTTGTCGCAATGGCTCAAGATGCTACCAAATTGTGTGACTTCACCAATACCAATAATAATGATTTCCTTAGCACTCTGATTCCTCCTCTTGCCAATACTGAATCTTGTGAAATCAATACTGCTTTGTTGAATCTTGTTATGAAAGATCAATTCGTCGGCCTTCCTAGTGAAGATGCCGCTACTCATCTGAATAGCTTCGTTGATTTAAGTGATATGCAAAAGAAAAAAGATGTTGATAGTGATGTCGTTAAATTGAAGCTATTTCCTTTTTCGCTTAGAGATCGTGCTAAAGCGTGGTTTTCATCTTTGCCTAAAAATAGTATTGATTCTTGGAACAAGTGCAAAGATGCTTTTATCTCTAAGTATTTTCCTCCCGCTAAGATTATCTCTCTTAGAAACGATATTATGAATTTTAAGCAACTTGATCATGAACATGTTGCACAAGCTTGGGAGAGAATGAAATTAATGATACGTAATTGTCCTACTCATGCATGGTTTGAACTTGTGGATGATTATACAAAAAATTTGTGCCGGATTGAATTTTGCTTCTAGAAATCTTTTAGATTCCGCCGCGGGAGGCACTTTTATGGAAATCACTCTAGGGGATGCTACTAAACTCCTAGATAATATTATGGTTAATTATTCTCAATGGCATACTGAAAGATCTACTAATAAAAAGGTGCATGCGATAGAAGAAATTAATGTTTTGAGTGGAAAGATGGATGAACTTATGAAATTATTTGCTACTAAGAGTGTTTCTTCTGATCCTAATGATATGCCTTTGTCTACCTTGATTGAGAATAATAATGAATCTATGGATGTGAATTTTGTTGGTAGGAATAATTTTGTTAATAACGCGTATAGAGGGAATTTTAATCCTAGGCCTTATCCTAGTAATCCTTCTAATAATTATGGAAATTCGTACAACAACTCTTATGGAAATTTTAATAAGATGCCCTCTGAATTTGAAAGTAGTGTTAAAGAGTTTATGAATTCACAAAAGAATGTTAATGCTGTGCTTGAAGAGAAATTGCTTAAAGTTGATGATTTGGCTAGGAACGTTGATAGAATTTCTCTTGAGGTTGATTCTTTAAAGCTTAGATCTATTCCTCCTAAGCATGATATCAATGAGTCTCTCAAAGCTATGAGAATTTCCATTGATGAGTGCAAAGAAAGAACCGCTAGGATGCATGCTTCCAAAGATGCCTTTATTAAAGCGTGTTCTTCTAATCCCTATGAAAATCAAGATGAAGATCTAAAAGTTATTGATGTGTCCCCTATTAAATCTTTGTTTTGCAATAGGAATCTTGATGAAACTGAATATGATCTTCCTTTACCTAGAAGGCGTTCTAAGAATTCGGAATTTTTAGATCTTGATGATGAAATTGATAAAAGTGGGATTGAAAGAAATAAAAATCTAGATGTTGCTAAACCCACTATATTGGATCTCAAGGAATTTAATTATGAAAATTGCTCTTTAATTGATTGTATTTCCTTGTTGCAAACCGTGTTAAATTCTCCTCATGCTTATAGTCAAAATAAGGCCTTTACCGAACACATTGTTGATTCCTTGATGCAATCTTATGAAGAAAAACTTGAGTTGAAAGTTTCTATCCCTAGAAAACTCTATGATGAGTGGGAACCTACTATCAAAATTAAAATTAAAGATCATGAGTTTAATGCCTTGTGCGATTTGCTAGATTTCCGTGACTTTGATGATTGCTCTCTAAACTTGCATCTTGCGGATTCCACTATTAAAAATCCTATGGGAAGAATTAATGATGTTCTTATTGTTGCAAATAGGAATTATGTGCCCGTAGATTTTATCGTTCTTGATATAGATTGCAATCCTTCATGTCCTATTATTCTTGGTATACCTTTCCTTAGAATGATTGGTGCAATTATTGATATGAAGGAAGGGAATATTAGATTAAAATTTCCATTAAAGAAAGGCATGGAACACTTCCCTAGAAAGAAAATAAAATTACCATATGAATCTATTATGAGAGCCACTTATGGATTGCCTACCAAAGATGGCAATACCTAAATCTATCCTCGCTTTTATGCCTAGCTAGGGGCGTTAAACGATAGCGCTTGTTGGGAGGCAACCCAATTTTATTTTTAGTTTTTTGTTTTTGCTTCTGTTTAGGAATAAATAATACATCTAGCCTCTGTTTAGATGTGGTTTTATCTTTTAATTATTGTTTGTGCCAAGTTAAACCTATTGGATCTTCTTGGATGATAGTTATTTGATCTTGCTGTAATTTCCAGAAACTTTGCGCTCAGTGCCCGAATTGTTAAAAATCACCAGAACATGATAAAATACTGATTCCAATTGCTTCTGATCAATAAACAAATTTTCCAGGTCGTATAATTTTGGTAGAATTTTTTGAGTTCCAGAAGTTTGCGTTAGTTACAGATTACTACAGACTGTTCTGTTTTTGACAGATTCTGTTTTGCGTGTGTTGTTTGCTTATTTTGATGAATCTATGGCTAGTAAAATAGTTTATGATCCATAGAGAAGTTGGAATACAGTAGGTTTAACACCAATATAATTAAATAATGAGTTCATTACAGTACCTTAACGTAGTGTTTTGTTTTCTTTCTCTAACGGAGCTCACGAGATTTCTATTGAGTTTTATGTTGTGAAGTTTTCAAGTTTTGGGTGAATTCTTTTGATGGATTATGGAACAAGGAGTGGCAAGAGCCTAAGCTTGGGGATGCCCATGGAACCCCCAAGATAATCCAAGGACACCAAAAATTCAAAGCTTGGGGATGCCCCGGAAGGCATCCCCTCTTTCGTCCACTTCCATCGGTAATTTACTTGGAGCTATATTTTTATTCACCACATGATATGTGTTTTGCTTGGAGTGTCTTGTATTATTCGTATATTTGCTTGTTAGTTTACCACAATCATCCTTGTTGTACACACCTTTTGATAGAGCCATACATGAATTGGAATTTGATAGAATACTCTATGTGCTTCACTTATATCTTTTGAGCTTGATAGTTTTGCTCACAGTGCTTCAGTTACATCTTTTTTGAGCGTGATAATTTTTGCTCTAGTGCTTCACTTAGATCTTTTAGAGCACGGTGGTGGATTTGTTTTAAAGAAACTTGATCGCTCATGCTTCATTTAGATTATTTTGAGAGTCGTTAATAGCATGGTAATTTGCTTAATGTTAATATACTTGGTATTCAAGAGATGTGAAACTTTCTTTCGAGTGCGTTGAATACTAAGATAAGTTTGATGCTTGATAATTGTTTTGAGATATGAAGATGATGATATTAGAGTCATGCTAGTTGAGTAGTTGTGAATTCAAAGAATACTTGTGTTGAAGTTTGTGATTCCCGTAGCATGCACGTATGGTGAACCGTTATGTGATGAACTCGGAGCATGATTTATTTATTGATTGTCTTCCTTATGAGTGGCGGTCGGGGACGAGCGATGGTCTTTTCCTACCAATCTATCCCCCTAGGAGCATGCACGTAATACTTTGCTTTGATAACTTCTAGATTTTTGCAATAAGTATATGAGTTCTTTATGACTAATGTTGAGTCCATGGATTATACGCACTTTTTCCCATCCTTCCACCATTGCTACCCTCTCTAATATCGCGCACCTTTCGCCGGTATCATACACCCACCATATACCTTCCTCAAAACAGCCACCATACCTACCTATCATGGCATTTCCATAGCCATTCCGAGATATATTTCCATGCAACTTTCCACCATTCCGTTTATTATGACACGCTCCATCATTGTCATATTGCTAGCATGATCATGTAGTTGACATTGTATTTGTGGCAAAGCCACCGTTCATAATTATTTCATACATGTCAATCATGTTTCGTTGCATATCCCGGTACACCGCCGGAGGCATTCATATAGAGTCATATTTTGTTCTAAGTATCGAGTTGTAATTGTTGAGTTGTAAGAAAAATAAAAGTGTGATGATCATCATTATTAGAGCATTGTCCCAGGTGAGGAAAGGATGATAGAGACTATGATTCCCCCACAAGTCGGGATGAGACTCCGTCGAAACAAAAAGAGAGAAGAGGCCATAAAAAAAGAGAAAAGGCCCAAATAAAAAAATGAGAGAAAAAGAGAGAAGGGACAATGTTACTATCCTTTTACCACACTTGTGCTTCAAAGTAGCACCATGATCTTCATGATAGAGAGTCTCTCATTTTGTCACTTTCATATACTAGTGGGAATTTTTCATTATAGAACTTGGATTGTATATTCCAATGATGGGCTTCCTCAAATTCCCTAGGTCTTCGTGAGCAAGCGAGTTGGATGCACACCCACTTAGTTTATTTTGTTGAGCTTTCATATACTTATAGCTCTAGTGCATCCGTTGCAAGGCAATCCCTACTCACTCACATTGATATCTATTGATGGGCATCTCCATAGCCCGTTGATATGCCTAGTTGATGTGAGACTATCTTCCCTCTTTTTTATCTTCTCCACAACCACCATTCTATTCCACATATAGTGCTATATCCATGGCTCACGCTCATGTATTGCGTCAAGATTGAAAAAGTTTTGAAAATGTTAAAGTATGAAACAATTGCGTGGCTTGTCATCGGGTTGTGCATGATTTAAATACTTTGTGTGGGAAGATGGAGCATAGCCGACTATATGATTTTGTAGGATAACTTTCTTTGGCCATGTTATTTTGAGAAGACATAATTTCTTAGTTAGTATGCTTGAAGTATTATTATTTTTATGTCAATATGAACTTTTGTCTTGAATCTTTCGGATCTGAATATTCATACCATGATTAAGAAGATTTACATTGAAATTATGCCAAAGTATCACTCCGCATCAAAAATTCTTTTTTTTATCATTTACCTACTCGAGGACGAGCAGGAATTAAGCTTGGGGATGCCTGATACGTCTCCAACGTATCTATAATTTTTTATTGTTCCATGCTACTTTATCTATTGTTTTGTACTATAATGGGCTTTATTTTCCACTTTTATATTACTTTTGGGACTAACCTATTAACCGGAGGCCTAGCCCAGAATTGCTGGGTTTTTTTTTGCCTTTTTCAGTGTTTCGAAGAAACATAATATCAAACGGAGTCCAAACGGAATGAAACCTTCGGAAACGTGATTTTCTCACCGAACGTGATCCAGGAGACTTGGACCCTACGCCAAGGAACATTGGAAGCGGTCACGAGGGTGGGGGGCGTCCCCCCCCCCTAGGGCGCACCCCCCTACCTTGTGGGCCCCCTGATGCTCCACTGACGTACTCCTTCCTCCTATATATACCTCGCACCCCAAACGATCGAACAGGGCCAAAACCTAATTCGACCGCCACAACTTCCTGATCCACGAGATCCCATCTTGGGGCCTGTTAGGAGCTCACGGAGGGGGCATCCACCACGGAGGGCTTCTACATCAACACCATAGCCTCTCCGATGAAGTGTGAGTAGTTTACTTCAGACCTTCGGTCCATAGCTAGTAGCTAGATGGCTTCTTCTCTCTTTTGGATCTCAATACAATGTTCTCCCCTCTCTCGTGGAGATCTATTCAATGTAATCTTCTTTTTGCGGTGTGTTTGTTGAGACCGATGAATTGTGGGTTTATGATCCAGCTTATCTATGAATAATATTTGAATCTTCTCTGAATTATTTTATGTATGATTGAGTTATCTTTGCAATCTCTTCGAATTATCCGTTTGGTTTGGCAAACTAGATTGGTAGTTCTTGCAATGGGAGAAGTGCATGGCTTTGGGTTCAATCTTGCGTGTCCTTACCAAAGGATGTAAAGGGTTGCAAGGCACGATTGTATTGTTGCCATCGAGGATAACAAGATGGGGTATTTATCATATTGCATGAATTTATTCCTCTACATCATGTCATCTTGCTTAAGGCGTTACTCTGTTTTTAACTTAATACTCTAGATGCATGCTGGATAGCGGTCGATGAGTGAAGTAATAGTAATAGATGCAGAATCGTTTTGGTCTAGTTGTCTCGGACGTGATGCCTATATACATGATCATACCTAGATATACTCATAACTATGCTCAATTCTGTCAATTGCTCAACAGTAATTTGTTCACCCACCGTAGAATATTTATGCTCTTGAGAGAAGCCACTAGTGAAACCTATGCCCCCCGGGTCTATTCTCATCATATCAATCTCCATCACTTTTATACTTGCTTTGTTTTTACATTGCTTTTTACTTTTCACTTTGCATCTTTATACCAAAAATACCAAAAATATTATCTCTATCAGATCTCACTCTCGTAAGTGACCGTGAAGGGATTGACAACCCCTAATCGCGTTGGTTGCGAGTAGCTATCGTTTTGTGCAGGTACGAGGGACTTGTGCGTGGCCTCCTACTGGATTGATACCTTGGTTCTCAAAAACTAAGGGAAATACTTACGCTACTGTGTTGCATCATCCTCTCCTCTTTGGGGAAAACCAACGCAAGCTCAAGACGTAGCAGCATGCTTGTTATGTGCGACACCGCTTATCTCAAACAGGGAAACTTTTACTGGATCAAATCCATCGTTTGCAATGCTATGCTTGGAATTTATGTGAAATATATGATGTGTTACTTGTTGTTCTGAAAACCCTATGAAACACCTTCCCTACCAATGTGAGTTTAGTGATAATGGAATCGTATCTTCGTATGCCAAGGGTGTTTATAATTATTATGATGTTCAACAAATTGAAGAATTTGTTGCTTTTAAGGGTGCTTATGAAATTGCTTATTTGATTGAAAAGTATGATGCTACTCTTTATAAATCTGAAAATTTTGCCATACTTGAATATTGTTATGATAATGATGCTTCTAATGCCTATGTTAAACCATATATTGACGACTTTGTCGGTGCCAAAACCAGCGTATCTCGGGTAAGGGGTCCCAAACTGTGCGTCTAGGATATATGGTAATAGGAGACGGGGGACACGATGTTTACCCAGGTTCGGGCCCTCTCTATGGAGGTAATACCCTACTTCATGCTTGATTGATCTTGATGAATATGAGTGTTACAAGAGTTGATCTACCACAAGATCGTAATGGCTAAACCCTAGAAGTCTAGACTATGAGTATATGGTCATGAATCTTTCCTCATCCGGACTATGCTCTCCAGTTTATATAGGCACCGGAGAGATCTAGGGTTACATGGGGTCGGTTACATAGGAGGAAATCTTCATAATCGATCGCCTAGCTTGTCTTTCACGCCAAGTAGAGTCCAATCCGGACACGGGTATAGTCTTCGGTCTTTATGTCTTCATAGCCCATCAGTCCGGCCCAGTAGATAACAGGCCAGACGCCCGAGGACCCCTTAGTCCAGGACTCCCTCAGTAGCCCTTGAACCTGGCTTCAATGACGAGGAGTATAGCGCACGGATTGTCTTCGACATTGCAAGGCGGGTTCCCCTTCTTCCGAACTCCAAGATAGTCTTCGGGCGTGATGATTGTATCCGGACCTGTTACACACCAAGCACGACCGCAGAGAGAATATATGTATTTTACACGAGTTCCATCCGCTGACAGATTTCTGCATTACGTCCGTTCAGTCATAATTTCGAACCGTTTGTCCCACGTTTCAACACGCGGTTGCTACTGGCACGTCTTGTCGAAGCAGAGATCGTGTCCCCTTATCGCGGGATTCTCATCAATGCGGGCATGGGTAACCCAACCGTGCCGTTTACACAGCCCTTGGGAATAGGAGAATCTCAAGGCGAGTGAGGAGGCGTTTAATATTTGTTGCCTTTATAAGGAGATGAGGATTCCCCCTTCCTCTTCTCATGCTTTCTCTTTGTCTCTGCCTTCCCAACCTCGAGCTCCAACGCCCAAGTTCCAATCTCCTTTCCACCCCCGCAACCATGTCCGGATCCGGTGGTCAGGGCAAGTGGATGGTCTCCTCCGTCACAGAGGAGGACATTACTGAGCTCCGGGCGGCCGGATATTTGGCGAAGGAGATCGCCCACCATCTGCCGGCTGAGGGACAGATCGTCCCCACGCCGGAGCACACAGAGAGGGTAGTATTCATCCCCCATTTCTTCCGCGGGCTAGGGTTTCCACTCCACCCCTTCGTCCGCGGGCTAATGTATTATTACGGGGTAGATTTCCATGATCTGTCCCCGAATTCCTTCCTCAACATCTCACCGTTTATCGTCGTGTGCGAGGCCTTCCTCCGCATCCACCCCCACTTCGGACTGTGGCTCAAAGTCTTCAACGTGAAGCCGAAGGTGGTAGATGGCCAGCACGCGGAGTGCGGAGGGGCAATGGTGAGTAAATTGTCCAACGTCTCTTGGCCCAAAGGCACCTTTGTGGATACGGTAAAGGAGTGGCAGAAGCAGTGGTTCTACGTCACAGAACCACGCGGACCTGGGCCACAGCTGCCGAATTCCGCTCCGGTGCTCCTGTGCGACTCACCTCCTGGGTCGAGAAGAGTCCGGACTGGTGTTCTCCTGACGAGCTGATAGCACTGCAGACGCGTGTTCAGAGCATGGTAACCAAGAGTGTCAAGCTCGTTGATGTGATCCAGGTGATGTTAGTTCGCCGGATCCTTAAATGCCAGCGCCGAAGCCGCCCGCTATGGGAGTTCAATCCAAAGAAGCACCGGACCCTGGTGAGGCTCTTCGAGACTACGCACGAAGGCGCATGGAAATTGCTCTTCAAGGGCAATGAGAACCCACCGGCCACGGATTCGGACCGTGGTCATGATTGCACACACCCCGCCAGCAAGGTAAGTTATTTCGAACGAGTCCTCAACCTAATTGTTTCGAGGATGATGTCTGAGCTTTTGTTATTGCTCTTTCAGGACTGGAGGGAGAGGGCAAAGCGGATCCAGTGTCCGGCTCCGCTGCCTGGGGAACCAGTCATCCCGCGTCTAGCGAAGATGCTAGTACCGGCGCCATATAAGGCGCCGGAGAAGAAGGCCAAGAAGAAAGCAAAGGGGGCCAAGAGTGGCCTCCGTCGTAAGGGTACTTTGGACGTGGCATCCGTGGACGACGAAACTCATTCCTCTGTCCCTAAGGACAATGACGGGGAAGAGGAGGAGGAGGAAGAAAACAATCATCCCCCTGAGGAGAGGGAGAAGAAGAGGGCGGCTCCGGCGCATCTGGAGGCGGAGGCGCCCAAAACGGGGAAGGGCGTTCTAGCGGTCAACATTGCGTGGGACGTTGACAGTAGTCCGGAACGACGCCCCCGCACTAAGCCCCAGGCCGCATTGTAACTGACATGGTGCTACCTCTTGAGCACTGCGTTGGTTTTCCCTTGAAGAGGAAAGGGTGATGCATGATACGTCTCCAACGTATCTATAATTTTTGATTGCTCCATGCTATATTATCTACTGTTTTGGACCATATTGGGCTTTATTTTCCACTTCATATTATTTTTGGGACTAACCTATTAACCGGAGGCCCAGCCCAGAATTGTTGTTTTGTGCCTATTTCAGTGTTTCGAAGAAACGGAATATCAAACGGTATGCAAATGGAATGAAACCTTCGGGAACGTGATTTTATCACCGAATATGATCCAGGAGACTTGGACCCCACATCAAGAAAGAAGGGAGGCGGCCACGAGGGTGGAGGGCGCGCCCCCCTGCCTCGTGGGCCCCCCTTTGCTCCAGCGACGTACTCCTTCCTCCTATATATAACTACGCACTTCAAATGATCGAATCGGAGCCAAAACCTAATTCCACCGCCGCAACTTTCTGTATCCACGAGATCCCATCTTGGGGCCTGTTACGGAGCTCCGTCGGAAGGGGAATCCACCACGGAGGGCTTCTACATCATCATAGCCCCTCCGATGAAGTATGAGTAGTTTACCTCAGACCTTCGGGTCCATAGTTAGTAGCTAGATGGATTCTTCTCTCTTTTTGGATCTCAATACAATGTTCTCCCCCTCTCTCGTGGAGATCTATTCAATGTAATCTTCTTTTTGCGGTGTGTTTGTTGAGACCGATGAATTGTGGGTTTATGATCAAGATTATCTATGAACAATATTTGAATCTCCTATGAATTCTTTTATGTATGATTGGTTATCTTTGCAAGTCTCTTCGAATTATCAGTTTGGTTTGGCCTACTAGATTGGTTTTTCTTGCAATGGGAGAAGTGCTTAGCTTTGGGTTCAATCTTGCGGTGTCCTTTCCCAAAGATGAGGGGCAGCAAGGCACGTATTGTATTGTTTCCATCGAGGATAACAAGATGGTTTTTTTATCATATTGCATGAATTGATCCTCTACATCATGTCATCTTGCTTAAGGCGTTACTCTGTTTTCTTGAACTTAATACTCTAGATGCATGCCGGATAGCGATCGATGAGTGGAGTAATAGTAGTAGATGCAGCAGAGTCGGTCTACTTGTCTTGGACGTGATGCCTATATACATGATCATACTTAGATATTCTCATAACTATGCTCAATTCTGTCAATTGCTCAACAGTAATTTGTTCACCCACCGTAGAATACTTATGCTCTTGAGAGAAGCCACTAGTGAAATCTATGGCCCCCGGGTCTATCTTAATCATATTAATCTTCCTACGCTTTATTATTGCTTTGCTTTTTACCTTGCCTTTTGTTTTACTTTGCATCTTTATACCAAAAATACCAAAAATATTATCTATCATCTCTATCAGATCTCACTCTCGTAAGTGACCGTGAAGAGATTGACAACCCCTAATCGCGTTGGTTGCATGGAGCTACTTGCTTTGTGTAGGTACGAGGGACTCGCGCGTGGCCTCCTACTGGATTGATACCTTGGTTCTCAAAAACTGAGGGAAATACTTAGGCTACTTTGCTGCATTATCCTTTCCTCTTCGAGGAAATCCAACGCAGTGCTCAAGAGGTAGCAAGAAGAATTTCTGGCGCCGTTGCCAGGGAGGTCTACGCAAAAGTCAACATACCAAGTACCCATCACAATCCCTTATCTCTCGCATTACATTATTTGCCATTTGCCTCTCGTTTTCCTCTCCCCCACTTCACCCTTGCCGTTTTATTCGCCCTCTCTTTTCCGTTTGCCTTTTTTCTCGCTTGCCTTGTCGTCATGGCTAGTCTTATATCTTCTCCGTTGTCTCCCGAGAATGAAGTTCTAAATTTTAAACAAAGGGAGGGAGAAAATCTAAAAGACGCTTGGTATAGAATTTGCAATGCTCAAAATAGATCTACCAGGAAGCAATCTACTTCACTCCTTCTCCGCAATTTTTATGTAGGTGCTAATCCTTGGTATTGATATATCCTTAATACCATTACCGGAGGGAATTTCTTGGGTAGCCATACTTTTGTTTCTTATAATGCTATGATAGATTTATTTGGCTCACCACCCCTTTTGGTTAATGGGACTATGTTAACTTTGGAGCATGTAATGCAAAGACTTGAAATTATTGAAAATAAAGTTGCTACCGTTGAGTTAATTGAAAATCTAGATAAAAAGATCCACAATCAAATTACCCAATATGGATCTAAGGTAGGACTAACTTTGAAAAATATTAAGGAGAAGGAACCCATAGTTAATGAGAGAATAAATCAAGATTCCACTAGAATCGATAAACTTGAGGGTATCATTACCAACTTGGGAACCGCTTTTTCTTCCGTAAAGAATACTCCAAATCCTCCTAAAATTGCCAAGGTTATGTATATTCCTAAAAATAAGGGTGAATCCTCTAGTAAGGAAACCGCGGATCTTAAATCTATAAGTATTCATCCCAATCTTTTTGCTATCATTAAGGAACCATTTGCTACAAGTGAATTTTTCGATCTTGTGCCTAAAAGTTGATAATTACTAGAAAGAAATAAATTTCTAAGGAAGTTAGATGCCTCATTGAAGAATTGCCTACCAAAGATGGCAATACCTAGATCTATCCTCGCTTTTATGCCTAGCTAGGGGCGTTAAACGATAACTCTTGTTGGGAGGCAACCCAATTTTATATTTAGTTTTTTTGCTTTTTTCTATTTAGGAATAAATAATACATCTACCTTCTGTTTATATGTGGTTTTATGTTTTAATTAGTGTTTGTGCCAAGTTAAACCTATATGATCTTCTCGGATGATAGTTATTTGATCTTGCTGTAATTTCCAGAAACTTTCGGTTCACGAAACAAATTGTTAAAAATCACCAGAACGTGATAAAATAGTGATTCCAATTGATGCTGATCAATAAACAAATTGCCTAGGTCGTCCTATTTTTTCTGAATTTTTGGAGTTCCAGAAGTTCTCGTTAGTTACAGATTACTACAGACTGTTCTGTTTTTGACAGATTCTGTTTTTCGTGTGTTGTTTGCTTGTTTTGATGAATCTATGGTTAATAAAATAGTTTATAAACCATAGAGAAGTTGGAATACAGTAGGTTTAACACCAATATAAATAAATAATGAGTTCATTCCAGTACCTTGAAGTGGTCTTTTGTTTTCTTTCGCTAACGGAGCTCACGAGATTTCTGTTGAGTTTTGTGTTGTGAAGTTTTCAAGTTTTGGGTGAAATCTTTTGATGGATTATGGAACAAGGAGTGGCAAGAGCCTAAGCTTGGGGATGCCCATGGCACCCCCAAGATAATCTAAGGACACCAAAAAGTCAAAGCTTGGGGGATGTCCCGGAAGGCATCCCCTCTTTCGTCTACTTCCATCGGTAATTTTACTTGGAGCTATATTTTTATTCACCACATGATATGTGTTTTGCTTGGAGCGTCTTGTATGATTTGAGTCTTTGCTTTTCAGTTTACCACAATCATCCTTGATGTACACACCTCATACATGATTTGGAATTTGATAGAATACTCTATGTGCTTCACTTATATCTTTTGAGCTATATAGTTTTGCTCTAGTGTTTCACTTATATCTTTTAGAGCACGGTGGTGGATTTGTTTTATAGAAACTATTGATATCTCATGCTTCACTTAGATTATTTTTAGAGTCTTAAATAGCATGGTAATTTTCTTAATAATAATAATATGCTTGGTATTCAAGATTTGTAAAACTTTCTTTTGAGTGCGTTGAATACTAAGAAAAGTTTGATGCTTGATAATTGTTTTGAGATATGGAGATGGTGATATTAGAGTCATGCTAATTGAGTAGTTGTGAATTTGATAAATACTTGTGTTAAAGTTTGTGATTCCCGTAGCATGCACGTATGGTGAACCGTTATGTGATGAAGTCGGAGCATGATTTATTTATTGATTGTCTTCCTTATGAGTGGCGGTCGGGGACGAGCGACGGTCTTTTCCTACCAATCTATCCCCCTAGGAGCATGCGCATAATACTTTGCTTTGACAACTTGTAGATTTTTTCAATAAGTATATGAGTTCTTCATGACTAATGTTGAGTCCATGGATTATACACACTTTTCTTTCTTCCACCATTGCTAGCCTCTCTAATACCGCACACTTTTCGCTGGTATCATACACCCACCATATACCTTCCACAAAACAGCCACCATACCTACCTATCATGGCATTTCCATAGCCATTCCGAGATATATTGCCATGCAACTTTCCACCGTTCCGTTTATTATGACACGCTCCATCATTGTCATATTGCTAGCATGATCATGTAGTTGACATTGTATTTGTGGCAAAGCCACCGTTCATAATTATTTCATACATGTCACTCTTGATTCATTGCATATCCTGGTACACCGCCGGAGGCATTCATATAGAGTCATATTTTGTTCTAAGTATCGAGTTGTAATTGTTGAGTTGTAAGAAAATAAAAGTGTGATGATCATCATTTTTAGAGCATTGTCCCAAGTGAGGAAAGGATGATGGAGACTATGATTCCCCCACAAGTCGGGATGAGACTCCGGACGAAAAAAAATAAAAAGAAAAAGAGGCCATAAAAAAAGAGATAAGGCCCAAATAAATAAAAAAATGAGAGAAAAAGAGAGAAGGGACAATGTTACTATCCTTTTACCACACTTGTACTTCAAAGTAGCACCATGATCTTCATGATAGAGAGTCTCTCATTTTGTCACTTTCATATACTAGTGGGAATTTTTCATTATAGAACTTGGCTTGTATATTCCAACGATGGGCTTCCTCAAAATGCCCTAGGTCTTCGTGAGCAAGCGAGTTGGATGCACACCCACTTAGTTTCTTTTATTGAGCTTTCATATACTTATAGCTCTAGTGCATCCATTGCATGGCAATCCCTACTCACTCACATTGATATCTATTGATGGTCATCTCCATAGCCCGTTGATACGCCTAGTTGATGTGAGACTATCTTCCCTCTTTTTGTCTTCTCCAGAACCACCATTCTATTCCACATATAGTGCTATATCCATGGCTCACGCTCATGTATTGCGTGAAGATTGAAAAGTTTTGACAATGTCAAAAGTATGAAACAATTGCTTGGCTTGTCATCGGGGTTGTGCATGATTTAAATACTTTGTGTCGTGAAGATAGAGCATAGCCAGACTATATGATTTTGCAGGGATAACTTTCTTTGGCCATGTTATTTTGAGAAGACATGATTGCTATCTTAGTATGCTTGAAGTATTATTATTTTCATGTCAATATGAACTTTTGTCTTGAATCTTTCGGATCTGAATATTCATACCACAATTAAGAAGAATTACATTGAAATTATGCCAAGTAGCACTCGCATCAAAATTCTCTTTTATCATTTACCTACTCGAGGACGAGCAGGAATTAAGCTTGGGATGCCTGATCGTCTCCAACGTATCTATAATTTTGATTGCTCCATGCTATATTATCTACAGTTTTGGAACATATTGGGCTTTATTTTCCACTTTTATATTATTTTGGGACTAACCTATTAACCGAAGCCCAGCCCGAATTGTTGTTTTTTGCCTATTTCGGTGTTTCGAAGAAACGGAATATCAAACGGAGTCCAAACGGAATGAAACCTTCGGGAACGTGATTTTCTCACCGAATATGATCCAGGAGAGTTGGACCCCTAGGGCGCACCCCCTGCCTCGTGGGCCCCCTTTGCTCCATCGATGTACTCCTTCCTCCTATATGTACCTCATTGCACCCCCAAACGATCGAATCGGAGCCAAAACCTAATTCCACCGCCGCAACTTTACGTATCCATGAGATCCCATCTTGGGGCCTGTTAGGAGCTCCATGGGAAGGGAATCCACCACGGAGGGCTTCTACATCATCATAGCCCCTCCGATGAAGTGTGAGTAGTTTACCTCAGACCTTTGGGTCCATAGTTAGTAGCTAGATGGCTTCTTCTCTCTTTTTGGATCTCAATACAATGTTCTCCCCCTCTCTCGTGGAGATCTATTCGATGTAATCTTCTTTTTGCGGTGTGTTTGTTGAGACCGATGAATTGTGGGTTTATGATCAATATTATCTATGAACAATATTCGAATCTCCTATGAATTCTTTTATGTATGATTGGTTATCTTTGCAAGTCTCTTTGAATTATCAGTTTGGTTTGGCCTACTAGATTGGTTTTTCTTGCAATGGGAGAAGTGCTTAGCTTTGGGTTCAATCTTGCGGTGTCCTTTCCCGGTGTGATGGGGGCAGCAAAGGCACGTATTGTATTGTTGCCATCGAGGATAACAAGATGGTTTTTTTATCATATTGCATGAATTTATCCCTCTACATCATGTCATCTTGCTTAAGGCGTTACTCTGTTTTCTTGAACTTAATACTCTAGATGCATGCTGGATAACGGTCGATGAGTGGAGTAATAGTAGTAGATGCAGGCAGGAGTCGGTTTACTTGTCTTGGACGTGATGCCTATATAATATGATCATACCTAGATATTCTCATAACTATGCTCAATTCTATCAATTGCTCAACAGTAATTTCTTCACCCACCGTAGAATACTTATGCTCTTGAGAGAAGCCACTAGTGAAATCTATGGCCCCCGGGTCTATCTTAATCATATTAATCTTCCTACGCTTTATTATTGCTTTGCTTTTTACCTTGCCTTTTATTTTACTTTGCATCTTTATACCAAAAATACCAAAAATATTATCTATCATCTATATCATATCTCACTCTCGTAAGTGACCGTGAAGGGATTGACAACCCCTAATCGCGTTGGTTGCATGGAGCTATTTGCTTTGTGTAGGTACGAGGGACTCGCGCTTGGCCTCCTACTGAATTGATGCCTTGGTTCTCAAAAACTGAGGGAAATAATTACGCTACTTTGCTGCATTATCCTTCCCTCTTCGGAGAAATCCAACGCAGTGCTCAAGAGGTAGCAATGCAGCAAAGTAGCGTAAGTATTTCCCTCAGTTTTTGAGAACCAAGGTATCAATCCAGTAGGAGGCTACACGTGAGTCCCTCGCACCTACACAAACAAATAAATCCTCGCAACCAACGCGATAAGGGGTTGTCAATCCCTACACGGTCACTTACGAGAGTGACATCTGATAGATATGATAAGATAATATTTTTGGTATTTTTATGATAAAGATGCAAAGTAAAATAAAAGCAAAGGAAATAACTAAGTGTAGGAAGATTAATATGATGGAACATAGACCCGGGGGCCATAGGTTTAACTAGTGGCTTCTCTCAAGAGCATAAGTATTTTATCTGTGGTGAACAAATTATCGTTGAGCAATTGATGAATTGAGCATAGTTATGAGAATATCTAGGTATGATCATGTATATAGGCATCACGTCCGAGACAAGTAGACCGAGTCCCGCCTCAGATCTACTACTATTACTCCACACATCGGCCGCTATCCAAAGATGCATCTAGAGTATTAAGTTCATAAGAACAGAGTAATGCTTTAAGCAAGATGACATGATCTAGAGGGATAAATTCATGCAATATGATAAAAACCCCATCTTGTTATCCTCGATGGCAACAATACAATACATGCCTTGCTGCCCCTACTGTCACTGGGAAAGGACACCGCAAGATTGAACCCAAAGCTAAGCACTTCTCCCATTGCAAGAAAGATCAATCTAGTAGGCCAAACCAAACTGATAATTCAAAGAGACTTGCAAAGATAACCAATTATACATAAAGGAATTCAGAAGATTCAAATATTGTTCATAGATAAACTTGATCATAAACCCACAATTCATCGGTCTCAACAAACACACCGCAAAAGAAGATTACATCGAATAGATCTCCACAAGAGAGGGGGAGAACGTTGTATTGAGATCCAAAAAGAGAGAAGAAGCCATCTAGCTAATAACTATGGACCCAAAGGTCCGAGGTAAACTACTCACACTTCATCGGAGGGGCTATGATGATGTAGAAGCCTCCGTGGTGGATTCCTTCCATGAGCTGCAAACAGCCCCAAGATGGGATCTCGTTGATACGTATAGGTTGCGGTGGAATTAGGTTTTGGCCCAGATTCGATCGCTTGGGGGTACGAGGTATATATAGGAGGAAGGAGTACGCCGGTGGAGCAATGATAGTTTGACGAGGGTGGAGGGCGCGCCCACCCTCGTGGCTTCCTCGCTTGATTTCTTGACGAGGGTCCAAGTCCTGTGGATCATGTTCGTTCAAAAAACACGCTGTCAAGGTTTCATTCCGCTTGGACTCGCTTTGATATTCTTTTTCTCAAACTCAAATAGGCAAAAACAGCAATTGGGCTGGGCCTCCGGCTAATAGGTTAGTCCCAAAATAATATAAAAGTGAATAATAAAGCCCAATAATGTCCAAAATTGAAGATAATATAGCATGGAGCAATCAAAAATTATAGATACGTTGGAGACGCATCACATGGCTTATTTATGCACACATCCAGCCCTTTCTCTCCATTGTCTTGATGTAGTTAACTGTACCATTGTAGTCCGGCCCGCGACCTAATCGAGCGATCCTCGTCTGGAAGTTCATTGGATCCGTCAGAGATGGCGAGCGAGTCGCCACCGCGTGCTTATTCCCCGGGGGCCGGGGACGACACCGAAGTGCTGTCCCGGAGGGCCGATCCGAACCGGGGAGGAACCCAGGATGTTGTCTGGGAGGCGCCACGAGGCGAAGCCTCCACTACCGGACATATGGAGGGGACGATCCCCATGGAGACTGGCGAAGAGGGCCGCATCCAGCTTGGCCCTCAGCCGAATACGATTCCGGAGACCCATATGGCTCTGGAGTCGAGCGGGCAGCCCCCTTTCAAGGAGGGGGTGCACCGCTTCCGCCGGTGGTCCCTGTCCATCCAGGGGCGCCGGATAACCTAATGGAGGCGCTACGAAGTGCCTCCGTCGTGGACGAGCACCGTGTCCTTATGGGTGCGGTGATCGAGAAGGTTCAGTCCGTCAAGAGCGGACTGAATGAAGCCTGCAGCAGCCTGTTAACGGGTTTCGAGGTAAGAAAGAGAAAAGACCCCGTGTAGTCAGTAGCCCCTGAGACATTATCTGGTGTTCGGCGAGAAGAACCGGACAGAGGATCGGTCCTCTTTTGTAGGAGACTAACGTAATATGTATGCATAAGCAGGCGTCGCTGTTGGCCGCAGCCTCGCACGCTGCCGAAGTCTCTGAATTGAAGCAGAGGCTGGAGCGGACCGAGAACGAGCTCGACGAGGTTAGAGTGCGGCTGCAGGAGAAGCAAGGTGAGTAACGTCTTGCTGTGTGTTCAGAAAGCAGAGGCGTTGTGTATTGACTGTAATGTCGAAATGTATGCAGGAGCCGCGACCGAGGTCGAGGCCCTGAGGAAGGCCCTGGGCAAGGCCGAGGAGAAGGCTGTCCAGCAGCAAGCCGCCCGTAAGAAGCTCAAGGCCCGTGTCAAGGAAATCCAGCAGGAGCTCCAAGATGCAGTGAAAAAATGTGAGACCTCAGAGAATGATGTGTCGGCTCAGGAGGCCAAACTCACCAAGGCTCGTCAGGGCACGGAGACCGCACGGAATGAGGCCCAGGCCGTCATCCAAGAGATCCAGGAGGCCAGGAAGATCACGGCGGGTAAGGCTTTTAAGATGCAAAGCAAGTATGCAGAGAGGCAGTACCTTTTACTAACCCGGTTCGAGTTCCCGTGGGCTTTGCGGATCTACCATGCAGCGACGATGTCAGAGAGTTCTACCGAGCCAAAGGAGGAGGTTCTACGGAGAAGCTATTCGTCGTCGCAGATGTGCACGCCAGAGCATCCGTGTCCTTCATCGATCACCAAGCAGCTGGTGGAGCTGCACAGGGTGGCCGAACTAGCCATGAGGGATTTGACAATCTGGCTATGGCCAGCCGAAGCTATGCCCGGCAGCTACTTCAGACTCGTGAGGCGGCTAGTGGAAGCCTGTCCGCGACTGGATGTCGTCAAGCGCTCTGCATGTATTGAAGGTGCTCGTATGGCCTTCGCTCGTTGCAAGATGTGGTGGGCGAAGATGAACGTTGTTGAAGTTGCCAGCGGGCCGCCGGAGGGCAAGGAGCATCGCACACCCTAGAAATATTTAGCAGATGTCATAGAAGGGTCTCGACTTGCAGCAGCTCAATGTTCGCAGGACATTATTTTCGAATGGATACATTTGTGTTGTCCTTTGCCTTGTATTATAAAGACAAAGCTTCTTTTGTAATGTAATTTCATTATGCTTTAAATTGTTTCCTCCTGTGCGGCCGTGTTATATGCAATCTGAGGGTTGGCCAGTCATCGGCTTCTGCCCTCACGTAATTAGTACGGAGGTGTTCGGGATGGGATCTAAACAATCTTGATCCAGTTATATGGTCCTTTGATACGTCTCCAACGTATCTATAATTTTTGATTGCTCCATGCTATATTATCTACTGTTTTGGACCACATTGGGCTTTATTTTCCACTTTTATATTACTTTTGGGACTAACCTATTCATCGGAGGCCCAGCCCAGAATTGTTGTTTTTTGCCTATTTCAGTGTTTCGAAGAAACGAAATATCAAACGGAATCCAAACGGAATGAAACCTTCGGGAACGTGATTTGCTCAACAAATAAGATCCAGGAGACTTGGACCCTCTGTCAAGAACGCCACGAGGCGGTCACGAGGGTGGATGGCGCCCCCCTAGGGCGCGCCCCTGCCTCGTGGGCCCCTCGAAGCTCCACCGACGTACTCCTTCCTCCTATATATACCTCACGCACTTCAAACGATCGACACGGAGCCAAAAACCTAATTCCACCGCCGCAACCTTCTGTACCCACGAGATCCCATCTTGGGCCCTGTTCCGGAGCTCCGCCGAAAGAGGAATCCACCACGGAGGGCTTCTACATCAACACCATAGCCTCTCCGATGAAGTGTGAATAGTTTACCTCAGACCTTCGTGCAAAATCCCAAATTTTCAATCTGGAATGTTATACATAGATCATCATTTGCATATCATATTTTATTGCATTTTGGCTCGATCCTAGAAATTTCACGCAACTCAAGGACCCACGGAGAGAGTTGGAGATTTCGTTATTTCATATTTGAGTTTTCTCAAATTTTGAAAATAGGATCATTTGATTTTATTTATTTTATCCTCAATTATTTCTACTATCAAAATATGAGAAGGGGAATAAAATGACTTTCCCAAAATAAAGAAATATTGAAGATTTAATAAAAAAATCAAATTAGATTTTTATTTGGAGTTTATCGCTATTTTATTTGAATTTAGGAAAAATGCGCGTCTTTCAAAATTGCATTTAGGCCGCAAATAAATGTTCATCTTGTCCGGCTTGATTTTAGAAGCCGGGGAAAATTTATTTCGGGATTTTTGGAGTTCGTTTAGTATTTCTTTCGTTCGTTTTTCTGCGCGATAATTTTTTCCTAAAAAAAAGTCCGAACCGACCTATGGTCAGAATCGCCAGACTCACCGGGCAGTCTTTATAGCGCGGGGCGATTTTCATCCCAAGCCGCCTCACCCACCCACCGCCGCGCCTGCGTTCCCCAAACCCTAGCGCCGTCGCTCATGCCACGAGCTCGCCCGCCGCCACCGACACGCCCACGAGGTTGACCATTGCGCGGTTTTTAAGAAAAACCGTTCGGTTTTTCCGTTGGTTTTCGTCGGTTTTTTTAGATCTGTTTTTTTATTAGATCGGTTTTTTTCGGTTTAGGTTAATTAGCAAGCGTTCGCTCGTTCGTTCGTTCGTTTAAACAAACGTGTTCATCGTTTAGATCCAGATAACAAACGTTCGTTCGTTAATCTGTTCGTTGTTTTTCTTTTTCTCGGATTTATTCCGCGATTTTTCTGATCGCGGTTTCTGATCCGATCTAGTATAACTTTTCGCTCGTTTATTGGAATCAGGCGATTCAAGCGCCTAGAGTTTCTTCTCGAAACCCTCTTTCTGTATAATCAACTCAAACAAGTTTTTGCCTCTGTAAAATTTGACTTAGGTCCAGATTAGTAAACGAAGCTTGTTTCTTTCGCCGTTTGACTTTCGTTGCTTCGTTTGATTTGATTCTTTTTGCAAACCGGAGTTCTTAAGTTGAACTTTCTGGTTAGATCGTTTATTTGAGTTTTACCTGTGCATTAGATGAGTACTTATTGTGTGCTTGTTGGTTTGTGATAGAGTACCCGGAGTGCGCCGCTTGCTACATTGAATCTCTAGGTTTCGCGGATAATCAGCAAGGCAAGTAACACTTTGATCATACCTTTTTACTACCCAGTTTTTATGCATTAGATCAATCCTCAAACATTGCATGATTAGGATCTAATTAAATTGTGGGTTTTGGGAAAGTAGTTGAGGTAGCACCTATTACCTGTTTTATTATCAAACCCTTGGGAGTTACTTCTACGTTTGCTTATTGCCATGCTATGCTAGTAGACGTGGATTGGGTGAGTGTATCCATGAAAGATGTGAGATTGTTAATTAATGGTTTATTTAAGGTGGCAACTTAAACACACATCTGGGTGGATTGAGGTACCGGTATTCCAGATTACTGCTTTTTTGGACCGCCACCCGTGCTCAAAAGGGATCATGAGATTATTCATGCTAGAAACTTCCGTGTGCAGCCACAAGCTACTATGGGCTCTAGCATAGTTGACTAAGTCATGCGAACTCTTACAGTGGTAGACTAGTTGATGTAGGGGATGTAGGTTTGTACAGTCTACATGTTCGTAAGGTGCCAGCGTTTCTGAAAGACTATGTCTTGGTCATCCGTTTCTCAAACACCATGTAGTGCGAGAATCCCAACGGAGGAGATCGAGTCTTGTGGGGAAAAGTGCACTAACCTCTGCAGAGTGTACAAACTAATCATGGTTAGCCGTGTCCCCGGTTATGGACATCTTGAGTATCTAGTACTTGGATATCATGTGAATCTCATCATGTTACTTTAATTAAAATTGTTGGGTTTTAAATGATGATGCTTAATTGGGATTGAGAATGTCACAACCATTCTCAATGTTTAACAACCACCATGATAGTTAAATAAAATTTATTCCTTTGCAAGAGGGAAAAATTGGCTTTACGCAAAACTGTAACCATAGAGCTTTCCACCAGCCATATATGCATGTAGTATAGCATTACTCTTTTCATATTACTCTCTATGTGTTACATTGCCAAGATATTCCATGTGTCGACCCGTTTTGGGCTGCAACGCTCATGTTGCGAGACTTTTCGAACGACAAGTAAGGTGCCTTAGGTCGTGGTTCTATACTCGATGATGTCACCGGAGTTGATGGACTCGCTTATCTTCCAAGCCTTCCGCTGTTATCGTTATTAGATGGCCTTAAGCCATATTTATTGTAATAAGTTCTCTTCGAGACATTCGATGTAATAAGTGTGTGATTGCTACTCTGTTATAAATCCTTCGAGTATCGTGCGTGTCAAGATTCTCGATCCAAGGATGACACCGATGCACGAGATCGATCGCTTGAGGTCCGGTCGCTACAAGATGGTATCGAGCACACGCCGATGTTAGGACACGACCACTAAGCTAAAGCCCTAGATCACTACTCTTTCTTCTCATTTCGACTCCTCATCTTTTCTACTCTTTTAGGATGGCGGATGCAAGGAACAAGTTCATGCAACCGGATGATGATACACCCTTTGGACGTCACTTGAAGGAAGTCACTAGATACCGGAACATCGAAGTACCAAGCTTCACCGGGACCTACAACGCCACTTTACCCGAAGAGGAGCGTTGGATGATTCAAGTTCAAGTTCCAGGAAGGATGTTCGCACCAGTCAGGGAGCCCATAGAGTTTTCTTTTGATGCACCAAACTGGAATCTAGGAAAGAGCATGGCAGCCCACATAACCATGGGACGTATTGGAGAAGTTTACCGCAATGATCTCAAGGATACTATCTACCAGATTTGTGGGTGCCGAGATGAGCAATGGGAGATGATCAGCACCAGGAGGGATAGATCAATCACAACATATATCCAGGAGTTAAACCAGCACATCCGACGTCAGGAGAACCATATGTGCGCAGGCCTGATGGATCTGCAGAAGGCCTTGACCAAGATCAAGGAGCTAGAGGAAGAACTCAAGGCTACACGTGAAGATTACATGGAAGAAATTGAAGTGCTAGTGGAGAAGAATGACGACTTAACCAGGAAGCTAGGAGATTTCATGGGAGACCCCACACCAGGCAGAGAAGACGATGATTCCACTTGCCCGAATAACTATATCATCATCGACGACACCGACTCAGACCCCGACGACAGCGATGATGACTATGTTGATGAAGCTGGAGCGGATATCATGGAGTCTTCATCGGAGCAGTTTTTCTAGTTGACCACCATAACAGTAGTAGAATTTCCCCCATTGTATCTAGTTTAGTCCAAGCACTTTTGTAACGATAGATAGACCGTTGTATGCCCTTGTTTGAATTGATTGGAGTGATATTGTTTGCATTTGTCTCATGTGCATATGGGTAGTGTTTTCTCACTAGACCTCATTCTATTCTATATTCTCATCATCTCTAAAACCCTCAGATGCCTCCGAGACGCGACACCGGATTTGTTTTCCCACCGGAGATCACTCAGTTGATTCAGCAGCAGAATGCTTTGATGCAAGCACTAGTACAGAACCAAGGCAACAACAACAACAACCCACCACCGCCACCACCTGTTGACCATTTGACTCGTTTCTTGAGGCTAAATCCGCCGGTGTTTTCCAGTAGCACCGAGCAGATTGTTGCAGATCATTGGCTCCGCAAGGTTGGAAGGGAGCTGACCACTGCAGGATGCACAGAAGCGGAGAGAGCGCGTTTTGCCGCACATCAGCTTGATGGACCCGCAAAATCATGGTGGGAGAATTACACAGCCACACACCCTATTGACACTGTCACATGGGATCGGTTTCAGCATGCTTTCCGTACTGCCCACGTTTCAACAGGAGCTATGGCCATGAAGAAGCGTGAGTTTCGCAACTTACACCAAGGAGGACGCACTGTAAGCCAGTATGTGGAGGACTTTAGTAAGTTAGCACGTTATGCCCCAGATGACGTTGCTACAGATGCAGCTAAGCAGGAGAAGTTTCTAGAAGGGCTTAATGATGAGCTGAGGATGCAGTTGATGGTAGCAACTTTCAACAACTACCAGGAGTTGGTAGATCGTGCTCTTATGATTGAAGGGAAGCAGCAACAGATTGAAAACCACAAGCGGAAGTATGGTCAAGGAAAGTACAATTCTGGAGCTCAGCAGAAGCTACGCTTTACCCCGAAACCGGGAGGACAATTTCAGCATACCCATGGAGGAGGTATCTCGCACAATCATAATGGTTCCAAGAATGGAAACGGGAATGGAGGAAGCAACGGACAAAACCGCACCAACCCGTCAACCCCAGCCAAGAGAGACCTGAGCCAAGTCACTTGCTTTAAGTGTCAGAAGATCGACATTATGCCAACGAATGTCCCAAGCCCGAATGGAAATGGCAATGGAAGCTCAGGGAAGAAGACGAACCCTTTCAACAGGGGATGTGAACCACGCTACCGTGGAGGAGGTTGAAGCTCACCGGATGCGAATAGGTAAGTTTTTGGTTAAGACATTTACTGCAATTGTTCTTTTTGATACGGGTGCATCGCATTCATACATATCAAGGGGATTTGTGGATAAGTATAAATTGCCAACCCAAGCCCTTAGGTCACCCATGCTAGTAACCTCACCTGGAGCAGAATATATGGCTAGTCTATGGTGTGATCGATTACCATTAAAGATTGGTAACTACGTGTTTCCCTCGGACCTAATAGTATTGGAATCACAAGGATTGGATGTGATATTAGGCATGGATTGGTTATCGAAGTATGGAGGAAACATCGAATGCGCCAGTAAGATGATTTTTCTTACCACCCCAAAAGGAAGAAGGATCAAGTATGTGTCACGGCATGAGCCGAAGAGGACACGAGTAAATTCCTTATCAGGAGTTGTGCAGGAGGAAGTACCAGTGGTGAAGGATTTCCCTGACGTGTTCTCAGAGGAGTTGCCAGGCATGCCACCAGATGGAGACATTGAGTTTCTAATTGAGTTGTTGCCAGGCACAGGGCCGATATCTAAGAGACCGTACTGGATGCCCGCACAAGATTTGGAAGAAATTAAGAAGCAGATTAAGGAGTTACTGGATAAAGGTTTTATTCGCCCAAGTTCTTCGCCTTGGGGATCGCCAGTACTTCTAGTGGAGAAGAAGGATGGATCATTGAGGATGGTTGTTGATTATCGAGGATTGAATGAAGTGACCATTAAGAATAAGTACCCGTTGCCGATGATCAACGACTTGTTTGACCAATTGCAAGGAGCTAAGGTATTTTCCAAGATCGATTTGCAATCAGGATACCATCAGTTAAAGATTCGGGAGCAGGATATACCCAAGACGGCTTTTACCACCAGGTATGGACTGTATGAGTATACCATTATGTCATTTGGACTGACTAACGCACCTGCCTATTTCATGAACATGATGAACAAGGTGTTTATGGAGTTTTTGGATAAGTTCATCATGGTGTTCATTGATGATATTTTGGTTTATTCAAAGAATGAAGAAGAGCATAAGGAGCATTTGTGTTTAGTACTTGAGAAGCTCAGAGAACATCAGTTATACGCCAAGTTCGGCAAATGTGAGTTTTGGTTGAAGGAAGTTGGATTTCTCGGACATGTTATATCCGGAGAAAGAATAGCGGTGGATCCCACCAAAGTTGTCACTGTGACAAACTGGGAAGCACCAACGACTGTTGGAGAGATCCGAAGTTTCCTTGGACTGGCAGGATACTACCGGAGATTCATTGAGAATTTCTGAAGATTGCGAAGCCTGTGACGGAGTTATTAAAGAAGGATACCAAGTTCAACTGAACTGAAGAATGTGAGGCTAGTTTCCAAGAGTTGAAGAAACGTTTGGTTACATCACCAGTGTTGATTCTGCCAGATCAGCGCAAGGATTATGAGGTGTATTGCAACGCTTCACGTCGAGTACTTGGAGCAGTGCTTATGCAGGAGGGAAGAGTTGTTTCGTATGCTTCACGACAACTGAAACCTCATGAGTTGAATTATGCTACTCATGATTTGGAATTAGCAGCCGTGGTACACGCGTTAAAGACTTGGAGACATTTTCTCATTGGAAACCACTGTGAGGTGTACACGGATCACAAGAGTTTGAAATACATCTTCACGCAAAAGGAGTTGAATCTCAGGCAAAGGAGATGGTTGGAGCTTATCAAGGATTATGATATGAGATTGCATTATCACCCCGGAAAGGCTAACGTAGTAGGAGATGCGTTGAGCCGCAAGAGCCATGTCAACACACTCATGACCGGAGATTTGCCAAAGGAGTTAGTCGAGGATCTTCGGGAGCTATGTTTAGAGATAGTTCCGAGAGGCTATGTAGCAGCATTGGAGATACAGTCTACTTTGATGGATAAGATCAGAGAAGCTCAGGCAACTGACAAGGAGATTGCCTCTATTAAGGAGAAAGTGAGCAAGGGAAAAGCTAAAGGATTTCGTGAGGATGAGCACGATACCCTATGGTTTGAGGACCGCGTTTATGTGCCTAATGATCCGGAGATCAGGAAGTTGATTTTGCAAGAGGCCCATGATTCGCCGTATTCGATTCATCCAGGAAATACCAAGATGTATTTGGATTTGAAGGACACTTTCTGGTGGACCGGAATGAAGAAAGATATTGCGGAGTATGTAGCAGTTTGTGATGTATGTCAGAGAGTGAAGGCAGAACATCAGAAGCCAGCAGGTTTGTTACAGCCATTGCCGATACCCGAATGGAAGTGGGAAAAGTTAGGCATGGATTTTATCACGGGATTACCCAGGACTCGTTCAGGCTATGACTCGATTTGGATCGTAGTTGATCGCTTGACGAAGGTAGCTCACTTCATCCCAGTGAAGACCACTTACAACAGTGCTAAGTTGGCTAAGATATATATGACCAGGATCGTATGTCTGCATGGAGTTCTGAGAAGCATTGTATCAGATAGAGGAACCCAGTTTACCTCAAAGTTCTGGAATCAGTTGCACGAAACTTTGGGTACCAGGCTAGAGTTTAGTACAACTTTTCATCCACAAACAGATGGACAGACCGAGAGAGTCAATCAGATTTTGGAGGATATGCTGAGAGCTTGTGCACTAGATTATGGATCTAGTTGGGACGACAATTTGCCGTATGCAGAGTTCTCTTACAACAACAGTTATCAATCCAGTTTGAAGATGGCCCCTTTCGAAGCCTTGTACGGAAGGAGGTGCAGAACCCCGCTGTTGTGGGATGAAGTTGGAGACCGCCAGTTATTTGGACTAGATTTGATTAAGGAGTCTGAACAGAAGGTGAAGTTGATTCGCGATAGGCTCAAGGTAGCCCAGTCTAGGCAGAAGGGCTATGCGGATTCTAAACGCAAGGAGACAGTTTACGAAGTCGGAGATAGAGTATATCTTCGAGTATCTCCACTTTGAGGAGTTAAGCACTTTGGAGTTAAAGGAAAGTTAGCGCCACGTTTTGTGGGACCATACAAAGTTTTTGAGCGCATGGGAGAAGTTGCTTACAAGTTGGAATTGCCCGAAGGATTGTCAGGAGTTCACGATGTGTTCCACGTTTCCCAGTTGAAGAAGTGCCACGCAGAGATGGCTGATATACACGAGGATACTGTGTCACCGGAAGCGATTCATTGGGTAATGATTTGACCTACGAGGAGAAACCACCAAAATTCTCGAGTTTGCCACCGAGTCACCCACAAAAGGTTATCAAGTTTTGCAAAGTCCAAAGGAGCCACCACACCGAGGATGAAGCCACCGGGAGCGAGAGGAAGATCTGTGAAGGACCACCTCACCTATTTTCTAGTTAACCCGAATCTCGAGGGCTAGATTCATCTTAAGGGGTAGGTTTATAACATCCCAAATTTTCAATTTGGAATGTTATACATAGATCATCATTTGCATATCATATTTTATTGCATTTTCGGCTCGATCCTAGAAATTTCACGCAACTCAAGGACCCACGGAGAGAGTTGGAGATTTCGTTATTTTCATATTTGAGTTTTCTCAATTTTTGAAAATGGGATCATTTGTTTTTATTTATTTTATCCTCAATTATTTCTACTATCAAAATATGAGAGAGGGAATAAAATGACTTTCCCAAAATAAAGAAATTTTGAAGATTTAATATAAAAAAATCAAATAAGATTTTTATTTTGAGTTTATCGCTATTTTATTTGAATTTAGGAAAAATGCACGTTTTTCAAAATTGCATTTAGGCCCCAAATAAATGTTCATCTTGTCCGGCTTGATTTTAGAAGCCGGGGAAAATTTATTTCGGGATTTTTGGAGTCCATTTAGTATTTCTTTCGTTCATTTTTCTGTGTGATATTTTTTTTTTAAAGTCTGAACCGACCTATGGGCGTCAGAATCGCCAGACTACGCCTCGGCGGGGTCTTTATAGCGCCTCGGCCGACCCCAGCCCAAGCCGCCGCCTGACCCACCAACCGCCTGCCCCCACGCCCCAAACCCTAGCGCCGCCCGCAAGCCGCCGAGTCGCCTCTTGCCGCCCACACGTCGGCCGAGGTTGACCCGCCGCTGGTTTTTTTTTAGAAAATAGTTCGGTTTTTCCGTCGGTTTTTTAGATCTATTTTTTTATTAGATCGGTTTTTTTTCGGTTTAGGTTAATTAGCGAGCGTTCGCTCGTTTGTTCGTTTAAGAGAATGTGTTCATCGTTTAGATCCAGATGACGAACGTTCATTCGTTAATCTGTTCGTCGTTTTTCTTTTTTTCGGATTTATTCCACGATTTTTCTGATCGCGATTTCTGATCCGATTTTCGATCTAGTATAACTTTTCGCTCGTTTATCGGAATCAGGCGATTCAAGTGCCTAGAGTTTCGTCTCGAAACCCTCTTTCCGAATAATCAACTCAAACAAGTTTTTGCCTCTGTAAAATTTGACTTAGGTCCAGATTAGTAAACGAAGCTTGTTTCTTTCGCCGTTTGACTTTCGTTGCTTCGTTTGATTTGATTCTTTTTGCAAACCGGAGTTCTTAAGTTGAACTTTCTGGTTAGATCGTTTATTTGAGTTTTACATGTGCATTAGATGAGTACTTATTGTGTGCTTGTTTGTTTGCGATAGAGTGCCCGGAGTGCGCCACTTGCTACTTTGAATCTCTAGGTTTCGCGGATCATCAGCAAGGCAGGTAACACTTTGATCATACCTTTTTACTACCCAGTTTTTATGCATTAGATCAATCCTCAAACATTGCATGATTAGGATCTAATTAAATTGTGGGTTTTGGGAAAGTAGTTGAGGTAGCACCTATTACCTGTTTTATTATCAAACCCTTGGGAGTTACTTCTACGTTTGCTTATTGCCATGCTATGCTAGTAGACGTGGATTAGGTGAGTGTATCCATGACAGATGTGAGATTGTTAATTAATGGTTTATTTAAGGTGGCAACTTAAACACACATCTGGGTGGATTGAGGTACCGGGTATTCCAGATTGCTGCTTTTTTTGGACCGCCACCTGTGCTCAAAAGGGATCATGAGATTATTCATGCTAGAAACTTCCATGTGCAGCCACAAGCAACTATGGGCTCTAGCATAGTTGACTAAGTCATGCGAACTCTTACAGTGGTAGACTAGCTGATGTAGGGGATGTAGGTTGGTACGGTCTACCAGTTCGTAAGGTGCTAGCGCTTCTGAAAGACTATGTCTCGGTCATCCGTTTCTCAAACACCATGTAGTGCGAGAATCCCAACGGAGGAGATCGAGTCTTGTGGGGAAAAGTGCACTAACCTCTGCAGAGTGTACAAACTAATCATGGTTAGCCGTGTCCCCGGTTATGGACATCTTGAGTATCTAGTACTTGGATATCATGTGAATCTCATCATGTTACTTTAATTAAAATTGTTGGGTTTTAAATGATGATGCTTAATTGGGATTGAGAATGCTGTCAACCATTCTCAATGTTTAACAACCACCATGATAGTTAAATAAAATTTATTCCTTTGCAGTAGGGAAAAATTGGCTTTACGCAAAACTGTAACCATAGAGCTTTCCACCAGCCATATATGCATGTAGTATAGCATTACTCTTTTCATATTACTCTCTATGTGTTACATTGCCAGCATATTCCATGTGCTGACCCGTTTTTTTGGCTGCAACGTTCATGTTGCAGACTTTTCAGACGACGAGTAAGGTGCCTTAGGTCGTGGTTCTATACTCAGCGATGCCGTTGGAGTTGATGGACTCGCTTATCTTCCAAGCCTTCCGCTGTTATCGTTATTAGATAGCCTTAAGCCATATTTATTGTAATAAGTTCTCTTTTGAGACATTCGATGTAATAAGTGTGTGATTGCTACTCTGTTATAAATCCTTCGAGTACTGTGTGTGTCAGCATTACTGATCCAGGGATGACACTGATGCATAGAGATCAGACTGTTTGAGGTCTGGTCGCTACACTTCGGGTCCATAGTTAGTAGCAAGATGGCTTCTTCTCTCTTTTTGGATCTCAATACAATGTTCTCCCCCTTTCTCGTGGAGATCTATTCGATGTAATCTTCTTTTTGTGGTGTGTTTGTTCAGACCGATGAATTGTGGGTTTGATGATCAAGATTATCTATGAACAATATTTGAATCTTCTCTGAATTCTTTTATGTATGATTGGTTATCTTTGCAAGTCTCTTCGAATTATCAGTTTTGTTTGGCCTACTAGATTGGTTTTTCTTGCAATGGGAGAAGTGCTTAGCTTTGGGTTCAATCTTGCGGTGTCCTTTCCCAGAGGCTGAGGGGCAGCAAGGCACATATTGTATTGTTGCCATCGAGGATAACAAGATGGGGTATTTATCATATTGCATGAATCTATTCCTCTACATCATGTCATCTTGCTTAAGACGTTACTCTATTTTCTTGAACTTAATACTCTAGATGCATGCTGGATAGCGGTCAATGAGTGGAGTAATAGTAGTAGATGCAGGCAGGAGTCGATCTACTTGTCTCGGACGTGATGCCTATATACATGATCATACCTAGATATTCTCATAACTATGCTCAATTCTGTCAATTGCTCAATAGTAATTTGTTCTCCCACCGTAGAATACTTATGCTCTTGAGAGAAGCCACTAGTGAAATCTATGGCCCCGGGGTCTATTCTCATCATATCAATCTCCAATCACTTTATTATTGCTTTGCTTTTTTACTTTACTTTTTATTTCACTTTGCATCTTTATATAAAAAATGCCAAAATATTATCTATCAGATCTCACTCTCGTAAGTGACCGTGAAGGGCTTGACAACCCCTAATCGCGTTGGTTGCGTTGAGCTATTTGTTTTGTGTGGGTACGAGGGACTCGCACGTAGCCTCCTACTGGATTGATACCTTGGTTCTCGAAAACTGAGGGAAATACTTACTCTACTCTGCTGCATCACCCTTTCCTCTTCAAGGAAATCCAACGCAGTGCTCAAGAGGTAGCAGGAAGATTTATGGCACTGTTGCCGGGGAGTCTACGCAAAAGTCAACATACCAAGTAACCATCACAATCCCTTATATCTCGCATTACATTATTTGCCATTTGCCTCTCGTTTTCCTCTCCCCCACTTCACCCTCGCCGTTTATTCGCCCTCTCTTTTCCGTTTGCCTTGATGTCTTACTTGGCTCGTTTGCTCGTTTGGTTGAAATAGTTGAGTATTTATTCCTAAACAGAGAAGCTAAATATCTATGGATCCTCATCCACTTGCCAATCTTTTTAAGAGATCCAATTATGATGAACCAATTCCTAGTGATTTCGATGCACTAGATTATCTTTATAAGCTTTTGCCTGAAATCCGTAAATCTGAAAATTGTGATGAAGTGCTTCACGATAGATCTTTAAATAAAAAGCATGATTTCAATGATTTTATTATAAATTCTATTGATGTAAAATATGCTAATAATATGCAAAACCCTAAGCTTGGGGATGCTAGTTTTGCTATGTCTACTACTTGTTGCAATGATCATGATTGGGGTGCTTCTTCTTATGATCTTGAAAATTTATTTAATCCCCATGATGAATATGAGATTGATAATATTGTTTGCAATAATATTGAAAGTGGGTTTGGAAGAGTTTCAACTTTAGATCCCACATATTTGGAGAATATTAAATCTTATGGACGCGGTGTTTTGGCTCCTAGGTGCATATGCACTAGGAGCCAAAGGCAATTACCACAATCTTATGAAATTTTTGATAAAAGTTGGTTTGGAGAGGTCATGACTTTAGTTAATGTTAATCCCACTATTTTGGAAGAGTGTCAACTTTGCATGCATGTGGATCGTGTTGAAAATATTTTATGTGATAGCTATTTTGTTGAATTTGCTTATGATCCCACATGTAATTATTATGAAAGAGGAAAATATGGTCGTAGAAATTTTCATGATAATAAATTACCTCTCGTTATGTTGAGATTGCTATTGTTTCTTTCCGCTTCCTTGCATATGCTAGTTTTTGCTTGCTATGATAATTTGTTTGCCTATAAGATGCCTATGCATAGGAAGTATTTTAGACTTAGATGTGTTTGTCACATGTTTTATGATGCTCTCTTTGTGCCTCAATTCTTGTCTTTCTTGTGAGCATCATTGAAATCTCAATGCCTAGCTAAAAAGGCTTTAAAGAAAAGCGCTTGTTGGGAGACAATCCAATATTTTTCCTTGCTGCTTAGTAATAAATAATCCATCTACCTTCTGTTTAGATGTGGTTTTATGTAGCGACCCGACCCAAAATCGGTCAAGTCTCTGTGTAATTGTACCATCCCAAGATCATGCTGGCACACACAGTACATTGATGAAATAATCAAAGTTCAATCACACCTGAATTTATTACACGATTCTCATATCGAGTCTTTAGTACAATAGAATAAATGCGGCCGAAGTCCAACTCATGAGAAATAAACTAAGTAAAGTTGCGTGGCGTGAGATTTAAATAGCGAGTCCATCCGACTCCATAGGGCAATCGCCAAGCGCGGATCGTAGCCTCACTCCCGATCGAATACTCCTCGCAACATAAGACGTTGCAGCCGTGTAGGTCAGCATTTTGAATATGCCGCAAGTCATGAAGAGAGAATAACAATGAAAATTACTAATACTATATGCAATTTGGTGTGGGGCTCTAAGTTTCATTGTTTTTTGCGAAAAGCCGCTTTTTCCTACAATAAGGACTTGTTTGCAATTACTACGAAATGTTGGTAATTATTGAGATGGTTCCGCCAACCAATGTCTCATTCCCAATTATTAAATAATCCCTCAATTAATTTATTAATTTCAGTGTCGAGATTTCAAATACTTCCAAGTTCCAGAGGCTCAAATTGTCCGTAATCGGGACACGGCTAACCGATTAGATCTTCACTCTGCAGAGGTTTATGACTTTACCCGCAAGAATCGCTCCTCCTTTTAAGTCTTCGCACTTCACGGTGTTTGAAGACGGATGAACGAAACAGGGTCTTCCAAGAGTTCCTCCGCCACCGCCGTACCCATCCAATCCTACCGCTTCTTCTACATCTCGTAGCATCGTCCGCCAGAGTCACACCAAGGGTTGACCAAGCCGAGCCCATAATGGCTTGCGGCTGCACAGTAAGCTTCCGTCAATGGGGTATACATCCGTCTCTTTGTGGCTGGGTGAAGCTTTCCGCAAGATGTCATGGCGCTTCTCCATGCATCCCGCCAACCACCGGTTTTCTCCAGGTGCCCACAACCGCCCTCCACCCAAGAGTGAATTTTGAAGTCCATCTTGATCTTGAAGTCATGGGGTTGTCATCATCTTGTCTCTCACATCTCCCTTATGAATCACTCAACCAAACCCGCTCTGAGCATAGCAAAATAAACTACTTCGTCCCCGCAATGGTAACAAGGGGAATTGGGTTCATCCTACCTCATGATACTACTCAAGAACATAACTTCAAATTCTCCTACTGCATGCATGGTGGGGAGGTGTAATTCTAATGCAATAAAATCATAGGCATAGTAAAAGAAAATATGATCAATTACTTGCCTTGCTGACGATCTTCGAAAGCTAGGGACTCGTGGTAGCAAGCTTCGCACTCCGGAAATTCTACAGAGGCAAACAACAATCATAATAAGCATACAACATATGATCACTTAACAAAACAGCATACTAATATAACACATGAAACAATTGAACCAAAACCCAAAGAAAACTCGAAGAAATCCAAATCAATGCTTTTACCACATCAAACAACAACCAAGAAATAGTTTTACACAACCAAATTTTTCTTAACAGAACCTAAGCATGGGTTTTTGCTAACTAACAGAAAAGAAAACATAATGCAACTAGAAGCAAAAAGAATCACATTAAAAGCTATTATAGAACTCCTATTATGCCTATAACAATCCTAGCAAGAAAAATGAAAATAAAAATTTTATTTATTGTAAATAAAAGTTCATGATCTAAAGTTACAGAAACTAACCTAAAATAAACTATCACATAGGAAAAATAAAATTATTTGCTAAATAAAACAATAGGAAAACAGTAGCTAGTTAAATAAATAGGAAAAATATGATTCTGATTAAAATATTTTTTATTAAATCTAAAATGCCCAAATAAATTCCTACGGTTAGGCAAGGTCAAAACAAAGTTGTGAAAAAAGAATCACTAAAATAAAATAATCCTAACTCATTTTATGGCAGAATTACTAATCTGTCTAAATCTAAAATAAAACAATTTATAATAATTTTAACATGACTAAACATATTTTCTACAGAAACTACAACAAATTTGCAAACTAACAAAAAAGAATCACTTAAAAATATTAAGTAGATTAAAAGATATGGATTTTACAAAACTGAAACTATTCTGTAAACAAAACAGAAACGAAAATATAATTAAAAAGAAAAATCTGGCTAATGGGCCTATCTAGCGCTCGGGCGTAATATAACTAAAACGTGCCCGCGGTTTAACAGAAAATAACCCGAGTCGGGCCGGTCTAAACTAAACCTAACTAACCAAAATAAAACCGGTCTATTAAACTAAAACCTAAATAAACCGTACCCCTTCGTACTTCTAATCTAAACCCTACGTGTTGGATCGGACGGCGAAGGGGAGTCCGGTGACTCACCGCGGTGGTCGACGGCGACGGCGGCTCGGGTGGCGACGGCGCGGTGGCTCCGGTGGTCGGGGACGACGCGGAGACCTCCGGCGGGTGCGGCGGAGCAAGGGGAGCTCGGGGGTGGTCTTGGTGGAGCTCGAGGGGGTCGGGGATGGCCGGGGCGGTGGCAATGGCGCGGCGGAAGCGTCGGACTCCGGCGGGCGATTGCGGGCGAGAGCGAGGGTTTTCGGGCGCGGCGAGGGGCGGAACGGGGCGAGGGGTGGGGTTTTTATAGGGGGAAACCGGCTTGGAGGAGGGGTAGATCGGGCGAGGATCGGGGAGGATCCCGGATTCGTCGGGATTCCGGCGAGCGGCGGCGCGGGTTGACTTGGGCGAGGGGAAGAAGAGGGGTGGGACCGGGGTGTCGGTGAGAGAGGGAGGGGTGCGTTCGGTCGGGCGACCGGAGTGGAGGGTTTTCGGCGAGGGGGGCTCGGGCGTGGGCTGCGACTCGGGCGCCATTGGCCGGCTCGGCCGCCTCATTGGTCGGGTCGCCTCGGCTGGCTGGGCAGATTAGCTGGCTGGCGCTGGGATTTTCTTTCCTTTTTTTGAATTAGTGAGAGAGAAAATATATTTAAATATATATATTTTATATAGGACATATATATATCAAAATGATCAGGGGAATATTCCCTATAATTTGAACATTTTTCCAGGGGCAAAACTCAAACTAAAAAAAACATTTTTCTAAAATCCCAAATAAAATCAATATTTGAATTCAAACTTTTTGGCAATGTTTTTCATCTGACATTTTTGGAGTGTCATGTTTACTCCTCTCATACTTCTTTTCAAGTATTTGTCAGGCATTGATTTGAAATAAATTTCAACTGCCAAATTTTGAATTCAAATTCCATCAAACTCAAAATCTTCTGAAACTTCAAATGCCACTCAATTCAAGCAATATGCATAGATGCTTAGCTATAATTGTAAAACATTCCAAATGGGAAATTTGGGATGTTACAAACCTACCCACCTTAAGATGAATCTCGCCCTCGAGATTCGGGTTGGCTAGCAAATAGGTGCGGGTGGTCTCGGCGGAGGTCTTCTTCTCGCTCCCGGTGGCTTCCTCCTCGAATGATGACTCCACAAAGACCTTGCAAAACTTGATGATCTTGTCTGGGTGACTCTGTTCATGAGCCTTGAGAATTCGGACGGGTTTCTCCTCATAAGTCGATCACCGTCGAGCTGTATGGCCTCTAGGGGCACCGTGTCTCTCAACGGAATATCGCCATGTCGGCATGGCATTTCTTCACCGAGAAACATGGAAGACATCATGAACTCCGGACAATCCTTCCGCAATTCCAACTTGTAAGCAACTTCTCCACGACGCTCGAGGATTTTGTAGGGCCAATGAACCGGGTGCTAACTTTCCTTTAACACCGAACCTCTTGATTCCACGAAGTGGGGACACACGAAGATATGCCGGTCTCCCGCTTCGTAAGTTACTTCCTTGCGTTCTTCGTCGGCATAACTCTTCCGCCTCGATCGGGCTACCTTGAGTCTATCTCGAATCAGCTTGACTTTTCTTCGAATCTCGATAAGATCGGGAACGAAAAGTTTTCGATCTCCAACACCATCCCACAAAGAATGGTGTTCTCGCACCTCCTTCCGTATAGAGCTTGAAGGGGCCATCTTCGATCGGGTCTCGATAACTGTTATTGTAGGAGAACTCCGCGTATGGCAAATTATCATCCCAGCTAGACCCATAGTCTAGCGCACAAGCTCTCAACATGTCCTCCGAGATCTGGTTGACTCTCTCGGTCTGTCCATCATGCTCATGGATGAAAAGCTGATTGAACTCCAGCCTCGCACTCCAAAGTTTCATGCAACCGATTCCAAAACTTTGAGGTAAATTGTGTTCCTCTATCGACATGATACTCCTCGGAACTCCATGCGGACATACGATCCTGGTCATGTATATCTTGGCTAACTTAGCACTGGTATAGGTAGTCTTCACGGAATGAAATGAGCTACCTTGGTCAATCGATCAACCACTACCCAGATGGAATCATAACCTGAACGGGTCTGGGTAATCCTGTGATGAAATCCATTCCAAGTTTTTCCCATTTCCACTCGGGAATCGGCAAAGGTTGAAGTAACCTCGCTGGCTTCGATGTTCCGCCTTTACTCGTTGGCAAACATCACATACCGCTACGTACTCGGCAATATCCTTCTTCATACCGTCCACCGTAAACTTTCCTTCAAATCCAGATACATCTTGGTGTTACCGGGTGAATCGAGTACGGTGAATCATGAGCCTCCTGAAGAATTAGCTTCCTGAGTTCGGGATCATTGGGTACATAAATACGATCCTCGAACCATATAGCTCCGTATTCATCCTTACGAAACCCTTTAGCTTTTCCTTCATTCATCCTTTTCTTTATCTCATCAATTTCCTTGTCCGTCTTCTGGGCTTCACGAATCCTTTCGCCAAAGTGGACTGAACTTCGAGTTGCAACATATCCTCTCGGAACTATCTCCAATCGAAGATCTCGAGGTCATCGACTAACTCTGGGTAATCCTCCGCTATAAGAGTATTCACATAACTCTTACGGCTCAAAGCATCTGCTACAACATTAGCCTTTCCCGGGTGGTAATGCAATCTCATGTCATAGTCCTTGATTAACTCTAGCCATCTCCTCTCTCGAGGTTCAACTCTTCTGCGTGAAAATATACTTCAAGCTCTTATGATCTGTGTAAACATCACAACGGTTTTCGATAAGGAAATGTCTCTGGTCTTGAGTGCATGCACTACGGCTGCTAACTCCAAATCATGTGTGGCATAATTCATCTCGTGTGGTCGTAGCTGTCCGGAGGTATAAGCTACAACTTTTCCTTCCTGCATGAGTACTCCTCCGAGTCCCCGACGAGAAGCGCCACAATATAACCGGTAATCCTTGTGTATGTCCGCAAAATCAGATCTTGGCTGTAACCAACGTTTCTTCAATTCCTCGAAACGGCTTCACAATCCTCGGTCCAAATGTACTTGGCGTCCTTCTTCAACAGCTCACCATGGGCTTGGCAATCTTCGAGAAATTCTCAATAAACCTCCGATAATATCCTGCGAGTCCGAGAAAACTGCGGATCTCCTTGATCGAGGTGGGCGATCGCTAATCGGTGATGATACAACCTTGGCGGGTCAACTGCTATTCCTTCTCCTGAAATAACATGTCCGATTTAATCCGACTTCCTTCAGCCAAAACTCACATTTATCAACTTGGCATACAATCGATGTTCTCGGAGTTTCTCGAACTAGACGCAAATGTTCCTTATGCTCTTCCTCGCTCTTGGAGAAAATCAGTATATCATCGATGAACACCACGACAAACTTGTCCAGATATTCCATAAATACCTTGTTCATCAAATTCATGAAGTATGCAGGGCATTAGTCAATCCGAATGACATGACGGTATACTCATATAAACCATACCGTGGTGAATGCTGTTTTAGGTATATCCTTTTCACGGATCTTCAATCGATGATACCACGATCGAAGATCGATCTTGGAGAATACCTTGGCTCCAACTAGCTGATCAAATAGGTCATTAATCATCGGCAGAGGGTACTTGTTTTTGATGGTCACGCTGCTCAACGAACAATAATCCACAACCATTCTCGTGGTTCCATCCTTCTTCTCTACCAAAAGAACTGGGCTCCCCAAGGTGATGAGCTTGGCGAATATATCCCTTTTCCAAGAGTTCATTAATTTGGTTCTTGATCTCTTTCAAATCGCTCGGGGCATCCGATAGGGTCTCTTGGATATTGGGGTTGTGCCGGGCAATAACTCGATCAGAAATTCAATGTCTCTGTCCGGTGGCATTCCTGGTAATTCCTCCGGAAACACATCGGGAAAATCTTGCACCACTGGCACTTCCTCTGAACAACTCCGTGAGGGAATGCACCGATTCTTCATCGGGATACGCCGGATACATACTTGATCCTCTTACGCTCCGGAGTGGTGAGCGAATCGACTTCTGGCACAGCCTATGTTTCCTTCAAACTTCGTCAACCAATCCATGCCTAGGATTACATCCAAGGTCCGGGTTTCCAATACTATGAGGTCTGCGGGAAATTTATGGTTTCCGATGTTGAGGGTTGCATGACAGCCTAAGCTCGCCATCATTTCTCCTCTGCTGAACCGACGTGAAGAGGGCTTCTAAGGGTTCTAGTGGGCAACCCGTACTTTTCCACAACTACCCTTGATATGAATGAATGTGTTGCACCGAATCAAAGAGTACCAATCTCGGATGTGAATTTAATAAAACTTACCAACCACGATTATTCGGCTGATCATAGACGTCCTCCACGTCAATGTGGTTCACCCGAGCACGAGGAAAAGGGTTGGGCTTCTTTGCTGAGCTTCCATTGCCGTTTCCATTCCTCTGCTTGGCCTCCGGCAGTCGGTGGCATAGTGCCCTGTTTTACGGCACTTGAAGCAGTGATGTGACTCAGATCTTTACGAGCCGGCGGGCGATGCTGGTTGCCATTGCCGTTTCCATTGCTGTCTTGTTGTCCCGGTTGCGGTTGTTCCCATTTCCTCCATGGTTATCTCCTCCATGGTTATGATGGGTATGCCCTCCAGTATGGGGCATAACGGGCTTCGCTGAGCTCGAGTTGTACTTCCCTAGCCATACTTCCGCTATGCTATCAATCTGCTGCTGCTTGCCTTCAAGTATGGTGGCCTTGTCTACCAGCTCCGGTAGTTGTTGAAGGTAGCCACCATTAGCTGCATTCCCAGCTCGTCATTGAGTCCTCGAGAAACTTTCCCTGCTTTGCGGCATCTGTGGCCACATCATCCGGGCATAGCGAGCTAACTTGTTGAACTCATCCACGTCTTGCCCCACAAGACGGTTCCCTGGCGTAAGTTGCGAAACTCACGCTTCTTGCACTCATGGCTCCAAATGAAACATGAGCGGTGCGAAAGCTTCTTGAACTGATCCCACGTGATGGTGGCGATGGGATAAGTGGCGGTGTAGTTCTCCCACCAAGAGGCTGCAGGTCCATCAAGCTGATGTCGCGACAAGCGCACCTTCTCTGCATCTGTGCATCCAGCGAGTGGCTAACTCCTTCCGACCTTGTGGAGCCAATCATCGGCCACAATCGGCTCGGTCTGCTAGAGAACACCGGCGGATTCAGCCTTAGGAAGCGGGTCAAGTTGTCAGCGAGGGGTGGTGGCGGTGGATTGTTGTTGTTGTTGTTGTTGTTCTGGTTCTGGATGAGCATCTGCATGAGGGCATTCTGCTGCTGGATCAGCTGGGTGAGCTCCGGCGGAAAGTTGAGACCGGGGTCACGTCTCGGAGGCATCTGGTGTTTTGGAGTGGATGAGAAAATTAGAATAGAACAAGGGTCTAATGAGAAAATATCACTACCCAAATGAATGCACCAATCATTTATTCAATCCACTCAAACATGGTTCAATCTCGGATTACAATTTCTCACGACTAATCGAAAATAACGGCCTAACTGATCGACGGAAAAATAAAATAACATGGCGGTCGACTAAATGTCTTCATCAATTATCCTTGCGTCCTCTGGTGCGGCGTCCTCCGGTGTGGCGTCCTCTGGTGCGGCGCCTCCTCTTGCGGCTTTCTTCGGTGGAGCTCTCTTCATAATCCTGGTCATTGCTCACGAGAGGTCCGTCATCTCCACTCGGAAAAAGGTCATCTCCCAAGTCCATTTTCTCCTCTAATGCGGCAACATCCATCTTCAGCTTGTCGACTCTCTCCATGAAATCCTTGATTTCTTCTTCATGGTCAAGGAAGTCTGCGTGTGCCTTCTCCTCCAGTTCCAGTTCACGGAACAACAACCTCCTGTGTACCTTCGAGTTACGGCGAGTCTGGATCTCCCGTTTCCTGAGGAGACACTCCAAGTCTTGGACATATGAGATAACGGAGTCGTCCTCTACGGTACGGATGATATCTCCATTCCTAGATCTGCGAGAAATCATGGTGAGGTCTGATGGGTCGAGCTCGGCCCTGTACTCTTCTCGGAGATGTCCAAGTGCACGATAAATCGCCATGTCTCTTCCGAGGATCCAATTGAAATCGGTAAACTCAAAGTCAATAGGCTCTGAATGTCCTCCGAAGGTCCTCCCTGGAATGTGCACCTCAATCTCAGAGCGGGTATCCGTCGGAAGTGCATTGGTAGGCTTCCGGCGATCGAGGCGAGCAATCTTCAGCTTCTTCACGATCTGGACCAGCTTCTTGCCGAGGGGCATCGTCTCATCTGGTGGCAAAACTCCGTAGCAAACTGGGGTGAACTCGGCGCCATCTAGAATGTTGAAAAGCGGAGAGAAGTCGAAAATGAGCAGGGAGAATTACGGAATGATAAGGACATAAAATAAATAGTCTCTTCCTATGGCTTTCCGATCCTAGGGGTTACGTCCTACGGTCAACGTGTGCTCGATACCATCTCTCATGGCGACCCGATCCAAAATCGGTCAAGTCTCGTAACTGCATACCATCCCAAGATCATCTTTGCTTTACACACAAGACATTGATGAAATAATCAAAGTTCAATCACACCTGAATTTATTACACGATTCTCATATCGAGTCTTTATTACAATAGAATAAATGCGTCAAGGCCAACTCATGAGAAATAAACTAAGTAAAGCTGCGGAGCGTGAGCGAAATAGCGAGTCCATCCGACTCCATAGGGCAATCGCCAAGCGCGGATCGTAGCCTCACTCCCGATCGAATACTCCTCTGCAACATAAGACGTTGCAGCCGTGTAGTCAGCATTTTGAATATGCCGGCAAGTCATGAAGAGAGAATAACAATGAAAATTACTAATACTATATGCAATTTGGTGTGGGGCTCTAAGTTTCATTGTTTTTGAAAAAGCCGCTTTTTCCTACAATAAGGACTTGTTTGCAATTACTACGAAATGTTGGTAATTATTGAGATGGTTCCGCCAACCAATGTCTCATTCCCAATTATTAAATAATCCCTCAATTAATTTATTAATTTCAGTGTTGAGATTTCAAATACTTCCAAGTTCCAGAGGCTCAAATTGTCCAGAATCGGGACACGGCTAACCGATTAGATCTTCACTCTGCAGAGGTTTGCGACTTTACCCGCAAGAATCGTTCCTCCTTTTAAGTCTTTGCACTTCCTGGTGTTTGAAGACGGACGAACAAACAGGGTCTTCCAAGAGTTCCTCCGCCACCGCCGCAGTACCCATCCAATCCTACCGTTCTTCTAAATCTCGTAGCACCGTCGGCCAGAGTCACACCTAGGGTTGACCAAGCCAGAGCCCATAATGGCTTGCAGCTGCACAGGTAAGCTTCCGGTCAATGGGGTATACATCCGTCTCTTCGTGGCTGGGTGAAGCTTTCCGCAGGATGTCATGGCGCTTCTCCATGCATCCCGGCCAACCACTGGTTTTCTCCAGGGTGCCCGTCAACCGTCCTCCACCCAGTAGTGAATTTTGAAGTCCATCTTGATCTTGAAGTCATGGGGTTGTCATCATCTTGTCTCTCACATCTCCCTTATGAATCACTCAACCAAACCCCGTCTACGAGCATAGCAAAATAAACTACTTCGTCCCGCAATGGTAACAAGGGAATTGGGTTCATCCTACCTCATGATACTACTCAAGAACATAACTTCAAATTCTCCTACTGCATGCATGGTGGGGAGGTGTAATTCTAATGCAATAAAATCATAGGCATAGTAAAAGAAAATATGATCAATGACTTGCCTTGCTGACGATCTTCGAAAGCTAGGGACTCGTGGTAGCAAGCTTCGCACTCCGGAAATTCTACCGAGGCAAACAACAATCATAATAAGCATACAACATATGATCACTTAACAAAACAGCATACTAATATAACACATGAAACAATTGAACCAAAACCCAAAGAAAACTCGAAGAAATCCAAATCAATGCTTTTACCACATCAAACAACAACCAAGAAATAGTTTTACACAACCAAAATTTTCTTAACAGAACCTAAGCATGGGTTTTTGCTAACTAACAGAAAAGAAAACATAATGCAAATAGGAGCAAAAAGAATCACATTAAAAGCTATTATAGAACTCCTATTATGCCTATAACAATCCTAGCAAGAAAAATGAAAATAAAAATTTTATTTATTGTAAATAAAAGTTCATGATCTAAAGTTACAGAAACTAACCTAAAGTAAACTATCACATAGGAAAATAAAATTATTTGCTAAATAAAACAATAGGAAAACAGTAGCTAGTTAAATAAATAGGAAAAACATGATTCTGATTGAAACTATTTTTATTAAATCTAAAATGCCCAAATAAATTCCTACGGTTAGGCAAGGTCAAAACAAAGTTGTGAAACAAAGAATCACTAAAATAAAATAATCCTAACTCATTTTATGGAAGAATAACTAATCTGTCTAAATCTAAAATAAAACAATTTATAATAATTTTAACATGACTAAACATATTTTCGACAGAAACTACAACAAATTTGCAAACTAACAAAAAAAGAATCACTTAAAAATATTAAGTAGATTAAAAGATATGGATTTTACAAAACTGAAACTATTCTGTAAACAAAACAGAAACGAAAATATAATTAAAAAGAAAAATCTGGCGCTAATGGGCCTATCTAGCGCTCGGGCGTAATATAACTAAAACGTGCCCGCGGTTTAACAGAAAATAACCCGAGTCGGGCCGGTCTAAACTAAACCTAACTAACCAAAATAAAACCGGTCTATTAAACTAAAACCTAAATAAACCGTACCCCTTCGTACTTCTAATCTAAACCCTACGTGTTAGATCGGACGGCGGAGGGGAGTCCAGTGACTCAACGCGGTGGTCGACGGCGACGGCGGCTCGGGCGGCAACGGCGCAGACCTCCTCGGTGGTCTTGGTGAGCAAGGGAGCTCGGGGTGGTCTCGGTGGAGCTCGAGGGGTCGGGGATGGCAGGCGGTGGGCAATGGCGGCGGCGGCCGGACTCAATGGCGATTGCATGCGCGGCGGCGAGGTTTTGGCGGGGCGAGGGCGGAACGGGCGAGGGGTGGGGTTTTATAGGGAAACCGGCTTGGAGGAGGGGTAGATCAGGCGAGGATCGGGAGGATCCGGATTCGTCGGGATTTGTGTGCGGCGGCGCGGGTTGACTTAGGCGAGGGAAGAAGAGGTGGGACCGGGTGTCGGTGAGAGAGGAGGGCACGCGTTCGGTCGATCGACCGGAGTGGAGGTTTTCGGCGAGGGGGCTCGGGCGTGGGCTGCTGGCTCGGGCGTCATTGGGCAGGGCAGCCGCCTCATTGGTGGAGTCGCCTCGGTCTTTGGTGGGCAGATTAGCTGGCTGGCGCTGGGATTTTCTTTCCCTTTTTTTTGAATTAGTGAGAGAGAGAAAATATATTTAAATATATATATTTTATATAGGACATATATATATCAAAATGATCAGGGGAATATTCCCTATAATTTGAACATTTTTCCTGGGGCAAAACTCAAACTTAAGAAAAACATTTTTATAAAATCCCAAATAAAATCAAAATTTGAATTCAAACTTTTTGGCAATGTTTTTCATCTGACATTTTTGGAGTGTCATGTTTACTCCTATCATACTTCTTTTCAAGTATTTGTCAGGCATTGATTTGAAATAAATTTCAACTGCCAAATTTTGTATTCAAATTCCATCAAACTCAAAATCTTCTGAAACTTCAAATGCCACTCAATTCAAGCAATATGCATAGATGCTCAGCTATAATTGTAAAACATTCCAAATGGGAAATTTGGGATGTTACATTTTACCTTTTAATTAGTGTTTGTGCCAAGTTAAACTATAGGATCTTCTTGGATGATAGTTATTTGATCTTGCTGTAATTTCCAGAAACTTTCTGTTCACGAAAACAATTATTAAAAATCACCAGAACGTGATAAAATAGTGATTCAACTTGCTTCTGATCAATAAACAAATTGCCTAGGTCTTCTTATTTTGGATGATTTTTTGGAGTTCTAGAAGTTTGCGTTAGTTACAGCTTACTACAGACTGTTCTGTTTTTGACATATTCTGTTTTTCGTGTGTTGTTTGCTTATTTTGATGAATCTATGGCTAGTAAAATAGTTTATAATCCATAGAGAAGTTGGAATACAGTAGGTTTAACACCAATATAAATAAAGAATGAGTTCATTACAGTACCTTGAAGTGGTCTTTTGTTTTCTTTAGCTAACGGAGCTCACGAGATTTCATTGAGTTTTGTGTTGTGAAGTTTTCAAGTTTTGGGTGAAATCTTTTGATGGATTATGGAACAAGGAGTGGCAAGAGCCTAAGATTGGGGATGCCCATGGCACCCCAAGATAATCAAGGACACCAAAAGTCAAAGCTTGGGGATGCCCGGAAGGCATCCCTCTTTAAATCTACTTCCATCGAGAAATTTACTTGGAGCTATATTTTTATTCACCACATGATATGTGTTTTACTTGGAGCGTATTGTATGATTTGAGTCTTCGCTTTTTAGTTTACCACAATTATCCTTGCTGTACACACCTTTTGAGAGAGCCATACATGAATTGGAATTTGATAGAATACTCTATGTGCTTCACTTATATCTTTTGAGCTTCATAGTTTTGCTCTATGTGCTTCACTTATATCTTTTGAGCTTTATAGTTTTGCTCTAGCGCTTCACTTATATCTTTTAGAGCATGGTGGCGGATTTGTTTTAAATAAACTATTGATATCTCATGCTTCACTTAGATTATTTTGAGAGTCTTAAATAGCATGGTAATTTGCTTAATAATAATAATATGCTTGGTATTCAAGATTTGTAAAACTTTCTTTTGAGTGCGTTGAATACTAAGAAAAGTTTGATGCTTGATAATTGTTTTGAGATATGAAGATGGTGATATTAGAGTCATGCTAGTTGAGTAGTTGTGAATTTGAGAAATACTTGTGTTAAAGTTTATGATTCCCGTAGCATGCACGTATGGTGAACCGTTATGTGATGAAGTCGGAGCATGATTTATTTATTGATTGTCTTCCTTCTGAGTGGCGGTCGGGGACGAGCAATGGTATTTTCCTACCAATCTATCCCCCTAGGAGCATGCGCGTAATACTTTGCTTTGATAACTTCTAGATTTTTGCAATAAGTATATGAGTTCTTTATGA